>CM038677.1:140392267-140992267 GCA_021605205.1 Aegilops longissima | reverse complement strand
GTGATCCATGAATGATCACCGTGGTATCGAGGATACCGAGTTGTTGGACATTCGTGATGTTGTGCGAGAATCATGGGTAAAGGTCAAGCTCCTTGTGATCATTTAATGATTACTATGGTATTGTTTATACCAAGCTTGATTTGATCCTGAGATGATCGTGTGATGTCCGAGGTTGGTAAGTGATGCATGTGATGGTTATGAGGAACCCGAGCAGAATAAGTGGTGCATATAGTGTCATCATGTTGCATGATAGTGCCGTCATGTTTAAATGTTCATGCCATGCTCATATTGTTCTACATCTATCATGTTCATGTTGTTCATGCCATGTTATTCTGATGATCTCATGATAATTCCTGCTTAACCTGTAATTGCCATGATGTTGTTCGTCTTGAATGCTTTTGGTTTATTGTGAGCTTGCAAGTACATTCAATGTACTGACCTGGCGTGTCATGCCAGTTTGCAGGTCATGCCTGGATTCCTTGCTTGTTTGGTGTGGTTCCTGTGTTCGCGAGCTAGTATAAACGTTCCAGCCAGAGTCCCTGCGGATTGGAGTCCATCATCGCCATTCGTTGTTCCGCTGCCAGTAGTTGTTCGGCTGCCTCAACTTGTTATGCTGCTTGCATAGAGCAACTGAGGATGGCGTAGTATCGTCGTGCCGATGTTATTCATTTTAATATCGGAAACCTTGTATTCATATTCGGGTTGTAATAGAGAGCTGGTTTGTTCTATGCTAAGCAGTGCCGTATTCCAGAAGACTTCACCCCGATCTCTAGGCTGTAATACGGGGCGTTTCGGTTTTCTCTGAGCCGGGGTGCCACATATATGTATATTCCAAATGTACACAAAATAAGGATGGATAAGGTGGACCGCTATGGACTAGGACAACTTCTATGCATGAGCCGCGCCCAACCGGCCATCTCCCTCAGCCGAACTGAACAATCGAGGGTTCGACTTGTCATGTCGACAATACTTGTTTGGGAAAATACGTTAACCGTGAAAATTGTTAAATGTGTATTAAAATTGTATATGAAATTTGTTAAACGTAAAAGTCTGTTTTTTCGCGGGTAATTCCAGTCTAAAATTTTCACGGTTACTCATGCCTCCCGCCGGTGCGGCCACCGGTCTACCTTGTGTTGTGTAATCTTAGGGCCATGGCGGCATGGTGGATCCCGGCTGAAAGGATCAATATAGTTGACTAGAGGGGGGGTGAATAGGCAACTAACAATTTTTAGCTTTTCTTTACCAATTTAAACTTTGCATCAAAGTAGGTTGTCTAGATATGCAACTAGGTGAGCAACCTATATGATGCAACAACAACAAGCACACAAGCAAGCAAGGGATATAACACAAATAAGCTTGCACAAGTAAAGGCACGAGATAACCAAGAGTAGAGCCAGTGAAGACGAGGATGTGTTACCGAAGTTCCTTCCTTTTGAGGGGAAGTACGTCTCCATTGGAGCGGTGTGGAGGCACAATGCTCCCCAAGAAGCCACTAGGGCCACCATATTCTCCTCACGCCCTCACACAATGCGAGATGCCGTGATTCCACTATTGGTGCCCTTGGAGGCGGCGACCGGACCTTTACAAACATGGTTGGGCAATCTCCACAACTTAATTGGAGGCTCCCAATGACACCACGAAGCTTCACCAAAATGGAATATGGCTCCGCGGTGACCTCAACCATCTAGGGTGCTCAAACACCCAAGAGTAACAAGATCCTCAAGGGATTAGTGGGGGGAATCGAATTTCTCTTGGTGGAAGTGTAGATCGGGGCCTTCTCAACCAATCCCTAGAAAATCAACAAGTTTGATTGGCTAGGGAGAGAGGTCGGGCGAAAATGGAGCTTGGAGCAACAATGCAGCTTTTTTGGAAGGAAGAGGTGGTCCACTCGGAGAAGAAGACACCCCTTATATAGTGTGAGAACAAATCCAACCGTCATCCACTTAACCAGCCCGCGACCTGCGGTACTACCGGACCAAACGAGCGGTACTACCGCACGGGCTCACGGTACTACCGCGGAGAACCGCGGTACTACCGCTGCCACGACAGAGCCTAAGTCATGTCCTGACGTGCTAAGGTAGGGAGCGGTAGAACCGCTGGCGTAGTACTACAGTGCCCCCTTGCGGTACTACTGCAAGGCAGAAATGGACTAGGCGGGGAAGGCACGGACATATAAAAATACATCTGTGGCAACTTCCGCTGAGTTTTGATCCATGCAAAAATCCGACACGGTACTACCGCAAGCCTGGAGCGGTACTACCGTGTGGGGCGCGGATGTAAAAAATTACATTCGCCACTACTGCCGCTCATGTTCTTGAGCCCGGCTGCATCAAGATGGTACTATCACGTGGGACACGGATGTAAAAATTACATCCGCCCTACTATCAAGACTAGCAAGCGGCGCTGGCCAAAGGCCACGATACTACCGCTCCCTGGGTGCGGTACTACCATGGGCACTTGCGGTACTACCGCACCAGAGGGCGGTATTATCAAGCAAGGCTCTGCGGTACTACCGCCCGAGGAGCAAGACTACCGCATGCCCCGATTCAAAGAACACGACATTTTGCATAGACAAGGAAAGACGGAGGATGCTCCAAAGGGCCAAAGGAAAGGTGGAGCAAAAGGAGTAGAGTGTACGTGATGATTCCACCCAAACCTTTCCAAAGCGGACCCCCTCTTAATAGTACCGCTTTCCTACAACTCAAATCCGCCGAAAAGAAACATAGAGAAACACCGTCTTCAATAGTCTTCGAGGGGCACCAAATCGTCTTGTGCCTAGTCATGATATGTCTGAAATACTCCATGCACACGATTAGTCCGCAAAAGCATTGTCATCAATCACCAAAACAACTAAGAGATAAATATGCCCTTACAATCTCCCCCTTTTTGGTGGATTGATGACAATACGGGATTTGCACAAAGGGAGATAAAAAGAACATGGGCAAACGCCACATCTATAAAATATAGACGGGCTCCCCCTAGATGTGTGCTATCAAGAGAAGTGCTTTGGACTGCACAGGACACATACTAGGATCAACACTCCCCCTATATTTTACAGACAAGACATAGCTTGCAACAATAATGCTAACACTAAGCAAGATAATAACTATGAGCATAAAGTAAAGTGCACAAGATAGCATAGGCTCAATAAGGTACGATAGAGTGCATATGTCTTACACCATATGATAGGAAGGTCTCACAAGCACAAACCAAACCAAAGCAAACGAGGTTCAAAGGAACGAAAGCAAAGCGACAAGACGAAACAAACACGACACATGACTCGCAAATCCTACACTCTCTCCCCCTTTGGCATCGAGACACCAAAAAGGCAGAGAGGACACCTACGACACAAGTGGTGGCTCAAGCAAAGTGATCACTTGTCACGCTCCTCATCGGACTCAGCATTGGGGATGGGCTCCTCCTCAGAATCAGTCCACTTGTAGCCCTGTTTTGCCATCCATTCAGCCTCTGGAGTGATGTGCTTCTCGGATTCGCTGGAAACGTCCTCGCCAAATGTCCTCAAGATCCTCTTGTCGCGGCAGCGACTCTCCTTGGAAGCAATGTGAGTCTGGTACTGCCCCTTCGCTTGCATGCAGAACAAGGCCTTCATCTTGGCCTTCAGCTTCTTAGCCCATGAGGGCTCAATAGAGGGAGGAGCATACTCTGAAGAGCTGTCCTCATCCGCTTCCTCCTCCTCAAACTCATCCTCATCAACATCCATTCTAGCGGCCTCTGCCTCAGCACGAGTAGTGGTGTTAGCCCACTGGGGCTTGACACGGAGCTTGATGGGCTCATGACGAGTCCAATCAGGGGCAAGAAACTCATCATCTGGATAGAGCTTCTCCCAAGTCTTCGAGATCAAAAGAAATAGATAAGGTCCATAGATGGGTACCTTACGGTTGAACACCGCAAACCGAAGCTCGCACCACATGATATGAGATACGTCCAGAGGTTGAGTCTGAGAGAGACGCGCCTCCTCACAGATGAGCATCGTATCCACAAGATAGGCATGCACTTTGTCCTTGTCCCCAATGCATGGAAAGAGGGAGTTGCGGAAGATCCGGTGCATGATGTCTAGGAATGGGTTCAGCACCCACGTCTTCTTGTCATTGGCAAGCTTCTTCTCAACAAGGTACTGCTGGAGCTTGTTCTTGCTAGCTGACTCGAGGTTGGCATGAGGGCGAACACCAACGGGCGTGTTGAGCCCCTCATCAAGTACGTGGAGAAAATCCATGAAGTCCTTCCACTTAGCAGTCATCAGTTGTCCATTGGTCATCCAGGTCATCTTCAGTTCCTCGCCAGTATGGAAGTGAACCGAAGCAAAGAACTGGGCCACAATCTCAGGATCAAAGTCCAGGTGGAAAGAGATCACGTCCTCAATGCCAAGCTGCTCTACCAGGTCCAAAGCCTCACCAAAGTAGGCACGGTGCTTATCCTCCCTCATGTGATTCATGTCAATCCAGTGCACGTCCACATAGATGTTCTGCTTGGCCTTGATCACATCCAGATAAATGAGATTTTGCTGCTTGGTCCGGAACAGATCATTCCCTCTGAAGTTGGCACGAGGATTCACATAGGGGTTGATCCTCCTTCGAGTGACAAACTCAGCAAGTGGTATCTCATCCATGCCCTTGGAGGGCTCATTGGTCTTGGTGGCGGTGGTCTTGGTCCTTCGTTGGGGGGCCTTGGAGCCCTCTGGAGCTTCATCTTGGTTGCGCAAACGCTTGGAGCCCGTGTCACGGCTTGGGTTGGAACGGCGTGCAGGGGCATCGGAGCCACCACCTATGACACACAACACAAGAACACGCAAGAAAAACGAGAAGGATCAATGCAAAGACCATAGCAAAACAGGTGAAACAAGTATAACTCACACTTGGTAATTGCCACTTGGGAGATTTGACAACAATGGTAGTACCGCATGAATGCGCGGTACTAAAAAGTTAGTGCTGCTCCTAGCCACGGTAGTATCGCGCCTCGAAGCGGAAGTAGAATTTTAGTGTCGCGCCTCGCGTGGTAGTACCGCTCCTGAGGAGCGGCAGTGCCGTACGAGCGGTAGTACCGCACTGGAGATGCGGTAGTACCGCACGGTGTCAGATCCGAACCTCAAATGGATCTGAGCACAACCGTGACAATGAAGCGGTACTACGGTTGATCAAATCTACCACGGAGCAACTTACCAAGTACCATCTCTATGCATTACTACTCTCCTACATCCTACTCTTGCAAAGATTTGGCCTAAAATCTCAAGAACAACATGCATCTCCCCAAAAACCTAGAAACGAAAGAACGAACCAAAGAGAGAGGGATTTGGGGAGAAACCTTGTTCCATGGCAAGAGGAAGTGGTGGGGAACGATCCCACCAGACGGAATGCAAGGAGAGCGGCCGGAGACGGAGATCCGGCGAGGGTCTCCGGCGCCGTTCTTGGGGAGGAGAGAGAGAGAGATGGTGTGGGAAAAAGAGTTGAATGAGTATGGGGGAGTTGGAACTCCCCCTGCCCGCTCTTAACCCCCACGCGCTCTCGACTGCGCAGTAGTACCACGTGTCATCGTGGTAGTACCGCCTGGGCGAAAGTACCGCACCTTGGGCGGTAGTACCGCTCCCCCAGCGGCAGTAAAAAATTACTGCCATGCTGGGTGCGGTAGTACCGTGCGCAGCTCCCGTGGTAAGCCACGATAGTACCGTAGAACCAAGAAAATGCATGTTTCAAAAACAGAGAAGAAAAAGGGCCTTTGCAAAGCAACCTTCCAGCGAACGGACACACCAAAGAGCTAACCCACGAGACAACACACTCAAGCTAGGCACAAAGAAAGGGAAGCAATAGGCAACAAGGACCAAACACGCAACGCAACCTCTCCAAAGAGAGGGCGGTGGCCGGAGCCACCTATGTTTGAGTCAATTGGTATGGCACCGCGAAGAATTATCCTCGGGCCCATGACCAAAACTCGTCTTTGAAGCACAAGTACCATCAACAATGGCTAATGTGAAAGAGTTGACAATTTATGCATAATGGGGGGGGGGGAGGGAGAGTTCATTGAGATGACAACACTCCCCCTATGTCCATGCCTACACCTAAACAAGATAACAAGTTGAGTATGGTAGGGTGTGCAAGGGTTCAAGCAACATTGCTCGAATCAATGATATTTAGCTCATGCCTTAACTCGCGAAATCTTGCTTCATCCAAGGGCTTCGTGAAAATATCTGCAAGGTTATCATGAGTGTTGACATAGTTGAGCTCGATCTCCCCTCGACTAATGTGATCCCGGATGAAGTGATACCGAATCTCAATATGCTTTGTCTTGAAGTGTTGAACCGGGTTGAGAGAAATCTTGATGGCACTTTCATTGTCACACCAAAGAGGCACTTTGTCACAAATGACACCGTAATCCTTTAAGGTTTGCCTCATCCATAGGAGTTGTGCACAACAACTATCGGCCGCCACATACTCCGCTTTGGTGGACGAGATAGACACACAACTTTGCTTCTTAGAAGACCAACTTACCAAAGAGCAACCAAGGAATTGGCACCCTCCGGAGGTAGACTTCCTATCCACTTTGTCTCCCGCCCAATCCAAGTCCGAATATCCT
Organism: Aegilops longissima; assembly: GCA_021605205.1. NCBI lineage: Eukaryota > Viridiplantae > Streptophyta > Magnoliopsida > Poales > Poaceae > Aegilops > Aegilops longissima. The sequence goes on along the minus strand of CM038677.1, from coordinate 140,985,682 downwards.
GCAAGCTTGAAGTTTGCTCCTCTTGGGTACCACAAGCCAAAGTTTGGGGTATGAGCCAAATATCAAAAGATTCGTTTGACCGCCACAAAGTGGCTTTCCTTAGGTGCGGCTTGAAACCGTGCACAAATTCCCACACTCAACATGATATCCGGTCTAGATGCACAAAGGTAAAGCAAGGAGCCAATAATGGAGCAATATACCTTTTGATCCACCGCTTTACCATTGGGATCAATGTCAAGTTGGCATTTGGCGGGCATTGGAGTGGAACCCGGCTTGACATCACTTAGCTTGAATCTCTTGAGCATGTCTTGAGTGTATTCGGCTTGGTTGATGAAGGTTCCTTCTCTTCTTTGACTTCGAATCCGAGGAAGAACTTCAACTCTCCCATCGAAGACATCTTGAACTTTGAGGTCATGAGAGCGGCAAATTCCTCATTGAAAGCTTTATTAGGGGGACCAAAGATAATATCATCAACATATAGTTGGCACACAAACAACTCCCCTTTGACCTTCTTAGTAAAAAAGAGTGGGGTCCATTTTCCCAACTTCAAATCCACAATCTTGCAACGACTTGGTAAGGTGGTCATACCACGCACGTGGGGATTGTTTAAGGCCATAGAGTGCCTTATCGAGTTGATACACATGATCGGGGAAGTAGGGATCCTCGAACCTGGGGGGTTGTTTGACATACACCAACTCATTAATAGGACCATTAAGAAAAGCACTCTTCACATCCATTTGTTTCAACTTAAAGTTATGATGAGAAGCATAAGCAACCAACAAACGAATGGATTCAAGGCGAGCAACGGGAGCAAAGGTTTCACCGTAGTCGATACCCTCGACTTGGGAGTAGCCTTGTGCTACCAATCTTGCCTTGTTGCGAACGATGGTCCCATGAGCATCTTGCTTATTCTTGAATATCCACTTGGTTCCAATGACATTGTGGTTCCCCGATGGCCTTGGCACCAATCTCCACACCTTGTTGTACTCGAAGTTGTTGAGTTCTTGATGCATGTCATTGACCCAATCCGGATATTCGAGCGCCTCATAGACCTTTTGGGGTTCAACACAAGAGACAAACGCGTGATGTTCACAATAGTTTGCCAATTGTCTACGAGTGCTTACCCCCTTTTGAATGCTTCCAAGCACATTCTTCATGAGACGACCCTTGGTAGAGAGCTTGAATGCAATCTTGGCGGCACGACGCTCCAATTCCTCCTCGGGGTGAGTTGAGGAGCGGTCACTTGATCATCTTGAGCGTCGTCTTGAGATTGTTCTTGATCTTGAGCTTGCTCTTGATCTTGAACTTGCTCGGAGGAGAGAACTTAACCTTGGGCATCACTTGGTGATTCAACGTCGTCTTGAGATTGATCTCGCCCTTGGTCTTGTTCATGATGTTGAGGGCCTTCACTTTGTTCTTCAGAAGCGTGTGGGCCTTGGGTTGGTGATGGCTCCACTTGAGTGGAGCATTGTCCTTCTCCTTCGGCCACAAGGGGTTCCTCAATGGGTAGGATAAAACCAACTCCCATCCTTATTATGGCTTGGGGAGGAATTTCATCACCTACATCACAAGTGCCACTTTGCTCCACTTGGGAGCCGTTATTCTCATCAAACTCCATGTTACACGTCTCCTCAAAGTCCCGTGGATTTATTGAGGACACGGTAAGCATGAGAGTTTGTAGCATAACCAATAAATATTCCCTCTTGAGCTCTAGCCTCAAATTTAGACAAACGAACACCTTTTCTTGAGAATGAAACACTTACACCCGAACACCCGAAAGTACTTGAGGTTGGGCTTGTTACCGGTGAGTATCTCATATGGAGTCTTGTTCAAGCCTTTGCGGAGATAGAGCCGATTTGATGCATGACACGTGGTGTTGATGGCTTCGGCCCAAAAGTTGTATGGAGACTTGAACTCCGCCATCATGGTCCTTGCCGCATCCATCAACGTCCGGTTCTTCCTCTCCGCTACACCATTTTGTTGAGGGGTGTATGGTGCGGAATATTGATGCTTGATCCCATCATCACTAAGAAACTCATCCAAGGTGTAGTTCTTGAACTCGGTGCCATTGTCACTTCTTATAGTCAAGATCTTTGCATTGTGTTGACGTTGGGCTTCATTTGCAAAGTCAATGATGGTTTGTTGGGTCTCGCTCTTCCTCTTGAAGAAGTATACCCAAGTGTATCTTGAATAATCATCCACAATCACCAAGCAATAATTTCTACCCCCAAGACTATCAAAGGATGGAGGCCCAAAGAGGTCCAAGTGAAGGAGCTCCAAAGGCCTCTTCGAGTAAATGATAGTCGTGGGAGGGTAAGCATTTTCATGTAGCTTTCCTTCGATACAAGCACTGCAAGCACGATATTTAGCAAAACTAACATTTGTTAGTCCACGTACATGGTCCCCCTTGAGAATACTTTGCAAAGATCTCATATTGACATGGGCTAAACGGCAATGCCAAAGCCATCCCACGTCAAGTTTAGCCATTAGGCATGTCGCGGTCTTAGTGAGTCGCTCCGAAAAGTTAATCACATAGAGACCGTTCTCGACATGCCAACAAAGGCTACTTTAAGAGTCTTTCTCCACAAGAGGGCCGCGGTATCAATATCAAAGAAAGTGGAAAAGCCCATGAGTGCAAGTTGATGAATGAAAAGTAAATTGTATGCAAGGGACTCAACAGGCATGACCTTCTCGATCGTGAGATCATGAGAAATGAAAACCTTGCCGAGTCCCAATACCTTAGAAGACGAGGCATCACCCCACTCGACATTGGTGGGCATATATGGAATCTTGTGTATGTCCACCACCAAGTCCTTGCTTCCAGTCATATGATTTGTAGCTCCACTATCGAGCAACCATGACCCCCCACCGGAAGCAAACACCTACAAGAGATCAATGCTTGGTTTTAGGTACCCATTTTATAATGGGTCCTTTGATGTTAGTGACAAGGGTCTTAGGAACCCAAATAGACCATTCAATGTACTCATAAGGAGAACCAACAAATTTGGCATAAACATGCCCATCACTAGCACGGCACAACACATAAGAAGGGTTAAAGTCGCCGGCTTTGTTGGAAGGGGTGGCATTGCCCTTCTTAACACCACCACCCTTCACATTGTTCTTCTTCTCCTTGGAAGCACCCTCTCCCTCCTTCACAAAAGTTTGCTTGAAAGGAGGAGGTCGTTTGGTCTTGTCATTCTTCTTCTTGTTCTTGGACACGGGTGCGAACCCAATCCCTTCCTTGGCCACAACTTCCTTTTGATTGCTCAAAAGGTTGTTGAGGTTCTTCTCACCTTGTATGCACGACACAAGGCCTTTCTCAAGTTGCTTCTTCAACTTTGCATTCTCCTCAACAATATGCACATGCTCACAACATGGGTTAGTAGCATTTGCATTATCAATTAAAACCATGTGAGGAAAAGTGGCTTTCTCCTTGGTTAGCTTCACTTGGAGTTGATCATGAGACTCCTTGAGGCCAGCATGAACACCTTTCAAGGCCTTTTGAGCCTTTTCAAGTATATTAAACTCCTCCTTGAGTCTAGCAAGATCAACCCCAAGCTTGGCCTTTTCGGAGTTTAGCACACGAGATACAACAAGTGCATGATCAAGATCTTTCTTTAATTTAGCGTAGTCATCGTTGTATGTCTCCTCAAGATCCAAACAAAGACCTCGCTCTTCCTCAAGAGCATTGGAAAGATATGAAATCTCATTGGCATAGTCACGATTATGCCCCTCCATCTCAGAGATGGTATCTTCGTGAGCCTCGATCATGTCATCGGCTTCACCAAGTTGTTCCAAGAGAGCAACGAAGTGCTTCTTGGATTTACCCTTGAGTTTACTCATAAAAGACTCAAATTCATTCTCCTCCACATTAGACCCCTCATGTTCATCAATTCAATCCATCAAAGAAGGACTATTAATGATGGTAGTTTTGATGTTGGGGGTTACCTTGTTGGTGGCTTTAGCCATGAGGCACTTGGCGGTGATGTTCTCATTGGGTGAGTCGAAGAGAGACACCCGTGGAGTTGTCGCAATGGCAACGGAGGCCATGGCAACCGACTCACCGTCTTCATCATCATCATCATCATCATCATCATCCTCATGGTACTCTTCTTGTGCCACCAACCCCTTGGGAGGAGTATTCTTGGTGAAGTTGCTCTTGTTGGGGAAAGACTTGGCCTTGTCCTTTCGGATGAGCTTGCCACCATTGTCTTCCCTCTTCTCATAAGGACATTCCGCAACAAAGTGGCTCACATTGCCACAATTATAGCAAGTCCTCGCTCGTTGCTTGACCTTCGCGCCACTTGAGTTGTTCTTGTTGAAGTTGGGCCTTGTGTTCTTCTTGCTCCAAAATTGACTTGAAGCAAGAGCCATGTGTTCATGATAAGCATACTTTGTATCTTCGGGGCTGTTCTCCTCTTCTTCCTCTTCGTCCTCTTCTTCCACACTAACCTTGGTCTTCAAGGCAAGGTTGGGCTTCTTTGCTCTTTGAGAACGTAACACCGCATTGTCGGCGGTCTTGTCCAAGATGCTCATAGCCACAAACTCATCCAACACTTCACTTGAGGACAAGGTGTGGAAGTCCGGACTTTGATGAATGACGGAGGACATGGCCTTGTGGTAAGGCATCATGGCCTTGAGGAATTTGCGCTTGATCTAATTGTCATCTGTATCCTTGCTCCCATGATCTCGGAGTGAGACCACGAGAGTAGTTAATATCTGATAAAGCTCACGAGGTTCTTCATCTTCTTTAATTGCAAACTCATCGGCTTCGTCTTGCACCACCTCATAGTTGGAGCGTTGAATGCTTGCGCTTCCCCTGTAGAGGGAAACAACATGGCACCAAGCATCCTTGGCCACGGTGAAGGGCCGAAGATGAGCAAGATCTTCGGGTGGAATTGCATCTTGGATGATGAAGAGAGCATTCTCATTGAATTGATTATCCGCGGCTTCTCTAGGGGTGAAGTTGCTTCGGTCATGCAGATAAAAACCCTCTTCAATGATTCTCCAAAGATTAGTATTAACATGGTTTAAATGACGCTTAAAGCGATAAACCCCAAGAATCAAAATCCTCATTTTTCACAATCTTAGGGGGAGGACCGGCATGATTCAAATGAGTGGAAGGAATCGGTCCACCATAAGTAAGCGGAGGTTCAACATGGGCAAAGATGTCGTTGCCATTTTTACCACTAGAAGAAGGAGCCTTTTCACTAGTAGCTTCCCCCTTGTCGGAGTTAGCATACGTCACCTTGTTAGTGGGATCACCCACTTTCATCGGTGCGGTGGATAATTTAAGCCCTTCTAAGAATTTGTTAAACATGCTTTCAACCTCGGTCGTCATGGAGGTTTTCAATGTGTCCAAAGCCACATTGAATTCCTCACGAGAGACCGCGGTTCCCCCATCGGCCGTAGACGAGACCGGATTCACACCGGAGTGCTCCTCCGCACCGTCTACGGTGTCAACCATACTCTTCGGACGGCAAAGTCCTTAATATAGAGACGAGGCTCTGATACCAATTGAAAGGATCGATATAGTTGACTAGAGGGGGGTGTGAATAGGCAACTAACAATTTTTAGCTTTTCTTTACCAATTTAAACTTTGCATCAAAGTAGGTTGTCTAGATATGCAACTAGGTGAGCAACCTATATGATGCAACAACAACAAGCACACAAGCAAGCAAGGGATATAACACAAATAAGCTTGCACAAGTAAAGGCACAAGATAACCAAGAGTGGAGCCGGTGAAGACGATGATGTGTTACCGAAGTTCCTTCCTTTTGAGGGGAAGTACGTCTTCGTTGGAGCGGTGTGGAGGCACAATGCTCCCCAAGAAGCCACTAGGGCCACTGTATTCTCCTCATGCCCTCACACAATGCGAGATGCCGTGATTCCACTATTGGTGCCCTTGGAGGCGGCGACCGGACCTTTACAAACAAGGTTGGGGCAATCTCCACAACTTAATTGGAGGCTCCCAATGACACCACGAAGCTTCATCACAATGGAATATGGCTCCGCGGTGACCTCAACCGTCTAGGGTGCTCAAACAGCCAAGAGTAACAAGATCCGCAAGGGATCAGTGGGGGGAATCAAATTTCTCTTGGTGGAAGTGTAGATCGGGGCCTTCTCAACCAATCCCTAGAAAATCAACAAGTTTGATTGGCTGGGGAGTTAGATCGGGCGAAAATGGAGTTTGGAGCAACAATGAAGCTTTTTTGGAAGGAAGAGGTGGTACACTCGGAGAAGAAGACACCCCTTATATAGTGTGAGAACAAATCCAACCGTCATCCACTTAACCAGCCCGCGACCTGCGGTACTACCGCACCAAATGAGCGGTACTACCGCACGGGCCCACGATACTACCGCGGCGAACCGCGGTACTACCGCTGCCACGACAGAGCCTAAGTCCTGTCCTGATGTGCTAAGGCAGGGAGCGGTAGAATTATTTGGCGCAGTATTATTACGCTTCTTGCGGTACTACCGCAAGGCAGAAATGGACTAGGCAGGGAAGGCACAGACATATAAAAATACATCCGTGGCAACTTCCGCTGAGTTTTGATCCATGCAAAAATCCGACACGGTACTACCACAAGCCTGGAGCGGTACTACCGCGTGGGGTGCGGATGTAAAAAATTACATCCGCCCTCACCGCCGCTCATCATCTGAAGGCGTGGCAAGCGCCGCAGACTACCGCGCCCATGGCACGGTACTACCGCGTAGGGCGCGAATGTAAAAAAATTACATCCGTCCCTACTACCGCACTAGCAACAGCGCCTGGCCAAAGGCCACGGTACTTCCACTTCCTAGGTGCGGTACTATCGTGGGCACTTGCGGTACTACCGCGCTAGAGGTCGGTACTACCGCAAGGGCCTGCGGTATTACCGCTCTGAGGAGCAGTACTACCGCATGCCCCAGTTCAGCAACACGACATTTTGCATAGACAAGGAAAGACGGAGGATGCTCCAAAGGGCCAAAGGAGAGGTGGAGCAAAAGGAGTAGACATGTACGTGATGATTCCACCCAAACCTTTCCAAAGCGGAACCCCTCTTAATAGTACGGCTTTCCTACGACTCAAATCCACCGAAAAGAAACGTAGAGAAATGCCGTCTTCAATAGTCTTCAAGGGGCACCAATTCGTCTTGTGCCTAGTCATGATATGTCTGAAATACTCCATGCATACGATTAGTCCGCAAAAGCATTGTCATCAATCACCAAAAACAATTAAGGGATAAATATGCCCTTACACCGGCCCTTGCCGATGGAAGAACTCTATTTTTCATGACTTTTTGAGTTTTGTTAGGGGTTTGTGTCCTGCTCAGAGAGACGAAACGACAACGACTCTCTGAAGATGGAATAAAATTCTCCCTGCCTAGTCCCCGTCCCAGTGGTATTTCTAGCACAGTCGGAGGGCGTGTGGAGGTTTGTCTTCGGCGGATCTTGCGGGATTTCGGTCGGCGTTTGTCTTCGGTGGATCCACGTGGATCTTATCTTCGTTCGTCTATGTTCGTATGTCTACAGGTTGGATCCTTCCGATCTACGCTTTTCTTCATCGACGGCGGTTGCTGTTCTGATGTGTTGGTCCTACGGGGCTTGGAACGATGACTTCCCGACTGTCTACTACAATAAAGTTTGCCCGGCTCCAATTAGAGAGGGGCGAAGACGGCGGCCGCACCTTCGGGTCACTCCAGTGCTTGTAGTCATTGTTAGGTGGTCTACGGGTCTTTCTAATGTTCTTTGTACTACTTGACAGGTCTGCTTATCAGGCTAAGTTTTGGGGCAGAGAAGTCTTGCCGACAGCCGTCTTCACATGGTCATCCAGGGCTCCGTTAGGCTGTCGATTCTTCACCTGACTTGCAGTTCAGAGTAGATGTTGGACGGCGGACCGGCTGACCCGTCATGGCCTTGATCACCACGACGCTTGCCCTTTCTGCGCCCAGCACGAGGAGACCATTGGGCATATTCTGCTGAACCGCGTCATGGCAAGGGAGGTTTGGACTGTTGTTTGTACGGCTTTGAACAAGCCGGGATGGGTGTCGACAAGCGAAACAACATTGGTGGAGTGGTGTGCATAGAAGAACAGCACAAGCCAGAGCATGAAAGGAATGCGGACGATCATCCTCCTTGTCTTATGGGAGCTATGGAAGCACCGGAATGCCATCGATTTTGATGGTGCCACACCATCCTTGCGAGTCTTGCTACAAACCATTGAAAGGGAAGGTCGGGCTTGGAAGGCAGGGGGACTTATAAAGGGAGATGTGAAAGCTTTTTTTAGGGCTGTGGCTAGGTGGGAGAGCATGAGAGAGTAATGTAGGTTTCTTTGTGATGGAGTTGGGTTTCATGTAACATTGTGTAACATCCAACGTGAAGGGGCTCTCACCCTTTTCCTTCTTTAATATATATAAGTAGTACGCACACTCGTGCGTATTCGAGAAAAATAGATCGGTAGTTTTCTAAATCTAAAAGAAAAAAACAAGAAGAAACTGGGTCGAGGCCTGAGGTCCGGGGGTCCTGGGCGGTCGCCGGTTCCACTGGTAATCGACTGGGTCGAACCGGAGCCGAGCTGTATGTTTTTATACGAATCTAAAAGCAGCGACCTCATCCCTCCACCCTCGCCCTAACAGCACGGACAAGCCCTAGGGTTTTAGCACTGCTCGAGCGCGCGGCCGGCGACGCAGACCCGCAGACACACTTTCCGGCCATGTCGGCGGCGGCAGCAGCTGCGGACACGTACTCCCCTGCCGCGGAGGCCGGGAGCAAGCGCCGGGAGAGGAGGGAGGAGCTGCGGCGCCACCTCGCCGAGGACGCCGATTGGCCCCGCGCCGACGGCCGCTCCTTGCACGACTGCCGCCCCGCATGTAACTACCCCACTCCTGCATCTCTCCACGTTATTCCGTGTTTGCATACCTCTGTATAATGCTCTGCTTCGTGCTCAACAATCTCTGTTGGGCGCCTGTCCCTTTGCTTGGCCAGCACTTGAGGTGTTCGACATTATGCGTGAGCAGTGAACGCATGCCTGATGCAACGCTGATATCTATTGTTTAGGGTTCTGCGGTCTTTTAGGATTTTTACTGTGGAATGCCTGTGTGACCCCGTTGTTTTTTTGTGTGTCCTGTGTCATGTATGCTGCCATATCTCTTGACAAACATGTTGCTTGACATCGCTTGCCGCTTGGCCTTCCTTGTGCACTCCTGGGCTAGTGATTTATTCAGGCTAAAGTTTTTTAGCATCGATGGTCTGAATGGTAATTTTTTCCTGAGGTGCTTGACAGATGCTTTGTTAATTTGAATTGGATCCATGACTATGAGCCACTTGCACTTTCAGTTGTTTAGATGATGGAGGTCCTGGATTTCATGCTTTCGTGGTGATTCTCTAGTATTCAGCCAAAGGGTTATATGTTATGTTCAATGGTGTTCCTTTGGAGAATCTGTACTCCGGTATCTGCTTCAGCAGATGATGCTATAATGCTATTGCTCTTGGGGGGCACTGAAGGCGCAAGACAGTTTGCCCTAGATGATGTGTTTCTACAGCTTTCTAGATCTGTCCTACTGGCTTTTCTAGCCTGCACTCGCCTTACATTGATGTTGTGCTTTTCTGCTTTGAACGAAAAGCATGCACATATTCAACTTGCAAAAGTGTTGGAACACGACAGATTTATGCTTAGCCTTGTGCCAGTTTTCTGAATGCTTGATTTTAGTTATAAAATGTTCAAAACATGGTAATTTGTAGATATATGCTATACCAGTTTGCTTGTAGTAAAACTTCGTACAATCTTCAGGGCAGAACACAAATTTGTTTTGTGTATTATCATGATATATAACATGCTTGCACACATTTCTTCGATATATTATCTGAAAGTTTTGCTTCACGACCTCTCCCTCTCCTCTTAACCTTGACCAGAACATATGGCTTATGGTTCTATCAACTATGGAGTCAAAACGTGTATCTTCAGTTCTGAGTCATTTATTATTTAATTGTATGTTGCAGTTATGCAAACAGGGCCAACTACTGCTGCATCAGGGTCTGCTTACGCAGAATTTGGGAAGACAAAGGTCATTGTGTCAGTGTAAGTTTAAAGGCATTTATATTTTGGCATTGTATGTATGTTGTATGGTTTTGATCACAAGCTGAAAGAAATGTCTTATATTTTATTCTAGAAAAAAATATGTCTTCCATTACTTCAGTTTTCTATTTCAACATGAATTTGGAAGTATGCCAAATTCATCCTCTGAAGTTGTTCCAGATTTGACAATTTAAATAGTTATCTGAGTGTTGATGGAATCAAATATCACCAAGTTTAGGTCAATTGATATATATTTACAAGTTCTTTGTTTGAACTTGAAAATGCTTGTAAGTTTGCACTAATAACATTTCATGTTCATCTTGAATCCATGTATTTCCTATCATTCTGAGCATGCAAAGTCATGCAAGTATTTTATGATCTTGTGCTCTTATTGGTTATCACTTCGGAGTTTTTTTTTTGCGGGTGGTCACTTCGGAGTTTCTTTTTTTGCGGGTGGTCACTTCGGAGTTTTGACTACATGGCTAAATCTTTCTCAATTGGCAAAACCTCAAATTGACAAAGATATCTTGAACTTTGAAGTCCTTTAGCTTCAACATGTGCTTCTTAGCTTTGTACTGAATTTGGTGTATTAGATTATGCAGTTTTGTTGGATTTATCTTATTGATTGATTGGTCAGTCATGCTTATTTATTTATCATCTTTGCAGGTTTGGCCCAAGGGAGAGCAAGAAAGCAATGCTTTACAGTGACACTGGTAGGCTCAATTGCAGTGTGAGCTATACAACATTTGCCACTGGTATACGTGGACAGGTATGCTGTTTAATTAGCTCTCATCGTCTTTATTTGGAGAGTATTCTTAGTCAATCACATATATTTGATGATAGCATGCATATTCATTTCAGGGGTTGGAAAACAAAGAGTACTCTGGAATGCTTCACAAAGCCCTGGAAGGCGCAGTAATGCTACATACCTTTCCGAAGACAACTGTTGATGTTTTTGTGTTGGTTCTTGAGTCTGGCGGCAGTATGACACTACTCATGACTTTGCTTTTTTGTTTTCAGTATATTACACTAATTACATGTTGCATCTTTCTACTAGGAAATGCTCCTAAATTATTATTCTAGTGCTTATTCAGAAATTGTGCTCATACTCTTGCTCATCTTAGTGTCACACTGACGCTGGAGTCTCTGATGTTCTTGGTCTTGTAATACTCCCTCCGTTCCTAAATAATTGTCTTTCTAGAGATTTCAACAAATGACTACATACGAAGTAAAATGAGTGAATCTACATTCTAAAACATGTCTACATACATCCGCATATTGTAGTCTATTTGAGATGGCTAGAAAGACGAATATTTGGGAACGGAGGGAGTATAAGTTAAAGCTAAGTTATTCATATTACTCACAAGTTCATATTATGAATGTGCTGATTTGAGGAAAAGTTAATATATTCGAGTCCGCGGCACCGTACTTTTCTGATAAAGAGAAGCAACTACTTTTATCCTTACTGCTGCCTCTTTCATTTCAGGCGATCTTCCCATTATTATATCTTGTGCTAGTCTTGCATTGGCAGATGCCGGGATCATGATGTATGACCTTGTTACATCAGTATCTGTGGTATGCCCTCACATTCTTCCTGCTTTATGACACATGTACTTCTGTCGATAGATATTTAAACTGGAAGCTGATCAGTTTCAACTTTGATTTGCCAGTCCTGTTTAGGGAAGAATGTCATCATCGATCCAACCTCAGACGAGGAGGCATGGCAAGACGGAGGCCTTATGGTGTCTTACATGCCGGCCCGCAAGGAGATCACACAACTTACGCTGACTGGGGAATGGACTGATGGCAAAATCACCAATGTATGTTATCTACTGCATTACCTGAGATGATGCCAAACCAACATCGACTATACTAACTTCTTGCTATGTTCATCAACAGGCGGTAGAGCTCTGTATGGATGCTTGCAGCAAGCTCTGCGAGATATTGCGGGAGCGCTTGAAAGACGCCGGGAGCTTGGCAAGCGAATGACATTTGAGCAGACACATGTTTTCAGATTCGCAACAGATATCCTTAGCTGTAGAGGTTTTGTAGGGAAGGAGGACATGCCTGATGTTTGGAGGAGCACAATTTACATGGCTGTGGTGATTGTTTCTTTTGGCAAAAGGGCGAATTGTTTAGCCGAGAGAAAATCTTGTAGGTGTGCTAGTCATGTCTTTTAGTATGCATTTGGAACCTGAGACTTTTCGGAACTTTGTATCATTCAATGGATTTAGGGATGCAAATTTGGAACCTATAGGGTATCCTCCAACCCTACTTAGTTCAACCAAATGAACTAAGTTTTCAGAAATGGGGTAAATTCTGAAAATTTAGCTCATTTAGTTGAACTAGGTAGGGTCGGAGGTTCAAAATTTGCATCCCTATATGGATTGTTTATGATGTCAAAGCTATTGCCCTGTATTTTGGGCTGACAGCCTGGGACTGGGATCGTAAAAAATTTGTGCTGCTGCTATTTATCTCATCTCGTTGTTGTTTCGGCTGGTACGAGCAGCTTGTTTTTACCACTTTCAACAAGCTAATGCCTCTAAAGTTTTGTGTTTACCTTGAGTAATTTATTACTCTGTTCCTCTTTTTTTTTTCCTTTTGTTTACCACTTCACCTTCCAGTTGCAGTGGGCTTTATTTTCAGCAAGAATGCCTCTAAAAGAAACATTCTCAACAAGAATACTGGTGCTAACGATGCTTGCTAGTGCATTATCATGAAGTCTCAAAAAAAATTCTGATAAGTTTGCATTATCCCATCCAATTCCAACAAAATAACACAGCTAGTTTCCAGCTAAACATTTGGCCGGCCTCTCACACTGCCAGTGGGCCACACCCCCTCTCATCCCAACCCAATAAAAATATCTCCCCAGAGAAATATCCAGCCGTTGGTGTGGCTCACCGGCTGGCCGTCCATCCATCCGCCCCGTACACTATAAAACCCCCTCCACAGTCCATTCCCACACTCACCCCTCCCAAACCCCAGCGGCAGAACCTTATCCCCTGCGAGTCTTATCCCCCTCTGCAATGGCGGCCACCCTCTTCTCCACCGCGCTCTCGCACCACTTCATCCCCCTCCCCTCCGCCGCCAGGCCCGCCGCCGCCTCGGCCTCCTTCGCCTGCGGCCCGCTGCGCGCCGTGTCGGCGCTGCTGGCCCCGCGGAGGCGGCTCCTGCTGCCCGTGGCCGTGGCCGTGTCGTCCGAGTTCGGGACGGAGGACGCCGAGGAGGAGCAGAGCGAGGGCGAGGGCGGAGGCGACTCCGAGGCCGAGTACTCCGAGGACCTCAAGGTCTTCGTCGGCAACCTCCCCTTCACCGTCGACAGCGCGCAGCTCGCCGGGCTCTTCGAGCAGGCCGGCTCCGTCGAGATGGTCGAGGTATAATTTCACACTCTCTCGTCTTGTTAACTAACAGTTAGATTGGCGCGTATTATAACGGGCTAAATTGAAATTCTGCTGGGCATTGCATTGTTAGGATAGAGACTTCAGAGTCGCGACGTTTTGTTTTAGTGTAGTGTCAGGTTGTCCAAGGGATGTTGAATTGTTGCTGTGTAGATTGTGTCCTTCAGGATAGGATAAGGTACTGCAATTTTTTCTCGGCATGAAGTAAGCTGGAGTTGGTTCAGTACTTCAGAGGCCTCGTAAATCACTACAACAAGTGAATGCTCAATTGTACCAGAGCAGCGCATGGACGTGGAGTTGTTATACTGGTATAGGTTATTTTTCTTCTGGATAAGATAAGATGTTGTAAAATGGTCTCGGCTTGAACTAAGTTCGAATTGGTCCAGTAAATCACTACAGCAAATGAATGCTCCATTGCAGCAGAGCTGCGCTTGGACGTGGAGTTGTTATACTAGTAGAGGTTGTTTTTCTTCAGGATAAGATGAGATGTTGTCAAATGGTCTTGGTTTGAACTAAGTTCAAATTGGTTCAGTAAATCACTACAGCAAATGAATGCTCCATTGCAGCAGAGCTGCGCATGGACGTGGAGTTGTTATACTAATATAGGTTGTTTTTCTTCAGGATAAGATGTTGTCAAATGGTCTTGGCTTGAACTAAGTTCGAATTGCTTCAGTAAATTAGTACAGTAAATCAATGCTCAATTGGATAGTTTATTTTTTCAGAATGATATAGTATCTCATTTCTTGCAGGTTGTATACGATAGAATGACCGGACGGAGCCGTGGATTTGGATTCGTCACAATGGGTTCAGCTGAGGAAGTTGCTGCCGCCGTCGAGCAATTCAATGGCTATGTAAGCAGACTTCATCTGTTTTAGACCACCTTATCTTGGTACATTACATGGGTTTAAATGACTATCTGTGTATAAATTTTATAAGCTGTCGTGAAGAAGTTAGTTCTCTATACATTGTTGGGTGTTTGTTTTTCATGTAGTGTTATGTAGCAATGATGCTCATATATGTTCAGCTTACCGATACAAACATGAAATCTGATTTCCAGCATAATTAAGCATTGTAGTGCGAACTTTGCTGATTGTTGGCACTATTTGTTTTCTTCTGTATATGTAGTGCAGTTATTGGAGTCTTAGACTGTTGACTAATTGATATTTATCTCTCATGTATATGTAGTGCAGTTATTGGAGTCTTAGACTGTTGACTAATTGATTTTTATCTCTCAAATTAGACGTTCCAAGGAAGACCTCTCAGGGTTAACTCCGGACCACCACCACCCAGAGATGAATTCGCACCCAGAACACCGAGGACCATGGGTGGTGGCGGCGGCGGCGGCGGCAGCTTTGATTCAGCCAACAAGCTCTACGTCGGAAACCTATCCTGGGGTGTGGACAACTCAACGCTCGAGAACCTGTTCAGCGAACAAGGAAAGGTGCTTGATGCTAAGGTCATCTATGACCGTGACAGCGGCAGGTCGAGGGGCTTTGGTTTCGTTACCTATGGCTCTTCTGATGAGGTCAACAATGCAATCTCGAACCTCGACGGTGTGGTAAGTTCTTGTATATTAAGTGACTTGTACAGTTCCTTCACATTGTTTTCTGAATAGCTATGCTAATTGAGCGCATGGTTTTGTTGTGTAGGACCTGGACGGCAGGCAGATCCGGGTTACCGTCGCAGAGTCGAAGCCGAGGGAGCAAAGGCGGTTTTAAGAGATCCTGACGCTGGTTAGAGATTAATCATGTGTTTCGTAAGTGTTAGTTTGTAGTTTCTACTACTATTTTCTCGCGGTTGATGAGAGAGACTGGGAAGTGAATTTGTATACCGGAAGATTTTTTGTCAGCCGTGCAACTCGTTGCGCCTCTTGATAGAAAAAGTAGAAATTTTGTCAAAGTCATTCTATATGCTTAGCAGCAGAGATGATGTACGATACCATTAAAAACCCTTTCTGAATGTTTGTTGATGCTGTGTATGCCTCTCTCTACGCCCCTCGATAAAATGCCTACTGTTTCTCTGAATGCCTTTTTCTAGATGAAGTCCCTACTTTTTGCTACAAAAAACATGTAAATCCACTGTGAATTTATGTACTTTTCTCAAAAAATATATTTGTAAATCCACTAAATTGTCGTCGATCCCCTGCCGGCTCAGATGACACGACCGAGTCGGATCGATGGTCTAACCCTCTTCCTAATCCGATCATCAACGGTTCTTTTTTTTTTTTGACACGTTAATTCGAACCGGAAGCCAGTTCAGCCGGGTGTCGGATCACGAGCCTATATATGCCGTGTACGTACGTGACGTAGAGGGCAATTAGCAAGCGGTGACATGGGAATCCAGGCTCTGCTAGTCTAGGGCATAGAGGTACAGCGACGTAACTACTCTCCATCGATCGTGTAGTGAACTCGACCATGGCTCAGGTCGACGGCGGCAACGGCAGCCACGCCATCGACATGGACGTCGGCGGAGGCGCCAAGCACACGGGGCCTCTCGCCGGCCATCAGCTCGCCTCTCCAAGCAATCCAAGCCACGTCATCGACATCGACGTCGGCGGAGCCAAACACGTCGGCGAGCAGCTCGCGTCTCCGGCCGATCCCCGCCACGTCGTCGACGTCGACGCGGCGCCCGCCGAGCCATCAGAGTGCGGGGTGTGCATGGAGCCGCTCGAGTGGGTGGCGATCGGGCCGTGCGGCCACCGCGAGGTCTGCTCGGACTGCGCGGTCCGCATGCGCGCCGGCTCCAAGCCCCAGCACGCCAGCCGCCGGTGCTGCATCTGCAGGGAGCCCTGCCCCACCGTGCTCGTCACCAGGTCCGGCGCCGGCGGGCCGCGGGCGTGCCCCAAGCTGCCGCCGCTGGGCGCGTTCCAGGGACCGGTGGGCGGCTACTGGTACCACAGCGGCTCGGCGGCCTACTTCGACGACGAGCAGCAGTTCCTGGCGGCCAGGAGGGCGTACTCGAAGGTGGAGGACGGCGCGCGCGACGAGGGCGACGGCTTCGCGCCGGCGTGCCCGTGGCTCTGCTCGCCGCTGGCGACCGGCCTGTTTTACGTGGCTCTCTTTTTGTGGGTTGGCTTTATGGTCGGCGTCAACGCGGGCGTCATACCCTACTGGGGCGCTCATTGACAAGGGTCTGGCTTTAAATTGCTGGACTGAGATTATGTGAAGTCTGAATTCTGATCGGCTATGTTTGACATGGGTGTTGTATTTCGATTTTTTTGCAGAGTATTTGACTCGGTTAGAGCTGTAGTTTAGGATCAAGAGGGAATTTTTGTAAAATCAACATGAAAAATTGCTCAAATATCTGTAAGCCACGCTTACTTGGGTCGTGTTATAAATGCTCTGTTAAAAAAAGCGGCCGCCTTATTTAATATATTCTTTGCTATTTGTAAGTTGTCTGGTTTTGTTGTATATAAGTTGCATCCTTTTACTTGTATTCAGTCACTTCACATCATGTCATCAAAGTGAAACCACATATTTTTTTCCAGAGAATCATGAAACCACAAATGGGTATATGCGATTTATCTAGAGATTATTTGTTATATGTGCCTAAAACCCATCTAACCTTCAACACTTTCATGCATCCAGTATGATGGGCTTCTTTCTTCATGAGCTTTCTCCTTTGACCTCTTATTTTCATCTTCTCTCTTATTTGATTTGTTGACAGACTTGACACTTGGAATTTTATTGACTTAACTTACCTTGTAGACGCTGCATTAAAATGTGTGTGTTTTGGAGAGAGGAAGAGGGGAGGAGGGGGGGTCCACGACTAGGTGTGCAAAGTCACAAAGCAATTTTTCCTTGTTGACACCAGATTTTGGCACGGTTAAAAACTTAATTAAGATGACTTTAAATGGAGAAGTCATCTACATGAAAAAAAAATCCGTATTGTCGACATGAACATATTTGAAATTTGGGTCATCGCCATTCGTTCTCATCTGAAGGCCGAAGTTGTGTTCAAAATACTGAGATTTTGTATTCAGAGCACTGTTCGGCCGATTACGCGTCAAGGACGGCCTTAAATGAGAAAACTTTCTACACGAATTGTCTTCGTCTCGTCCAAATGGTCAATTTTGATATAAAATTGTCTCAATCCGAGGTCGTATGTAAAAGTTATAACATTCGAGTGCAGCCCTACCACCAGGCAAAAAGTCGCCTGCCCAATCAAACATGTGTCTGATAGGTAAGGCCACCAATTGCTTATATTGCGTGAGCGTTTTGGCCCACAAGACGATCTCGAATAGAAAAATGTTCAACCCAAAAGTTGTTCGTCTCGTCGAAACGGCCAAATTTGCTTTTGGGCTCATCTTTATCCAAGGTCGTTTGTGGCCTGTGACATAAAAACCGAATGATTGTCTCATACTTGCCTAAATCTGAGTTCGGTTAATTTTGGAAAGATTTGGACATGATTTGGAGTCATTTTCTTGTACGGGAAGTCCATCCGCCTCTAATATTGACAAGAGGTGATGGCCGATTGAACAACACACAATCTAACAAACACATCTACTACTTTTTCGTGTTTATCTATCCCCTATCCTTTTATCTTTCTTCTCGTTCTTTGTTGTTCTTCAACAATGGAGGGTTGCGAATCCATGAGGCTCTAGGGGCGGTCTGGTCGACCTAGGGCAGACCATAGCCGCCGCGCGCCCTGACGGGGTCCCTCCCGAGCGTGTGGGGTTTCGGATCCTCAAAAGCGTCCACCGGACTGCTTGCGTACCGCGCTTCTGGACGGGTCTCCTTCGACGCGAACTGCGGTGCATCACCCCCGGTGTCGAGGGTACATAGTGACGTATTCGTATGCGAACAAACTTTTTGGCGACTCCACTGGGGACGAAGCTTTTGAGCGGTATCCAGCCCGTTCTTGCTACGAATAGATTGTCATCGAGGGTTTGCAATTTACAAAGGTAATATGAATACCCAATTCCTTACTGTAGATGCAAATATCTCATATGGTGTTACTAGATCATTCAATGATTATACTCTATCGGCCAGCCCTAGTTTTTTCAATCATGCATCTAATTATGTGCATAGGCCGATTCAAAGTAATTTACATGCTTCAAGTTCTTACAATACTGTTGGGGAACGTAGTAATTTCAAAAAAATTCCTACGCACATGCAAGATCATGGTGATGCATAGCAACGAGACGGGAGAGTGTTGTCCACGTACTCGTGAGTCTAAAGCGAAGCGTTAGCACAACGCGGTTGATGTAGTTGTACGTCTTCACGATCCGACCGATCAAGTACCGAGCGTACGACACCTCCGAGTTCTAGCACACATTCAGCTCGATGACGTCCCTCGTACTCCGATCCAGCCGAGTGTCGAGGGAGAGTTCCGTCAGCATGACGGCGTGGTGACGATCTTGATGTTCTACTTTTGCAGGGCTTCGCCTAAGCACCGCTATTATCAAGGACTATGATGGAGGGGGGCACCGCACACGGTAAGAGATCAAGAGATCAATTGTTGTGTCTATGGGGTGCCCCCTGCCCCCGTATATAAAAGAGCCAGGGGGAGGCGGCCGGCCAAGGAGGAGGGCGCGCCAAGGGGGGAGTCCTACTCCCACCGGGAGTAGGACTCCTCCTTTCCTAGTAGGAGTAGGAGAGAAGGAAGGGGAAGAGAGAAGGGAAGGAAGGAGGGGGCGCAGCTCCTCCCCCTAGTCCAATTCGGACTAGGCCTTGGGGGGGCGCGCGGCCTGCCCTAGGCAGCCCCTCTCTCTTTCCCGTATGGCCCAATAAGGCCCAATACTTCTATTCGGCGAATTCCCGTAACTCTCCGGTACTCCGATAAATACCCGAATCACTCGGAACCTTTCCGAAGTCCGAATATAGTCGTCCAATATATCGATCTTTACGTCTCGACCATTTCGAGACTCCTCGTCATGTCCCCGATCTCATCCGGGACTCTGAACTCCTTTGGTACATCAAAACTCATAAACTTATAATAAAACTGTCATCGAAACCTTAAGCGTGCGGACCCTACGGGTTCGAGAACTATGTAGACATGACCGAGACTCGTTTCCGGTCAATAACCAATAGCGGAACCTGGATGGTCATATTGGTGTTGGGGAACGTAGTAATTTCAAAAAATATCCTACGCACACGCAAGATCATGGTGATGACATAGCAACGAGAGGGGAGAGTGTATGTCCACGTACCCTCCTAGACCGTAAGCGGAAGCGTTATAACAACGCGGTTGATGTAGTCGTACGTCTTCACGATCCGACCGATCCAAGTACCGAACGCACGGCACCTCCGAGTTCAAAGACACGCTCAGCTCGATGACGATCCCCGGCTCCGATCCAGAAAGCGTCGGGGATGAGTTCCGTCAAGACGACGGCGTGGTGACGATGATGATGCTCCACCGGCGCAGGCTTCGCCTAAGCTCGCGACGATATGACCGAAGTGGAATATGGTGGAGGGGGCACCGCACACGGCTAAGGAACGATCACGTAGATCAACTTGTGTGTTATGGGGTGCCCCCTGCCCCGTATATAAAGGAGGGAGGGGAGGTGCGGCGGCCCTCCTAGGGTGCGCTGAGGAGTCCTACTCCCAGGGAGTAGGACTCCCTCTGCCTTGTTGGAGAAGGAAAGGGGAGGGAAAGAGGAAGGCGCGCCCCTCTCCTGTCCTATTCGGACTAGGGGGGGGGCGCGCCTGCCCTGGCCGCCCTCCTCTTCTCCCTTATGGCCCATTAAGGCCCAACATCCCCGGAGGGTTCCAGTAACCCCGGTGTTCCGAAAATTCGATTTCATCCGGAACCTTCCGATATCCAAATATAGGCTTCCAATATATCAATCTTTATGTCTCGACCATTTGAGACTCCTCGTCATGTCCGTGATCACATCCGGACTCCAACAAACTTCGTACATCAAAACTTATAAACTCATAATAAACTGTCATTGTAACGTTAAGCGTGCGGACCCTACGGGTTCGAGAACTATGTAGACATGACCTAGAACTATTCGGTCAATAACCAATAGCGGAACCTGGATGCCCATATTGGTTCCTACATATTCTTCAAAGATCTTTATCGGTCAAACCGCATAACGACATACGTTGTTCCTTTGTCATCGGTATGTTACTTACCCGAGATTCGATCGTCGGTATCCAATACCTAGTTCAATCTCGTTACAAGAAGTCTCTTTACTCGTTCCGTAATACATCATCTCACAACTAACTTATTAGTTACAATGCTTGCAAGGCTTATGTGATGTGTATTACCGAGAAGGCCTAGAGATACCTCTCCCACAATCGGAGTGACAAAACCTAATCTCAAATACGCCAACCCAACATGTACCTTTGGAGACACCTGTAGTACTCCTTTATAATCACCCATTACGTTGTGACGCTTGGTAGCACCCAAAGTGTTCCTCCGTAGACGGAGTTGCATAATCTCATAGTTACAGGAACATGTATAAGTCATGAAGAAAGCAATAGCAATATACTAAACGATCAAGTGCTAGGCTAACGGAATGGGTCATGTCAATCACATCATTCTCCTAATGATGTGATCCCATTAATCAAATGACAACACATGTCTATGGTTAGGAAACATAACCATCTTTGATTAATGAGCTAGTCAAGTAGAGGCATACTAGTGACTATATGATTGTCTATGTATTCACACATGTATTATGTTTCCGGTTAATACAATTCTAGCATGAATAATAAACATTTATCATGATATAAGGAAATAAATAATAACTTTATTATTGCCTCTAGGGCATATTTCCTTCAGTCTCCCACTTGCACTAGAGTCAATATTCTAGATTACACAAGAATGATTCTAACACCCATGGAGTCTTGGTGCTGATCATGTTTTGCTCGTGGAAGAGGCTTAGTCAACGGGTGCGCAACATTCAGATCCGTATGTATCCTGCAAATCTCTATGTCTCCCACTTGGACTTGGTCCCGAATGGAATTGAAGCGTCTCTTGATATGCTTGGTCCTCTTGTGAAATCTGGATTCCTTTGCCAAGGCAATTGCACCAAGATTGTCACAGAAGATCTTCATTGGTCCCGATGCACTAGGTATGACACCTAGATCGGAAATGAACTCTTTCATCCAGACTCCTTCATTTGCTGCTTCAAGCAGCTATGTACTCCGCTTCACATGTAGATCCCGCCACGACGCTTTGTTTAGAACGCACCAACCGACAGCTCCACCGCTTAATAAAAACACGATCCGGTTTGCGATTTAGAATCGTCCGGATCGTGTCAAAGCTTGCATCGACGTAACCATTTACGACTAGCTCTTTGTCACCTTCATATCGAGAAACATATCCTTAGTCCTTTTCGTATTTCAGGATGTTCTTGACCGCTGTCCGATGATCCACTCTGGATTACTTTGGTACCTTCCTGCCAAGCTTATTGCTAAGCATACGTCAGTCTGGTACACAGCATTGCATACATGATAGAGCCTATGGCTGAAGCATAGGAACATCTTTCATTTTCTCTATCTTCTGCTGTGGTCGGGCATTGAGTCCGACTCAATTTCACACCTTGTAACAGGTAAAAATCCTTTCTTTGCTCGATCCATTTTGAACTTTTTCAAAACTTTATCAAGGTATGTGCTTTGTGAAAGTCCAATCAAGCGCCTTGATCTATCTCTATAGATCTTGATGCCCAATATGTAAGCAGCTTCACCGAGGTCTTTCATTGAAAAACTTTTATTCAAGTATCCTTTTATGCTATCCAGAAATTATATATCATTTCCAATCAATAATATGTCGTCCACATATAATATCGAAATGCTCTGAGCTCCCACTCACTTTCTTGTAAATACTGAGCTTCTCCAAAAGTCAGTATAAAACCATATGCTTTGATCACACTATCAAAGCGTTTATTCCAACTCGAGAGGCTTGCACTGACCATAAATTGATCGCTGGAGCTTGCACACTTTGTTAGCACCTTTTGGATCAACAAAACCTTCTGGTTGCATCATATACAACTCTTCTTCTAGAAATCCATTCAAGAATGCAGTTTTACATCCATTTGCCAAATTTCATAATCATCAAATGCAGCAATTGCTAACATGATTCGGACAGACTTAAGCATCGCCACGGGTGAGAAAGTCTCATCGTAGTCAACCCTTGAACTTGTCGAAAACCTTTCGCAACAAGTCGAGCTTTATAGACAGTTACATTACCATCGCGTCGGTCTTCTTCTTAAAGATCCATTTATTCTCAATAGCTTGCCGATCATCGGGCAAGTCAACCAAAGTCCATACTTTGTTCTCATACATGGATCCCATCTCAGATTTCATGGCTTCCACCATTTTGCGAATCTGGGCTCACCATCGCTTCTTCATAGTTTGTAGGTTCGCCATGGTCAAGTAACATGACTTCCGAATAGGATTACCGTACCACTCAGTGCGGATCTTACTCTAGTTGACCTCACGAGTTCAAGAGAAACTTGATCAAGTTTCATGATCAATATCATTAGCTTCCTCACTTATTGGTGTAGTTGTCACAGAACCGGTTCTTGTGATGAACTATTTTCCAATAAGGGAACAAATCTGATTATCTCATCAAGTTCTACTTTCCTCCCACTCACTTCTTTCGAGAGAAACTCCTTTTCTAGAAAGGATCCGAATTTAGCAACAAAAATCTTGCCCTCAGATCTGTGATAGAAGGTGTACCCAATAGTATCTTTTGGGTATCCTATGAAGACACATTTCTCCGATTTAGGTTCGAGCTTATCTGGTTGAAGTTTCTTCACATAAGCATCGCAGCCCCAAACTTTAAGATACGACAACTTTGGTTTCTTGCTAAACCATAGTTCATAAGGTGTCGTTTCAACGGATTTTGATGGTGCCCTATTTAACGTGAATGCGCCGCCTCTAAAGCATAACCCCAAAACGACAGCGTAAATCAGTAAGAGACATCATAGATCGCACCATATCTAGTAAAGTACGACACGACGTTCGGACACACCATTTCGTTGTGGTGTTCCGGGTGGCGTGAGCTGCGAAACTATTCCGCATTGTTTTAAATGCAGACCAAACTCGTAACTCAAATATTCTCCTCCACGATCAGATCGTAGAAATTTTATTTTCTTGTTACGATGATTTTCCACTTCACTCTGAAATTCCTTGAACTTTTCAAATGTTTCAGACTTATGTTTTATCAAGTAGATATACCCATATCTGCTCAAATCATCTGTGAAGGTGAGAAAATAACGATACCCGCGTGCCTCAACATTCATTGGACCACAAACATCGGATGTATGATTTCCAACAAATCCTTTGCTCGCTCCATAGTTCGGAGAACGGCGTTTTAGTCATCTTGCCCATGAGGCACGGTTCATAAGTACCAAGTGATTTATAATCAAGTGATTCCAAAAGTCCATCAGTACGGAGTTTCTTCATGCGTTTTACACCGATATGACCCAAACGGCAGTGCCACAAATAAGTTGCATTATCATTATCAACTCTGTATCTTTTGGTTTCAACACTATGAATATGTGTATTACTACTATCGAGATTCAATAAAAATAGACCACTCTTCAAGGGTGCATGACTATTATTTATATAAATAGAACAACCATTATTCTCTGACTTAAATGAATAACCGTCTCGCATCAAACAAGATCCAGATATAATGTTCATGCTTAACGCTGGCACCAAATAACAATTATTTAGGTCTAAAACTAATCCCGATGGTAGATGTAGAGGTAGCGTGCCGACCGCGATCACATCGACTTTGGAACCATTTCCACGCGCATCGTCACCTCGTCCTTAGCCAATCTTCGCTAATCCGTAGTTCCTGCTTTGAGTTGCAAATATTAGCAATGAACCAAGTATCAAATACCGGTACTCTGCGAGTATTAGTAAGGTACACATCAATAACATGTATATCACATATACCTTTGTTCACCTTGCCATCCTTCTTATCCGCCAAATACTTGGGGCAGTTCCGCTTCAAAGGTCGGTCGCTTGCTTAAGAGAAGCACTCGAGGCCAGTGCTTAGGTCCAGACTTGGGTTTCTTCTCTTGAGCAGCAACTTGTTTGCTGTTCTTCTTGAAGTTCCTTCTTCTTCTTCCTTTGCCCTTTTCTTGAAACCGGTGGTCTTGTTAACCATCAACACTTGATGCTCCTTTTGATTTCTACCTCCGCTGCTTTTAGCATTGCGAAGAGCTCGAATAGACTTGTCCATCCCTTGCATATTATAGTTCATCACGAAGCTCTTGTAGCTTGGTGGCGATGATTGAAGAATTCATCAATGACACTATCATCGTGAAGATTAACTCCCAGTTGAATCAAGTGATTATTATACCCGACATTTTGAGTATGTGTTCACCGACGACGAACTATTTTCCTCCATCTTGCAGCTATAGAACTTATTGGAGACTTCATATCTCTCAATCCGGGCATTTGCTTGAAATATTAACTTCAACTCCTAGAACATCTCATATGCTCCATGACGCTCAAAACGTCGTTGAAGGCCCGGTTCTAAGCCGTAAAGCATGGCACACCGAACTATCGAGTAGTCATCGCTTTGCTTTCGCCAGACGTTCTTAACGTCATCGGTTGCATCGCGAAGCAGGTTCGGCACCCAGCGGTGCTTCGGGGCGTAATTCTTCGTGCAGCAATGAGGATAATCCTCGAGTTACGGACCCGATCCGTGTAATTGCTACCATCATCTTTCAACTTTGCTTTCTCAAGGAACGCATTAAAATTCAACGGAACAACAAAGACGAGCCATCTATCTACAAGAAACATAGACAAGCAAAATACTATCGATACTAAGTTCATGATAAATTTAAGTTCAATTAATCATATTACTAAAGAACTCCCACTTAGATAGACATCTCTCTAGTTATCTAAGTGATTACGTGATCTAAATCAACTAAACCATGTCCGATCATCACGTGAGATGGAGTAGTTTCAATGGTGAACATCACTATGTTGATCATATCTACTATATGATTCACGTTCGACCTTTCGGTCTCCGTGTTCCGAGGCCATATCTGTATATGCTAGGCTCGTCAAGTTTGACCTGAGTATTCCGCGTGTGCAACTGTTTTGCACCCGTTGTATTTGAACGTAGAGCCTATCACACCCGATCATCACGTGGTGTCTCAGCACGAAGAACTTTCGCAACGGTGCATACTTAGGGAGAACACTTCTTGATATTTAGTGAGAGATCATCTTATAATGCTACCATCAATCAAAGCAAAATAAGATGCATAAAGGATAAACATCACATGCAATCAATATAAGTGATATGATATGGCCATCATCATCTTGTGCTTGTGATCTCCATCTCGAAGCACCGTCGTGATCACCATCATCACCGCGCGACACCTTGATCTCCATCGTAGCATCGTTGTCGTCTCGCCAACTATTGCTTCTACGACTATCGCTATCGCTTAGTGATAAAGTAAAGCAATTACATGGCGTTGCATTTCATACAATAAAGCGACAACCATATGGCTCTCGCCGATTGCCGATAACTCGGTTACAAAACATGATCATCTCATACAATAAAATATAGCATCACGTCTTGACCATATCACATCACAACATGCCCTGCAAAAACAAGTTAGACGTCCTCTACTTTGTTGTTGCAAGTTTTACGTGGCTGCTACGGGCTGAGCAAGAACCGTTCTTACCTACGCATCAAAACCACAACGATAGTTTGTCAAGTTGGTGCTGTTTTAACCTTCGCAAGGACTGGGCGTAACCACACTCGGTTCAACTAAAGTGAGAGAGACAAACACCCGCGGTCACCTTTAAGCAACGAGTGCTCAAGCGGTGAAACCAGTCTCGCGTAAGCGTCTGGCGTAATGTCGGTCCGGGCGCTTCATCTCACAATACCGCCAACCAAAGTATGACATCTTTGGTAAGGTAGATGACTTATATCGCCCACAACTCACTTGTGTTCTACTCGTGCATATGACATCAACGCATAAAACCTGGCTCGGATGCCACTGTTGGGGAACGTAGTAATTTCAAAAAAATTCCTACGCACACGCAAGATCATGGTGATGACATAGCAACGAGAGGGGAGAGTGTATGTCCATGTACCCTCGTAGACCGTAAGCGGAAGCGTTATAACAGCGCGGTTGATGTAGTCGTACGTCTTCACGATCCGACCGATCCAAGTACCGAACGCACGGCACCTCCGAGTTCACCACACGTTCAGCTCGATGACGATCCCCAGGCTCCGATCCAGCAAAGCATCGGGGATGAGTTCCGTCAGCACGATGGCGTGGTGACGATGATGATGCTCCACCGGCGCAGGGCTTCGCCTAAGCTCCGCGACGATATGACCAAAGTGGAATATGGTGGAGGGGGGCACCGACACGGCTAAGGAGCGATCACGTAGATCAACTTGTGTTTTATGGGGTGCCCCCTGCCCCCGTATATAAAGGAGGGAGGGGGAGGTGCGGCCAGCCCTCCTAGGGTGCGCCTGGAGGAGTCCTATCCCACCGGGAGTAGGACTCCCCCCTCTTGCCTTGTTGGAGAAGGAAAGGGGAGGGAAAGAGGAAGAGGCGCCGCCCCTCTCTTGTCCTATTCGGACTAAGGGGGGGAGGCGTGCCTGCCCCGGCCGGCCCTCCTCTTCTCCCTTATGGCCCATTAAGGCCCAACATCCCCGGGAGGTTCCAGTAACCCGGTGTTAGGAAAATTCCCGATTTCATCCGGAACCTTCCGATATCCAAATATAGGCTTCCAATATATCAATCTTTATGTCTCGACCATTTCGAGACTCCTCGTCATGTCCGTGATCACATCCGGGACTCGAACAAACTTCGTACATCAAAACTTATAAACTCATAATAAAAGCGTCATTGTAACGTTAGCGTGCGGACCCTACGGGTTCGAGAACTATGTAGACATGACCTAGAACTATTCTCGGTCAATAACCAATAGCGGAACCTGGATGCCCATATTGGTTCCTACATATTCTTCAAAGATCTTTATCGGTCAAACCGCATAACGACATCGTAGTTCCTTTGTCATCGGTATGTTACTTACCCGAGATTCGATCGTCGGTATCCAATACCTAGTTCAATCTCGTTACCGGCAAGTCTCTTTACTCGTTCCGTAATACATCATCTCACAACTAACTTATTAGTTACAATGCTTGCAAGGCTTATGTGATGTGTATTACCGAGAAGGCCTAGAGATACCTCTCAGACAATCGGAGTGACAAAACCTAATCTCAAATCGCCAACCCAATATGTACCTTTGGAGACACCTGTAGTACTCCTTTATAATCACCCGATTACGTTGTGACGTTTGGTAGCACCAAAGTGTTCCTCCGTAAACGGAGTTGCATAATCTCATAGTTACAGGAACATGTATAAGTCATGAAGAAAGCAATAGCAATATACTAAACGATCAAGTGCTAGGCTAACGGAATGGGTCATGTCAATCACATCATTCTCCTAATGATGTGATCCCATTAATCAAATGACAACACATGTCTATGGTTAGGAAACATAATCATCTTTGATTAATGAGCTAGTCAAGTAGAGGCATACTAGTGACTATATGTTTGTCTATGTATTCACACATGTATTATGTTTCCGGTTAATACAATTCTAGCATGAATAATAAACATTTATCATGATATAAGGAAATAAATAATAACTTTATTATTGCCTCTAGGGCATATTTCCTTCAATTGGCTCCTACATATTCTACGAAGATCTTTATCGGTCAAACCGCATAACAACATACGTTGTTCCCTTTGTCATCGGTATGTTACTTACCCGAGATTCGGTCGTCGGTATTTCAATACCTAGTTCAATCTCGTTACTGGCAAGTCTCTTTACTCGTTCCGTAATACATCATCCCGCAACTAACTCATTAGTTGCAATGCTTGCAAGGCTTAAGTGATGTGCATTACCGAGAGGGCCCAGAGATACCTCTCCGACAATCGGAGTGAAAAATCCTAATCTCGAAATATGCCAACCCAACATGTACCTTCGGAGACACTGAGAGCACCTTTATAATCACCCGATTACGTTGTGACGTTTGGTAGCACACAAAGTGTTCCTCCGATGAACGGAGTTGCATAATCTCATAGTCATAGGAACATGTATAAGTCATGAAGAAAGCAATAGCAACATACTAAACGATCGGGTGCTAAGCTAACGGAATGGGTCATGTCAATCACATCATTCTCCTAATAATGCGATCTCGTTAATCAAATGACAACCCATGTCTATGGTTAGGAAACATAACCATCTTTGATTAACGAGCTAGTCAAGTAGAGGCATACTAGTGACACTCTGTTTGTCTATGTATTCACACATGTATTATGTTTCCGGTTAATACAATTCTAGCATGAATAATAAACATTTATCATGAAATAAGGAAATAAATAATAACTTTATTATTGCCTCTAGGGCATATTTCCTTCAGTCTCCCACTTGCACTAGAGTCAATAATCTAGTTCACATCGCCATGTGATTTAACATCAATAGTTCACATCTTTATGTGGTTAACACCCATAGTTCGCATCGACATGTGACCAACACCCAAAGGGTTTACTAGAGTCAGTAATCTAGTTCACATCGCTATGTGATTAACACCCAAAGAGTACTAAGGTGTGATCATGTTTTGCTTGTGAGATAATTTTAGTCAACGGGTCTGTCACATTCAGATTCGTAAGTATTTTGCAAATTTCTATGTCTATAATGCTCTGCACGGAGCTACTCTAGCTAACTGCTCCCACTTTCAATATGTATCTAGACCGAGACTTAGAGTCATCTAGATTAGTGTCAAAACTTGCATCGACGTAACCCTTTACGACGAACCTTTTGTCACTTCCATAATCGAGAAATATTTCCTTAGTCCTTACTAAGGATATTCTTGACCAATGTCCAGTGATCTACTCCTAGATCACTATTGTACTCCCTTGCCAAATTCAGAGCAAGGTATACAATAGGTCTGGTACACAGCATGGCATACTTTATAGAACCTATGGCTGAGGCATAGGGAATGCCTTTCATTCTCTTTCTATCTTCTGCCGTGGTCGGGCTTTGAGTCTTACTCAATTTCACACCTTGTAACACAGGCAAGAAACTCTTTCTTTGACTGTTCCATTTTGAACTACTTCAAAATCTTGTCAAGGTATATACTCGTTGAAAAAACTTATCAAGCGTCTTGATCTATCTCTATAGATCTTGATGCTCAATATGTAAGTAGCTTCACCGAGGTCTTTCTTTGAAAAAAATCCTTTCAAACACTCCTTTATGCTTTGCATAATAATTCTACATTATTTCCGATCAACAATATGTCATTCACATATACTTATCAGAAATGCTATAGTGCTCCCACTCACTTTATTGTAAATACAGGCTTCACCGCAAGTTTGTATAAAACTATATGCTTTGATCAACTTATCAAAGCGTGTATTCCAACTCCGAGATGCTTGCACCAGTCCATAGATGGATCGCTGGAGCTTGCATATTTTGTTAGCACCTTTAGGATTGACAAAACCTTCTGGTTGCATCATATACAAATCTTCTTTAATAAATCCATTGAGGAATGCAATTTTGTTTATCCATTTGCCAGATTTCATAAAATGCGGTAATTGCTAACATGATTCGGACAAACTTAAGCATAGATACGAGTGAGAAACTCTCATTGTAGTCAACACCTTGAACTTGTCGAAAACCTTTTGCGACAATTCTAGCTTTGTAGATAGTAACACTACTATCAGCGTCCGTCTTCCTCTTGAAGATACATGGCTTGCCGATCATCGAGCAAGTCCACCAAAGTCCACACTTTGTTCTCATACATGGATCTCATCTCAGATTCCATGGCCTCAAGCCATTACACGGAATCTGGGCTCACCATCGCTTCTTCATAGTTCATAGGTTCGTCATGGTCTAGTAACATAACTTCCAGAACAGGATTACCGTACCACTCAGGTGCGGATCTTACTCTGGTTGACCTACGAGGTTTAGTAACAACTTGATCTGAAGTTTCATGATCATCATCATTAACTTCCTCACTAATGGGTGTAGTAGTCACAGGAACAGATTTCTGCGATGAACTACCTTCCAATAAGGGAGCAGGTACAGTTACCTCATCAAGTTCTACTTTCCTCCCACTCACTTCTTTCGAGAGAAACTCCTTCTCTGGAAAGGATCCATTTTAGCAACGAATATTTTGCCTTCGGATCTGTGATAGAAGGTGTACCTAACAGTTTCCTTTGGGTATTCTATGAAGACGCACTTCTCCGATTTGGGTTCGAGCTTATCAGGTTGAATCTTTTTCACATAAGCATCGCAGCCCCAAACTTTTAAGAAACGACAACTTTGGTTTCTTGCCAAACCACAGTTCATAAGGCGTCATTTCAACAGATTTTGATGGTGCCCTTTTAAAGTGAATGCAACTGTCTCTAATGCATAACCCCAAAACAATAGTGGTAAACCAATAAGAAACATCATAGATCGCACAATATCCAATAAAGTGCGGTTACGACGTTCGGACATACCATAACGCTGTGGTGTTCCAGGTGGCGTAAACTGTGAAACTATTCCTCATTGTTTTATATGAAGGCCAAACTCGTAACTCAAATATTCTCCTCCACGATCAGATCGTAGAAACTTTATTTTCTTGTTACGATGATTTTCCACTTTACTCTGAAATTCTTTGAACTTTTCAAATATTTCAGACTTATGTTTCATCAAGTAGATATACTCATATCTGCTCAAATCATCTGTTGAGGTCAGAAAATAACAATACCCGCCACGAGCATCAACACTCATTGGACTGTATACATCGGTATGTATTATTTCCAACAAGTCAGTAGCTCGTTCCATTGTTCCGAAGAACGGAGTTTTAGTCATCTTGCCCAAAAGGCACGGTTCGCAAGCATCAAATGATTCATAACCAAGTGATTCCAAAAGTCCATCTTTATGGAGTTTCTTCATGCGCTGACCGATATGACCCAAACGGCAGTGCCACAAATAAGTTGCACTATCATTATTAACTTTTCATCTTTTGGCATCAATATTATGAACATGTGTATCACTACGATCGAGATCCAACAAACTATTTTCATTGGGTGTATGACCATCGAAGGTTTTATTCATGTAAACAGAAATAACAATTATTCTCTAACTTTAAATGAATAACTGTATCGCAATAAACATGATCAAATCATATTCATGCTCAACGCAAACGCCAAATAACATTTATTTAGGTTTAACACTAATCTCGAAAGCATAGGGAGTGTGCGATGATGATCATATCAATCTTGGAACCACTTCCAACACACATCGTCACTTCACCCTCAACTAGTCTCTGTTTATTCTGTAACTCCTGTTTCGAGTTACTAACCTTAGCAACCGAATAAGTATCAAATACTCAGGGGCTACTGTAAACACTAGTAAGGCACACATCAATAACCTGTATATCAAATATACCCTTGTTCAATTTGCCATCCTTCTTATCCACCAAATATTCAGGGCATTTCCGCTTCCAGTGACCATTTCCTTTGTAGTGTAAGCACTCAGTTTCAGTCTTTGGTCCAGCTTTGGGCTTCTTAGCGGGAGTGACAACTTGCTTGTCATTCTACTTGAAGTTCCCTTTCTTTCCCTTTGCCATTTTCTTGAAACTAGTGGTCTTGTCAATCATCAACACTTGATGCTCTTTTTTGATTTCTACCTTCGTCGATTTCAATATCACGAAGAGCTCGGGAATTGTTTTCGTCATCCCTTGCATACTATATTTCATCACGAAGTTCCAGTAACTTGGTGATGGTGACTAGAGAACTCTGTCAATCACTATCTTATCTGGAAGATTAACTCCCACTTGATTCAAGCGATTGTAGTACCCAGACAATCTGAGCACATGCTCACTAGTTGAGTAATTCTCCTCCATCTTTTAGCTATAGAACTTGTTGGAGACTTCATATCTCTCAACTCGGGTATTTGCTTGAAATATTAACTTCAACTCCTGGAACATCTCATATGGTCCATGACGTTCAAAAAACGTCTTTGAAGTCCCGATTCTAAGCCGTTAAGCATGGTGCACTAAACTGTCAAGTAGTCATCATATTGAGCTAGCCAAACATTCATAACGTCTGCATATGCTCCTGCAATAGGTCTGTCACCTAGCGGTGCATCAAGGACATAATTCTTCTGTGCAGCAATGAGGACAATCCTCAGATCATGGATCCAATCCGCATCATTGCTACTAACATCTTTCAACATAGTTTTCTCTAGGAACATATAAAAAATTAACATATGAAAACAACAACGCGAGCTATTGATCTACAACATAATTTGCAAAATACTACCAGGACTAAGTTCATGATAAATTTAAGTTCAATTAATCATATTACTTAAGATCTCCCACTTAGACAGACATCTCTCTAGTCATCTAAGTGATCACGTGATCCAAATCAACTAAACCATGTCCGATCATCACGTGAGATGGAGTAGTTTTCAATGGTGAACATCACTATGTTGATCATATCTACTATATGATTCACGCTCGACCTTTCAGTCTCCATGTTCCGAGGCCATATCTGTATATGCTAGGCTCGTCAAGTTTAACCTGAGTATTCCGCGTGTGCAACTGTTTTGCACCAGTTGTATTTGAACATAGAGCCTATCACACCCGATCATCACGTGGTGTCTCAGCACGAAGAACTTTCGCAATGGTGCATACTCAGGGAGAACACTTCTTGATAATTAGTGAGAGATCATCTTAAAATGCTACCGTCAATCAAAGCAAGATAAGATGCATAAAAGATAAACATCACATGCAATCAATATAAGTGATATGATATGGCCATCATCATCTTGTGCTTGTGATCTCCATCTCCGAAGCACCGTCATGATCACCATCATCACCGACGCGACACCTTGATCTCCATCATAGCATCGTTGTCGTTTCGCCAATCTTATGCTTCTACGACTGTCGCTACCGCTTAGTGATAAGGTAAAGCATTACAGGGCGATTGCATTGCATACAATAAAGCGATAACCATATGGCTCCTGCCAGTTGCCGATAACTCGGTTACAAAACACGATCATCTCATACAATAAAATATAGCATCACGTCTTGACCATATCACATCAAAACATGCCCTGCAAAAACAGGTTAGACGTCCTCTACTTTGTTGTTGAAAATTTTTACGTGGCTGCTACGGGCTTAGCAAGAACCGTTCTTACCTACGCATCAAAACCACAACGATAGTTTGTCAAGTTAGTGTTGTTTTAACCTTCGCAAGGACCGGGCGTAGCCACACTCGGTTCAACTAAGGTTGGAGAAACTGACACCCGCTAGCCACCTTTGTGCAAAGCACGTCGGGACCGGTCTCGCGTAAGCGTACGCGTAATGTCGGTCTGGGCCGCTTCGTCCAACAATACGGCCGAACCAAAGTATGACATGCTGGTAAGCAGTATGACTTATATCGCCCACAACTCACTTGTGTTCTACTCGTGCATATGACATCTACATATAAAACCAAGCTCTGATACCACTGTTGGGAAACGTAGTAATTTCAAAAAAATTCCTACGCACACGCAAGATCATGGTGATGCATAGCAGCGAGAGGGGAGAGTGTTGTCCACGTACCCTCGTAGACCGAAAGCGGAAGCGTTAGCACAACGCGGTTGATGTAGTCGAACGTCTTCACGATCCGACCGATCAAGTACCGAACGTACGGCACCTCCGAGTTCTAGCACACGTTCATCTCGACGACGTCCCTCGTACTCCAATCCAGTCGAGTGTCGAGGGAGAGTTTCGTCAGCACGATGGCGTGGTGACGATCTTGATGTTCTACTGTCGCAGGGCTTCGCCTAAGCACCGCTACAATATTATCGAGGACTATGATGGAGGGGGGCACCGCACACGGTAAGAGATCAAGAGATCAATTGTTGTGTCTATGGGGTGCCCCTGCCCCCGTATATAGTAGCGGTAGCGCGGTTCGTTATAGGTCGCTACTACTATGTGTAGCCTATCGGCTAAGCCGTGGGAATTTTAGTAGTAACGTGTTTAGAACAAGACGCGCTACTGCTAGAACTTTATCTGCAGCGCGGTTTGCACAGGAGCGCTACTGCTACTTAGCACCACCGTGCTTTTATGACCCTCGCTACTGCTAAAGTTCTGTGTATAAGGTTTTCCCTAGTAGTGTTCTGCAGTGGTCGGGCATTGAGTCTTACTCAACTTCACACCTTGTAACACAGGCAAGAACCCTTTCTTTGCTTGATCCATTTTGAACTTCTTCAAAACTTTGTCAAGGTATGTGCTTTGTGAAAGTCCAATTAAGCATCTTGATCTATCTCTATAGATCTTGATGCCCAATATATAAGCAGCTTCACCGAGGTCTTTCATTGAAAAACTCTTATTCAAGTATCCCTTTATGCTATCCAGAAATTCTATATCATTTCCAATCAACATATGGCATCCACATATAATATCAGAAATGCTACAGAGCTCCCACTCACTTTCTTGTAAATACGGGCTTCTCCAAAAGTCTGTATAAAACCAAATGCTTTGATCACACTATCAAAGTGTTTATTCCAACTCCAAGAGGCTTGCACCAGTCCATAAATGGGTCACTGGAGCTTGCACACTTTGTAGCTCCCTTTGGATCGACAAAACCTTCCGGCTGCATCATATACAACTCTTCTTCCAGAAATCCATTCAGGAATGCAGTTTTGACATCCATATGCCAAATTTCATAATCATAAAATGCAGCAATTGCTAACATGATTCGGACAGAATTAAGCATCGCTACGGGTGAGAAGGTCTCATCGTAGTCAATCCCTTGAACTTGTCAAAAACCTTTCGCAACAAGTCGAGCTTTATAGACAGTAACATTACCGTCAGCGTCAGTCTTCTTCTTGAAGATACATTTATTCTCAATGGCTTGCCGATCATCGGGCAAGTCAACCAAAGTCCACACTTTGTTCTCATACATGGATCCCATCTCAGATTTCATGGCCTCAAGCCATTTTGCAGAATCTGGGCTCACCATCGCTTCTTCATAGTTCGTAGGTTCGTCATGGTCTAGTAACATAACCTCCAGAACAGGATTACCGTACCACTCTGGTGCGAATCTTACCCTGGTTGACCTACGAGGTTCAGTAACAACTTGATCTGAAGTTCCATGATCATCATCATTAACTTCCTCGCTAATCGGTATAGACGTCACAGGAACCGGTTTCTGTGATGAAACACTTTCCAATAAGGGAGCAGGTATGGTTACCTCATCAAGTTCTACTTTCCTCCCACTCACTTCTTTCGAGAGAAACTCCTTCTCTAGAAAGGATCCATTCTTAGCAACGAATGTCTTGCCTTCGGATCTGTGATAGAAGGTGTACCCAACAATATCCTTTGGGTATCCTATGAAGACACATTTCTCCGATTTGGGTTTGAGCTTATCAGGTTGAAGCTTTTTCACATAAGCATCGCAGCCCCAAACTTTAAGAAACGACAACTTTGGTTTCTTGCCAAACCATAGTTCATAAGGCGACGTCTCAACGGATTTTGATGGTGTCCTATTTAACATGAATGCGGCCGTCTCTAAAGCATAACCCCAAAACGATAGCGGTAAATCAGTAAGAGACATCATAGATCGCACCATATCTAGTAAAGTACTATTACGACGTTCGGACTCACTATTACGCTGTGGTGTTCCGGATGGCGTGAGTTGCGAAACTATTCCGCATTGTTTCAAATGTAGACCAAACCCGTAACTCAAATATTCTCCTCCACGATCAGATCGTAGAAACTTTATTTTCTTGTTACGATGATTTTCAACTTCACTCTGAAATTCTTTGAACTTTTCAAATGTTGCAGACTTATGTTTCATTAAGTAGATATACCCATATCTGCTTAACTCATCTGTTTAAGGTGAGAAAATAATGATACCAGCCGCGAGCCTCTGTAGGACCTTTAAGTATGTCTAGTGGGGGGTGATTAGACTACTTGACCAATTAAAAACTTAGCCTTTTCCCAGTTTTAGAGTTTGGCAGATTTTAGCTATCTTAGGACAAGTCAAGCAATCAACACACAATTCAAGCAAGCATGCAAAGAGTGTATGAGCAGCGGAAATTAAAGCACGCAACTTGCAAGAAAGTAAAGGGGAGGGTTTGGAGGATTCAAACGCAATTGGAGACACGGATGTTTTTGGCGTGGTTCCGATAGGTGGTGCTATCGTACCTCCACGTTGATGGAGACTTCAACCCACAAAGGGTAACGGTTGCGCGAGTCCACGGAGGGCTCCACCCACGAAGGGTCCACAAAGTAGCAACCTTGTCTATCCCACCATGGCCGTCGCCCACGAAGGACTTGCCTCACTAGCGGTAGATCTTCACGAAGTAGGAGATCTCCTTGCCCTTACAAACTTCTTGGTTCAACTCCACAATCTTGTCGGAGGCTCCCAAGTGACACCTAGCCAATCTAGGAGACACCACTCTCTAAGAAGTAACAAATGGTGTGTTGATGATGAACTCCTTGCTCTTGTGCTTCAAATGATAGTCTCCCCAACACTCAACTCTCTCTCATAGGATTTGGATCTGGTGGAAAGAATGATTTGAGTGGAAAGCAACTTGGGGAAGGCTAGAGATCAAGATTCATATGGTAGGAATGGAATATCTTGGTCTCAACACATGAGTAGGTGGTTCTCTCTCGAAATGGTAAGTTGGAAGTGTAGGTTTGTTCGATGGCTCTCTCCACGAATGAAGAGGAGGTGGAGGGTATATATAGCCTCCACATAAAATCTAACCGTTACACACAATTTACCAATCTTGGTGGGACCGAATCAACAAACTCGGTCGACGGATTTTAGTAAACCTAGTGACCGTTAGGATTTTGGTGGGGATGACTTGCATCTCGGTAGGACCGATATGGTTAGGGTTAGGGCATAACGTAATCTCGGTGAGACCGATTACACAAACTTCGGTGAGACCGATTTTGGTAATTAGCTAACCAGAGAGTTGGTCGGAGTAAACTTCGGTGGGACCGATTTGCTCTTTTCGGTGAGACCGAAATGTTACAAAAGGAAGCAGAGAGTTTACATTGCAATCTCGGTGGGACCGATCCGCTCTTTCGGTGAGACCGAAAAGTTACGAAAAGGAAATAGAGAGATCACAATCCCATCTCGATGAGACCTAGATCCCTATCGGTAGAGCCGATTTGCCTAGGGTTTGTGGCAGTGGCTATGACATATGGAATCGGTGGCGCCGGATTGGAAGAATCGGTGAGACCGATTTTGGCTTTAGGTTTAGGTCATATGTGGATGTGAGAAAGTAGCTGAGGGTTTTGGAGCATATCACTAAGCACATGAAGCAAGAGGCTCATTAAGCAACACCTCATCCCTCCTTGATAGTATTGGCTTTTCCTATAGACTCAATGTGATCTTGAATCACTAAAATATAAAATGAAGAGTCTTGAGCTTTTGAGCTTGAGCCAATCCTTTGTCATTAGCATTTTGAGGGATCCACTTTCATCATCCATGCCATGCCATTCATTGAGCTTTCTGAAATGTTCATCTTGGAATAGCATTAGCTCAATGAGCTATATGTTGTTATGAATTACCAAAACCACCTAGGGATAGTTGCACTTTCAATCTCCCCCTTTTTGGTAATTGATGACAACATATAGATCAAAGCTTCGACAAATGTTAATAAGATTTAAAAACATCGTCGCTTTGAGAAGTATGTGATAAGCAAGAGCTCCCCCTAAATTTGTGCATATTTTATGATTTGCTTTGGACTGCAAATGCACAAGGAATTAGGCTCATGGGTTACTCTTCCATGTCACATACATCTTGGTGGAGCGCTCAAAATGATACGGAATGAATACATGCACTCATCACCAAGCATAGTGAATGATCACATAGGATAGATAAGATAATATCATTAAACATGCATAAGTGTAGCTTATGATCAAACACATGATCATCAATGTCTCACAAACATAGTAACTCAAGCAATCAAAAGCAAACACGTTTAAAAAAAACCACCAAATCAAGAGAGAACAAAAGCAACACTCTCTCTCTCTCGAAGCCTATGATCTATACATTTTTCTCCCCCTTTGGCAACAAGTTACCAAAAAGTTCATAGAAAATGCATAGTGCTAGATCGACTCTCAGGCTTGATCTTCAGGTGGTGGAGTCCGGATAGCGCCGAGGACGAAGGCTTCAGTTGAAGTAGATGGAGCTGGAGCTGATGTAGGTCTTTGGAGCTGGTGGCACCGAGGCTGTAGCTGGTGCGAGATGAAGTGGCTCTCGTGTCGAGGCGCACAACAGATGACCTCTGGGCTCTAGGCACTCTGGCAAATGCATCGCTTGTTGTTTTTCCTTCCTCTCCTGCATGTCATCTTGTAGTTGCTCCACAAAGCAGTTGAATCTCATTACTTTCACATCTAAGTCATAGAACTTCTGTTCCATGATTCTTTCCAAGCTCTCCTGATTTTGAGTGAGGGTAGCCAATCCCTTCTCAATCCTCAGTGTTGATGTTATTAAGTATCCAAGCTGCTCCTGCTTGTTCTTCAAGAAATACTCAGATGCCTCCTCTTGAGTTGGCATCCTAGCAGCCTTCTCCTTCCTTGCCTTCTCCTTCTTCTCTAATGCTTGAACTGACGATGGATCATTCTCATTCATGACAACCTCATTGTCCTCAAAGTCTGGATATATTGGAAAATGTTCTTTATCCAATAGATATTTGCTGTGCCCATCTTTGAGTTAATCAACTCCACGGATCGAGGGGCATATCCACAACTTCTTTTACAGTCTGCTGCAGTCCTCTTAATGGTTTCAACCATAAGGCTCATGACTTTGAATTTATATTGCACATCAAACAAATGCAACATGTTGATTGCATGCCCTCTAATCATGTTGTGGTCACCAGACTTAGGCAGAGAGTATGCCTTAAGATGCGATTGATAGTTGGCAGCCCCAGCGGAAGGAAGTGGACTGATCCAAACTTATGTGTCTCAATGGCTGTGTCTAGGATCTCCTTGTACATGTGTGCCATGGAGCTGTGGTCCATTTTCTTCTTGGCATATACATCAAGGTCATCTTCATTCTCCTTTGGGGCATTTATCAGCTTTGCCCACTCCTCAACAGTTGGTGGTACCTTGTACCTTGAGACATCCACACTATCACGCCATCTGGATAAAAGTGTCTTTGTGGAGTAGAACTGCATGATTAGTTCATCGTTCCAGTTGGTGAGCTTTTGCCCAACGAAGTCTGCAACTCCAACAGCAACAAAACTGTCTTGCACTCCAGGATAGTGCTCTACATTTTCTTTCATGTAGGTCCAGTCGACCCACCTCATATCACACACTATGGGCTTCTTATCCAGCAGAACAGTCTCATAAAAGTCCTGCTGTTTCTTGGTGTGGAACCTGTAGTCCACAACAGTTCTTCTCCTTGAGGCATATGGATCTGTCATCCTCCATAGCCTCAACCCATTGTCTCTTCTGATCTTCATGTCCTCAGCCACAGGATGGGCATCATTGTGGTCTGGTATCTTGGGCTTGAGCTTCCTCAAAACTTTTCCTTCTTCATCTTCTTCATCAGCAACCTCAGGCACTGGGGCCTTGTTCTTCTCAGTAGCTAGAATATTCCTGGTATTCCTCTTTGGTGCAGACTTGGCCTTGGGGGCAGCTTTGGGTGCTTCCTTGGGCTTAGATGTGGCAGCCCCAGATCTTATAGCATCACCCATAAGCTTGGGTGCCTTTGGTGCTGGTGCAACAATCTCTTCTTCCTCTTCCATCATGGAAGGCTTCCCAATAACTCTGACTGTGGTCTTCTTGACCCTTTCTTTCCTTTTCTTCCTTCATGAGAGTGGCTCTTTGGGATCAGGCTTTTCAGGAATTTGAGTTGATGCTCTGACCTTTGGCATAGGTGTCCTCTTGGCACGAACCTTCTTATTGAGTCCAGGCTTTGTGCTATGTGTTGAGCCATACTCCTTTTTCAGCACTACCTTCTTGGAGGTTGCTTCATCCTCTTCTGCCCTATAATCCTCATCTTCAGAATCTGAGGTTTTCTTCTTCCTTTGCCTGGTGGCAGCTTTAGGCAAATTGCTTGGGGTGCTCCTGCTACCTTCATCTGAAGAGCTGGAGGGACTAGTGCCCTCACTCATGTTCACTGCTCCTCGACATTACTTGTCACTCTGGTGCGACATCTTGCAAACACCGATCGCTGACCCCGTGAAGAGTTATAGATGAGGTAGAGTGGATGAGCATCACAAAATGCAGAGATTTTTGCAAAAGAATGACTCAAAATTCAGTTTTAGTTTTCCACAGAAAGCATTTCGGATCAACCGATTTTCAAACTCGGTGATCTCAAGCAGTTTTGGAACCTAAAGCGATGAACTCGGTCGACCGAGTCACGAGTTGATGGCACCGAGACTGCTAGGGTTTCACAAAGTCCTAAAATCGGTCTCACCGATTAGCAATTCTCGGTCGACCGAGTCTCACTAGTGCAATGGCATAAGCCAAATCGGTGAGACCGGGTTTTTCAACTCGGTGGGTCCGAGATGGTTTCGTGAAACCTAAACCTAAATTTTCGAATCAAAACTATTCTAAGGATTGCATTGACTGGATAGGAGTGTTTCAATCGTGGCAAGAATCAATAAGATCACAATGTGCTGAGAATCGGACGAGGAAAACACTGTGATTGAGTCCATACCCTAGTTCGACGGAGACTCGCTACGGCGGCAACAGCGGGATTGATTTACATTGTGTGGCGGAGACCAGCGACGGGAGGCGGTGGCGGCGAGGAGACGATCCGGAGACCACGGAGGCAGAGCGAGCTATTGCGCTGGGCGAAAAGGTTCGGAGAAATTTCCAAATTTTGCCCGTGACTATATATAGCCCGACCACTGCCGGTGTGACCGAAAGTGGAACAACTCGGTGGCACCGAGATGCAAAGCTGTGTGATTATTGCAACTCGGTGTGACCGAATAGTTCAAATCGGTTGCACCGAGATTGAAAACCTAGATCGACTAAGTGATCTCGGTAAGACCGAAATGGAGGAATCGGTCGACCGAGAATCACAAAGAAGTTTTGGAAGTTTAAGTCTATGACGAATCGGGGACTCAAGTGCTCCTCACACGAGTGGTTCGAATCGACTTGATCAAATTTTGTGATGCAGCATGAATAGAGTTTGAGATGAGAAAAACATAGATAGCTAGAGAAGGTTCTTAGGCATTCTTGTCCATCCACTTGGCCAAAGAAAAAGAAGCCAATCAATCCAAACAACAAGTGGATGTCCTCGAATGAGTAAAGTATGCAACCAACATGCTCACACCATAAGATGGCAAATGAAATATGTGGCAAAGCATGCACAACCAATTCTAGCATCTATCAAACAATTGGCAATGACTGGGTCATCTATATATGAGTATATTGACTTAGGAGTCAAATGATAGACATTTGATCATAGGTCATACTCATCGTTTAAGCTCAAGTGGGGTTACCACTTTTACATAAAGCATTTATGTGTTCACATCATTAGAGTTGCTTTGACTCAATTCTTAGAGTTAAGCTCCCCCTAGATGTGAGATCCCCCCCTAAGAGGGATGAACTAACCTTGGGTTTTGTCGATGATGACTTCATGTAGGTGTTGAAGATGTGGATGCTCAATGTTGATGTAGATCTTTTTGGAGCAATCCAGCAATCCTTTGGAGTGAGTTGCACTTTCAATACCTACATGGGTTAGTCCCACAAGGAACAGACAAGTATATCCATAGACATAGAGTGATGCACACACAAAATGATGTCCATGAAATCATTAGGTTACCTTGTCCCTTGCCTTACCAACATGAGGGTTTGTGACTCCTTGAACTAGTGCAAGATATGGAAGTTGATTGCACTTGTCCTTGCCATAATGATATGAGTGAAATATGTTGGCGGAGTCGCCCTCAAGAACTCTCTAGTTCTTCTTCTTACGGATCCACATCATCTTGATGGGAATCCTTGGAGTTATAGTTGTACTTGATGAGGTAGAACTTGGCGTAGTCTTGGGAATCCACTTAACCGAGACCTTAGGTGCTTCTTCAAATGCATCAATCTCTTCTTGAAGCTTGTCCTTGCCTTTGTTCTTGTGGTCTTGTGGTGGAAGATCATCTTGTGCTGTGTTCCTTGAAGGAAGTAGGATCATACTTCTCTTGTTGAGGAACAAACTTCGTCTTGGGGTATTGATCTTCTTCCCACTCAACTCCATTGGCATTGAACTTTCGCTCAAAACCAACACCTTGATTCTTCCGGTGCCTTCCTTGCTTGCGTACAATTTCCTCGAATTGCTTACTCCCGCAAGGCTCTTGTATACACCTTTCTATAATTCCTTCAATAAGCTATTTTCTTGCTCAAGTGTAACTTGGCTAAGAGAATCATTAGTGTAATCAAGAGAACTACTAGAAGCAACAATATTGGATTTGACATTATTATTGTTACTATAGAGAAAGAATCTTTCTTGATCTTGTTACTAGACTTGACTTGAGGCATGTAAGTGGATAAGAGTAAACGCTTGGGAATGTAAGAAGAACTTTTCTTACGGAGATCATCATTGATTGCTTTTAAGAACCCATGCTCTTGCTCAAGATTGAGCTTTTCAAAGCGTAACTTCTCATGAGCCCTTAAAAGTTCTCGATGATCTTCGAAGATAGTTTCATGAGCTAACTTAAGAGTGTTTAGTTCTTTAGTTAGACGCTCAATTTTCTCCTTATCATTGTCATTCGTTTCAACTTGATTAGCATGATTAATTGACGTTTCATCATAGTATTCATCACTAGAGTTGTCAACAAGTAAATCATCATCACCTAGCAAGTCATCTTCATCAACATCAAAATCAACATAC
Organism: Aegilops longissima; assembly: GCA_021605205.1. Classification (NCBI taxonomy): domain Eukaryota; kingdom Viridiplantae; phylum Streptophyta; class Magnoliopsida; order Poales; family Poaceae; genus Aegilops; species Aegilops longissima. The sequence continues at coordinate 140,942,443 of CM038677.1, read as the reverse complement.
TCGGGGTGTGTTACCTTAGGACCTTTGGCCATGAAGCATCTACCAATTCCTTCATTTGGTGATTCAAATATGCCGTAGGAGTTGGTTGACACAAGTGCTAGACCGGCAACACCTTCATCTTGAGTATATTCGGAGTCGGAGTGATAGCTTCTCTCGGAGTGATGGTCGGAGTCGGAGCTGGATACCCATTCACCAACATGAGCTTGATGTCTTCGTTTTGTGTAGCTCTTTGATGACTTGTCCTTCCTTTTCGAATCCTTGCTTCTCCGTGCGGATCTTCGTTCATAACGATCATCTCTACTCCTCCTCTCTCTTGGTGGTGATTCTTCTCTTCTACTTCTTCTTTTTGGAGAGTCTTCTCTTCTTTTGTAGGGTGCCGTACACTCATTGGAATAGTGTCCAGGTCTCCCACAATTGTAGCAATTTCGCTCTCGATTAGAAGATCTTTTGTCGTTGTAAGACCTTGACTTGGAGCTTCTTTCTTTGCTTCTACTCTTGTAGAATTTGTTGAAGTTCTTCACCATTAAGCTCAATTCTTCATTGAAGGTGTGTTTCTCACTTGATGATGTGGGGGCTTCACTTGAGGCTTTGTAAGCACCACTTGACTTGTTGTGAAGTTCCTCCTTATCCTTAAGTGACATCTCATGAGCAACAATTCTTCCAATGACTTCTGTTGGCTTGAGATCTTTGTAGTTTGGCATCATTTGAATCAATGTGCACACGGTATCATACTTTCCATCCAATGCTCTTAGGATCTTCTTGATGATGAATCTGTCAGTCATCTCTTCACTCCCTAAGCCGGCAATCTCATTTGTGATAAGTGCAAGCCTAGAGTACATTTCAGCGACACCTTCACCATCCTTCATTTTGAACTTGTCAAGTTGACTTTGGAGCACATCCAACTTGGATTCCTTGACGGATTCGGTACCTTCATAAATTCAATCAAAGTATCCCAAATTTCCTTTGCATTCTCAAGACGGCTGATTTTGTTGAATTCTTCAGGGCACAATCCGTTGAAGATGATATCACAAGCTTGAGCATTGTATTGCAACATCTTCAATTCTTCGCATTAGCTTCAAGGTTCGCTCTCTCCCATCAAAGAATTCACCTTGCAAGCCAATACAAATAATTGCCCAAACGCGGGTTATGTCCGAGAATATGCATTTTCATCTTATGCTTCCAACTAGCAAAATTAGTACCATCAAAGTAAGGACCTCACGGTGATAATTTCCTCGCTAGACGCCATACTCTCCTAGGTTGTGAAACCAAGGCTATGACCACCAAAAGCTATGGAAATCAAAGCAAATGGAGACCAAAGCTCTGATACCACTTGTAGGACCTTGAAGTATGTCTAGAGGGGGGGTGATTAGACTACTTGACCAATTAAAAACTTAGCCTTTTCCCAGTTTTAGAGTTTGGCAGATTTTAGCTATCTTAGGACAAGTCAAGCAATCATCACACAATTCAAGCAAGCATGCAAAGAGTGTATGAGCAGCGGAAATTAAAGCATGCAACTTGCAAGAAAGTAAAGGGAAGGGTTTGAGGATTCAAACACAATTGGAGACACGGATATTTTTGGCATGGTTCCGATAGGTGGTGCAATCGTACCTCCACGTTGATGGAGACTTCAACCCACGAAGGGTAACGGTGCGAGTCCACGGAGGGCTCCACCCACGAAGGGTCCACGAAGTAGCAACCTTGTCTATCCCACCATGGCCGTCGCCCACGAAGGACTTGCCTCACTAGCGGTAGATCTTCACGAAGTAGGCGATCTCCTTGCCCTTTACAAACTCCTTGGTTCAACTCCACAATCTTGTCTGAGGCTCCCAAGTGACACCTAGCCAATCTAGGAGACACCACTCTCCAAGAGGTAACAAATGGTGTGTTGATGATGAACTCCTTGCTCTTGTGCTTTAAATGATAGTCTCCCCAACACTAAACTCTCTCTCATAGGATTTGGATCTGGTGGAAAGAATGATTTGAGTGGAAAGCAACTTGGGGAAGGCTAGAGATCAAGATTCATATGGTAGGAATGGAATATCTTGGTCTCAACACATGAGTAGGTGGTTCTCTCTCAGAAATGGTAAGTTGGAAGTGTAGGTTTGTTCTAATGGCTCTCTCCACGAATGAAGAGGAGGTGGAGGGGTATATATAGCCTCCACACAAAATCTTACCGTTACACACAATTTACCAATCTCGGTGGGACCGAATCAACAAACTCGGTCAGACCGATTTTAGTAAACCTAGTGACCGTTAGGATTTTCGGTGGGACTGACTTGCATCTCGGTAGGACCGATATGTTTAGGGTTAGGGCATAACGTAATCTCGGTAAGACCGATTACACAAACTCGGTGAGACCGATTTTGGTAATTAGCTAACCAGAGAGTTGGTCAGGTAAACTCGGTGGGACCGATTTGCTCTTTTCGGTGAGACCGAAATGTTACAAAAGGGAAACAGAGAGTTTACATTGCAATCTCGGTGGGACCGATCCGCTCTTTCGGTGAGACCGAAAAGTTACGAAAAGGAAACAGAGAGATCACAATCCCATCTCGGTGAGACCGAGATCCCTATCGGTAGAACCGATTTGCCTAGGGTTTGTGGCAGTGGCTATGACATATGGAATCGGTGGCGCCGGATTGGAAGAATCGGTGAGACCGATTTTGGCTTTAGGTTTAGGTCATATGTGGATGTGAGAAAGTAGTTGAGGGTTTTGGAGCATATCACTAAGCACATGAAGCAAGAGGCTCATTAAGCAACACCTCATCCCTCCTTGATAGTATTGGCTTTTCCTATAGACTCAATGTGATCTTGAATCACTAAAATATAAAATGAAGAGTCTTGAGCTTTTGAGCTTGAGCCAATCCTTTGTCATTAGCATTTTGAGGGATCCACTTTCATCATCCATGCCATGCCATTCATTGAGCTTTCCTGAAATGTTCATCTTGGAATAGCATTAGCTCAATGAGCTATATGTTGTTATGAATTACCAAAACCACCTAGGGATAGTTGCACTTTCAGCCTCAATATTCATTGGTCCACATACATCAATATGTATGATCTCCAATAAATCAGTTGCTCGCTCCATAGTTCTGGAGAACGGCGTTTTAGTCATCTTGCCCATGAGGCATGGTTCGCAAGTACCAAGTGATTCATAATCAAGTGATTCCAAAAGTCCATCAGTATGGAGTTTCTTCGTGCGCTTTACACCAATATGACCCAAACGGCAGTGCCACAAATAAGTTGCACTATCATTATCAACTCTGCATCTTTTGGCTTCAACATTATGAATATGTGTATCACTACTATCGAGATTCATCAAAAATAGACCACTCTTCAAGGGTGGATGACCATAAAAGATATTACTCATATAAATAGAACAACCATTATTCTCTGATTTAAATGAATAACCGTCTCGCATTAAACAAGATCCAGATATAATGTTCATGCTCAACGCTGGCAGCAAATAACAATTATTTAGGTCTAATACTAATCCCGAAGGTAGATGTAGAGGTAGCGTGCCGACGGCAATCACATCGACTTTGGAACCGTTTCCCACGCGCATCGTCACCTCGTCCTTAGCCATTGTTCGCTTAATCCGTAGTCCCTGTTTTGAGTTGCAAATATTAGCAATGTAACCAATATCAAATACCAGGTGCTCTGCGAGCTCGTAAGGTACACATCAATAACATGTATATCACATATACCTTTGTTCACCTTGCCATCCTTCTTATCGGCCACATACTTGGGGCAGTTCCGCTTCCAAATGACGACCGCTTGGGTAGAAGCACTCAGTCTCAGGCTTAGGTCCAGACTTGGGTTTCTTCTCTTGAGCAGCAACTTGCTTGCTGTTCTTCTTGAAGTTCTCCTTCTTCTTCCCTTTGCCCTTTTTCTTGAAACTGGCGGTCTTATTAACCATCAACACTTGATGCTCCTTCTTGATTTCTACCTCCGCAGCTTTTAGCATTGTGAAGAGCTCGGGAAGCTCTTGTAGCTTGGTGGCAGTGATTGAAGAATTCTGTCAATGACACTATCATCCGGAAGATTAACTCCCAGTTGAATCAAGTGATTGTTATACCCAAACATTCTGAGTGTATGCTCATTGACAGAACTATTCTCCTCCATCTTGCAGCTGTAGAACTTATTGGAGACTTCATATCTCTCAATCCGGGCATTTGCTTGAAATATTAACTTCAACTCCTGGAACATCTCATATGCTCCATGACGTTCAAAACGTCGTTGAAGTCCCGGTTCTAAGCCGTAAATCATGGCACACTAAACTATCAAGTAGTCATCACTTTGCTCGCAGACGTTCATAACATCCGGTGTTGCTCCTGCAGAAGAGGTTTGGCACCTAGCGGTGCTTCCAGGACGTAATTCTTCTGTGCAGCAATGAGGATAATCCTCAAGTTATGGACCCAGTCCGTGTAATTGCTACCATCATCTTTCAACTTTGCTTTCTCAAGGAACACATTAAAATTCAACGGAACAACAACACGGACCATCTATCTACAATCAACATAGACACGCAAGATACTATCAGGTACTAAGTTCATGATAAATTTAAGTTCAATTAATCATATTACTTAAGAACTCCCACTTAGATAGACATCCCTCTTATCCTCTAAGTGATCACGTGATCCATATCAACTAAACCATAACCGATCATCACGTGAAATGGAGTAGCTTTCAATGGTGAACATCACTATGTTGATCATATCTACTATATGATTCACGCTCGACCTTTCGGTCTCGGTGTTCGAGGCCATATCGCATATGCTAGGCTCGTCAAGTTTAACTCCGAGTATTCTGCGTGTGCAAAACTAGCTTGCACCCGTTCTAGATGGACGAGAGCTTATCACACCGATCATCACGTGGTGTGCAGGCACGACGAACTTTGGCAGCGGTGCATACTCGGGAGAACACTTTTATCTTGAAATTTAGTGAGAGATCATCTTATAATGCTACCGTCAATCAAAGCAAGATAAGATGCATAAAAGATAAACATCACATGCAATCAATATAAGTGATATGATATGGCCATCATCATCTTGTGCTTGTGATCTCCATCTCCGAAGCACCGCCATGATCACCATCGTCACCGGCACGACACCTTGATCTCCATCGTAGCATCGTTGTCGTCTCGCCAATCTTATGCTTCTACAACTATCGCTACCGCTTAGTGATAAAGTAAAGCATTACAGGGCGATTGCATTGCATACAATAAAGCAACAACCATATGGCTCCTGTCAGTTGCCGATAAATCGGTTACAAAACATGATCTTCTCATACAATAAAATTTAGCATCATGCTTTGACCATATCACATCACAACATGCCCTGCAAAAACAAGTTAGACGTCCTCTAATTTGTTGTTGCAAGTTTTACGTGGCTGCTACGGGCTGAGAAAGAACCATTCTTACCTTCGCATCAAAACCACAACGATAGTTTGTCAAGTTGGTGCTGTTTTAACCTTCGCAAGGACTGGGCCTAGCCACACTCGGTTCAACTAAAGTTGAGAAACCGACACCTTGACCACCTGTGTGCAAAGCACGTCGGTAGTACCAGTCTCGCGTAAGCGTACGCGTAATGTCGGTCCGGGCCGCTTCATCCAACAATACCGCCGAACCAAAGTATGACATGTTGGTAAGTAGTATGACTTATATCCCCCACAACTCACTTGTGATCTACTCGTGCATATGACATCTACGCATAAAACCTGGCTCTGATACCACTGTTGGGGAACGTAGTAATTTCAAAAAAATTCCTACGCACACACAAGATCATGCTGATGCATAGCAACGAGAGGGAAGAGTGTTGTCCACGTACCCTCGTAACCGAAAGCGGAAGCATTAGCACAACGCGGTTGATGTAGTCGTACGTCTTCACGATCCGACCAATCAAGTACCGAACGCATGGTACCTCCGAGTTCAGCACACGTTCAGCCCGATGACGTCCCTCGAACTCCGATCCAGCCGAGTGTTGAGGGAGAGTTTCGTCAGCACGACGGTGTGGTGAAGATGATGATGTTCTACCAACGCAGGGCTTCGCCTAAGCACCGCTACGACATTATCGAGGTGGACTATGGTGGAGGGGGGCACCGCACACGGCTAAAAGATCAATGATCAATTGTTGTGTCTATGGGGTGCCCCCGCCTGTGTATATAAAGGAGCAAGGGGGAGGCGGCCGGCCGGGGGCGCGCCGGGGAGTCCTACTCCCACCGGGAGTAGGACTCCTCCCTTCCTTGTTGGACTAGGAGAAGGGGAGGAGGAGAGAGGGGAAGAAAAGGCGCCGCCCACCCCTCCTTGTCCTATTCGGACTAGAGGGGGAGGGGCGCGCGGCCTGCCCTAGCCGCCCCTCCTCTTCTCCACTAAGGCCCACTATGGCCCATTAAACCCCCGGGGGGTTCCGTAAACCCCCGGGGGGTTCCGGTAACCCCTCCGGTACTCCGGTAAAATCCCGATTTCACCCGGAACACTTCCCATATCCAAATATAGGCTTCTAATATATCAATCTTCATGTCTCGACCATTTTAAGACTCCTCATCATGTCCGTGATCACATCCGGGACTCCGAACAACCTTCGGTACATCAAAACTCATAAGCTCATAATATAACCGTCATCAAAACTTTAAGCGTGTGGACCCTACAGGTTCGAGAACTATGTAGACATGACCGAGACACGTCTCCGGTCAATAACCAATAGTGGAACCAGGATGCTCATATTGGCTCCCACATATTCTACGAAGATCTTTATCGGTCAAACCGCATAACAACATACGTTGTTCCTTTTGTCATCGGTATGTTACTTGCCCGAGATTCGATCGTCGATATCTCAATACCTAGTTCAATCTCGTTACCGGCAAGTCTCTTTACTCGTTCCGTAATACATCACCCCGCAACTAACTCATAAATGCAATGCTTGCAAGGCTTAAGTGATGTGCATTACCGAGTGGGCTCAGAGATACCTCTACGACAATCGGAGTGACAAATCCTAATCTCGAAATACGCCAACCCAACAAGTACCTTCGGAGACACCTGTAGAGCACCTTTATAATCACCCAGTTACGTTGTGACGTTTGGTAGCACACAAAGTGTTCCTCCGGTAAACGGGAGTTGCATAATCTCATAGTCATAGGAACTTGTATAAGTCATGATGAAAGCAATAGCAGAATACTAAACGATCGTGTGCTAAGCTAACGGAATGGGTCAAGTCAATCACTCATTCTCCTAATGATGTGATCCCGTTAATCAAATGACAACTCATGTCTATGGCTAGGAAACATAACCATCTTTGATCAACGAGCTAGTAAAGTAGAGGCATACTAGTGACACTTTGTTTGTCTATGTATTCACACATGTATCATGTTTTCGGTTAATACAATTCTAGCATGAATAATAAACATTTATCTTGATATAAGGAAATAAATAACTTTATTATTGCCTCTAGGGCATATTTCCTTCACTTACGCCCTTTGGCCATAAAATCCTATTTACTATAAAAACATAGAAAGTTCTCGGGACTTTCCACCGCCGTCCGGGAGGCGGAACTGGGGCAAAGCACTTTTGCTCCCCAACAGAGCGACTTTGTTGGGGAAAATTCCCTCTAGGAGGGTGAAATCAAAGCCATGGTCATCACCAACACTTCGTTCATCATTGGGATCATCATCTCCATCAATATCTTCACGAGCACCATCTCATCTCCAAAGCCTAGTTCATCTATCGCTTCTATCTTTGTATCAAACCTTATATTGATTACTAGGAGTACTTTTATGTGTTGATTACACCTTGTAGTTGATGCTTAGGAGCTTTATTGGTGGAAGATTGTTATGTTCAAATTGTTTATCACTTATTTATACCCACTAATCATGATCCATATTATGTCTTGTGAGTAGATCCATTAGTTCTTGAGGACATGGGAGAAGTCTTGTTGCTAGTAATCATGTGAAGTTGAATATCATTTAATGTTTTGATGATATGTTGTGTTGTTCTTGCTCTAGTGGTGTTATGTGAACGTCGACTCCATGACATTTCACCATCTTTGGGTCTAGGGGAAAACATTGTGGAATAGTTTTTATATGATGGGTTGCGGGAGTGATATAAACCTAAGTCCCAGTTTATGAATTGTTTTGCGAGGGGTTATTTTGGATCTCAATGTTTAATGCTATGGTTAGATTTATCGTAATTACTTCTCTTGTATTTGCGGATGCTTGCATGGAGGGTATAATCATAAGTAGGTATTGGTTCAAGTAAGTGCAATACCTTAGCTCTGGTCCACCTACACAACACTCAACAAAACAACGAACGACAACTCAATGAATCTTGGTGAAAGTAACTGGACGAAATTCCCGTGTGTCGTCAAGAGAATTTTAGCTACTACGAGAAACACAGCTGGCTTGTCCTTAGCATACATAAGGATTGGGCCACTTGCTGCACTCTATTACTTTTGTTACTACTTATCTTATTATAAATTGTCTTGCTATCAAATAGCCTATCAAATTATATTTGCAACATTTATAGTGAAACCTTGTTGCAAACTACTTGTCAATTTCTTCTGCTCCTCATCGGTTTTGACACTCCTATTTATCAAAAAAGCTATAATAGATCCCCTATACTTGTGGGTCATTATGCACCACCGAGGTGGGAGCCATGCAGGGAGAACCTTATCCATCTTTAGGGAGTTGTCGTCATCCCACCTTCATGAGCAGGACACAAACTCTAACAAAACTCAAAGAAACATCTAAAAGCGAAGCCCTCTAGTTGCCAAGAGCCAGTATCCACTGCGCCCCCATGACCCTATGGCCACAGGAGACGAGGCGGATCGGCGACGCCATCGACGGGAGTCAGGACCCCTAGTTACATGTTCGCTTGGGAGGAGGAACGGGAGTAAGTCAAATATGTTGGATTTCTTCAATTTAGGATTAAACAATTGTTTGGACTTATGTTGACCACCTTGGACTATGTTGACTTACTTCGACATTTGTCGACTAGCCATGTAGTAATAGTGGGACCCCTAGATGAGATTATTTATTTCCATCAACAAGACATTTGAGTCTTATGTTAATTTCATCTTCCTTCCATCCGTGTGCCTCCTCTTTCCGCGTGGCAAGCTGCACAATTTGGCTACCTATTTGTCAATAATGTTGGATCTTTAGAGGAAAAACAAAGAGTTGACTTCATTTTACCCTCGTTTTTTCATTTTTCTACAATGACTACCTCATTTAAGGGGTCTTCATTTGATTTTCTTCATTTACGCAACTTATGCCATATTTTCTCCTTTTTGAACACAATACAATCGCATATGCTCACATACACGCACATATACTCATCCCTATAAACGCACACCTGCACACCCGCACATTATGGTCAGTAGGAGCCCGACTGACTGTGTGGTGGTGTGGCGTTCAGTTTTGGCAACGATGAGGATGGCAAGCGGTGTAGGGTTACGGCAAGGCTTCGGTTGTTGGCTTTTTCCAGCGTGCTCGACAGGTTTCTTCTTTGTATTGCCATGTTGCCGTGGAGTTAGAGCTACATAGGTTGTGAAGATGGCAGGTGATTGGTGGTCTTCGAGGAGGTGTTGGTTGGCATTAGCTCTTCACATTTCTCTTGTGTTTGGTTGTCTTCTAAGTCGGAGTTGTTCGGGTGCCTGCACGGTGGTCGATTGTTTGGCATGTGCCGACATGGGTTCTGGTGTTTGAGGACTTCGTTGGTGAAAGTTGATGATAAAGATTGATTCGCTGGCTCGTGGAGGAGTAATGACGGTGAAGCTTGGTGATGACCTCAACTTTGTGTTTCTTCTCTGCGCCGTTTTTGTATCTTTGTGCGGGTGATTAGGTCGGCCAGTGTTGCCCTACATGGGCTGTTGTGTCGTTTTTAGCTATGTTTTTACTACACTTAATTAACCGGGCCACTCTCTTCCTTTTTAATAAATCAGAATCCTTAGATACCGACTTTAAAAAAGTTACCTATTCCTAGTCACACTTAAAATTATGTATGTGTACTCCTAGTCACAGTTACGCTGCAGAAAACCTTTTTTTTTTTGCCCTAGTGGCATAGTCGATGGAGCTGTGACAGTTCGTCCAACAGTGTTCGTTAGAGCAACTCCAATGCGCCGACCCATTTTGTTCGTGTGCGTCTGTTTAGGTCGCCGTGGACAAAAAAGTTGGCCCAACGCACCGACTCAAACAGACGCGCGCCCGCTTTTCGTCCGTCTGTCGACACATTTCTAGTCTAAATTTGAACCTCATTTACGTCGGCGCGGACACGAAGCTGACACGCGGCTCGCACGCCTACTCATCCCCTGGCCCTCCAGTCGGCGACACAGCCCGCCCTTTTTGTACGTCCTCTGCCCGTGGACAAACCCTACCCCCCGCCGCCGCCCATCTTCACCGGCCCACCTTGCTCGCCAGCCCCATCCTCTCCTCCTCCCAGTACACCGGCTTTGGTGCCTCTCTACGACCGGTGCGGGGCGCGAAGCGGTAGATCTGTGACGGCGGGATTTGCACATCCTGCCAGTCGGATTTGCCGATTCTGGCCGCCGGCGAGTGCGCCTTGATATTTATCCGGTCAGCTAGGATCACTCGTCACCGGTGACTGGCTCGTGGGTCAGAGAAGAACAGCTCCTGCGTTACCTGCCCATTGAGCGGCACACGGTAGCGCTGCTCCGTACTGGAGAGAAGATCCAATCTAAAAGCAGGAAGCTCGAGCGTGTCGCGCACCGCCGTGGCCCTCCACCTGTGATGCCATCCCACTGGGCGACGACGGCGACCGTAGGCCTGCCTCCTTTGGAGCCCCCCAGCTTTATTCCAAAGCACAAAAGCATCCGCCCGTCCACCCCCAAAAGAACCAGAATCCTCGTCACGCCCAAGTGCACAACGCAACGCAAACCCCCCGCGCCAAGGAAACCAGAGCAGGCGGCGGCGGCGTCGTCGTCGTTGTCCGTGGGAGGCAGTGTGAGTGGAAGCAGAGCAGAGCCGGCGATGGGGTGCGGGCAGTCCAAGGAGGACGCGGACGGCGCCGTGGAGCGGTGCCGGGAGCGGAAGAACCTGCTGCGGGTGGCCGTCGAGGCGCGGCACGCGCTCTCGGGGGCGCACGCGGGCCACGCGGCCGCGCTCCGGAACGTCGGCGCCGCGCTCTCCGACTACGCCAGCGGCGAGGCGCACGAGGGCGCGCTGCGCCACTCCGCCTCGGCCGCCGCGGTCCTGTCCTCCGCCGGGGCTCCGGCGCCGAGGCGGCCGCGCTCGCGCTCCCGCCGCCCCCGCCCCCGCCGGGCCCGCCCGAGGACGCCCCGTCGCTCGTCAGGTCCATGAGCGCGCCCGACCTGCCGCTCCCGCCGGCGATCAAGAAGAAGCCCTCCGGCGAGGCGCCCATCATGGAGGAGGAGGACGAAGGCGAGGACGCGCGGCCTCCGGAGCCCGAGGACGATGGCCAGCTCCAGCCCCCGCCACCGCCGCCGCCGCCGCCTCCGACGCAGCTGCCCGCTCCCACGCGTCCCCCGCCCTCCCTGCCGCCGGACACCAGGCGCAAGGGGGATTCCTGGAGCGAGATCATTTTCGGGTCCCCGGACGGCTTAACCGTCCCGCCACCCACTCTGGCACCCAGCGCAGCCACTGCCGCCTCGTGGGCAGCCGAGCGGGCGGAGGCCCCCGCGCCGCCGCCGCCTCCCCCCGAGCCAGAGGAACAGCCTCTGCGTCCACCGCCAGCGCCGCCCGCGGCCGCCGAGGACGTGGCCAAGGGCAAGAAGCCGATGGTCGAAGCCGGGGCGCGGAGGGCGGTGACACAGAAGGCCGCGAGGAGGCCGGAGGGCAAGAAAGGCAGGACGGTGGTGATGGCAGCGCCGGCGGCGGCGAGGCTCGGCGACATCCTTCGCGACCTCGACGATCATTTCCTCAAGGCATCGGACAGCGCACACGAGGTGTCCAAGATGCTGGAGGCGGCGCGGATGCACTACCACTCCAACTTCGCCGAAACGCGAGGTACCCACCCACCCCTCATCCATTTGGTCAGACCAAGAATTCACTCCACAATTCGAGCTAGTAGAAAATATCAACCAGTTTATTTTCTGTCACTCTCATTGGCGGATAGCTTACAGACATTCAATTTTGGAAACATAAACTTCTCTCCTTGAGCAAGTTTGTAGAGAAGTCCAAGACGTTTACTTCTATGCTACTTACGGAACAAGTTTAACTGGTCGACACGAATATTGTCTCATTGTTAATTATTGAAATGAAACGAGGCAATGTTAATTATGGTTACAGTGGAGCCACACTAATTTTTAGCGGCTAAACGACAGAACAGCTAATCCATATAGGTTACACATGCATAGATTCAGGGGAATGATTCTTTTTAGGGTCTACAATTAGGTAGTTCATTACTTGATTGTCTATCTGTCTATACTCCATGATTGCCTTTTATGCTCCGTTGAGCAGTCTCCATCATGCTTGGTTTCAGGACCGCTTGAGTTCTCTTCTACAAGTACAGATTACACAGTATTGTAAGAGAATGACTAACCTTGGTTACTTCTATGTCATCCATCTTATTAGGATTTGTGGATCATTCTGCTAGAGTGATGCAAGTTATCACTTGGAACCGCTCATTTAAAGGGATACCACAACCGGAACAGGTGAAGAATGAGTTAGATGATGCCGAAGGGGAAACACACGCTACCGTTCTCGAGAAGCTGCTTGCATGGGAGAAAAAACTATCCCATGAAGTGAAGGTAAAAATCGAAAACTAAAATCGGAGCTCGGGCTCTAGGTAGCTTTCTTTGATCTTTGAAAAAATCAAAAAACATTATCTTTTGTATATATACATATATTTGTGTTATGCGTGTATAAAACCACTGTAGTCATGATAACCCCATCCTCCTGCCCACGTTATGTGTCCTAGGATGTTAAAATCATTTGAATTCTGCATGGTGGCATTCATTTCTGTCTAAGCTGTTTTCGTCATACATCTGACGAGTCTGTCATTGACGCAGGAGTTTGAGGTTATCAAAATGGAATATCAACAAAAGCTAGCTTCTCTGAACAAGAAGAAGCAGCGTGGGGTCAGTTCTTCATCATTTGAGAGGACAAAATCTGCTGCTAGTCACTTGCATACAAGATATGTTGTTGATTTGCAAACAATGGAGTCCACGATTGCAGAGATTAATCGACTGAGAGATCAACAACTATACCCAAAACTTCTTGAACTTGTGAAGGGGTAAACCTTGCTTTTACTTTGCAATTTTGACGTCATTTATTCTATTCAAGTTTATGCATTTAAGCATGTTACTGATACCTCTTCATGGAACCTTCTATTTTGTTCCTTTATTTTTGTTTGAGTTACAGCATCTGGTAATTAAATAGTGTTCTGCACCCAAGAGCTCCCACTAAAATTATTAACATGTATATTGTTTAGTTTATTGTATGGTTTGCTGGTAATTCAGTTGCTCAGTGTTTCAGTTTTTGACATGTTGGAACTTTATTTCATTCTTTCCTGAATCAGGACAAATCATATACATTTCCTGAAGATCCTCATTTCCTAAAGAAGCATCTAAATAGTCCTTATATCCTTAATTTGTACAATACCATTCATATATTTGTGTCAGAACCATGTTACATGGGGAAGTTTCATCTAAAGTGCGAAATATTTTGGAATTTTTTTGCCACCTCCTGTTATGAGTGTAAACTTCCCTGTAAGAAGAAACATTATACTATGGAGCACTGAATTGTGTTATTTTCTCACTGACAGGATGGGGCACATGTGGGACACAATGTACAAGCACCACAAAGCACAGCTCAAGATCATCTCAGAGCTCAAATCGTTCGACATCTCGGTTGCGGCACGGGAAACAAGCGAACAGCACAACGAACGGACTGTGCAGCTATGGCAGGTCGTTCAGGAGTGGCACGCGCAGTACAGCAAGTTCATGGCGTCTCAGAAGGAGTACGTCGGAAACCTCTACAGCTGGATCAAGCTGAATGTGATCCCCATTGATACCAACCTGAAGTCCAACTCGGCGCAGCCAGTCGAGACGACGCCTCCCATCAAGAGGCTTCTCCATGCTTGGCACGATATCCTCGGGAAGCTCCCCGACGAGGATGCTAGGAAGGCCATACACACATTTTCGGAGGTGGTACACATAATCCTGGTGCACCAGGACGAGGAGATAAAGCTGAGGCAAAGGATTCAGGACACGAGGAAGGAGCATGAGAGGAAGAGCAGACAGTTCGAGGACTGGGCGCGCAAGTACATGGAGAAGAGAGCAGGAGTTCCTCCCGAGGCCGGCAATCCAGACGGGACGCGCGCCGACCCGCTCGCGGAACGGAAGGCGGCCATGGAGAAGCTGGAGAATTCACTGAAAGAACTGGAGGAGGCATACACGAAGCAATGCAAGGTGGTGAGGGAGAAATCCCTGAGCCTCCTACGGACAAACCTGCCGGAGCTGTTCCGCATCGTGTCGGAATTCTCCCTCCAGTCGGCGGCCATGTTCAAGGGTCTGTGGTCGATCTCGAACACGAATGACCAGCTGGATGATTGATCCGTGCTTGCGTGTTTAATTTCTTGTGGTGATTTTTGTGTTTATGTTGATAGGTTGCGCTGTTGTTGTATATTTAGTTCCAGTACAAAAATGGGAAGATGGCTAGCCCTTGTTGTTTGGAGTCACGGTGTTGTAATGCATGTATATGTCTGGGATAGGAAATTACGGTTTTGTTTCAAATATCAACAATTTTGGTAGGTTCTACAACCTGGTACTTAGCTTGCAGCGGTAGAAGGTGTTACAGTATATGTGGATTGCACTAGCCCTTTACATCAGTTCGGACTTTTGGTTGCGTTGGCTAGTGCATGAAGCTTAACAGAAGGAACACTACTGATTCATATTTAGTCAGTGCTAAAAATGTTGATGAGATTATCTTTTCTCAATAGTGGGCATCTTCATTCAAATGTTATATCGGGGCTGATACAACCGTAGTGATCAAATAACCGACCATGCATAACAAGATGCACACATCGACAAGTCCGGAGAAAAGTTAGAAAAAAGACATTGTTTTAAAGGAAAAGATAAATAAACGAAAAAACTAACGCCCACACGTGTGGCATGTTGCACATCGCCCACACGCCTTCTTTATCACTCATTTTGCCACATGTGAATAGATGACATCAGCAGGAATCTTTTTGGTTTTTGGCTTAAAAATGTTTAATCTCCTAATTAAAAAATCGAATTAAAAATCCGTTTTCACCGTTAAATCCGTCTCGACGAGATCTTCAAAACTAGACCCCATGTTGATATGTTTCGACAAAAATTATTTTTGCCCAAAAGTTGCCATGATGTTTACACTGCAATTGCCGTAGTGCTTAGACTAAAGTTGCCATGTGGCAATTTCAGTTTGTAGAGCATGGCAATTTTAGTATTTTGATGATGGCAACTCCAGTACTTTGACCATGAAAATTATTTTTTGTATGAACCATGGCAATTTTAAGTGCATGTATCATGACAATTTTAGTTTATGGTTCATGACAAGTCTAGTTTCTTAATTCTCCGTTTTATAAATGTCAAAATTTACTTTTAAATGTAAAAGAAAATAGCTGAAACATATCATGACAACTTCAGTGTAAACACCATGGCAATTCATGTGCAATAGACATAGCAACTTTTAACCCAAAAAAATTTCGTCGAAATATATCAACATGGGATCTAGTTTCGAAGATCTCATCGCGAGGGATTTAATGGTGAAAACGGATCTTTAATCGGATTTTTCGTTTAAGAGATAAAACATTTTAAAAACTGAAAATCCAAAAAAATTTCCACATGCATGCATGCGGTGACGTGGCGCAGTCTGTGTGTTATAGGGTGTGTGGGCATGTTTCGCTCCCACCACACGTGTAGGCGTTAGCATTGTCCTAAATAAATAGTAGCCTAGAATGCAGGAGATCCCATCTGAAAACTACATTGTCATCCATGGCAGAACAAAGCCTTCCTGACTTTCATGACTGTATACTCCAACTGGGTACTTCCTCCATCCGGGTTTATTAGGTCCCTCGTATTTTGTATCCAATTTTGATCATAGATTTAACTAGTAAAATATAAATTTTATGCCACGAAGAATATATTATTGTACTTCCAAAGCATAGCTCTCGATTTCTTGGAGTATCACTCTTACGGCCTCGGGCTAGCAACATGATCAATTCCTATATTAGACATTTTGCACGAATGCTATCTGAATTTATGACATGCTCCTATCAGGCTTCAGGCTGACTTCCGTCAGTCGGAACAATATCAGATGTCATCAGAATTCACCCCTTACTCACAAAATGGTCATGATCTTCTCTGCTCATCATGATAGAGGCCATTCAGACCTGTTTATTTCTAATCATATTATTTCATGAACTTCTTGAGCTCATCAAGGCTAATCTGTCAGTTGATGGTGAGGCATGCTCAGTTCGGTAATAATTCTGAACCCTTGTTTAGATAAAGGAAGAAGTCAAAGATCAAAAGTAATCTTGAAGGGCTTGGTGGCTACTCACGACGCCATGCCCCGGGGTACAACCACAGAGGATGGAAGAGCCCAACAATCACTGGGTGGCCCAAAGCCCGCCCCTCAGAGTCGGCACATCACCACATTGGCGCACAAGCCCGGCTCTACCTTTCATATACCGTAGGTCCCCCAATAGGAACCTACTCATTAGATCTGATAACCTACACCATCCCTTGTACGCAACATAAGCCCTCCAGGTCTCACATGAGGCTAGATCCATCAATACAAACAACTGAGAAGTAGGGTATTACCTTGATCCAAGGGCCTGAACCTAGGTAAGAAAAATCCTCGTGTGTACTGTCCAGATTGCTGGCAAGTGCGCCACCCCATCATCACTGTCGCGAGGAAAATACCATGACAAGGATGATCATGGACTAATAGTTGGACGGATGTTAACCTGAAACCCTAAAAATCCGAAAGGAGTCTAGGACAACTGAGGCTCTAAATTCACTCTTTTCGAGTGTGTAAACAACGTCGAAGTTTTCCAGATTAGCGATTAATTATTTGGTCGTTTGTTTTGCCCCTGTGATGTACATACACCCACTCCCCAAAATCTTTTTGAACTAGTAACATTTCATCATCTTGAGAAACACTAAATTTAAGACAGTCCACGCACAAATTCACACAACACATATTGAAAAGCAAAGTTTTCGAGTTTTAAGATTAAAGAAGCATCGACTCACCATAGACACCTCGTTGTTGATGTGAACTGACGAACAATCACCATACATCAAAAGAACATTCCACATAAATTAGCTGACATCAAATTTGGGTTTTAATCCCTTGTGTGTTGAAGGTACAATGACATTGCTAACCATCATGATCATTTTATTATGCAGGAGATCTTTTTATTCGCATAAAAGGACTGGGATCTATTGATCATATGACCAGTACATGCACCACTTAAAAATAAAGAAAATACATCGAGGTCAGGTGGGGGGGGGGTCTTCTTCATACTGAATGGGCCGATGAACGCCACTGTCGCAGCCTCTCCATCGTTGGAGCCAACCAAGTCCTTGTTGACCACAGACGGGAAGTCATCAAGGTCATGGCCATACCGGACCCGCGTCTTGGACAAAGAACCTTTTTTGTATATAGAAAGACTATCCCGGAGACCCATATATAGTATAAATGTGAGTACCGGGATTTGAAACCTGGTGGGAGGAGTCATGCTCCCACAACTCCACCACCGCACCTAGAGGTGGTTCTCCTAAAGAAAGAACGGCTATAGAAAGGAAGATTCACATATCAAAGATCCCAACCTCCAAAAAACCTCACATGCCTCATGCCGACATCAGAGGCCTCACCAACTTGATGGAGAGGAGGCCAAAGGACCAAACTCCAAAAGAAAGGTCATCGTAGCCGCCGCGTCGATAAATCCTGCAAACCATAATGCCACCGGCCAGAGAGTTTAGTAGGAATCTACACCAACAAGCCATCGATATCGCCATAGCCGACACCACTGAGACGGGAGGCTCGAGCCAATTTTATTCACTAGATTGCATCCGTCGTCACCGCCTACAAATTGCCGTCACACAACCCTACTAAAAGCCACAAAGCGGTCTAAACTATAACTCAATTTTGTAGATTGGAGCCTCCCCGCACCCCCACATCAGCAGAGCCGGTGGTGGGTGGAGTATGGATCGACAACCGTAGGGTGGCCTACAAGCGGAGGAGGGATTGTGGCTTGGTGCGTCAAAAAATCTCCTCTCTATTGTTTGGTGATATACTCTCTATTTATTTTTACTTCGCATATAAGATTTAATTTAAGTCAAACTTCATAAAACTCGACCAAATTTATATACAAAATTATAAACATCTACAATACTAGAGATATGCAATACGAAAATTAGTTGAATGATGCATCTAATGATATCTATTTTATCATGTGGATGCACTACCAAAAACGCAAATATTTATGTGGGTCAGAAACCGACAGGAAAATAAGGAAAACCGTCAGGAATAGTATTCCCTGTCGGCGAACCGACAGGAATACCCGTCAGCCATAGCTTGACAGGGATAGGAGAATATGCCTGTCGGAAGGCCGACAGGAAACATATTCCTGTCGGGAGGCCGACAGGGAATGTAAATCCCTGTCGGTACAAAACCGTCAGGAAAATAGAATTGGGTGAACAAAAAAAATAAAAATGATAGAAATACTTTTGCATAATTGATCTATTTTACAACAAGTCAAGAACATACACACAGCTTAATAGGTTACATTAATCACAGTTTTAATAAATCACATGTACTTTGTATACAAATCCGTCTAATTTGCATACAACGAAGTAGGAAGAGCACATCTAATAACACATAAGTTCGTCAACTACATATGGAAAACATGACCTCATTTGTTACTCAATTACAGCTTGAATTGGCTTCTTCTGCAGATTAGTTTGCACCAAATAGACTCATCAATCTGTTAAAAAAAGGACTCATTGAGGTTGTACATTTTATGTCAAATGTCAATTGCAAAAAGTACGATTGCAAGAACTAGGACCATTGATCTGTGATATAGTAAGAACCTATTCGACATCTTAGTTTCTCAAATTAACTTGGCCAAACCTTACCTCCATCTCTCTAAATTCATCACATAATAACTGGGTGAAACTATAAGTCGCAGAATTGTACAAAAAGTTGACACCAAATTTAATTGATGGAGCTGCGAACCATATATATGGAACATCATTGCAGCAAACTTGCTCATAAGTTTTAATAGTATGTACCTGAAACAGATGTGCTTCTCTGTAGATGAAAGCTTTTGTACAAAACAGTACCCAGAATTAAGAAGCATGGAGGCTACTTTCTGAAGAAAAAAAACATGAAGGAACAATTTTATTATAATTACTTCTCTTTGAAGTATTGTCATGAGTTAAAAAATCAACAAAATAGCTTTTGCAGCTTAGTATAGTAAGAAAAATACTAGGGGCAAGGCCACGAGCTGGGAGATGACATTCGCCGGAGGCAATGGACAACTAAATTTAACATCAGACCACTTTCTGAGTGTTGTGTTCCTTGTTTCCATTCCAACATTTCAAAACAAATCAGTTTTCAAACGGGTACTCAAAATCATAACCGTCTTTATGTGTGATGGCTGCTTGACATACAACTAAAACAATATATTGTTAGCAGCTGGTTTGAAACTTGTACCAGTTGATTAATTTCCAAGCAAGAAATTAAAAGAGCACACGACAATCAATTCATGCACTTGGCAATTAAGCAAAAAACCATACCTTCACCCAGCAGCTCAAGGCATAATATTACATGTATTTCAACGGAAAACAGAACAAATGCTAATCACACCATGTATTCCGCTCAATCTTAGTGTAGTAAAGAATTCAGAATTTATGGAAACATATGGCTGTTTTCAAACTAATTTAACAAATTCAGGCAGCAATAAATGGTGGTAGTCCCTCAAATGTGGTAATAGCGGTTTCACCCAAGATGGCTCTGCGAAGGGAGAACACAAATAAAATAACTGTTTTTCTACATAAGGCTACTACAATCAGTAGATTACATGCATAACAAATGAGGACAGATTGATGATATGACGTGAGCACACAACTTTACCACGCTTATCGGCATAACACTAAATTATTTGATTTTGTAACAGTAGGGAATGGTACCTCTTCATCTGGAAGAATAATGATACAATTTAATGCCACGGGGTGATAAACTCAACTTCTTGTTTGCACCCTCTCTGTTGTGCCAATGATATTCCTTGAACTTGCAATGTAACTGCCGAATAAGTCAAAAATACTAACATAATGAAAGGTCAAAAGGTATGATAAACAAAAATCCCAAGGAACTATAAGGATAAGTACCATTAAAACTGAACCAACAAAGAGAACACAAGCGCAAGACAGATCAAATGATCCTGAGCATACTAAATACAGAATGGCATTGTAATGTATAGGATAAAACATGGAAGAATATCACATCAATATAAGGAGCATCATTGGTGCCTAAGAGAAAGAAAAATAGAAATTAAAGAGCCACCCTGCTGAATATCACATTAACATAAAGGGTGACAAACAAGCAGCTTCATATCTAACTGTATCTGGTCTTATCATGATAATTAATAAAGAAACAGAAACGGCTGAGCGATTATAAACCCTGTTTTGGAGCTTCACATCTAACTGTATCTGTACTTAAGCATAACAACCTGATGATATTAACAATGTCTTCCCCAGATTCAGTTTCTTCCCCTGCATCATAGAGGAGATGAGCTGGTCAATGTGCTTTCATGTACACAAGTTCAGAATAACACAAGTCAATATTTGGCACAAAAAAAACCCAGCAATTATAGTTGTATGCAAGCAATAAAATAGTACAGTATATGGCATTGCACTTCATAAATAGAAAAGCAAGAACCAAGAATAAAGATGCAAGACGGCAGGGGAGAAGGATTACCTATTTTTATTCTGGTGAGCTCCGTGGAGAGTTTATCCACCAGCTCCTGTTTGTACTCCCATGTTCATGGAGCAACGTCTCCCCTGGTCTATCACCAACTGGATGTGTCCCCCAACTTGAGGCAGCCGTCCTCATCTTGGTGAGGCGGATCTGTGAGGGGAGGTGTTGGATCTGTAAGGGAGGCAGAGAGGAGAAGGAAGGGGCGAACAAGAAGGGAATACCGTCGCTGCTTTCCCAGGTGGTGACGACTCGAGGAGGGGGCGCTCGGGCGTGCTGTGAGGCGGACGCGCACAGGCGCCGACGAGGACACGGCGTGGGTCGCTCCACCGGTGAGGATGAAGGGACAGTAGGCGAGCAGGTGGAGCGGCGGACTGGTACGACGAAGGCCGCGAACGATGCTGCTGGGGCAGCGTTGAGGGTTGGGTCGACGGCGTGGTAGCTGGAGTGCGGCGGCGGCGGAGTGGAGATGAGGGTTCTGATTTGGGGATCCAGGGTTTCCTTCCTATTTCGTTTTTGTACTGGGCCTATTCCTGTGAGCCCATAAATCACAGGAAAATTGGCGGAGCGCGCGTGGCTGAATTCCTTAGCGCGGGAAGGCCCATTTAGGTAGAGAAGTGGGCGCGAAAAGCTAAATTATTTTCATGTCGGCCACAGCCCACAAGGAAATATATTTTTCCTGTGATCCGGTTGCGGGCCCGACAGGAAAATTACACGGCCGACAGAAATATTCGCGTTTCTGGTAGTGATGTTGATATGTTTTCCTATAATTTTAATCAAACTTTACTATATGTATGACTTAAGACAAATCTTTTATACAGACTAAAAATAAATGGATGGTCCTCATGACTGAATTCTTTTTCTTAAATCAACTAGGATGTTATTTAATTATAAAGCAGGATTCTAATGAAATAACGTGCAAAATACAGTCCGCAGGAATGCTAAACAAACTTTACATAACTCATTGCTACACCGTTCCTTAGCTAGGATATGGGCTGCGCCATTGGCAGAACCCCAGGGATTATGGCGCGGCTGAATTCATGGACCCGAATAAGTACCTGACATGTAACACTAGCACATGGCAACTCCGGACGTATTTTATAGCAAGTTTAGTGGCATAATGATGGCAACTTTAGTTATCAAGCATGACAACTTTCTTATTTTAGTTTATTTTTGACAAAAACTTGTTGTGTGTCATTGGAATTTGTCATCCTTGCATGACTGAAATTGCCATGAAAAAACACTGCATTTGGAGAATTCATTAACAATAACCCAGGGATCAATCAGCTGTGACTTGAGACCGAATCAAATACGCTCTGTACGCCCCTCAGTTTTAGAACTTAGACGTCTTTGACATGCACCGGTGTAGTCAAACTTTGACTACACAGAGGGAGTATATATATATATATATATATATATATATATATATATATATATATATATATATATATATATATTCGAAGTGTATTTGACAATCTAATCAGCACTGTTATAGTTTAGTTCAATGTCAGCAGCAAACTGTATGCTACCTCCAGACTTGGCCGTTGATGAAACTTATTATATCCAGGATAGAAATGCAGTAGTACGGTTTCACACCGGGGCACTTGGTCGGGTTCTTGACCGTAGCCATGCATCCCGCGCGTTGGATCGGATCAATCCACGGACGGGGTCGATGGACGTGGTTCTCCGGTAACCATGCCATGACACACGAGCGCGCGTGCGAGGTTTGCATTCCGCAGACCGGTTCAGCGGCTAGCCAGGTCTGGTCACTGCTCGATCGGTCTTGCTCCGCGTCCGTCGACCGATCCTCGTACGCGCGGCATTATAAGTTCCGCTCATCCGCTGCATCAGTGGATCCATCAGCTAGTTAGCTCGAAAGAGGAGTGCAGGAGACCATCCACGCTCTCGACCGCGATTACCGAGACGGCGAACAGTGAACTGCCTCGACGGCCACGCGCAGCAATGGCTTCCGCCGCTCCACCCTCTCTCCTCCCCCAGCTGGTTCAGCTGGTACAGCCTGTGTCGGTCCTGCCCGACCAGCTGACGGAGAGATCGCCGCCACCTCAGAGGGAAGGCCGCAGCGGGGCGATCGCCCCCACGCTGCAGCCACCTAGCGCGCCGGTGGAAGGCACCGGCGGCCAGGTCATGGTCCTTAACGACGCTTCTTCCCTGGCCCCGCAGCTGAGGCGGACGTCTCCCGGGGAAGGCGCAGGCGGGAGGATCCATCGTCAGCTTGCCGGACCCAAGCGGCCTGACCCGAGAGAAGGCCGCGGTGGCGGCGGCGGCGCGATCCATGCTTTTTCCTCTTGAGTTCTACTACTCATAAGCCAGATAGTTCGCAGATGGAGGGTCTACTGTCTGATGTCTCTAGTGCGTTAGCACAGAGTTGCAAAGTTTAAAGTTGTTGAAGTGCATTAGTAAATTGAAATGTTATGTTTTGTTACATAGTTTTCTATACGGCGGTTAAGGCAGTTACAGTGGTCACAGTTGTTAGAAGCCATAAACTGAATTTTGTAACATGTGTTAATCTAATGGACTATAAGCATTGTGCTTATTTCTCAATATGTCTGTCCAGGAAGAAACACCATTCTACCTACGGCGTGTACTCTTTTTTATTAAAATACATCTTTTCACAAGAAAGATACTCACTCTGTAAACAAATATAAGAATGTTTAGATAATTAAAATAGTGATCTAAATGCTCTTATATTTCTTTATGGAGGAAGTACTTTATTAATGATGCATCTTTCATCTAAAGGTCAGTAAACATGCTTCAATCGCCAAAATTCAGATGGCTTGATTGATCCTTAATATAATCCATTGTTCTTTTTAGAGCGGCATTTCAGAAAAAGGGGGGAGATATGTTAGATGTGTATAGTCCTTTTTCGGTATATCCCCATTGTATAAGGAGTTTTCTGCACTTTGACACATATGTATATGTACTGGCCTTTGGCCCTCAGGAAATACTAGTTGCTCATTTATCCAACATGGTATCAGATGCTAGGCTAGCCTCTCTCCCTCGCACGATGCAACTCCGTGCTCGTACCTAGTCTGCCTCATCCACACCCGCCACGGCCATCTCTCTGCCGTGTCGCTGTTGTTCTCCCGTCGTCACGCTTCTCTCCGTCAGGCAGCTGCTGCCTCGGGCCCTCCGGTCGTCTCGTCTTCGTCGGTTCGCTACCGCTGTCCTCCCGCCTCGCCGTTTCAAAGATGTCCAATTTGCCGTCATTGCTGCCTCGTCGTTCAGCTGTCCATTCATTGCTGCCGCCTCGCGTTCTCAGCCCGTCAGTGCCGTTGCTTCTCGGCCTCGCTGTCTCCAGCTCGGCCGGTTGCTGCCACCTCCCGCCTGGCTGTCCCCGCCCGTCTGCCACTGGGTGCCACCGCCTAGCCGACGCTGGCCGGCCCCAACCCACCAACGCCGCCGCTTCTTCTCGTTCCCTTCGCCAGGCCTTGCATCGCCACGCGTGCCTCTTCTCGATCCCGAATCGGGTCCTGCTCGGCGGGTGATTCTCATTCCCGATCCAGATTCGTTGACTTCAAAAAAAAGAGAGGGATGTATGAGGGACATCTCAAGATGTCATCTTGGGCTATGTGGTTGTTCCTCGCTGCTCAGTGATCTTTGATGGCACCAACTATGTTGAGTTTGTGGGCTTTATGCGTATCCATATGCGCGCCTTCGCCGTAGGCGTTCTCTCCGGCGAGGTGCCATGTCCGCTCGCCTCGTTGTTCGGTGGCTCTGCTCCACCGGTTCCGCCGGTGCTTGCTGCCGATGCTTCTCAGTCGATCGGGATGCGCCAAGGCTCTTGATGATGTCTTTGTTGGGGAACGTAGTAATTTCAAAAAATTCCTACGCACACGCAAGATCATGGTGATGGCATAGCAACGAGAGGAGAGTGTATGTCCACGCACTGTGAGACCGTGAAGCGGAAGCGTTATAACAACGCTGTTGATGTAGTCGACGCCTTCACGATCCGACCGATCCAAGTACCGAACGCACGGCACCTCCGAGTTCAAGACACGCTCACTCGATGACGATCCCGGGCCCGATCCAAAGAAAGCGTCGGGGATGAGTTCCACAAGACGACGGGCAGGACGATGATGATGCTCCACCGCGCAGGCTTCGCCTAAGCTCCATGACGATATGACCAAGTGGAATATGGTGGAGGGGGCACCGACACGGCTAAGGAACGATCCGTAGATCAACTTGTGTGTCATGGGGTGCCCTCCCGCCTCGTATATAAAGGAGCAAGGGGGGTGGGTGCGGCCGGCCCTAGGAGGAGGCGCTGCCGAGGAGTCCTACTCCCACCGGAGTAGGACTCCCCTTCCTAGTTGGATTAGGACTTGGGGAGGGGAAGAGGAAGGGGCGCGCGCCTCTCCTTGTCCTATTCGGACTAGGGGAGGGGCCCGCGCCTGCCCCGGCGGCCCTCCTCTTCTCCCTTATGGCCCACTAAGGCCCATTAACCCCTGTGAGGGTTCCAGAATTTCTGTTCCTAAGAAAATCCCGATTTCACCCGAACTATTCAAGTGCAAACATAGGCTTCCAATATATCAATCTTTATGTCTCGACCATTTCGAGACTCTTCGTCATGTCCGTGATCACATCCGGACTCGAACAAACTTCGTACATCAAAACTTATAAACTCATAATAAACCGTCATCGTAACGTTGTTGCATGGACCCTACGGGTTCGAGAACTATGTAGACATGACCTAGAACTATTCTCGGTCAATAACCAATAGCGGAACCTCGATGCCCATATTGGCTCCTACATATTCTTCAAGATCTTTATCGGTCAAACCGCATAACGACATACGTTGTTCCTTTGTCATCGGTATGTTACTTACCCGAGATTCGATCGTCGGTATCCAATACCTAGTTCAATCTCGCTACCGCAAGTCTCTTTACTCGTTCAGAATACATCATCTCACAACTAACTTATTAGTTGCAATGCTTGGAAGGCTTATGTGATGTGTATTACCGAGAAGGCCTAGAGATACCTCTCCGACAATCGGAGTGACAAAACCTAATCTCAAATACGCCAACCCAACATGTACCTTTGGAGACACCTGTAGTACTCCTTTATAATCACCCAGATGCGTTAGACGCTTGGTAGCACCTAAAGTGTTCCTCCGTAAACGGAGTTGCATAATCTCATAGTTATAGGAACATGTATAGGTCATGAAGAAAGCAATAGCAATATACTAAACGATCAAGTGCTAAGCTTAATGGAATGGGTCATGTCAATCACATCATTCTCCTAATGATGTGATCCCATTAATCAAATAACAACACATGTCTATGGTTAGGAAACATAACCATCTTTGATTAATGAGCTAGTCAAGTAGAGGCATACTAGTGACTGTATGTTTGTCTATGTATTCACACATGTATTACGTTTCCGGTTAATACAATTCTAGCATGAATAATAAACATTTATCATGATATGAGGAAATAAATAATAACTTTATTATTGCCTCTAGGGCATATTTCCTTCAGCTGCAGTTGATGCTTATGATCAGCAGGTATGTGCATACTCTGATGCTCTTTCTGTCTACCGGGATGATCTGTCTGCTTATACTCAGTGGTGCAATGATGATGCTCGAGTTGCTGCTATTCTTACTGCAAGTGTCCTACCTCAATTTGCTTCGGAGTTCATGGGCCTCGGCACTGTTGCAATAATGTGGTCCTATCTTTGTCTGCGCTATCAGCCCTCTGGTGATGCTTTATACCTCTATGTGGTGCGTCAGGAGCATGCTCTTCAGCAGGGTGACTCGTCTGTGGATGAGTTCTATTCCTAGTGCTCGCCATCCGCGCCGCCTTGACTCATTATGGACAGCTTGTTTGTGGCACTTGCTGCTGTTGCCTGACTCACGAGGTCCGACTTGGAGTTTTAGAGGGTCCATGAGTTCTTATCTCGCCTCCACTCGAGTTTGAGCCTCGTTGTGCTCAATTGCTTGCTCGTGGTCGTGTTCCTATCTCGTAGATACTTGCCGAGCTTCGTGCCAAGGAGACCCGCCTTCGCCTCGCCGGGTTGCTTCAGTTCCGTCCGCTTTTGCCGCCCGGGCCTGTGTCGCCCCGCCGCCTCACCGCTCCGCCGCCTCCCGCCCACTCCTCCGGGGGGGTGAGCCATCCTCCTTATGCTAAGAAGGGCACGCCGCGCCGTGACATTGTCTCGTGGTTACTTGCTCCCGCCAGTCACCCAGAGTCGATTGTCGCCGAGAAGAAGCGAGACCAGAGGCGCTCTTCCTCCAGCCGGGCCTCCTGTGTCTTCCTCGGCTCCGCCACTCATCGACCAGACGCCTCAAGCGCCTTCTTGCTTCCTCAGCTCCTCGTCGACCGGCTCTGCTGCTGGATCTGCATCCTCCTCCTCGTCATCACAGCATCTACACAACAGTACATCTTCGTGGGTTCGGATTCGGAGCCTCCTTTCATATGTCTTCCGATTCTTCCGTTGTCTTCTCTCCACCTCTTGATTCGCTTCGTTAATGTTCTTATCGCCGATGGCACATCTCTTCTTGTTGCTAGTCGTGGTATTCTTTCCACTCCATCTTTTTCATCCGAAGCGTTTCACATGTTCCTCGCCTTACCATGAATCTTTTTCCACGCCCAACTTATCGATTCGGTTGTCATGTCATTCTTGATACCGACTCTTGCTCCATTCAGATCGTCGCAGCAAGGCTTTTGTTGGTCTGGCCCCGCCGCCGTGAGTCGAGGGCCTTTGGGAGGTTGACTGGTTTTGTGTTCCTTCCGCTGCCACCACTTCGCCAGCTCTCATGCTCTTGCCGCTTCTTCGTCTGCGCCCTTCCAAAGAAGGGCATCATCGACTTGGTCACATCTGTGGCTCTCGCTTGTCTTCCTTAGTTCGTCGGGGCCTCTTAGGGTCTCAGATCCGAGATGTCTCCTTACATTGTAATGGTTGCAGACTTGGCAAATGACTCGCCATTTTATCCTACTAGTGCGCCTCAGATCTCAAATATCCTTTTGACTTAGTTCATTCGATGCCTAGGGTCCCGCTCCCTTTGATTCGAAGGTGGTCATCGCTACTATGTTTTGTTTATTGATGATTTCTCTCGCTACACTTGGCTCTACTTCATGAAATCTCAGAGCGAGGTTCTCCCTATATACAAACGCTTTTTGTCATGGTTCACACCCGCTTGCCACGCCCATTCGTACTTTTCGTCGATTTCTGCGGAGAGTATATCTCTTAGTCGTTGCGTGATTTTCTCATGAACAGGTACTCTTGCCCAGCTTCTCCGTCTCCGGTGCTCATGCTCGAATGGTGTTGCCGGTTTAAAGCATCGCCATTTGCTTGAGACGGCTCGCATACCGATGATTGTTGCTTCCTTCCACCCCATTTTTGGGATGAGGCTGTTTCAAGATCCACCTATCTCATCAACATTCAGCCATCGAACGCTTCTCCGTGGTGGCATTCCTATGGAGTGTCTCACTGGTCGCTCTCCTGACTACTCAGCCCTTCGTATGTTTGGATGTGTCTGCTATGTTCTTCTTACCCCCCGAGAACGCACCAAATTGACTGCTCAGTCGGTTGAGTGTGTTTTCCTTGGCTACAGTGATGAGCACAAGGGCTATCGATGTTGGGATCCTGTGGGTCGTCGCTTGCGCATCTCGCGTGATGTGACTTTTGATGAGTCTCGTTCTTACTACCCACGTTCTTCTTCCTCGAGTTTCTTTGTGGACGACCTTTCTTTCCTTCTCCTTCCCGATACACCCTGCTATGTGCCTCATGTGTCACCTCTTCCTCTGGCACTTCTCATTCCTTATCATTCACCACTGACCCCGTCTTCTCCATCCTCCTCCTCCACCTCTCTCCCATCCTCTCCATCTGCCGCCTCTCTCCCGCTTCCTCTCCACTATACTCGACGATCTCAGATCGAGGATGTCTCCTCTGACGAGCCTCCCACCTATGGTGCACCTCCTCTCACACCTCCTCGGGTTCATAACCTCCGTGCTCGGCCTCGCCCTCCGCCTGATCGCTACTCCCCGATCGGCACGGTCTCTCTGCTTTGATCGAGCCCACTTCCTATTGCACCGCCATGACTCGGCTGAATGGCAGCTATGCGATGGCCGAGGAGCTTGCTGCCCTTGAGCGCCTCGGCACATGGGATCTGGTTCCCCTCCTTCGGTGTCCGCCCCATCACCGCAAGTGGGTCTACAAGCTTAAGACTCGCCCGATGGTTTTCTTGAGCGCTACAAAGCTCGCCTTGTGGCCCGTGGCTTTCAGCAGAGAGCAGGGCGCGATTATGATGAGACATTCGCCTCGTGGCCCACATGACCACCGTCCGCACTCTTCTTGTTGTGGCTTCATTCGTCGCTGGTCTATCTCTCAACTTGATGTTCGTAACGCTTTTCTCAATGGCGAAGTTGCGTGAGGAGGTTTATATGCAGCCACCACAGGGTACTATGCTCCTAATGGTGTGGTCTCAGAGACTTCGCCGCTCCTATATGGTCTCAAACAGCCCTCGCTACCGGGTTTGAGCGCCAGACTGTGGTGACCACCGCTGGTTTCTTGCCCAATGACCATGATCCCGCTGTTTGTTCACACGCCTCCTCGTGGTCGGACTCTTCTCCTTCTCTATGTTGATGACATGATCATCACCGGTGACGACATCGATTACATTGCCTTTGTTAAGGCTCTCCTTCGTGACCGTTTCTTATGATGATCTTGGTCCACTTCGCTACTTTCTTGGGATTGAGATCTCCTTGACCTCGATGGCTTCTACATCTCCCAAGAAAAATATATTCAGATCTTCTTGCTCGCCGCTGCTCTCGGTGATGAGCGCACGGTTGTGACTCCTATGGAGCTCAACGTTCAGCTTCGTGCCACCGATGGTGACCCTCTTCCTAATCCCACTCGCTATTGTCATCTTGTTGGCAGTCTTGTCTATCTTGTCGTTACGCTGGCCCCGACATCTCCTATCCTGTCCACATCCCGAGTCACTTGTTTCAGCCCCCACCTCGCCCACTATAGTCATCTCCTCCGTGTTCTACGATATCTTCGTGGCACGATCTCTCGCGCCTTTTCTTTCCCCGCCCGGCTCTCTTGAGCTCCGTGCCTATTCTCGATGCTACCTAGGCTAGTGATCCCTCCGATCGACGCCGTTGTCCGCTTATTGTGTCTTTCTTGGTGGCTCTCTTATTGCTCGAAGACAAAGAAACAGACTGCAGTTTCTCGCCGAGTACAGAGGCTGAGTTGCGAGCCATGGCGATGTTGACGGCCGATGTGATCTCGTTACGGTGGTTACTTGAGGATTTTGGTGTGTCTCGCATTACCTCGACTCCCTTCATTGTCGACAAGATCTTGGCGCTTATCAAGATTATGCGTGACCGGTGAAGCATGAGCTCACCAAGCACGCCGGCGTGGATGCCTACTTTGTATGCGTCATTGCAGGCAGATCGACTCGCGCTTCACTATGTGCCCTCCGAGTTACGGTTGGCGGACTTCTTCACCAAGGCACAGACTCGAGCTAAAGACGCTTTTTTCCTCTCCAAACTCAAAGGTTGTTGATCCACCATGAGTTTGAGGGGAGGGGTGTTAGATGTGTATAGTCCCTTTCGGTATATCCCCATTGTATAAGGGTTTTCTGCACTTTGACACACATGTATATGTAATGGCCTTTGGCCCTCAGGAAATACTAGTTGCTCACTTATCCAACAAGATAAAGACTGAATGTTTCTAGGAGAAACAAATCAACATTAAAATACTAATATTGTAATGTGCAAATATGTTAGATTGATCCACATGGTGAAAATGGTCTATATTGTCCGATTAGTTTTTCTATCTAGTAGTGTCCAATTACTTTCTTGCAGTACTTTGGAGCCCAATCACGGGGCTGCTCAATGTGTCCACATTTATTCCGGCACTCTCGCAATTCATAACATGTACCCATCGGAAGAGGATTTGTGTCACGCAGGGGCGGGGGTACGTGGACTCTCGGCCACTGATCTACGTAAGTATTCATAAAGTCGTTTGTGTATATGGGTTTTTGCTCTTGTATAATGTTCGTTACTACCTCCGTCCTGGTTTATTGGTCCTCGTTGTATTTTGTGTCAAATTTTAACCATAAATTTAACTAACAAAATATTCATTCATATCATAAAAAGTATATCATTAGAAACTATGTCCAAATATGAATCCAACGATTTAATTTTGGTTGACATGCATTAATATTTTGTTAGTTAAATATTTGGTCAAAATTTGGCACAAATTACAAAGGGGCCAATAAACCAGGACTGAGGTAGTATATGTGTGTAATGCATTTGTAAATTGGATTGATGTACCTGCCTATGTGGGGTCGCGTGTTCATTGGAGTGAGGTCACTTAACATCGGATTACTGAATCCAACATACAATAGTACTAGGGATGGGTACAAACGATTCAGCCTGTCCATTCGTCGTGTTATTCTTGTTGCTTGTTGTGTGTTCTTGTACTTCCCGTTCTCATGCAAGAACAATCATCTTGGACCAGTATTCCTGTAGAGGAAAGAGCACAAAGCGGTTGTTATTCTCATCGATTGGAAGACATCAACAATATCAACAAGAGGATTAGAGTTATATCTAAAGATTTTACTAAAGAGGTTGGTTGTTTTTGTATATTTTGTCTCCATAGATGTTTGTAGTTTTAGGGTTCTTTAATGTTTGTAATACCCATTGAATCTCATCGTTTATATCTATGTTGCTACATATGTGTCGTTCTAGATTGCATGTTTACTTGCTTGGAATAACTGTTCTATTGGGCATGTTAAGTTTGTGTGGTATGAAATATTATGATTTGGAATCATACAACGCAGATAAAAGTGATGGACATACCCTTATGTATGTAAAAAGTGTTGCCTTAAGTTACAAAGGATGAAATTAATATTCTGATGCTTAATTTGTTAGTTACTGTTAGTGAAACTTAATGAGTTGATATTTTTTATTTATTTATTGGTTCAACTTCATAATTAATAAAATTACAATGATTCTGGTGTGCAATTCTTGTGATTGAAATGATTCCAGTAATTACGTGCATGTAAAAATCTTCTGTTAAGTCACAGACACCGAAGCTTACCATTATGAAAGTGTATTAGTAACTTACCTTCGCTCTAATCATGCATGGATCATTTGTTATTGAATTTAGTGTATTGCATCGGTATGAACAATTTGATAATTGTAAACAAAATTCAGACAGTAGCTACTACTAATCACCTGTTCTGAGTTCTGCTTTGTAAAACTTAATACTTGAGCATTTATTTTGTGCTTACTTACTATTAGGTTGTTGATACAACATGTCATCTAGATCCAGTATTGTCAAAAAACAAAGTTTTGGTTCAAGGTAACAAAGATGAGGAGTGTATTTTAAAATTAACATTAGACATTGATCATGTACGAGATCGTCGAGGTGTTTTGGATGGATTTTCAAATTCCAAAAATTTGATGCTCGCAGAGATCAACTTTGATGGATTTCTGAAGTTGTCTAAACTGAAGCATGTGACCTTAAGTACACCAAGTATCTTGTCAGTGTGACTGATATAAAGGGACAATGTTTGAATTCGTCAATGATTTGCATAAAGTGTTTGACATTCCTTGCATGCGAGGACAAATCAATGGTCCCACATGTTACCTCATTTTGTTATATCAGAAACATTGTGTACAACATAGACATATACACATTCGTATACCACAACCACATGTTGACACGCATAGGCTTACACAGTGCTTAACCAAGGTCCAAATCATAGAGCTCAACAAACTTGAACATTTGATAAAATCAAAGGTGATTCTAAAAAGATGGTCACAACCTCTTGTGCAGGCATGAGTGCTGATGTTTGTGATGCCATATAAATAGTGTTCTCTTTGGGATTGTAGAGTTAGATATTATGGCCTAGCTAGGTTTACAGAGTCGACGTGCAACGGTGCCAAGCGATTTGCAAGCTAGGATGCATCTAATCTTTTTTATTGTGCACCACTGATGTGGACCAGATCATGACCAAGGCATCCAAGAGTGAGGTTAATGCTAGCACAAATGTTGAACCATCAGAGCATCCAAAGGAAGACAGGGGCAAAACCATTATCTTAGTTGGGAAGCTTCTGGTGCCTATTTTGGGAGAAATGACACATCAGATTTCCAGCTGCAACTTCCCACCTAAACCTAATTAATTCTGAAAGTCTCTAGCACTTTATAGAGGCTGGAAAAGATGGTCTTTGAAGGGCCTGTTCTGAAACTTCCTAGCTTCTTCAAAACTTCCCATAGCTGGCTTCTAACGCGCGCTTGCTTCTCCCAACGATCCGAAAACGCTCGACGCAGTAACTTCCCTAGCGCTTGGTTGAGCTGGAAGCCCGGATGGGGCGCTAAAGGCCTGCTTGTTGCCACCATGGGCTGGCTGGAAGGAACCATTTCGGGCCAAACTACACACAAACCGAATAAAAACAGAAACGAGCACGGTCATATCTGAACCTTTTTTGCAGTTTCCATTAACAGTACGAATAGCCATGGTACACCATCCTACGAACAAGGATGGAGGAGATCACCTTGCGGTTTGGGCCATAGGGCTCGTTGGGGGCGGGTGTTTTCGGCCGTCAATGGCGTGGGTGACCTCCTCCTTCCTATGGTGGCGCTACTCCTCGCTGACGGAAGTACTTACGGCAGTGAGGATGGGAACCGGCGGGGAATTCTCTAGGAAGGCCGGATCTGTTGGCCTAGGATAGGAATCGGTCGGGGACGGGGTGTGCCGGGCGTGGCGGCGGGTCGGCAGCGCTAGGGATTCGAGAGGGAGAGGACCTGGCTGTTCGTGCGTGTCTGTCGAGAGGGAGATGGAGACGGGGATCGAACCGTTTTCTTAAGCGGTGGCAATCTGCTTGTAAATAAGAGGAACTTCAGATTCTTGAAAACGTGGAGCTGGGAAACCATTGCTTCACAAAATTGCACTGCCGGCCCATCTTAGCTTCGTGAATTTAGCTTCCAGAAGCTAAATCGTTCGGGATGGATTCTCTCTGGTAATTTGTGAAGTCAGAAGCTGGAGAGATTCAGAACAGGCCCGAAGTCAGCTTTCATTCAAAAAAACGGTGCATCATTTGAGGTCTTGAGTCAAAAGTTGTGCAAGTTTCCATGCAAGCTGTCCAGGAATTTATTACAGCGCGAGGCTCAACAAGTTTGCTCCTGCTACAGCTTGGGGCTCACGAATTTACCCTTCATTTTGAGTTGTTTTCACACCCAACTAGTGGGTGCTTCTAGTATAAATACTCCCCAGCTGTTCCATGTGAAGGGGGTGTTGGGGAACGTAGTAATTTCAAAAAAATTCCTACGCACACGCAAGATCATGGTAATGGCATAGCAACGAGAGGGGAGAGTATTGTCCACGTACCCTCATAGAACGTAAGCGGAAGCGTTATGACAACGCTGTTGATGTAGTCGACATCTTCACGATCCGACCGATCCAAGTACCGAACGACGGCACCTCCGAAGTTCAGACACGCTCACTCGATGACGATCCCCGGACCGATCCAAAGAAAGTGTCGGGATGAGTTCCACAAGACGACGGTGCAGGACGATGATGATGCTCTCATCGGCGCAGGCTTCGCCTTAAACTCCGCGACGATATGACCGAGGTGGAATATGGTGGAGGGGGCACCGACACGGCTAAGGAACGATCCGTAGATCAACTTGTGTGTCTATGGGTGCCCCCCGCCTCAGATATAAAGGAGCAAGGGGGGTGCGGCCGGCCCTAGGAGGAGGCTTGGAGGAGTCCTACTCCCACCGGAGTAGGACTCCCGCTTCCTAGTTGGACTAGGACTTGGGGGAAGGAGGAGAGGGGAAAGGAAGGGGGCGCCCCCCTTGTCCTATTCGGACTTGGGGGAGGGGCCGCGGCCGCCCCATGGCCCTTCTCCTCTTTCTCCACTAGGCCCACTAAGGCCCATTAGGTCACCGGGGTTCGGTAACCTCCCTGCACTCCAGAAATGCCGATTTCACCCTAACACTTCGATGTCCAAACATAGGCTTCCAATATATCAATCTTTATGTCTCGACCATTTCGAGACTCCTCATCATGTCCGTGATCACATCCGGACTCAACAAACTTCGTACATCAAAACTTATAAACTCATAATAAAACTGTCATCATAACGTTAGCGTGCGGACCCTACGGGTTCGAGAACTATGTAGACATGACCTAGAACTATTCTCGTCAATAACCAATAGCGGAACCTGGATGCCCATATTGGTTCCTACATATTCTACTTAAGATCTTTATCGGTCAAACCGCATAATGACATACGTTGTTCCTTTGTCATCGGTATGTTACTTGCCCGAGATTTGATCGTCGGTATCCAATACCTAGTTCAATCTCGCTATCGCAAGTCTCTTTACTCGTTCCGTAATACATCATCTCGCAACTAACTTATTAGTTGCAATGCTTGCAAGGCTTATGTGATGTGCATTACCGAGAGGGCCAGAGATACCTCTCCGACAATCGGAGTGACAAATCCTAATCTCAAATATGCCAACCCAACATGTACCTTTGGAGACACCAGTAGTACTCCTTTATAATCACCCGATTCGTTGTAGACGCTTGGTAGCACCCAAAGTGTTCTCTCGTAAACGGAGTTGCATAATCTCATGGTTACAGGAACATGTATGGGTCATGAAGAAAGCAATAGCAATATACTAAACGATCAAGTGCTAGGCTAACGGAATGGGTTCATGTCAATCACATCATTATCCTAATGATGTGATCCCATTAATCAAATAACAACACATGTCTATGGTTAGGAAACATAACCATCTTTGATTAATGAGCTAGTCAAGTAGAGGCATACTAGTGACTATATGTTTGTCTATGTATTCACACATGTATCATGTTTCCGGTTAATACAATTCTAGCATGAATAATAAACATCTATCATGATATGAGGAAATAAATAGTAACTTTATTATTGCCTCTAGGGCATATTTCCTTCAGTCTCCCACTTGCACTAGAGTCAATAATCTAGATTACACAGTAATGATTCTAACACCCATGGAGTCTTGGTGATGATCATGTTTTGCTTGTGGAAGAGGCTTAGTCAACGGGTCTGCAACATTCAGATCCGTATGTATCTTGCAAATCTCTATGTCTCCCACCGGACTTGGTCCGGATGGAATTGAAGCGCCTCTTGATGTGCTTGGTCCTCTTGTGAAATCTGGATTCCTTTGCCAAGGCAATTGCACCAACTTTGTCACGAAGATCTTCATTGGTCCCGATGCACTAGGTATGACACCTAGATCGAAATGAACTCTTTCATCCGACTCCTTCATTTGCCGCTTCAAGCAGCTATGTACTCCGCTTCACATGTAGATCCCGCCACGACGCTTTGTTTAGAACTGCACCAACTAACAGCTCCACCGCTTAATAAAAATACGATCCGGTTTGCGATTTAGAATCGTCCGGATCGGTGTCAAAGCTTGCATCGACGTAACCATTTACGACTAGCTCTTTGTCACCTCCATATACGAGAAACATATCCTTAGTCCTTTTCGTGTATTTCAGATGTTCTTGACCGCTGTCCGATGATCCACTCGATTACTTTGGTACCTTCCTGCCAAGCTTATTGCTAAGCATACGCCGGTCGGTACACAGACATTGCATACATGATAGAGCCTATGGTGAAGCATAGGAACATCTTTCATTTTCTCTATCTTCCGATGTGGTCGGGCATTGAGTCGACTCAATTTCACACCTTGTAATACTGTGTAAAAATCCTTTCTTTACTCGATCCATTTTGAACTTTTTCAAAACTTTATCAAGGTATGTGCTTTGTGAAAGTCCAATCAAGCGCCTTGATCTATCTCTATAGATCTTGATGCCCAATATGTAAGCAGCTTCACCGAGGTCTTTCATTGAAAAACTTTTATTCAAGTATCCTTTATGCTATCCAGAAATTCTATATCATTTCCAAATCAATAATATGTCGTCCACATATAATATCGAAATGCTACAGAGCTCCCACTCACTTTCTTGTAAATACAAGCTTCTCCAAAAGTCTCAGATAAAACCATATGCTTTGATCACACAATCAAAGCGTTTATTCCAACTCCGAGAGGCTTGCACTGCACCATAAATTGATCATTGGAGCTTGCACACTTTGTTAGCACCTTTTGGATCAACAAAACCTTCTGGTTGCATCATATACAACTCTTCTTCTAGAAATCCACTTCACTCTGAAATTCTTTGAACTTTTCAAATGTTTCAGATTTGTGTTTCATTAAGTAGATATACCCATATCTGCTCAAAACATCTGTGAAGGTGAGAAAATAACGATACCGCTGGCGTGCCTCAACATTCATTGGACCACAAACATCAAGATGTATAATTTCCAACAAATCAGTTGCTCGCCCATAGTTCCGAGAACGGCGTTTTAGTCATCTTGCCCATGAGGCATGGTTCGCAAGTACCAAGTGATTCATAATCAAGTGATTCCAAAAGCCCATCAAGATGGAGTTTCTTCATGCGCTTTTACATCGATATGACCCAAACGGTAGTGCCACAAATAAGTTGCACTATCATTATCAACTCTGTATCTTTTGGTTTCAACACTTTGAATATGTGTATTACTACTATCGAGATTCAATAAAATAGACCACTCTTCAAGGGTGCATGACCATAAAAGATATTATTCATATAAATAGAACAATCATTATTTCTCGACTTAAATGAATAACCGCCTCGCATCAAACAAGATCCAGATATAATGTTCATGCTTAACGCCGCACCAAATAACAATTATTTAGGTCTAAAACTAATCCCGATGGTAGATGTAGAGGTAGCGTGTCGACCGCGATCACATCGACTTTGGAACATTTCCCACGCGCCGTCACCTCGCCCTTAGCCAATCTTCGCTAATCCGTAGTCCTGCTTCGAGTTGCAAATATTAGCAATGTAACCAAGATCAAATACCGTGTACTATGCGAGCATTAGTAAGGTACACATCAATAACATGTATATCACATATACCTTTGTTCACTTTGCCATCCTTCTTATCCGCCAAATACTTGGGGCAGTTCCGCTTCCAAATGTCCATCGCTTGCAAGAGAAGCACTCAGATCTCGTGCTTAGGTCCGACTTGGGTTTCTTCTCTTGAGCAGCAACTTGTTTGTTGTTCTTCTTGAAGTTCCTTCTTCTTCCCTTTGCCCATTTTCTTGAAACTGGTGGTCTTGTTGACCATCAACACTTGATGCTCCTTTTGATTTCTACCTCCATGCTTTTAGCATTGCTAAGAGCTCGGGAATAGTCTTGTCCATCCCTTGCATATTATAGTTCATCACGAAGCTCTTGTAGCTTGGTGGCAGTGATTGAAGAATTCTGTCAATGACACTATCATCGTGAAGATTAACTCCGGTTGAATCAAGTGATTATTATACCCAGACATTTTGAGTATGTGTTCACCGATGTAACTATTCTCCTCCATCTTGCAGCTATAGAACTTATTGGAGACTTCATATCTCTCAATCCGGCATTTGCTTGAAATATTAACTTCAACTCTTGGAACATCTCATATGCTCCATGACGCTCAAAACGCCGTTGAAGGCCCGGTTCTAAGCCGTAAAGCATGGCACATCGAACTATCGAGTAGTCATCGCCTTTGGTCCGCCAGACGTTCTTAACGCCGCTCGGTTGCATCAAGAAGCAGTTCGCACCCAGCGGTGCTTCCAGACGTAATTTTTCCAGGCAGCAATGAGGATAATCCTCGTGTTACGGACCCATCCGTGTAATTGCTACCATCATCTTTCAACTTTGCTTTCTCAAGGAACGCATTAAAATTCAACGGAACAACAAAGACGAGCCATCTATCTACAAAGAAACATAGACAAGCAAAATACTATCAGTACTAAGTTCATGATAAATTGAAGTTCAATTAATCATATTACTTAAGAACTCCCACTTAGCAGACATCTCTAGTCATCTAAGTGATTACGTGATCCAAATCAATTAAACCATGTCCGATCATCACGTGAGATGGAGTAGTTTCAATGGTGGACATCACTATGTTGATCATATCTACTATATGATTCACGTTCGACCTTTCGGTCTCCATGTTCCGAGGCCATATCTCAGATATGCTAGGCTCGCAAGTTTAACCTGAGTATTCGTGTGTGCAACTGTTTTGCACCCGTTGTATTTGAACGTAGAGCCTATCACACCCGATCATCACGTGGTGTCTCAAAGACAAAGAACTTTCGCAAAGGTGCATACTCAGGAGAACACTTCTTGATAATTTTAGTGAGAGATCATCTTAAAATGCTACCGTCAATCAAAGCAAGATAAGATGCATAAAGGATAAACATCACATGCAATCAATATAAGTGATATGATATGGCCATCATCATCTTGTGCTTGTGATCTCCATCTCCAAGCACCGTCGTGATCACCATCGTCACCGGTAGCGACACCTTGATCTCCATCGTAGCATCGTTGTCGTCTCTCCAATCTTATGCTTCTACGACTATCGCTACCGCTTAGTGATAAAGTAAAGCATTACAGTATGCTTGCATTTCATACAATAAAGCGACAACCATATGGCTCTCGCCATTGCCGATAACTTCGGTTACAAAACATGATCATCTCATACAATAAAATATAGCATCACGCCTTGACCATATCACATCACAACATGCCCTGCAAAAACAAGTTAGACGTCCTCTACTTTGTTATTGCAAATTTTACGTGGCTGCTACGGGCTGAGCAAGAACCGTTTTACCCACGCATTAAAACCACAACGATAGTTCGTCAAGTTAGTGTTGTTTTAACATTCACAAGGACCGGCGAGCCACACTCAGTTCAACTAAAGTGCGAGAGATGACACCCGCCGGTCACCTTTAAGCACGAGTGCTCATAGCGGTGAAACCAGTCTCGCGTAAGCGTCGCGTAATGTCGGTCCGGCCGCTTCATCTCACAATACTGCCGAACCAAAGTATGACATGCTGGTAAGCAGTATGACTTGTATCGCCCACAACTCACTTGTGTTCTACTCGTGCATATGACATCTACGCATAAAACCAGGCTCGGATGCCACTTTTGGGGAACGTAGTAATTTCATAAAAATTCCTATGCACACGCAAGATCATGATGATGGCATAGCAACGAGAGGGGAGAGTATTGTCCACGTACCCTCGTAGACCATAAGCTGAAGCGTTATGACAACGCGGTTGATGTAGTCGTACGTCTTCACAATCCGACCGATCCAAGTACCGAACGCACGGCACCTCCGAAGTTCAGACACGCTCAGCTCGATGACGATCCCGGACCGATCCAGAAAGTGTCGGGATGAGTTCCGTCGACGACGGCGTGGTGACGATGATGATGCTCTACGGTAGCAGGCTTCGCCTAAACTCCGCGACGATATGACCGAGGTGGAATATGGTGGAGGGGCACCGCACACGGCTAAGGAACGATCCGTAGATCAACTTGTGTGTCTATGGGGTGCCCCCCGCCCCGTATATAAAGGAGCAAGGAGGTGCGGCCGGCCCTAGGAGGAGGCGGCGGAGGAGTCCTACTCCCACCGGAGTAGGACTCCCCTTCCTAGTTGGACTAGGACTTGGGGGAAGGAGGAGAGGGAAAAGGAAAGGGGCGCGCCTCCTTGTCCTATTCGGACTTGGGGGAGGGGGCTGCCCT
The DNA here is from genome assembly GCA_021605205.1 of Aegilops longissima. Taxonomy (NCBI): domain Eukaryota; kingdom Viridiplantae; phylum Streptophyta; class Magnoliopsida; order Poales; family Poaceae; genus Aegilops; species Aegilops longissima. The sequence continues at coordinate 140,901,876 of CM038677.1, read as the reverse complement.
TGGCCCCTTCTCCTCTTTCTCCACTAGGCCCACTAAGGCCCATTAGGTCACCGGGGTTCGGTAACCTCCTGTACTCGGTAAAATGCCGATTTCACCGGAACACTTCCGATGTCCAAACATAGGCTTCCAATATATCAATATTTATGTCTCGACCATTTCGAGACTCCTCGTCATGTCCGTGATCACATCCGGACTCAACAAACTTCGTACATCAAAACTTATAAACTCATAATAAAACTGTCATCGTAACGTTAAGCGTCATGGACCCTACGGTTCGAGTACTATGTAGACATGACCTAGAACTATTCTCGGTCAATAACCAATAGCGGAACCTGGATGCCCATATTGGTACCTACATATTCTACGAAGATCTTTATCGGTCAAACCGCATAACGACATACGTTGTTCCCTTTGTCATCGGTATGTTACTTGCCCGAGATTTGATCGTCGGTATCCAATACCTAGTTCAATCTCGTTACCGGCAAGTCTCTTTACTCGTTCCGTAATACATCATCTCGCAACTAACTTATTAGTTGCAATGCTTGCAAGGCTTATGTGATGTGCATTACCGAGAGGGCCCAGAGATACCTCTCTGACAATCGGAGTGACAAATCCTAATCTCGAAATATGCCAACCCAACATGTACCTTTGGAGACACCTGTAGTACTCCTTTAGAATCACCCAGTTACGTTGTGACGTTTGGTAGCACCCAAAGTGTTCCTCAGGTAAACGGGAGTTGCATAATCTCATAGTTACAGGAACATGTATGGGTCATGAAGAAAGCAATAGCAATATACTAAACGATCAAGTGCTAGGCTAACGGAATGGGTCATGTCAATCACATCATTCTCCTAATGATGTGATCCCATTAATCAAATAACAACACATGTCTATGGTTAGGAAACATAACCATCTTTGATTAATGAGCTAGTCAAGTAGAGGCATACTAGTGACTATATGTTTGTCTATGTATTCACACATGTATCATGTTTCCGGTTAATACAATTCTAGCATGAATAATGAACATTTATCATGATATGAGGAAATAAATAATAACTTTATTATTGCGTCTAGGGCATATTTCCTTCAGGGGGATGAGATTTCTGAGTTTATGTTTGTAGACAGCCGGTGAGGTTGTGTTGTGCTGTGAGCACTAGTATCGTTGAGTGTTAGCTCGTGTGTGTGGATTGGAGGGCCTTTCCTCAATTCATATAGGATCCTTGTGGTTCCCTCTTGTGATTCTTCATAGGTTCACAAGCTTCATGGTTTGGGTTGCATCCTTGTAAGCTAGTTATCCGCTGCAATTTATCTAAGAGTGTTTCCTCTTGTTCTTGCCACTTGAGAGAAACAAAGTTTGTTGAAACAAGTTTCGAGTGAGTTTGTTGCTGCTCCTTGTGAGTTCTTTGGCACCGTGAAAGATCGTTTCCGAGGCGTCCCGTATCATCTTGGCATCAGAGCTTTAGGTTGTTCGCGGTGCTATTTTCTCTCTTACTGATTTTGTTCTTGAGAAGCTTCCATGGGTTCGAGGAGATCCAGCAGTGTTGATGGTGTGCATGGAGGTAGGCGCCTCGTGGAGGAGGAGCTGCCACTTCCCGTGTACGATCCAAGCTTGCAGCCCGCCTATGTGTTGGCATTGGAGGATACACGAGAGTATGTGTTGAACAAGGTGGAGAGGCGCATATCGGCCGTGGAGACCAACCTTGGCCGAGAATCGACTCCTCACCGAGGAACTCCGTCGAGATAGGCTTGTCTGCACGGGTCGACATCGACAAATCCCCGAACAGCAGGGCCAACGCCACCTTGAGGAGGGGCATGGAGAGCACAACCACGTCTACTCGGGTGATGCTCATAGCTACTACGCTGCACCACCTTGGCGTGCTCGCTACGACCAGCGAGGTGATACTTGGGTGCCACCGTCGCCACCACGAGTTGGGCTTGCTACACGGGGTCGACATCGACAACTCCCCATACAGCAGGACCACCATGGTGAGCATTGGAGCGACCACTCCGATGATGCTCGAAACTACTACGAGCCTCGACCACGACGTGTTCATCATGATCATCGCGGAGAAGGCCATGGGCGTGCTCATCGTGGCCATGAAGATGATGGGATTGGTAAATTCAAACTTACCATACCATCATTCAATGGGAAAACCGAGCCCGATGATTATTTGGAGTGGGAGATGCGTGTGGATCAGATTTTTGACAGCCACCGCTATACGGAGGAGAAGAAGGTACGATATGCATCCATTGAGTTTACTGGATATGCTTTGATTTGGTGGAACCAATTGTGTCGTGCTGGAGGTCGTCCTGAGACATGGGTGCAAATGAAAAATCTGTTGCGGAGACGGTTTGTTCCTGAACATTTCACAAGAACCTTGTACAATCGACTCCAACGGTTGTGCCAAGGTAATTCTAGTGTTGATGAGTACTATAAAGAGATGGAGATTTTGATGATTAGGACAGCAGTGAATGAGCCAGAGGAGGCCACAATGTCAAGATTCTTTCATGGACTGAATGAAGATGTGCAAGAAAGGATAGAGATGGTTACATATCAAGATTTGCAAGAACTTGTGCATCAAGCTATTCGTGTAGAGCAGCAGCTGAAGTGTCGCCAAAATCGCAGCCAAACCTATACATCAAGCACTTGGAGAGGTTCAGTTCAGCGATAAGTAGACGGAAGTGTTGCTGCAGATTTTCGCTCACACAACAAGATGACTACAAAAGAAGCTAATGCATCAAAGGTTGAATCTTCCAATACTCCTGCCACTCGCATTAGTAATATTCAGTGCCATACATGCAAGGGTAGAGGTCACTTCAAGAAGGATTGTCCTAATCTGAAGAAGGTTTTACTCACAAATGATGGATATGTCACCGATGACTCAAGTGACAAATCTGAATCTGAGAAGAAAGATGCAAATTATTGTACTTTTGAGACTGGAGCACCTCTGAGTTCAGATGAAGGAGATGGTGTTAATCTCATGGTTCGCAAAAGTGGCTCGTGATGATGCTCCTATTGTTGAGAAGGGCCAGCGACAAAATGTGTTCCAATCCATTTGCAAGATCAAGGACAAAAACTGCAAGGTGGTCATCGATGGAGGCAGCTACAACAACATCATTAGTAGTGATCTTGTGCATGCTCTTAGGATATCAACATGGAGGCAGCCCCAGCCATATTATGTGAAGTGGCTGAATGGTGTTGGTAAGCTGAAGATTACGCATCGTGCTAGGGTGCAATTTTCAGTGGGAAGTTATGTGGACAAAGTGGTATGTGATGTGGTGACAATGCAAGCTTGTCATCTTCTTTTGGGAAGACCGCGGCAGTTTGATCATGATGCTACTCACCATGGGAGGTCTAACAAGTATCCTTTCATGCATCAAGGAGTGAACCATGTCTTGGAACCTATGGTGGATCAAGTACTCAAGGTTGAGCAATTCCCACAAGTGAAGAAGCCCAAAAAGAATACCTCAAAACCGAGGACGGTTTTGTTTGAAGGAAGGGAAGATGATGTGGACCAGATCATGACCAAGGCATCCAAGAGTGAGGTTTATGCTAGCACAAATGCTGAACCATTAGAGCATCCAAAGGAAGACAAGGGCAAAACCATTATCTTAGTTGGGAAGCTTCCGGTGCCTATTTTGGGAGAAATGACACATCAGATTTCCAGCTGCAACTTCCCACCTAACCCTAATTAATTTTGGAAGTCTCTAGCACTTTATAGAGGTTGGAAAAGATGGTCTTTGAAGTCAGCTTTCATTCAAAAAAAAAACGGTGCATCATTTGAGGTCTTGAGTCAAAAGTTGTGCAAGTTTCCATGCAAGCTGTCCAGGAATTTATTACAGCGCGGGGCTCAACAAGTTTGCTCCTACAGCTTGGGGCTCACGAATTTACCCTTCATTTTGAGTTGTTTCCACACCCAACTAGTGGGTGCTTCTAGTATAAATACTCCCCAGCTGTTCCATGTGAAGGGGATGAGATTTCTGAGTTTATGTTTGTAGACAACCGGTGAGGTTGTGTTGTGCTGTGAGCACTAGTATCGTTGAGTGTTAGCTCGTGTGTGTGGATTGGAGGGCCTTTCCTCAATTCATATAGGATCCTTGTGGTTCCCTCTTGTGATTCTTCATAGGTTCACAAGCTTCATGGTTTGGGTTGCATCCTTGTAAACCAAGCTAGTTATCCGCTGCAATTTATCTGAGAGTGTTTCCTCTTGTTCTTGCCACTTGAGAGAAACAAAGTTTGTTGAAACAAGTTTCGAGTGAGTTTGTTACTGCTCCTTGTGAGTTCTTTGGCACCATGAAAGATTGTTTCCGAGGCGTCCCGTATCAACCACCATGAAGCGTGGTTCAACATGGTCGTCATCCATGTTGCTTTACGGCATGAGCGAATAAATGGAACATAAAGTGTAAAGTTAAAATGGATTATCTTTTCTTTTGCATAGTAATATATGTCTCATTAATAACATAAATATTCAGTTACAAGCCACGTAAACATCAATATTACAGGACTGAAAAGATAGGATAATCTTATGCAAAAAACCAACGCCTAACCCTCTCCACTAAGGAAAAGGAGACATATCACCTCTTCATCCGAGCTCGACGCGGCTCCATTGCTGATCAACAGCTTTACGGACGTCCAAAGTAGTTTGCCTGAAGCAAAACCATTGCCGTTGAAAGAATCAGACCGGGGCAACGTGTCCCTGGACACGCCATCAAACTCCAGAACTGACACCCCCGCATGACTACGACGCCGGAGGAGGAAACCAGAACTGTCAGCCTCCAACCACAAACCCAACACAAGATGCACCATCTTCCAGCTGTCACTTGCGCAGACAAACGTCTACGTGTACTCCTGGACGACAAAACCTCCCCGCTCAACCATGATGTCGAAGACAACGCCGCAGCAACAGGGACAAAGCAGAAGGAGAGACCCACCTGATGGAGTCACCGCCGCCGCCTCGCCGACACCAGCCATGAACCCTAACGCCGTCGATCTGAAGAATCGACGAACACACGATGCCACCAACTCCGAGACACCGCCATGAAGGACACCGCTGGTGTGGAAGTGGAGTTGAGGCGGATTTATTCATCCGGGCGCCACTCCCACCATCCCAATGGTGCACCACGACCTACAAATTCAAACCCTAACTACAGAGCGGAGGAACGGGGTCCCCCCTCCCTCCTGCCGTCGGAGCAGCAACCGGAGGGAGAGGAGGCCAGCGCCCTCGCCGGTGGAGATCGGTGGAAGAAGATTGCCTCCCTAGTCGCCTCGCCCGTGGCGGCAGCTAGGGTAGGGAACGCTAACGCGATGATTTCTTTTTGTCGTAGAAGGCGCGAGCTGGTTCAAAAAATGTTTTTACAATAGCTTAAAATGTTTTTTCTTTATCACAGTACAAATGCTCATACATACGCTATTGTGTAAAATGAAATTTTGTATGATTAAGCTTTAAATGGATTCTCATTTTTGACAATAGCTTAAAATAGATTCCTCTTTAGCACCATCGGGTTACGCTCTCGCTGATCATGATAGCACAAACGCTCATACAAACTATCGATTTGTCTTTTAGCGATCCACATAGATAGAGGAATCTTTTCGAAAAAAGAAACTACAACTGTTTATGAAAAAAATATACATGCAAAAAAACTTTTTCTAAAACCATTTAATCGTAAATTTACATTTGTTAATTAAATAATAATTATAAGAGGGTGTTTGGTTACAGGGACTTATTGGTGTAGGGACTTAAAAAAGTCCCTTTAAGTCCCATCTAAACCAAGCAGGAGGGACTTATAGAGAATTAAAGTGGGTATTTAGGACTTATGAAATAAGACTCTGAAGGAGAGTTTTATAGGGACTTATAGTTGTAATATGATCTTTTAGTCCATGTTAAGTCCCAAAAACCAAACAGGTAAAGACTTTTTAGGACTTACTAGCATAAATGCCCATGCATTGCAACGGGAAAAAAATCTGCTTCACGACATGTCATGGGAAAGATTTTGATCTATTCATAATGGCACAACAGTTTCTTATGAAAAAAATATGTATCATTTCAGGATCACGAGTTCACGACACGGAGCTTAGGACATGTGGTATGATTAGTAGTAAATGATCTAGTTGACAATGTTTTCTTATGAAAAGCTTTTGATCTATTCATAACATCATGGCAATATAAAAAACATCAAAAGTAATGAAATTGAATAAGTGATAAAAATAACATTGTGCGCTTCAATGGAAAATAAAACTGATGCAAATTTTGTAAGGAATATTAATACCTATGGCAACATTCGGGGAAAAAATCTAGTTCATGTTGGCCGGGTCCAGGAATTATGTCACGGGACAACGGAGGCTTATGTAAAAAAAGATGCATTATTTGAAGATCGCGAAAGGGAGCTTAGAACATGGGGTATGATTCGAAGTAAATTGATCTTATTGACAACATTTTGTTATGAAAAAACTTTTGTTTTATTCATAACATCATGGCAATATAAAGAACATTAAAAGTAATAGAAATTACATCGTGTATTTCAACGAAAAATAAATTTGGCACAAATTTAGGAATATTAATGCCAGTTGCAACGATCTACCAAGCATTAAATCATTGTGCGTCTTCTCCTTTGACTACGGGGACTCCTTCCTATAAATTCCTTATTTTTGTTTAATGCAATTCCCAATCATTGTGCACCGTCCTCCTTTTATTCTTTAGATGTTACACTTGTGCGCCTATCCATAGATGGTACGGTGCAGCTTCCTTCTTTTAGGGATGCAATGGCAGCTGCACTTAATTCTCTGGATTTGTATTTTAGTTCTTTCATATCAGCCCACAATTTCGGGTTCCTTTAATTATGCACCATGCAAAGTTCAGATATCAGCCCAGAAATCTCTTTCATTTAATTATGCGCCATGCAACGTTCAAATATAATCCCACAAATCTTGTAATAAAATACCTCCTTTAATTATGCACCATGGAAAGTCCAAATATCAGCCCACAAATCTCGTAAACACCGACGTTTTATTGCTCGATCATGCAGTGTGCAAAGCCTCTCCCATCCTGCATATGAGTAGTCCGCTCAATCAGCTCATGGCAGAAAACCATGTTGAACGTATATAAATTGATGAGAATCAATTTTGGGAGCGCCGGGCAGAGGCCCAATTGTGTGGCCTTTGTGCTTCTCCGAAATAAAACTGATACAACTGTCATCGGTCAATATGGTTTGGTTGTCTAGTTGGTCATGGTAGCCAGAGTGATATTGCGAGGTGTAGGGTTTGAATCCCAGGTTAACGTATATCTTTTGCTGCATTATTATTAGGTTGAAGGCCCAACTTAGCAGCCACTGGGCCACAACGTTGCGCAGCCCACATACAAAATTCTGGGTGAATAATTTATTTATTTATTTACGTATGCATAAAAATTTAATACCACCTCAGATAAAAAAAAAATATGTTGACGGACCAAACCAAGAATATCACCTTTCTTTAATAATAGGTACCTCAGATAAAAAAAATATATGTTGACGGACCAAACCAAGAATATCACCTTTCTTAATAATAGGTAATATAATAGTAGGTATAGATAATTTGTGAACCAAACAATGCCTAAATTAAAAAGCAAAGCCCTTGTCGCCACGCAAAGAGCAAAAGTGCAAAACCCCCTGATAATCCCCCCTCGCCTTTACCGCCCGCGCTGTCCCCAATGGCGATTCCGGAGGAGCTGCGCCGCTACTGGCTGCCGATCCTCCTCGCCGCCGCCGGCTTCCTCTTCCAGCTCCTCGTCCTGCCCAAATCCTTCCCGCCCTCCCACTACGACGGTGAGAGCCCGCTCCCCCGCTACCTCCCCCCCGCCTCGCGCTCTCGCACGCGTTCTGAGATTTGTTGGATTGATTGGTTGATTTGGTTGCAGCGCTCGGAATCCCGACGTTTGCGCCGGTCGAGAAGGTGGTCGAGGCATACGAGCTGCTCTCCAGAGAGTGGTGAGCGCGATTCATCCGACTTCACTGATAATTTCTCACTTCAACCCTGTGGTCTGCTTTGTTGGATGGAGTCTGTCTGACTGTAGTCGCAAGTGCAGTCCATGAGTTCTGGTTTGGGCAGTAGACTTGTGATCTGGTCTTGATGGGGCCGGGCATCTGCTTGGAGCTTAACAATTTGGTAGCGTTGGTGTAATTTTTTGATTTCCTGTGACAAATCTGACAGTTCTATTAGTAGCAAACAGAGTCTAGTTTATCTGATGTGTGTATTGATGGTGCTGACTGTCGGTGCTTGACTAGGCTCTAAATTCCCTGCTCCGTTCTGTTACTAAGATATTGTTTTCTTTTAGGAGTGATGATGGTTGCCAATTACTAGCTGCAAAGCTTTGCCTGTAGGGTAGAGTGTGTATTGGCATCGAGCTCGTGATACGGAATATCAACTTTTAGGTCACAGTTTGGAGTTTAATATAGGTGACATATAACTCTGATGAGGCCCTGCACATGATTCCATACTTGAAATTGAATTTTTTTGTTGGTTACCATTATGCTTCTTGCCTCTTGCCATGCTTTGTTTTCATACTTTTAATTCATTATTTACAACAAATTAATGATCCTTTTCATGATGCCAACTTTAGGCTTGCTGAAACAAATGACCGGTCAACTGTTGATATTATAAAGGTGAGAATCAGAATCCTTAGTTACTAGCCTTTGTAATTTCCATGTGCAATACGAAAATATTTCATACAAAGTTTCATGTGTTGTATGCATGGGGGCTGAATTAGCTTTCCACAGTGCACCGAAGCACCTTAAACTGCAATTCCACTATTTGCTTTTCTGTGTACATTACTTCCACTTTATTACGTTTGCTTCAGTAACATGTACGTTACTTATTTGGTCCCTGTAGTTTCTATTTAAAGTTCCAACTAATGGAATTGCATAAACAACTTTATAGTTCTGTGGTGTTTCATACAGATCCGTTATGCGTATGAGCTGTTGACAAATCCAGTTTGGAAGCGGGACTATGATCTTTTTGGTCTGGATCATCATACGGTGATCTCCCTCCTCCCCTCCCTCTACGCGTGCGTCTCTGCGGGAAGGCTTTTTCTTTTCTTCCTTTCTGATCTAACCCTTAGTTTGCAATTTTCATCATGGTAGGATATCTTCGAGAGAGTCAAAGAACAATATCAAAAAGAGCACTTCCTGAAAATAGATCTACCTTTGTTAAAAGATTCTTTAATTCGTAAGTTCTAGCCATCTAATTCTGATAAGAAATGATGTTTTCCTTTTGATGTCTTGGACATAACACCATTTCCGTTCCATAGATTCGACCGGTCATGCCTTCAATGTAATCACACGTGACTCATTGATGTCTGCTATTGCTGAAGATTACCCGTTGCTCATACAGGTAAGTTAGAAGGCCGTAACTTCATCAATTTAACTTTCCAGTGCTGTATTTACCTTATATTTGCATGATTCTTGAGAACATCTTTTTGTTGGAAGTTGGCAAAAAAGAAATCCTGACTACCAGCTGTATTTTTTCCCTACTGTGCAGGTTTATTCAAAGGGGAGTCCTCGCTGCGCTCAATTTTTTGAGTACTGGAAGCAAATTGGTCTGTTTATCATGTTGCCTCGCTTGCCATTTTTTGCATTGCACTCTTTAACAACATATTTGTACACTGCATGAAAAGATCAGTATGGTCAAAGTATTAGCTGTGGAGAAACTGAGCTGCATTGGTTTTTTCTGTTTCCAATCCCTCTTATAGCATTTGGTAATATTTAAGGATGATGGGTAAAAATGGAGGTGTAAAAATTGGGATCTATAGCATTGTTCATGGAAGTATTTTTGCTGAAATGAGCGTTTGCTACTTTCTAGCATTGCATTTTAAACTGAAGTTGTAACCATTATCTTTGAGCAGCAATTTTGTGGATCTGTTGGCAGCTGAGTTGATGGCAACTCAACATAACTAAAAAGTTATTCTCCCAAATATTATGCTATTGTTGACAACTCAACATAACTACAGCTTCTGTCTCATAATGCAAAAAATTGAAGTTTCTATAGAGAACTCTCTTGTGGATTAAATATACCTCACTTTCCATTCTTGTCTCTGACAAAATATTTGTTTCATGATCTAGACACTCGACTGGATGGCGTGGCCAACACTGCTATGGTAGAACTTGGTGATGTGCAACTGGCGGGGTATTTCGCAGAAAAAAGGTTCTCTCAACAGCCATTTTTCCGCAATGGTATGTCAAGATAACATGCCATTTACAGTTAAAAAAAGATAGCATGCCATTTTCAATCATAAGATGAAAATAAGTAAGCACTTTAGCTATTATCAGTGCAAGTGCAGCACATGGAAATGTTTATTTTAGGTGTTCTTAGTTCTGGATTTTTGTCAGAATGAGTAGGTTCATAGTTGGTAAAGTGGTCTTGTGCGAATTTAATATGACAAACTTGATTTGCTATTGGGAATAATGTGTAAGCCAAAGAGTATTCAAGACAACTGGTAGGTTCATCATTTCGTGCCAAGGATGGAGGGATCTTTTTTCTACTGAATGAACAACAACAACAACAACAACAACAACAACAACAACAACAAAGCCTTTAGTCCCAAACAAGTTGGGGTAGGCTAGAGGTGAAACCCATAAGATCTCGCGACCAACTCATGGCTCTGGCACATGGATAGCAAGCTTCCACGCACCCCTGTCCATAGCTAGTTCTTTGGTGATACTCAACAAAAATACTTCCTATAATTTTGCCCAGATATTAATATTTAGTAGCTGGAATTTTGAACGTTACATGTCCTTTATATTATGTTTTAGAAGAAAAAAAGACTTTGTCCTGTTTAATGTTCTTTACTACTCCTATATATATTGTCCCATGCAGGTATACCAGCTCTTGTTGCATATCCTGCTAACTGCAGAAGTCCATCCTGTTATATGAGGTAACTGTTCTAATCAGATGCCAGAGTATTAATTAAAGAAATAATAAGAGTGTGACTCGTCTATTCCTGTTAATTGTTTACGACATGTCTATTTCAATCAATTCCAAAGATATGACCTCAATATAACCATTTCCTGTACCCAGGTACCCAGGTGAGCTAACTGTGGATTCTGTTGTCAACTGGGTGGCATCATCAATTGTTGGTTTACCTCGGATCTTGTACTATTCAAAGGAGACACTGGTAAGGTTTATGACTGTCTCTTTTTTTGGTTTCTTTTGTTCGTATTTATGCGGATGTTCTCAGGAATCATATGAAATCACAGTAATCAGTAGTACAGCATGCAAACAGTTTGTGTTAGCTAATGGAGTACAGACCTAATGAATGTTATACACTCCCTCCGTCCCATATTAAGTGTCGCTCAAACGGATGTATCTAGCATTGAAATACGTCTAGATACATTTGTTTCAGCGACACTTAATATGGGACGTATCAAGTATGAAATTGCCTTCTTGGCTCCTGAGATAGGTTTGTCATTATGCTAGTTAACTGAATGTTCTCGACGCTTACATCTAGGTACTAGTTTGGAGCTGAGGTTGTATGACCTCCTAGTTAGTGGAATTCAGGACTCAGTTCGGTCTTCACTTGTTTATCTGCAACAGCAAGTCCTAGTCTTATGGCATCATTAATTTATTATGTTGCATTATCCTAACCTATGGCGCCACAAGTACAATAGCCAATGAGTACACTCCTGTATGCATGATTCCTGTTGTTCATAATTTGCTGCGCTGTCTGTTTTTATTCTAGAATTGCACTTTAGTTAGATAGATTTTTACCTGAGAGGGACTGCGCCTCTAATGCAGAGCTTATATCATTTCAGGGACCCCAGTTCATTGGGAAGAGTAGCCATCATAAGGTATAATAGATTTGCCGCTTTAGTTTTCATATACATATGCCCGTGCATCTGTGCTATCTGTCTTACTTATTACTTGCACCCTTTTCAATATGCACGTGGAGCACATGCATACAATCATAAGTCCATAGCTATAATCTAGTCATGCCATCTTTTGTGTGTGCGGCATAGGTCAAGGCTATCTTTTTCTCAAGCACTGGGGAGCGTGCGGCTCCATTCCTTCGCCAAGCTGCCCAAGAGTATTCGAGCTATGCATCTTTTGCATTTGTCCTATGGAAAGAAGAGGAATCCCAGATCTGGTGGAATTCGTACGTTCTTTACTTCTTTATGTACAATATATGTTGTTCTTTCTTATTTGTGCCTGCATTGGTATTCATATAATGGTATAATTGTTTCTACTGAATGCATGTTTTGATAAGTAAATTTGGAATTTCTTCAGTTGATACAAGCTGTTCGAATATTTTTAAGCATTGTGAAACCTCATCCATATCTAGCTAACTATGCAAACTGCAGTTTTGTGTTTCAGTAAATTAATTATGGTAGCTATATGGCTACTAGCCAATATTTGTTTGGTCTGGAAGAAGGAATATGATAAATTAGCCAAGAAATTGGCTTGATTAACTAGGGCACATGCACGAACTTGGTCATGCATGAAATTGGCTTGATTAACTAGGCCAAGAAATTGGTTGTGCATGGGTTACATTGAAGTCGACCAGGTGAAGAGCTAAGCCACGAACATTGCGTTTTTGAGCAATTTCACTGTTTTTCTGAAGATAGTTAGGGCAGTCTGAACACTGCATGCTGAAATCGCAGATAGCAGCTTTCTAACAGTAAAAATGTGATTTCCAGAAAATTTGTGAAGCAAAACACATCTTTTGCTAAGTACGGCAAACCATATTTCCATGTGGAATCGGCTACGCCTATTAGTACTTTGGTGTTTCATTTAAGAAATCATGTTTATCAGTACTTTCTTGTCTCTGCTCAAGCAGATTAGGAGTGGAATCGGCTCCTGCACTTGTTTTCTTGAAGGGGCCAGGTGCCAAGCCTGTTGTATACCATGGCAAGCTTCTATCCCCTATTTATCCTTTTGATTTTATACAGTGAAGTCGGACCAAACTGATTATTTACCTCCAATTCAGGAACTTTTAGTAAGTCCGAGTTCACAGAGATAATGGAGGAGCATAAGCACCAAGGTATTATTAAAATTTGTCTGCGAATCAGCAGTATACCGGGTTGCCATTTTTACTAAGAGAACCTGTGTGCTTTTTCAGTAATACTCATTTCATTCTTTTCTTGATTAGAACTCCAGCAGCTAAGAAGTGACACATCTTTGGATCTTGGTTGTGATGCTAGAGGTCATTCACGCGCTGGGAAAGAAATAATGATATGGTATTGTGTAATAGCTGCAGGTCGCCCTGGTGTAGAATTAAGTAAAAAGAGACAAGTAAGTTTCTATAAGATGGGTGCAATAACAAGTTGGTGGAGTTATCCCTCCCGAACCAACTTGATTATTCGTTAGAAGTTTGCCAACTTATATTGCTTTTGGAACTTGAAACTTCTTCAGATTTTGAGGAAGGCCCAGGACCAACTACTCAGTGCTGCTGGTGAAAGTGCTACTGGGAATTTGGAAAATTTAGTAGAGGTAGCAAGTGCTGCAACTGCCTTAAAAGATGACAGGCTGACCTTCGTTTGGTTGGATGGAGAATTACAGAAGGTAGACTGCTTCATAAATTTCATTTTCATTTTTAATATACATTTTTTAAGCTTGTGGTGCTGGACTTGCCGTTTGGTGATATGCCCTAGAAGGCCACATATTCTGTTTTTATTTGTTTATCAAGTTTTGAGTTGCTAACCACATATGCCACCTGGTCGCATGTTCTTTCTTTAGCTACCACTTCCTCTTTGTTTTCACAGTTATGGTTTACCTTATTGGTCCAAAATAATCTGTATTGGCAATAACTCTCTTGTTTTTTCGTCTGAAATGTTCTATTCACATAAAATGATTAATAGTGTTTTTTCTGTTAGTTTTCCATATCTCAAAAATAGGGCAACACGATTTGTTATTCAGAATTTGCGGGAGATGTGTTGAAATTTTAAGGGTAACCAATGGTCACTTGAGTGTAAGGAAATCTCAAAGGATACACTAGCTATTGCCTACTAGTACTAGATATGACTTTTGCTCTGCTTTCCTGAATTAGTTGAGATATGGGCATATTTATCTGCTTCAGTTCAGATAAATATGTGTTTCATGGGTTCTCTCACCACCTCATATCCAGGTTCCAGGTCCATGGCATTACATTAGACTACAACATGACCAACTTACGGATAAGAATCGTAGCCTCTAGTATGTAGAACAGTACTTGATCTGATTGAAGAGGGCCTCTCGAGTAATATGATTTTGTAGCGCATGCCTCATTAAAACCCTGAAATGTGCCCTCACTGTATATGCAAAGTTTATCCATGTTTTGGTTCTTTTATCATATGCAACATACCCTCCTATGTTAGTGATTAATCTCTGTTAGAAATTAAGCGATCCTTTCATGTGCTTATTAGCTACAAATCCTGAAAGGAGCATTTTCCGCCTTAGTGGAATAATGTCCATTTAAGTGTATATTCTCGAAATTCTACAATGGTTGGTGATGTTCTGCAATGAAATGATGATGTATATCACTGGAATCAGAGTCTTTGGAATTTTTTAGGCCCTAGCTTCAGCAAATGGCTGAGTCATGACTCATGACATCCTCAATTCTGAACAATCAAACAAGCTTGTAAATTTGAATAACAGTACCCTTTTTACAGAAAATTTGTGCCTTCTACCTTGCCACTGATTACCATGGAGCCTGTGGTCCTAGAGGTTTTGAAGATGACAATGATAAGCCTGAAGTATTCATTGTCCGTTTCCAAAGAAATGCAACATACGAGGCGTTGAAAGCCGACAAAAAGAATAATCTTATAGAGACTCTCCAAGGACAGGACACTCCTGATGCCTCCCAGCTAGTGGCTAGGTATAATGGCCCGGATGAAATTCTGGAGGTGCGTAATTCACTGGTTTATTATTTTACATATATGGTCAAGTCATGCAGCTTAAAATCCATTTTTAATTGCTTATTTTGGCAGATAAACAAGTGGGTCTCTCAGATTATCAAAGATGGAGATACTAGAGAAATTCCTTACTTTGTAAGTCTCTTAAAGCATGTTCCCTTTTGAACTTTCTCTAGCATGTCTTCTGAAGTTAAGCATTACTTTCTGAAGACATAACATATCCCCTTAAATAGAAAAACCCTAATATGGAACAAAATTAAATGTGGACTTGGCACCAAGAATACCGAAGATGCCTTAACTCACTTGGCGCAGGAGACATGAACCGTTAGATTGGGGTGCAAACTTTGATGCACTAGCTAAGTGTCCCATGTGTTGCTATGGATGTCTCTTCCCCACCCTTACTACAGTATTTCTTCTGCTCTTTCTCTTTCCATCGACCATTGTGCACCCTCCCATATATGTTTCAACCCCGCACGTCTCCTTCTCCACCCTCACCGTGCAAGAGTACAAGGTGTAATCTTCCTCCTCCATTCATGACTTTTTGGTTTTGTCAGTGCATGTCTCAGTATAGTGTACATGTGCTTTTCCAACAGCGTCAAACAATGACTACCTACCACTGCCCCTTTCGACTATAGCACACCCTTTCAGATAACTTCCTCCTTGCAATTGGACATCGTGTGATGTTTCTTCTCTCCTCCATTTATGCCCGTGTTGTTGCATCATCTTCCACTCCACCACAAGTCTTCTCTAACTATGCATGTCTCAATATTCATACCAAGTAATTCACAGGCATTTTTAGAAACATCTAATGTTACTTCTTGTTGAATTGCGGTCAGGAACATGAATTTACATAAATGATTATTCCCAACTTACGTAACCAAATCACATTAAACCAACGGTGAAGGATCCAGAAATCTTGCATTATTAAACACATTGTGTATGCAGCTACGGCAGCCTCCTTGTAATGTGATGTGTGATGATCACTAGCAGCCACTGTTCCATAGCCTTACAACACCATCTTTTGGAGCCATGCTTGGTACAGATACACTGTTTGATAACGCATGCAGCAGTGAGTACAGCGGGCGTTGAACCCACCCCTTGCCGCAACCCACAACCATGCCCTGACTCCGCTGATAGAGACCGTCCTTATCAGTTATCCTGGAACCTAAGGGTGATATTGGGTACTGCAGTAGTGTCAGGTGTCCTGAGGGCTCTTGTTATGACCGGCATAGGGGCTTAGCCCAGTGGGTTATGGCCCAAGTATCTTAATTAGGGGCTTAGCCCAATTATCTTATCGTATTAGGATCGTTTGCTTAGGAGTCAAGTAAACCTCTCTATATAAGGAGAGGAGATACATCAATCTAATCAAGCAAGAAGCAATAAGTATTTGCTCGGCTTCCCTTAGGGAGCCGGGAGACCTAACCCTAGCCACCTCTTGCGTATGCCGCCGTAGCACCAGCCGCAAGGACGGCGCCCAGCCGCCGGCCGCCGCGCAATCTCCTCCGACCTCCTCCCTCCTTCCCTTACAGGCTACGCCCTAGACCGGGTAGAACCCTAGTTTCTACCAATTTGGTATCCAGAGACTTGGGCTCGATCATGTCTTCGTCAACGCCAACGCCGCCGCTGCCAATCATCACCATCCGATCGCCGACCACCGCCGGTTCCCGCGCTGGCCGCCCGGCCACCGTCACCATCGCCGGTTCCCACGCCGCCAACTCCGGTCACCTCCATTGCGCCGACAACCGCCGCGTTTCACGCGGAAGAAGCCACTAGCATCTTGCGGGATCTCGTGACGGCCGTCCGTGGCATCCATACATACCGGCGCCGCCGCGCCTCCATTGGCTGCGACTACCGCCGCTTACGGCCACCCCAGGCCGCTGCGTGGCGTTCGGCAGCGCGCGCAGCAATGGGCGGGCCACCGCTACCGCCGTTCGGTGCGGGCACCCTGCGCCGCCTCCGCCTGCTGCTGCCTTGGTACTTTCGGTACCGCGGCGTCGCCGAGCCCATCCGTTGTTCCGGCCGCCGCCACCCTGATGTTGTCTCGCCACGATGGTTCGCGCCGGTTGTCGCGGCGCCATCCACGCCGCTCGGCCGCGCGATGGTCGATTTGCGCGCGGCGCCAACCGCGCCGCCCGCGTGCCGTCTCAGCCCCAGCGCCGCCGCCCAGCTCCGGACTAGGCGACCCCACACGGAGGCCTCCCGATCCAGCGAGGCGGTTTCGCCGTCACCGCCCCGCATCCGGCACAGCTAACCGGACGTCGCCACCGCCGATTTACACGGAGGCGGGACCCACCGTACCACCGCTGCGATCTGGGCCTCGTCCGGCTCGCGGGGCCTATGACGGTCTCCCACCGTTGACCGGGCGCCGTCATCATCATCGCTCCGCACCGCCGAGCCGGTCGGCCATGGCGCGCCGACCAGACGCCGCCACGGTTCGCCAAGATCGACTTCGCCACTCATGGCAGCACGGAGACCCGCTTAATCGCTCAACCGGTGTGAGCAGTTTTTCGTGGACAGCGCGACTTCAGATCGGAGCGACTTGGCGGCATCCTACCACCTCGCGGTGCAGCCGGAGACGGTACTACGCCCTCGGCGGGGCGAGGGCAGCATGCCCCTGGGGGCGCTTGCGAGCTCGCCTCGCCGTTTTGGGCCCCGATCCGCTGGAGCCACTGGCGAGCTAGGCCGCCTTCCCTTCACCTCCACGGTTCAGGACTTCGCCGACCGTTTCAGCCTCGCATGCCACGCGTCAGCGTGACGGCGCAGCAGCGGGCCGACCTCTTTGTCGGTGGACTTCCGGA
Organism: Aegilops longissima; assembly: GCA_021605205.1. Taxonomy (NCBI): domain Eukaryota; kingdom Viridiplantae; phylum Streptophyta; class Magnoliopsida; order Poales; family Poaceae; genus Aegilops; species Aegilops longissima. Next base: position 140,884,222 of record CM038677.1, on the reverse strand, counting down.
TCACATCCGCGTGGGACGTGGAGCCAGGACCCCAAGATATCCAGACGGCCATGTACTACGCCCGCGTTCGGCGCCGCGCGGTGGCTGTCCGGCAGAGTCACCGCCCCGAGCCACTGGTCGCTACCTGGCGAGATCCCGCCCGGTCGGCTGTTCAGCTTCAGCGGCACCCTTGCCGCGACGCGGCGCGCCCGTTCCGCCGGCTCACTCGGCCGAGCTACTCGGCGCCACCGCCAAGGGTTGTGCTTCAATCTGCGACGAGCCGCCACGCCGCCGCGACTCTTCTACCGGAGGTTGCGGACTACATTCGGAGGACGCCGTCGTCGCCGACCTTGCCACCCCAGCTATCGCGAAGGTGTTTGACGCTGGTTGATCACCTCGAGGAGTTCAGCAGCGCTTCCTCACCTTACAGCTCGAGGACGAGCTGTTTGTGCAAAGGGTAGAAGTGTTATGACCGGCATAGGGGCTTAGCCCGGTGGGTTATGGCCCAAGTATCTTAATTAGGGGCTTAGCCCAATTATCTTATCGTATTAGGATCGTTTGCTTAGGAGTCAAGTAAACCTCTCTATATAAGGAGAGGAGATATATCGATCTAATCAAGCAAGAAGCAATAAGTATTTGCTCGGCTTCCCTTAGGGAGCCGGGAGACCTAACCCTAGCCACCTCTTGCGTACGCCGCCGTAGCACCAGCCGCAAGGACGGCGCCCAGCCGCCGGCCGCCACGCAATCTCCTCCTCCCTCCTCCCTCCTTCCCTTACAGGCTACGCCCTAGACCGGGTAGAACCCTAGTTTCTACCACCTCTCAACTTCAGCTGACGTGAGCCTAAAGGCTGTGAGGTTGAAACAGTGAAGATAAACTCTTCCAAGCCTGGATGGTTTGCTGAATCATCCGAGAAAACCAAGCTTGCCCTTTATTTAGTTGGCACCAATAGTAAAATTCTGCAATGAACACCGATGGTAAATGTATAAGTGATTGTGGGTTGAGCACCAGTCACATTGTTAAACATAATTTGTTTTTCATTAAACTATTAGATGATGATGTTTTCAGAGAAATTGTTTTGTCTGAAGTGTATTTGTCGAACAATTATTCATCCATTATGCTGTCCTTTTTCTGTATCTAGACCTCAAAGGTACCAGATCTTGTACCTGAAGAAACAAATAAGGAATGGTTAAGCGGTACCAAAAGTATCCGCTCGGCAGGGAAAAGTTTAAAAGAGAGGGTTCAGAACAGTGGCTTCAGTTTCAGAGATTACTTAACTGACCCAAGGATTGGTCCAGCTTTGCTGATGCTTGCGTGCATTTCATGGGGAACAATATGGTTCAAGAATATCCAATCGGCTCAGAAGACTTCAAAGGTAAGTACTTGTTTGATTTACCAAGTCAAACAATATCCACTTGCATTCTTTACTGATCCAAACAACCATTCGCTCTGCTCAGCTTTCACATTTGTTGCTCAAGCTGATAACAGCTAAATGACAATATAATATTGCATGAACCATTCATGAGCAATAGTCGTAAACTACATATCATTTTCCCTGACATTGGCATGAACTATTCACGAGCAATAGTCGTAAACTGCAATATCATTTTCCCTTTCTTGTAGCATGAAAGGAAATACTGAGGCCAGCAATACAATCACCCACACAGTGTCATGGTTTGCTGTTCATTCTTCCAATAAAACATCAACACAATGGTGCTTGATGTTAAGCTTTGACTCAGAGTTAACTGTGTATTATACATAGTTCAGGAAGTGTTTACGCTCGTTTTGCAAAGTTTGGGCTGAATTCTGACCATATATTATGTCTTTCAGGACGAAGCTCCTAAAGACAAGACCGACAAACGTCGCCGTCCGAAGCTTAGCACGACACTCTTTGGTCAACCTGAATCCAACGCGGATCCTGAACCCAGAGATGCTCGTCAGTGGGAGATAGAGGACTCAGATTCAGACTGACGAATCGTAACCCAACATTGAGGTTAAACTCGGCTAAATATGAGCGATGAGGCTAAATTAGCTTAGTGCCTGACAAAGCATAGCCAGTCTGAAAAATGCTGGATCATATATCTGATCTTTATTGCTGTATATTTTTGGCATGGATCTATCCATCTGCTTGGAAGCCGGCATAGGCCTCTCGGATTCTCAGGGAATGCATTGTGAGAGTTGTTAATTTTCTGTTTGGAGGTTGTGAAGTTGGGGGTGGAAGAGGAGAATGGACAACGAGCACCTCAGTACACCCCCACAAACTCCATATACATAGATGGTAAAGATGAGTTACATCACAAGCCTGTGTTGGAAACACTGTATTTATATATACTGAATAAATAGGATTCCCTGTTTAGGTTCCGCTTGGAAAAGCGAGATTTTGCATAAGTTTCATTAGAAACTACTCTCCCATTTCACAATACATAGCATGTTTAAAAAAAGTGATGCCTAACTTCTCAATCGGTATATAGAAAAGATTACTGAGATTCGTCAGATAAAACAGTATGACTACATTTGTCATATAAATCATGATTATACAATTTCTGTTTTCAGCTACCATATATTTATATGAAATAAAACCTTTAAAATTGCATCTCAAAGGCTGTTTAATGTCTGAAATGTCATATTTTCCTATGGAATAACTACCAAAGCTACATCCCAAATTCCTATAGAGTTGAGAGTCCTCTCAGACCTCGAATAATGCTGGTGGAAAGGGAGCTTTGAGGTGGCCTTGTCTTCTATCCGAGCCACAATTTGAGCAACTATCTCAATGAAGTCTTGATGTGGCCTCATCTTTTGATGGCTTCAAGCCGCTAGTTGAGACTCTCACTTCATAGCCACTCATGACATAAGATTAACTTGCGCTCAAACTTATTAAAAAATGTCGTCAATTTATCGGTGTACACAGACTTCGCATAAGGTCTCATGTACACCTCTTTAACTTTTCTTGCGAAATAATTCTTATATTACTCAAGGTTATGCCTTACAATCTCATCTTACAATGTTCAAGACTTCCTCAGGCCCAGAGCCAAGCCAAACAACAATCTGGCCTTGCAAGCTACCGAAGGTAGCCATGAAATGATCAGCACAATTACTCCTATAGTGAATATGAGTAATACAAGAATTATGTTCTCCCACACTATCGTTGATATCACAAACCAGAAAAGGAGTATTCGAATTCCAATTTGTTGCTCCCCATGCTCTTGATCATTGACATCGCTTCCAGACAGTCGGATTCAACTTCAACGGGAAGGTTGCCCCATTGTAATGCGAGAGAGACTCCTTAAATGATTTCCAAAATTTTAGCCTCAAGAACGTCATTGCGTGTGTGTATATGTCTACATGAACTAAATATGATGGAGCCCTCATGATCCTGGAGTATCATCCCTGCACCGGCTGTCCCGTCAAGAACTGAACCATCCGTATTCAGTTTCATGTGACTAGGAAGCGAAGGAATCCATGGCAGGAAAACACCAACAATAGTGTTATTGCATGTGGGTCTCGTGTGCTACCGTTTTACCTCAACATGGTGAGCATACCTTGGAGGATTGCAAAGATGCAAGGTAACTACTCCCTCCGTTCCTAAATAGTTGTCTTTCTAGCCATCTCAAATGAACTACAACATACGGATGTATGTAGACATGTTTTAGAGTATAAATTCACTCATTTAGCTCCGTATATAGTCATTTGTTAAAATCTCTAGAAAGACAAGTATTTAGGAACGGAGGGAGTAGAAAGGAATCTGGTAGATAGAGTCACTAGAGGGACAGTCTTCTCATGTACCAATTAGTTTCTAACACTCCAAATCCTCCATAGCAACATCAGCTGAACTTGCATCGATTCGTCAAGCTCGCACACCAGCTGGATGAACCACTCATTCCCTACAAGTTGTATCTTTATAACATTCGGCAATTCCCATCCAGAGGCTATGGCTCATCACAAATGTTTAGTATAAAAAATATGAACCATGTCCTCATGTTCAACTCCACAGACTACGCAAGTTAGTGTTGCCTTCAAATTTCTCTTATGTTTATTCCACTAGGTTGCAAGAGAATCCGTCGCTAATTGCCAAATGAAGGTAAGGTGCAAGACTTGACCAGGGGTGTGTTTGTTTGGGCTCCTTTTACCGGCTCCTACAGCTTCTAGCCCAAACAAATGGGCTATTTTTGCCCCAGCTCCATGCTGGCCTGCAGTAGAGCGCTCCAGAAAAATCGACCAGAAGCCGCAGTTGAGAAATTGGGCTTCTGCTCCTCGCAGCCGGCTCCAAATTGACCAATGACCGATTTGCCCTCCCACCAAATCACATACTAACGCAAAAATGTCCTTACCGGTTCGACCTGTTCCCATCGATCCGAGTAGTTTTCCTCTCGCCGCCGACCCTGCTGGCCGCCGTTGCGGATCCCGCGACTCCCACCCGCTGGCCACGAATCCCGCAACTCCCTCCCTCCATCTGGCCATGGATCCCACAACTCCCTCCCTCCCGCCTTCCAGAGATCCATCACAACGGCATAGTCACGAGTTGCCTCCGCAACAACGGCCGCAACCACTAGTTTCCTCGCCAACGACGGTCGTCACCTCGAGTTCCGGTGCAGCTCCACCTGGTCCTTCCCAAGTCAGTGTCATGCGGCTCCTCAGGCCCTCCTGGCCGAGCCCCTCTGGCCACCGAACTCATTTCAGCCATCTCTGGTGTGCGTGCGTGCTCTTGTGTGCCTGCCTAGTGAGTGTACGTGTCCGGCGTACAAATAGAGGGTGTTCTGGTCATTTCAACACGTTTCTGCAACAGCCGCAGCTGCTACAGCACAACAACCAAACCACTGCACTTTAGCTCCAACCTTCCAGCCGCAGCTAGTAGCTACAGCCGCTCCTTCCAGCCGGAGTCGTTGCAGCTACAGCCGAAGAAGCTGCAGCCCAAACAAACACACCCTAGATGTTTTTGTATCCCTCATGGCTCACAGCTCCCATATGTCTGAGAGCTAACATAAACGACTAATCCACTGATGAGCTCATTAAAAGATAAGCGGTAGGCACTTTTAATAGAAAAGTATTCATATTTTTTTTCCGACGAACATGCAATGAAATCACCACCTGCCCATGATGAGGGTTCAATCCTTCGAATTTCGCACACATCTGCCAATAGAAATAATTGTTCAAGTTTTGCAGAGTCCTGAAATTATGGCTTAAAAGTTCAAACACCAACTTAAAACCTGCATCTTTTTTTGCATGAGATTAGACCACTAGTTAGCTTGGAGGCGGTCCAACAGCCATGCCAAATGCGGACACTTTGCCCGCTGCCAATCCTCCAATCAATACTTCAAATCAAATCGGCAAGCGGTCAACTAGTAACTTATACTCTTACAATCTCATGTTGTCTCAACATTCAACAATGTTAATGCACGAAGTGATCTCATAGTTCAAGTACTATGAACATTATTCTCAGTTTTTTAAGGGAAATTGATCACTAAATCCCAGCTAATAAAAAAGGAGATTTGATAGTACTAGTACAACTTTTAGTCACTTGGACGTCACAAACCTCAACAAGCCTCTCCCCTCCTTCCCCATCCCATCCCAGTCAGCCAAACGCCCAAACACCACCTCGTGACTTCGTCCGCAGACCTTCCCTCGCGCTTCGACTCCCCCTCCGATCTCCGGCCATGGCCGCGGCGCGCCCCGGATCCCCTGCCCCCAGACGGCTGCCCCCCTCCACGCTCCTCCTCCTGGCCGCCCTCCTCTTCGCGGCCTCGCCGTCGGCGCGCGCCCTCCGGTTCGACCTCGAGTCCGGCCACACCAAGTGCATCTCCGACGAGATCAAGGTCGACTCCATGGCCGTCGGCAAGTACAGCGTCGTCGCCCCCGACCCCAGCTACCCCGACGCCCAGCTCCCCGAGTCGCACCGCGTCTCCCTCAGGGTAAGTGATTAATCGATCGTCGTCGTGCGGCCCGCGATTGGGTTTGGGGGAAAACCACGGCGATCTGGTGATTTCGCTGATCTGTGCGATTGGGTCGATGCAGGTGACGTCGCCGTACGGGAACAGCATGCACTACTCCGAGAACGTGCAGTCGGGGCACTTCGCCTTCACGGCGGTGGAGGCCGGGGACTACCTGGCCTGCTTCTGGGCGCCTGACCACAAGCCGCCCGTCACCGTCACCTTCGAGTTCGATTGGAAGAGCGGCGTCACGGCCAAGGACTGGTCCAACGTCGCAAAGAAGGGCAAGGTCGATGTGAGTGCTTCGATTCGCCCTTGGGCTGCTTACTTCAGTTTGTTCTCAAATTTCAACTAGTCGCGCTGTTTCATATGGCTGAATTGTCCTGTAGATAATATAGTTTCGGCTAGTGATTCATTCTACTGAGTTTGCAACTTGCGCCTAGCAGCAGGGAATTATAGACTCTACCTGTCACGTGGGTGCTTGGATGTGAAATAAATTGCGAGTTTGCGCGCGTGGTTGGGTTATTATGATGGGTTGTTCGAGGGTCATGTCATTGACAGAGTTGTTTGCAAGTTCGTCTGTTCGAGAGCAATTTCTGTGTGTATGGCTCTAGGACTGGTAGATTTGTAACTTTGATTGAGTTATTCAGTTCTAGGGTATGCTGAAATATTAAGAGAACAGGGTAGGCTTGCAGCGTCTGTTAATATCTTGTGTGGAAACCATGATCTCTTTTAAATTTAGTCATTTATATACTTTTAAGTTGAGTTCCTTAGTTTGCTTGTTCACTTGGGTTGCCATGCGGTTTTCTGTAGTATGTCTAGACACTGTGGTCGTTCTGAGCGCACCTGAATCAGTTCCCTTCTGGCTTTTCTACTTTATGTTTGAGGGGTCTGCCTGTGAGGTGGTAGATTAGTCCCTTCTAGGCCTGAGTTGGTTGTAGTATGCATCTGTGTTGTTTAAAATTTTGATTCAAGGAGTTTAAGAATATGAGACAGTTCTTGCAAGTCAATTCTTTCATGCATATTATTGTGTTCGGAGAAGATGCTGAATAGTGCTGTGGTTAGTTAAACTAAGCTAACTTGGTATTGTGGTAAAAAGTGTTCTGATTTGCTCACTTTGTTACATGTACAAGAGTATGTATACAAACTAGGTTACAACATTGACTTTTGTATGTTCTGTTAAGCATTTTTCTTTACTTGGTTCTGTATGTTATTGTACTTGAATTGTGAATATCACTTGCACACAATGTAAGGTGTCATTTAGAGTCAGATTCTCACTGAACAAAGGTTTTATATGTCAAACAAGCTTTTGGGTCTCGCCATATTTCCAAAGAGGGCAATATATGAATTTGATATGTGATTAGTTTGGACATTCTTTAATTTTTCATCAACTCTTCAACATAAGCACATATTTTCATCACATAAAAAGGGAAAGGAATGCAAAAAGGAGACTCAGTGCCCACTGATTCTTTTATCTCTCAGAAATTGGGTGTTTAGTAGCTTCTGCAACATTGTCCATATAATAATTGCACATTGACATATCATTGCTGGTAACATGTATCACTGTGTCAGCTAGCGTTTGTTCTTAAACAGTAGGCACAATAGGGTTCTTAGTAGCTTTTGAACACTGCTCATAAAGTCATGAAATAAGCCCCAAAAATATATCTTGTTCTGTGAGTACGGTCTTAATATGAACAGAACACATTAACATTGTTAAGTCACCATTTTGTTTGTCATGCCTATACCTCTGGAGAGAACAGCCAATAACATGTTGCACATCACCAATTACTATTAAAATACATGGATCTTCCACGACATGTTATAACTCCTATATCGTTTCGTCGTAGGATCAGCTGTTCATGCATTTGTATTCTTACTTGTTGCAGATGATGGAACTAGAGCTGAAGAAGCTAGAGGATACTATCAAATCTATTCACGAGGAAATGTTTTATCTTCGTGAAAGGTACAATGCTGCCTGTTATTTCTAGCTCTGGTAAAACTTCGTTTGATGATACTTAGAGAAGCTAACCCCCAGATCAAGTTTTTGGCCTGTCATTCGTCTGTCTAGTATTTTTAAGGCACTGGTAAAACTTTATTCCATGATAACTAGAGATGTCATTCTGAAACCAAGTTTTTTTTATCTGTCATTCGTGCAGGGAGGAGGAAATGCAGAACATCAACAGGCAGACGAACTCGAGGATGGGGTGGCTGAGTTTCCTCTCACTCGGCATCTGCTTATCCGTGGCAGGGCTGCAGCTGTGGCATCTGAAGACCTTTTTTGAGAGAAAGAAGCTGCTGTAGTTTCCCCCATGATCACAAACAAATCGTTGCGAATTAGGGTATATTGTTTCTGCCAGCTGTTAACCTATGTTTCCGAGCGAATACTCGAATCGTCAGTAAGAAAGAAACCGTCGGTCATCATACTTGTGAAATGCCTTTCTGTGCCCCAGCTTTCGTCCCATCAAATACAGTTGTAAAATGTTTCCTCTTTTTTCTTGAACAGCGATGAAATGTTTCTGTTGATGGTTTCATACGATGTAACGTAGAGTGACATCGTTTTCTTTTTCTAGAGCTGAGTAGAGCCACATCGTTGCTACTGTTATGACTTGTGAGTACTGTTGTAGTGACCAAATAATATAAATTGTTTCCCGGGTTCACAATAGCAGAATAAAGAACACACGATTCTACATGGTGCTCACACGACCTAGGAAGGAATGTGTGGCGAGTTTTTTTTTTTTTTTTTTGAGAAACGGATCAAATTCTGTTGTGTGTGCGGTGTGCCGCACTCTTTTCTTTTTCGTGTGTTCCGCACTCAAAAGGAGGAGTTGCAGAAGTGTGAGGCGACGGGCCTGTTGGGCTGGGCTATTGTTGCCTCTGGAGTGGGCTGATCACCTGGTTGGCCCATATTGTCTTCTGTTGTTCTGTGGGCTTTGCTGGTGAAGCATGTGCGACGGGAGTGGAGGAAGCGGAGGCAGCCGCGTTTCGTTTAGTCCCACCTCGCCTGGCTGAGGAAGAGAGGGGAAGGAGCTCGGCTATATAAGAGGGCGTAGTGGGAGGGTTGAAAGGCACGCAGCTGCGTGGTGAGCACAAAGCGAACTATTCTTTCGCCTTTTACTAAAGAATACCGTGTGCACGCCACACTAAGCAGCATACCCTAATTTTTAAAGGGTGTCTTCTCTCTGTGAGAAGGCCCCACCAATACTTAATTTGAATTTTATGCTGCTAATTTCTGAAGGGTGTCTTCTCCCTGTGAGAAGGCCTCACCAATACTTAATTTAACTTTTATGCTGCTAATTTTTAAAGGGTATCTTTCTCCCTGTGAGTAGGCCCCACTAATACTGAATTTAAATTCAGCTGGTGTGCTTGCTCGTTTTGAGATGATAATCATTTGAAATGAAATGTTTGGTGAGCAACTCTTGGAGCGTTGTTTATCTGTGAAGGCTTATGTGCTTGCTCTTTTCTTTAACACTCAGCATTTCGGAGTTACATTTTTAGTGAATTTCTCCCAGCTAAAATAATTCAAATGAAATATGTACCGTGGTGAGCCAACTCTGTGAGAAAAGCCCCAACTATTCTGATTTGATAAATTCATTGGTCTAAAATTTTCAACCCCGGTTGCGTTGCTTCTATGTTGCAACTTTGCAGGTTCTGTCACTCTTCTCAAAATATATGTTCGAGTTTTGGTACTGCACTGCTTAAATCAAAATTTGGCTATCTTATGCCAATAAACAATGCATAAGAAAGACATGATGGATTCACACATGCTTTATTTACAAGATCACCAGCTCAATTTTTGCGTTGAATACTGATTTCAATGTCACAACAATCTTGTCATGGTACTTCATGTAGACCTTGAGCCATATCTTTACAAACAAAGTAATGTTTTCTTTTGTGATGATAGAAAAGTTATGCATAGAAATCTATCACTCCCTCTGTTCCATAACTAGTGTAAAAAACACTCTTATATTATGGGACGGAGGGAGTATTTCAGTTTTTTTTTTCTGTTGAAGACTAGGGTGCCGGGTGAGGCCTAAAAGAACAGGTATTTAAAAATGACTGACGCTCAGGAGCAACTTTTTAGGTAAAATGTAGAAACCAAATCCAGAAAACAACGTAAGTTTTTTTCTTTTCTGTTGAAAATCGCACACAAAGAACGTTGCAGAGGAAACTACTCAAATAAAACTGTGCCCCCTCAGAAAAATAACTCTGTTATTTTCATGATGGTGCCAATCTTGCCCGTGCATGTGTTGAAGCAAAACAATTGGCTACTTTGGCAGTGACGATGAGAACACAATTGGTTTATGCAAAATCTCAAAATCATCTTTCAGCTATCCAGACTAAAAAAAGTCTAAAGTTGGTCTTTCTCTACAGAGTGTACATTTACAAATAAGAGCTCTACGCTCTACTGAAGCAATTTCAAGGAACAATGTAAACCTCTGGTAAATGGTAAAGGGTGGGTATCTATTTGATATATGTTGCAAAACTATGGGCTTAATAACTCTCCAAGCTTTCAGAATTAGCTAAAAGCAATAATGATACGGGGAACAAGAATATATCAGCTTTAGCTGAAAGAAAAGCAGCAGAGTTTTTGTCGTTTCAGTGAACATTTTTTGACCCATCTAATCTGTACACAATCGGCACCAAATTTCCCAAGTAAATCAATTCAGATTCACAACAACACCTGTAGTTTAAATTGCTCGTAACGAATATATGCATTGTTATTGTGAGAATAAATGCCAGTGGTGATCGTGGGATGCCAAGCTTTCCTTGATCTTCTCCAGCCTCTTGAGTATCTCTAGGAAAGATGGTCTCAAATTGACATCCGCAGCCCAACATACCTCAGTCAATCTACAATTAGGAAAACCATGTTACAACACTGAAGAATTACATGAACATGGCAATAGCAGAATATTAAGAGGGTACTTATCAGCTTGCACTTACTCTTTCAGCTCAGCGGTATGTCCTTTTGAACGGAAAGTTGGGCGGTGCCCATCTGATACATACTTAGCAGCCTCATAAGGTTCATAACTGGAAAAAGGTGAATCCCCTTCCAGCATCTACAATCGGAAGGAACATTTACTGTCATTTTGAACAGGCATGATCATACAATATGACGCGCTGCTGGATTCTAAGTTTAGATGGAAAATTACCTCATAAAGTATCATGGCAAAGGAGAAAATATCAACTTTCTTGTCATATTTCCGGTGCTTGAAAACTTCAGGAGCCATGTACCGATCTATATTTTTGAACAATTATCAAGCCAACTAGTGGGGATAAGTATAAGAGAGGAAAGAAAAATCAAATAACTTATGGGAGTAAATTGCCAAAAACCACCACAATTGCATCATGCGGTGCCAAAAACCACCGTTTTCATAAAAGTTTGCCAAAAACACCTATTTTGAGTAATTGTTTGCTGAAAGCACTAAACTCTCGACTGAGAGCCGTTTGATGTGAAATATGACAGGCTGGGCCCGCTGTCAACGCTGACTGGCACAAAAATAAAACGCCGTCTGTTGGAACGTTAAGCCCGTCACTAGACTGCACGTGCACTTCAACCGAGCATTTTATCGAGCACGTTGTGGGCAGCACGTCCACGGCAACACACTCGGCCGCCGGAGCTGCTCCCGCCGGCGAGCTCGCCATCGGAGCACCACCACACCGCTGACCCTCACTCCCCTCCTTGCTCGCCAAGCACGAGCCCTCCTCTGCTTGATCCGGTCGCCGACCCGGCCGCCGCCGCATCTCCTAGCGTGGACGGTACCAATTACTCCGGCGAGCCCCGCCATGGATGCCATGGCCTCCGGTCGCGACCTCCCTGCTAGTCGCCGATGCAGGCTGCAGGAGCTGGCGGCGCTGCTGGTATTGCTTTGGAGAGGTCGAGCAGGGGCGTCGGGCTAGGAGGGTCACGCGGCCGAGGAGACGCCGGAGTTGACTCGCGGCGGCGCGCCATGGCGGCTAGGCGATGGGGAAGATGATAGGAGGATAAGGAAACGAAGGAGAAGGAAGAAGGCACGGGGAAGCAGCTCGTTGGAGCAACGGCGCTCGCCGGCCGGCGGGGCTCCGGCGGGTGCGGCTGCCGGCCATCGTGTGCACGGCGGCGGATCCGGGCACTGGCCTCCCGATCCGATCTGTTTTTCCTTTTTTTTTTCCTTTTTACGTATATAAGGTTTGCGGTGGCTCGTAGCCTCGTGGGGGAGATAAAGAACGTTATTTATTTATTTATTCAATTTCCTTTTATTTTTCTTTCTATGACGCATGGGCCCCATATGGCAGTAACGGTAGCCGTCTGCCCCAACCGTTATCGCAATCCACGTCGCCCTGATGGATGGAGCCCACTGTCAGTTTTTTGTTAAAATGTGGTCAAACGTTGTTTTTAGTGTTTTCAGCAAACAATTACTCAAAATAGGTGTTTTTGGCAAACTTTTATGAAAACGGTGGTTTTTGGCATTGCACGATGCAATTGTGGTGGTTTTTGGCAATTTACTCAACTTATGGGGACGTACAACTTCCGGTCTCTCCGGTCATCTTGTATACATCATTGGCATGCTGAGATTTGATAATCTTGCTAAGACCGAAATCTCCAACTTTCAAGTGGTTGGCAGCAGTATTAACTAAAAGAATATTTCTGGGGATTGACATAATAGGTTAGACCAGCTATGAAGTTGCTCGCATTAGCAAAAACAGGTAAAAGGCATCATACCTTGGCTTTAAGTCCCGATGAATTATAACATTAGGCTCGTTATGAAGATAGGCCATGCCCCTGAAGAAGATAATCAAGAGAAACATATGAATCATTTTATTTCTATGATTAAAAACAGATCACCAGATCAAGTGATTATTCATATGGAAACCTAGAACCTATCATGCAAAGTACTTATTTCCAAAGAATAATCCAAAGAATAAGAAAGGATACTGTGTGATGGTTCAAGGACGTGGTGTTAGTATAAACCCACATTACAGTTCAAATAGATATAAAGAGACCATGCCACTATAACTAGTACCAACAGTTTACTATTATTGATCACTTGGATGAATTTGTTGACAGCAAATTAAGAGTCAACTCTGATTAGCGAGTATCTTACAGATTAACGAGAGGCGCATAAGAGAATCAGGGTTCACTATAAATGCATTATATAGATTAAAATGATCTAACATATGAACCATAATAAGATTGTCGAAAACTATATATTCAAGGGCATAGGTAGTTAATTTTCCAAGAGAAGGATGCAGTTAATCTTGCAGAAGTATCAATCATATTTATCCAGATTATGTAGTATATACTTCCTCCATTCCTAAATTTAAGTCTTTTTAGAGATTCCAATGCGGACTACATACTGAGCAAAATGAGTGAATCTACACTCTAAAATATGTCTATATGCATCCGTATGTAGTCCTTATTGAAATCTCTAAAAAGACTTATACTCCCTCCGTCCCATAATATAAAAATGTTTTTTTACATTATTGTAGTGTCAAAAACGTTCTTATATTATGGGACAGAGGGAGTATTTAGGAACGGAGGGAGTAGTAAGTAAGAGCTAAGCACATAAAGATGAGAATACCTTGCGATGTCCAATGCGAAGTTAACGGCAGTAAGTGGGGAGAGGGAGCCTTTCTCCTTGAGATATTGATGAAGATCACCCTGGAAATGCAATTAGTACAACATTAGTGAGTGCCATAGAGTCCACATCACAGGGTAGTTGACTTCCAAAACAGATTGCGTACTCCTCGAAGGAACTCAGTAACTAGCATCAAAGGCTTGGTTTCTGTGACTGCTCCAAGGAACTGTACAATATTTGGATGCCTCAGCTTTATTAGCAAGTTGACTTCATGCTTAAAATCTTGGCTGCAAACCAGGAAAGTAGCTGGTAAGGAAATATTCCATGAGATAAAACATGCTGCAAAAGGTTATAAGGTGTCCAGTCACACCTTGAACAGAACATTAGTTAAACCATATAGAAATGCAAGAGGCTAGTCCTAGCCAATCAGCTGGAGTACTAGAAAGCTGGTAACTGGGTCCAAAATGTGGGAGTCTTGGTGATTATGTGAATAAACTTTACTTACATAACCAGTCTATCGTCGGATAATGATGGAAGAATGCGTTTGACAGCAATTGGTGTTCCTCGCCAATTTGCTTTCAGGATTTCACCAAAAGAACCCTGCAGTGGTTAGCAGGTTTAATGAACTAAATGAGGAGCAAAGCACACGTTTATTATGCAAATGTAGACAATATATGCCCATTATCTTCCTAGTATTACACCGAGCTTACTTTCAATCAAATATCTAAAATGATTTTTTTACCGTCGAAATATGTTTAACATCCATTATTCTGTCAGCATGTAAAACGACTGGAACTAAACAGTAAGTTTATTGCCTCTAGCTAATTTGACATACCAAATATACAACTAATGACTTAACCGATGGAAAAATTATGGGTCATAGTTCCACCTTGCTCACTAGGGTAATAACAAGCCAAATGCTACCCAACTGGATAAACTTCAAAATGTGAGCCATGGACATTTTGTAACCATGAGAAATTGTTGCACATAACCAAGAGATAATTCGAGAATACTGACCTTTCCGATCATTACTGCTTTTGTGAAATCTAATTCAAGTGGGTTAATCTCCCAGTCAGCCTTGTTTGTTAGGGGAGGTGGAATTGACTTTGCTTCAAAGTGGCTTCCAGTTTTCCCCTGCAGCAAAAATGAATCAGAGGAATCCAGCGTATCAGATTTCGGAGCATGATTAAAGGCTGGTGACAACTATAAGCATCAAATGATGTCTCGATGATTATTAAACAGCTCTTACCCAAACATAACATTTATTCCAACTATGTAGAGCATAATTAATTTGGTCACGCTTGAAAGGTGCACCAGAACTACCCATTAAACGAAAATAGACAAGTAAACCTCTGAAACACATCCTTAGTATTATCCACTATGATCTCCTAATCAACAATGACACGTCTGTACTACATACAGCAATTTCTGACTGATGCTCATATGTAAAGCAACAAGATACCGGAATCATCCATTGTACCTCATCTAACATTTTCCACAAACAACACTGACACATCCAAAGAGTCCACTTCTACTTCTGGTAACAATATTTGGGACCAGGTGCCCTGGATACAAATTCAGAAACATGACAAAGACAGCTGCAGAGCAATATATGGGGAACACACCCACTAATTTTCATACCATCCAGTTACTGGTGAAATCTGAATACCTGGTGTCATGTTACAAATTTAGAAATGTTGAGCTAATGTTTGAAACTGAACACCCCTACAACTTTCCAATGAATAGGCAAGACAATCTATTAAACCGAACCCAAGTGAATGGCAACTTACGAATGTCAACCCGCCATGCTTCTTGAGCAGTTCGATCATAGCATGCCTCTTTGCACCCTCTGCGTCAGCAAGTGGCTGTAAATCAACCAAAAGTTAGCATCGTGAGCAATTGTGACAAATATCACAATACTAGAAATTGGAATGAAAACCAGCACAGTCACAACCATGCAGCATAAACATAACCAAGCAGGAACCAGAACCTCCGAAGTCTACCCAACAAATATGCATTGAACACCGAACTCGTTGAAGATGCATTTGAACAACTACATCATATAGGACAAGCCCCGCCAATTAGCAGTGGTAATCCTAATTTCGTGGAGCACAGCCGGAGCTCCCACCCAAGCACCCAAGGCAGACGGTGGCACGAGCGACATCAGACGAACGAAAAGCTCGAGTGCAAACAAGAGGCTAATGCTCATCGTTTTTCCCTCGAGAATAATCCAGCCCAACGCTGACGCCCCCATTATTACCAACCAACAGGCGGAACCACCAACGCGACGCGGAAGGGGGGAGGAGGATGAGGATCACCGTGTTCTGCCAGCGGTCGAGCGCGTTGACGTCGGCGCCCTTGGCGAGGAGGCACTCGGCGACGTCCTGCCATCCGTGGAGCGCGGCGACGTGGAGCGGCGTGCGGCTGTCGTAATCGCGGGCGCTGACGAGCGTGCCGTCCTCGTCGAGCAGCTTGCGCACGGCGGCCGCGTCGTTCTGGTGCGTGTGCCAGAGGATGAGCGACGTGCGCGCCACCAGGCTCTTGTCGTCGAACCGCCGGCGCGGGTGGCCCTCGCCGCCGCTGCCCGACGACCCGCCCGCGCCGCCCCCGCCCCCGCCCCGGCCGGCCGCATGCGCCGCCTCCTCCTCCGCCCCGCTCATCTCCCGCCCGCCGAATCTGGCCTCCCTCCCTCGCCCTCCCTGTCTCTCTCTCTCTCCCTGCGACGGACGGACGGACGGACGCTGGCCGTGGAGTCCGAGTATTGAGGAGGGGGGCGGATTCTGTGTCCCTCGGCGCGCGTGATCGCGTCCAGCGATGGAGTGGGAGGATCCGATCTGATATGGAAATGGCGCCCGCGTTAACCAGTAATTCTTTCTGCAATCGCTTGACCGACGCGACGCGGCCCACTTGTGCGCCAGCCTGGAGCGGCCGCCCACCGGACGGGGGAACGTTCCGTGTCAGCGATGTCTTCGCCTCGCCCTCGCGTGGAAAACGAAAAGAGCTGCCACAAAATTGACCGATTTGGCCATCATGTTGCCGTCTGAGGCCTCGTTCGGTTTGAAGGATTTTCATAGGAAATATTTCCTCCGTTTTTTAAATATTTATCTTTTTAGATATTTCAAATGGACTATTATATATGGATGTATATAAACATATTCTAAAGTGTAGATTCACTTATTTTGCTTCGTATGTACTCCCTCTGTAAACTAATATAAGAGCGTTTAGATCACTACTTTAGTATTCTAAACGCTCTTATATTAGTTTACGGATGGAATAGTCACTTGTTGAAATATCTAGAAAGACAAATATTTAGGAACGGAGGGAGTACATAGAAACAAGGATCTCGGAGGAAAATTTCCTATAGATATATTCGGTTTGTAGGAGATATATATAGGAATTTCATAGGAATACTATTCATTTTCTGTGTTTTTTAAGGAAACTACACAGCCACTCAAAGCTCATTTTGCGCGTAGGAACAAGGCAACTCAAATCCTTAGGATGGCAAGTGCCATCCTATCAAATTCCTATACTACTCCTAATTTCTAGGTTTTGATTTCCTCCAAACCGAATGAGCCCTGAGCATACATGCCACTTTTTCTCCCCACCGCTAGGCATCAGCCATTTGCAACATTGCCGCCATTTGCAGCAGCATGCGTCCCCGAACGTTGCAGCGACGCGTCGTCCGCGGCACCGGCTTGCAACGGCAATGCCGCTTGCAGCATCGAATGGTGGGACTTGTAGCATCGTGCGAAGAGCCATGCCCCATGTTGCAACATTGATGCCCTTGAAGTAGCACGTCACCCCCAAGCGCCGGCTTCCAGCGACGTGTCGTCCTTGTCGACTTGCAGTAGCGACGTGCTAGCAACATCGAGTGAGGGGGGTTGCAGCAACATCATCAATAGCAGCGTGCTTGCAACAGCCGATGTTGGGTGTTGGTATATGGTAGAGAGAGAGAGGGAGAGAGAGAGAAGCTATGCTAACCTCGTCGAGAGAAAAACAAAAGGATGAGGTACAGTGGTTAAGGATGACGCCTCGATGTCCATATGGGGGAGATATTGTAAGAGATGGGCGGTGGTTTTGTGGGGATCAGATGTAAGGGTGGAGCACGAATCAAGGCACAGTGGAACAACTGCATAGACAATGAACGAAATGCTTTGATCAGCCACCTCATGACGATAAGCGTTTTTGCTCTTTTTCATTAGAAAACTTGACAACCTCACTATCTAAGTTGGGGACCAAGAAGGAATTCTATAATCATGTGTAGATATTGCCATACTGATCATTACTTTTTCAGGGAATGATGTACTGATCATTGGTTGCTACAAAGAACTCTACGACTTTTACCAGCTAAATTTTACCTCACCAATTGATTTAGTAATGACAGATCGCTTCTTAGGTTTGTTTGAGGGATCATTGCTAATTGTTTATTTTTCTTATTATCATTGGCCAAATTATGAGTAAATGAAACGAAAATGATCCAATCCAACCGACCAGTTGAAGACTCGCCTTCTCACATGCGAAAAGGGCCTCATATCATCATCTCATCTCATCTCTTTCTCTCTCTCTCTTCCTCCCTCCCTCCCTCCGCCCATCTCCCTCTTCCAGCCGCACGCACGACCGTGCTCAACAACATCGCTTCATGCGGGTCTCCTTCCTCGAGGCCTCTTCGTCTAAGCACCCATGGTGAGCCGGGTACATTGCCGATGATTCACGTGTCTGCAAGAGGCATGGTTGCAGCAACTGTTGGGAATCGTTGCATGGAAAATAAAAAAATTCTACGCACACGCAATGATCTATCCATGGAGATGCATAGCAATGAGGGGGGGGGGGAGTGTGTCTACGTACCCTCATAGACCATAAGCAGAAGCGTTTCACAACGCGGTTGATGTAGTCAAACTTTCTTCGCAATCCAACCGATCGAGCATCGAACGTATGGCACCTCCGCGTTCAACACACGTTTAGCTCGGTGACGTCCTCCGCCTTCTTGATCCAGCAAGACGGCGAGGTAGTATATAAGTTCCGGCAGCACGACGGCGTGATGACGGTGATGGTGATGTGATCTTCGCAGGGCTTCGCCTAAGCACTACAAAAATATGACCTAGGGAGTAAACGATGGACGAGGGCGCCGCACACAGCAAAGACAATGCCGTGTCCTTGTGTGGCGCCCCTCTCCACAAATATACATATATATACGTGGGAGGAAGGGAGGAGCAGCCAAATGAGGTGCCCAAGTAGGAGGAATCCTACTTGGAGTCCCTCCCAAGACGCGCGCCTGCCTTATATAGGTGCGGGGGAAAGGCAGGGGAAGGTGGCGCCCCCCTTTCCTTTCTCCCATGAGAGGGTAAGGCAGGAGGGGCTAGCCCTCCCTCCTTTCCTTCCCTTAGGGCCTGCTGTTCAAAGAAGGGGCGCACCAGGGGCTAGTCTATCCCTCCCTTGGCCCATTAGGCCCATAACACCTACCGGGGGTGTCCGGAACCCCTTCCGGTGACCCGATGGCTATCCGGTGCATCCCGAAACCTTTCCGGTGTCTGAATACCATTGTCCTATATATCAATCTTTACCTCTCAACCATTTTGAGACTCCTCGTCATGTCCGTGATCTCATCCGGGACTCCGAACAACATTCATTCACCAAATCATATAACTCATTTAACACTATATCATCAACGAACGTTAAGCGCGCGGACCCTACGGGTTCGAGAACTATGTAGACATGACCGAGACACCTCTCCGGTCAATAATCAATAGCGGGACCTGGATGCCCATATTGGCTCCTACATATTCTATGAAGATATTTATCGGTCGAACCATTATGACAGCATGCGTAATTCCCTTTTATGCATTGATACGTCTCCAACGTATCTATAATTTTTGATTGTTCCATGTTGTTTTATTATCAATCTTGGATGTTTTATAATCATTTTATATCATTTTTTGCTACTAACCTATTGACATAGTGCCAAGTGCCAGTTGTTGTTTTTTCCATGTTTCTTACATCGCAGAAAATCCTTATCAAACGGAGTCCAAATGCCACGAAACTTTACGGAGATTTTTTATGGACCAGAAGGAAGAAGTTGGGCCCTGGTTGCACCTGGGGGGAGTACCGAGGAGGGGACAACCCACCAGGGTGCACCAGGAGGCCCAGGCGCGCCCTGGTGGGTTGTGCCCACCTCGGGTGCCCCCTGGACCGCCTCTTTGCTCTATAAATACCCCCGAAATACCAGAACCCTAGAAGCGTCAACGAAATATTCATCTAGCTGCCGCAGAGTCCAGAATCACCAGATCCAATCTAGACACCATCTCGGATGGGGTTCACCACCTCCATGGATGCCTCTCGGATGATGCGTGTGTAGTTCTTTGTAGACCTTCGGGTCCGTAGTTAGTAGCTAGATGGCTTTCTCTCTCTTGCTGAATTCTCAATACAATGGTCTCTTGGAGATCCATATGATGTAACTCTTTTTGCGGTGTGTTTGTTGGGATCTGATTAACTTTGAGTTTATGATCAGTCATATTTTTTTATATCCATGAAAATTATTTGAGTTTCTTAGTGTTAGGGTAACGTAGTAATTTCAAAAAATTTCCTACGATCACGCAAGACCATGGTGATGGCATAGCAACGAGAGGGGAGAGTATCTGTCCACGCACTCGTGAGACCGAAAGCGAAGCGTTATATCAACGCTGTTGATGTAGTCGACGTCTTCACGATCCGACCGATCCAAGCACCGCATTCGGCACCTCCGAGTTCTTAGCACACGCTCAGCTCGATGACGATCCCGGGCCCGATCCAGAAAGCGTCGGGAGGAGTTCCACAAGACGACAGCGTGGTGGACGATCTTGATGTTCTATCGTCGCAGGCTTCGCCTAAGCACCGCTACAATATGACCGAGGTGGAATATGGTGGAGGGGGCACCGACACGGCTAAGGAACGATCACGAAGATCAACTTGTGTGTTCTAGGGTGCCCCTCTGCCCAGTATATAAAGGAGCAAGGGGAGGGCGGCCAGCCCTTGGGGCGACTAGGGAGGGGGGAGTCCTCCTCCTAGTAGGAGTAGGACTCCCTTTCCTAGTCCTACTAGGAAGAGGGAAGGGGAAGGAAAGAGAGGAGAGGGAGAGGGAAAGGGGCTGCGCCCGCCTCCTAGTCCATTCGACTCCCCATGGAGGGGGCGCCACCTCCCGGTGCAGCCTCTCTCTCCCTCTTGGCCCAATAAGGCCCATAACTTCCCGGGGTTCCAGTAACCCCTCGGCACTCCGGTTTTCTCCGAAACTTCCGAACCTTTCCGTGTTCGAATATAACCATCCAATATATCAATCTTTATGTCTCGACCATTTCGAGACTCCTCGTCATGTCCGTGATCACATCCGGACTCGAACTCCTTCGTACATCAAAATACATAAACTCATAATATAACCGTCATTGAAACCTTAAGCGTGCGCATGAACCCTACGGTTCGAGAACTATGTAGACATGACCTAGAACCATTCTCGGTCAATAACCAATAGCGGAACCTCGGATGCCCATATTGGTTCCTACATATTCTACGAAGATCTTTATCGGTCAAACCGCATAACAACATCGTTGTTCCCTTTGTCATCGGTATGTTACTTACCCGAGATTCGATCGTCGGTATCCAATACCTAGTTTAATCTCGCTATCGGAAAGTCTCTTTACTCGTTCCGTAATACATCATCTCACAACTAACTCATTAGTTGCAATGCTTGCAAGGCTTATGTGATGTGTATTACCGAGAAGGCCTAGAGATACCTCTCCGACAATCGGAGTGACAAATCCTAATCTTGATTCATGCCAACTCAACATATACTTTCGGAGACACTTGTAGAGTACCTTTATAATCACCCGAGCACGTTGTAGACGCTTGGTAGCACACAAAGTGTTCCTCCGTAAACGGAGTTGCATAATCTCATAGTTGCGTGAACTTTGTATAAGTCATGAAGATAGCATAAGCAACATACTAAACGATCAAGTGCTAAGCTAATGAAATGGGTCTTGTCAATCACATCATTCTCCTAATGATGTGATCCCATTAATCAAATGACAACACATGTCTATGGTTAGGAAACATAACCATCTTCGATTAATGAGCTAGTCTAGTAGAGGCATACTAGTGACTATCTGCTTGTCTATGTATTCACACATGTATTATGTTTCCGGTTAATACAATTCTAGCATGAATAATAAACATTTATCATGATATAAGGAAATAAATAATAACTTTATTATTGCCTCTAGGGCATATTTCCTTCATCTCCCACTTGCACTAGAGTCAATAATCTAGATTACACAAGAATGATTCTAACACCCATGGAATCTTGGTGCTGATCATGTTTTGCTCGTGGAAGAGGCTTAGTCAACGGTCCGCAACATTCAGATCCGTATGTATTTTGCAAATCTCTATGTCTCCCACTTGGACTTGGTCCCGAATGGAATTGAAGCGTCTTTTGATATGCTTGGTCCTCTTGTGAAATCTGGATTCCTTTGCCAAGGCAATTGCACCAAGATTGTCACGAAGATCTTCATTGGTCCCGATGCACTAGGTATGACACCTAGATCGGAAATGAACTCTTTCATCCGACTCCTTCATTTGCTGCTCCAAGCAGCTATGTACTCCGCTTCACATGTAGATCCCGCCACGACGCTTTGTTTAGAACTGCACCAACCGACAGCTCCACCGCTTAATAAAAATACGATCCGGTTTGCGATTTAGAATCGTCCGGATCGGTGTCAAAGCTTGCATCGACGTAACCATTTACGACTAGCTCTTTGTCACCTCCATATACGAGAAACATATCCTTAGTCCTTTTCGTATTTCAGATGTTCTTGACCGCTGTCCGATGATCCACTCTGGATTACTTTGGTACCTTCCCGCCAAGCTTACAGCTAAGCATACGTCAAGTCTGGTACACAGCATTGCATACATGATAGAGCCTATGGCTGAAGCATAGGAACATTTTTCATTTCTCTCTATCTTCTCTGTGGTCGGGCATTGAGTCGACTCAATCTTACACCTTGTACTACAGGTAAAAACCTTTCTTTGCTCGATCCATTTTGAACTTCTTCAAAACTTTATCAAGGTATGTGCTTTGTGAAAGTCCTATTAAGCGCCTTGATCTATCTCTATAGATCTTGATGCCCAATATGTAAGCAGCTTCACCGAGGTCTTTCATTGAAAAACTTTTATTCAAGTATCCTTTTATGCTATCCAGAAATTCTATATCATTTCCAATCAACAATATGTCGTCCACATATAATATCGAAATGCTACAGAGCTCCCACTCACTTTCTTGTAAATACAAAGCTTCTCCAAAAGTCTCAGATAAAACCATATGCTTTGATCACACTATCAAAGCGCTTATTCCAACTCCGAGAGGCTTGCACTGCACCATAAATTGATCGTTGAGCTTGCACACTTTGTTAGCACCCTTTGGATCAACAAAACCTTCTGGTTGCATCATATACAACTCTTCTTCTAGAAATCCATTCAAGAATGCAGTTTTACATCCATTTGCCAAATTTCATAATCATAAAATGCGGCAATTGCTAACATGATTCGGACGGACTTAAGCATCGCTACGGGTGAGAAAGTCTCATCGTAGTCAACCCCTTGAACTTGTCGAAAACCTTTTGCAACAAGTCGAGCTTTGTAGACGCTACATTACCATCGCCGTCGTCTTCTTCTTAAAGATCCATTTATTCTCAATAGCTTGCCGATCATCGGCAAGTCTACCAAAGTCCATACTTTGTTCTCATACATGGATCCCATCTCAGATTTCATGGCTTCAAGCCATTTTATGGAATCTGGGCTCACCATCGCTTCTTCATAGTTCGTAGGTTCACCATGATCTAGTAGCATGACTTCCGTAATAGGATTACCGTACCACTCAGTGCGGATTTTATTCTGGTTGATCTCTAAGTTCAAGGACAACTTGATCTCAAGTTTCATGATCTTCATCATTATCTTCCTCACTAACTGGTGTAGGTGTTACGTAAACTGATTTCGTGATTTAACTACTTTCCAATAAGGGAGCTGGTACTATTACCTCATCAAGTTCCACTTTCCTCCCACTCACTTCTTTCGAGAGAAACTCCTTCTCTAGAAAGGATCCATTTTAGCAACGAATGTTTTGCCTTCGGATCTGTGATAGAAGGTATACCCAATTGTCTCCTTTGGGTATCCTATGAAAACACATTTTCCGATTTGGGTTCAAGCTTATCAGGTTGAAGTTTCTTCACATAAGCATCGCAACCCCAAACTTTCGTAAACGACAACTTTGGTTTCTTGCTAAACCATAGTTCATAAGGCGCCGTCTCAACGGATTTTGACGGTGTCCTATTTAACGTGAATGCGCCGCCTCAAGAGAATATCCCCAAAATGATAGCGGTAAATCTGTAAGAGACATCATAGATCGCACCATATCTAGTAAAGTGCGACACGACGCTCGGAAACACCATTGCGCTGTGGTGTTCCGGTGGCGTGAGTTGCTAAACTATTCCGCATTGTTTCAAATGTAGACCAAACTCAGAACTCAAATATTCGCCTCCACGATCAGATCGTAGAAACTTTATTTTCTTATTACGATGATTTTCAACTTCACTCTGAAATTCTTTGAACTTTTCAAATGTTTCAGACTTATGTTTCATTAAGTAGATATACCCATATCTGCTTAAATCATCTGTGAAGGTGAGAAAATAACGATATCCGCCACGAGCTTCAACATTCATCGGACCACATACATCTCAGATGTATGATTTCCAACAAATCTGTTGCTCTCTCCATAGTACCGAGAACGGGTTTTAGTCATCTTGCCCATGAGGCACGGTTCATAAGTGCCAAGTGATTCATAATCAAGTGACTCCAAAAGTCCATCAAGATGGAGTTTCTTCATGCGCTTTATACCGATATGACCTAAACGACGATTGCCACAAATAAGTTGCACTATCATTATCAACTCTGCATCTTTTGGTTTCAACATTATGAATATGTGTATCACTACTATCGAGATTCATTAAAATAGACCACTCTTCAAGGGTGCATGACCATAAAAGATATTATTCATATAAATAGAACAACCATTATTCTCGATTTAAATGAATAACCGTCTCGCATCAAACAAGATCCAGATATAATGTTCAAGCTCAACGCGGCACCAAATAACAATTATTCAGGTCTAAAACTAATCCTCAAGGTAGATGTAGAGGTAGCGTGTCGATTGCGATCACATCGACTTTGGAACCGCTTCCCACGCGCATCGTCACCTCGCCCTTTGCCGGTGTTCGCAATCCGTAGTCCCTGCTTCGAGTTGCAAATATTAGCATGAACCAGATCAAATACCTGTGTACTCTGCGAGCTCTAGTAAGGTACACATCAATAACATGTATATCACATATACCTTTGTTCACCTTGCCATCCTTCTTATCCGCCAAATACTTGGGGCAGTTCCGCTTCCAAAGGACCGTCCGCTTGCAGAGAAGCACTCTCATTTCAGGTTTAGGTCCGAATTGGGTTTCTTCTCTGATCAACAACTTGTTTGCTGTTCTTCTTGAAGTTCCCTTCTTCTTCCTTTGCCTTTCTTCTTGAAACTAGTAGTCTTATTGACCATCAACACTTGATGCTCCTTCTGATTTCTACCTCCGCAGCTTTTAGCATTGCGAAGAGCTCGTGCATAGTCTTTACTAACCCTTGCATATTATAGTTCATCACGAAGCCTTTGTAGCTTGGTGGCGTGATTGAAGAATTTCATCAATGACACAATCATCCGGAAGATTAACTCCCAGTTGATTCAAGTGATTGTAATACCGGACATTTTGAGTATGTGCTCACCGATGTAACTATTCTCCTCCATCTTGCAGCTATAGAACTTATTGGAGACTTCATATCTCTCAATCCGGGCATTCTGTTGAAATATCAACTTCAACTCTGGAACATCTCATATGCTCCATGATGTTCAAAACGTCGTTGAAGACCCGGTTCTAAGCCGTAAAGCATGGCACACTGAACTATAGAGTAGTCATCAGCTTTGCTCGCCAGACGTTCTTAACGTCGTCGGTTGCATCAAGAAGAGTCTGGCACCTAGCGGTGCATCCAGACGTAACTCTTCGTGCAGCAATGAGGATAATCCTCAAGTTACGGACCCATCCGTGTAATTGCTACCATCATCTTTCAACTTTGCTTTCTCAAGGAACGCATTAAAATTCAACGGAACAACAAAGACGAGCCATCTATCTACAGTAAACATAGACAAGCAAAATACTATCGGTACTAAGTTCATGATAAATTTAAGTTCAATTAATCATATTACTTAAGAACTCCCACTTAGGCAGACATCTCTAGTCATCTAAGTGATCACGTGATCCAAATCAACTAAACCATAACCGATCATCACGTGAGATGGAGTAGTCTTCAATGGTGAACATCTTATGTTGATCATATCGCTATATGATTCACGCCGACCTTTCGGTCTCCGTGTTCCGAGGCCATATCTGCATATGCTAGGCTCGTCAAGTATAACCTGAGTATTCTGCGTGTGCAAAACTGGCTTACACCCATTGTAGATGGACGAGAGCTTATCACACCCGATCATCACGTGGTGTCTCGCACGACGAACTTTGGCAACGGTGCATACTCGGGAGAACACTACTTGATAATTTTAGTGAGAGATCATCTTATAATGCTACCGTCAATCAAAGCAAGATAAGATGCATAAAGGATAAACATCACATGCAATCAATATAAGTGATATGATATGGCCATCATCATCTTGTGCTTGTGATCTCCATCTCAAGCACCATCATGATCACCATCGCCACCGCGCGACACCTTGATCTCCATCGTAGCATCGTTGTCGTCTCGCCAACTATTGCTTCTACGACTATCGCTACCGCTTAGTGATAAAGTAAAGCAATTACATGGCGCTTGCATTTCATACAATAAAGCGACAACCATATGGCTCCTCGCCATTGCCGATAACTCGGTTACAAAACATGATCATCTCATACAATAAAATATAGCATCACGTCTTGACCATATCACATCACAACATGCCCTGCAAAAACAAGTTAGACGTCCTCTACTTTGTTGTTGCAAGTTTTACGTGGCTGCTACGGGCTGAGCAAGAACCGTTCTTACCTACGCATCAAAACCACAACGATACTTCGTCAAATAGACTCGTTTTAACCTTCTCAAGGACCGGGCGTAGCCACACTCGGTTCAACTAAAGTGAGAGAGACAGACACCCGCCGGTCACCTTTAAGCAACGAGTGCTCACAGCGGTGAAACCAGTCTCGCGAAGCGTCACGGTAATGTCGGTCCGGGCGCTTCATCTCACAATACCGCTGAACCAAAGTATGACATGCTGGTAGGTAGTATGACTTGTATCGCCCACAACTCACTTGTGTTCTACTCGTGCATATGACATCAATGCATAAAACCAGGCTCGGATGCCTTTGTTAGGGTAACGAGTAATTTCAAAAATTTCCTACGATCACGCAAGACCATGGTGATGGCATAGCAACGAGGGGAGAGTATCCGCCCACGCCCTCGTGAGACCGAAAGCGAAGCGTTATATCAACGCTGTTGATGTAGTCGACGTCTTCACGATCCGACCGATCCAAGCACCGTTACTCCGGCACCTCCGAGTTCTTAGCACACGCTCAGCTCGATGACGATCCCGGGCTCCGATCCAGCAAAGCGTCGGGCAGGAGTTCCACAAGACGACAGCGTGGTGACGATCTTGATGTTCTATCGTCGCAGGCTTCGCCTAAGCACCGCTACAATATGACCGAGGTGGAATATGGTGGAGGGGGCACCGCACACGGCTAAGGAACGATCACGAAGATCAACTTGTGTGTTCTAGGGTGCCCCCTGCCCCGTATATAAAGGAGCAAGGGGAGGGCGGCCAGCCCTTGGGGCGCACCAAGGGGGGAGTCCTCCTCCTAGTAGGAGTAGGACTCCCTTCCTAGTCCTACTAGGAAGAGGGAAGGGGAAGGAAAGAGAGGAGAGGGAGAGGGAAGGGGGCTGCGCCTCCTAGTCCAGTCGGACTCCCCATGGAGGGGGCGCGCCACCTCCTGGTGCAGCCCCTCTCTCCCTCTTGGCCCAATAAGGCCCATAACTTCCCGGGGTTCCGTAACCCCTCCGGCACTCCGGTTTTCTCCGAAACTTCCGAACCTTTCCGTGTCCGAATATAACCATCCAATATATCAATCTTTATGTCTCGACCATTTCGAGACTCCTCGTCATGTCCGTGATCACATCCGGACTCGAACTCCTTGGTACATCAAAATACATAAACTCATAATATAACCGTCATTGAAACCTTAAGCGTGCGGACCCTACGGTTCGAGAACTATGTAGACATGACCTAGAACCATTCTCGGTCAATAACCAATAGCGAACCTGGATGCCCATATTGGTTCCTACATATTCTACGAAGATCTTTATCGGTCAAACCGCATAACAACATACGTTGTTCCCTTTGTCATCGGTATGTTACTTACCCGAGATTCGATCGTCGGTATCCAATACCTAGTTTAATCTCGTTACCGGAAAGTCTCTTTACTCGTTCCGTAATACATCATCTCACAACTAACTCATTAGTTGCAATGCTTGCAAGGCTTATGTGATGTGTATTACCGAGAAGGCCTAGAGATACCTCTCCGACAATCGGAGTGACAAATCCTAATCTTGATTCATGCCAACTCAACATATACTTTCGGAGACACTTGTAGAGTACCTTTATAATCACCCGCCACGTTGTGACGTTTGGTAGCACACAAAGTGTTCCTCCGTAAACGGAGTTGCATAATCTCATAGTTGCAGGAACTTTGTATAAGTCATGAAGATAGCATAAGCAACATACTAAACGACCAAGTGCTAAGCTAATGAAACGGGTCTTGTCAATCACATCATTCTCCTAATGATGTGACCCCATTAATCAAATGACAACACATGTCTATGGTTAGGAAACATAACCATCTTCGATTAATGAGCTAGTCTAGTAGAGGCATACTAGTGACTATCTGTTTGTCTATGTATTCACACATGTATTATGTTTCCGGTTAATACAATTCTAGCATGAATAATAAACATTTATCATGATATAAGGAAATAAATAATAACTTTATTATTGCCTCTAGGGCATATTTCCTTCACTTAGATCTCCTATATGCATGATCTCTTATAGCCTCGTATTTCTTCTCCGATATCTGGGTTTTGTTTGGCCAACTTGATCTATTTATCTTGCAATGGGAAGAGGTGCTCGGTAGTGGGTTCGATCTTACGGTGCTTGATCCCAGTGACAGAAAGGGAAGCGACACGTATGTATCATTGCTCCTAAGGATAAAAAGATGAGATCTATATCTACCGCCATAGATAAACGGATCTTGTCTACATCATGTCATCGTTCTTATTGCATTACTCCGTTTTTCCATGAACTTAATACACTAGATGCATGCTGGATAGCGGTCGACGTGTGGAGTAATAGTAGTAGATGCAGGCAGGAGTCGGTCTACTAATCTTGGACGTGATGCCTATGTATTGATCATTGCCTGGATATTGTCATAATTATTTGAGGTTCTATCAATTGATCAACAGTAATTTGTTTACCCACTGTTTGCTATCTTTCTCGAGAGAAGCCACTAGTGAAATCTACGACCCCGGGTCTTCTTTCTCATATATTTGCTTGCGATCTACTTTTTTCTTGATTTTATTTTAGATCTATTAAATCAAAAATACAAAAATACCTTGCTGCACTTTTATTTATTTGCGATCTATTTATTTAATCTATTATAATTTTCTCCCGCCCATGCACCGTTTCTGGCGCCGTTACCCGAAAGGGATTGACAACCCCTTTAACACGTCGGGTTGCGAGTGGTTGTTATTTGTGTGCAGGGGCTGTTTATGTTGTGTTGCTTGGTTCTCCTACTGGTTCGATAACCTTGCTTTCATATCTTAGGGAAATACCTACCGCCGCTGCGCTGCATCATCCCTTCCTCTTTGGGGAAATACCGACGTAGCTTCAAGCGACATCAAAAGGAATTTGTGCCGCCGTTGCCGGGGAGGATCTTCAACATAAACCAGGTTCCTAATCACAAATCTCATCTCCTCGCAATTTACATTATTTGCCATTTGCCTCTTGTTTTCCTCCCCCCCCCCACTTCACAAAAATTTGCCGTTTTATTCGCCTCTCTTTTGTGTTCGCTGTTTTCTTGCCGGATCTGCTTTTGAATGCAATCTTGTTGTGTGGTCATCATGACTCAAGAGAAAACCAAGTTATGTGATTTCTCAAGCACCAACAACTATGATTTTATTGGCACTCTGCTTGATCCTCCCGCCACTAGTGCGGAGACTTGTGATAGTAATACTGCTTTGCTGAATCTTGTTATGAAAGACCGATTTTCGGGTACTCCTAATGAGGATGCCGCGTCCGATCTTAATACCTTCATGGAATTATGCAATATGCAAAACAAAAAAGATCTGGTCAAGATGAAATTATTTCCGTTCTCTTTGCGTGATTTTGCAAAAAATTGGCTCTCTTCTTTGCCTCGCAATAGTACCGATTCTTGGAATAAGTGCAAAGATGCTTTTATCGCTAAGTATTTTCCTCCTGCAAAAATTATTTCCTTTTGAACCTAGATCATGAATTTCAAGCAACTTGAACATGAGCATGTGATAATCCCCAAGTGCAAGGAATCATTGTAGCACTTTCCAAAGATGGAAGTGATAAGTATGGAGTGTCGAACCCACAAAGAGCTAAAGGTAAGATCAATATTCTCTCAAGCCCTATCTACCACTGATACGACTCTACGTGCACCGAACGTTTACTTCCAACTAGAAACGAGAAATAAAACTACGTTGTGGGTATGAAGAGGATAACTTTGCATGATATTGGAGAGCTAAAACGTAAAAGTAGGTGCTGTTATCATAAAGTTAGAATATAATACTAAATAATATAAATAGCGAGTGTGGAATAATGGTGGATCGGTGTGCGGAATTGTCCTAGGCAATTATTAACAAGATAGGTAATCACTATTGCAATTTTATATGAGGGAGAGGCATAAGCTAACATACTTTCTCTACTTGGATCGTATGCACTTATGATTGGAACTCTAGCAAGCATCCGCAACTACTAAAGATCATTAAGGTAAAACCCAACCATAGCATTAAAGCATCAAGTCCTCTTTATTCCCATACGCAACAATCCCTCTTACTCGGGTTTAAGCTTCTGTCACTCTAGCAACCCACTATAAGCGAATCATGAACGTATTGCAACACCCTACAGCGGGAATCCCTCACGCTATGCGACACGGAGGGCACCATAGGACAGCACCAAAGTAAAACATACAACTCATACCAATCTAGATCATCAATCAACCCAAAGGCAAAAGATATCTACTCAAAACATCATAGGATGGCAACACATCATTGGATCATAATATGTGGCATAAAGCACCATGTTCAAGTAGGGATTACAGCAAAAGTGCGGGAGAGTGGACCGCGTAAAAGAGATGAGGATGGTGATGTTGATGAAGACGATCACCGTGGCGATGATTCCTCCCGATGGCACTCCGGCGCCACCGGAAGAGAGGAGGAGAGGTTCTCCCCTTGTGCTTCCTCCTCCATGGCCTCCACCTTCGGTCCTTGGCCTTCATGGTGATGAAGACCTCTTGGGATACTCCTCCATGGCCACGGTGATGATTGCCCTCGGCAGGTGCCGAGAGGCGAGATTGATTTCTCATGGCTACAGAGGCTTGCGGCAGAACTTCTGATCTAATCTCCGCTCTGGAAGTTTTAGGGTACGAGTATATATGGGTGCGGGGAGGACGTCGGTGGGCTTCGGGCTGGCCACGAGGTAGAGGGCGCCCCACCCTCGTGGGCAGCCCGACTCCAGTGAACTTCACTGACTCAATGGGCTTCTTCTCGTCCAAAAACAGGTTCCGTGGAGTTTCAGGTCTTTTGGACTCCGTTTGATATTCCTTTTCTTGAAACACTGAAATAGGCAAAACAACAATGATTACGGGCTGGGCCTCCGGTTAATAGGTTAGTCCCAAAATAATATAAAAGTGGAAAATAAAGCCCAATATTGCGAAATAGTAGATAATATAGCATGGAGCAATCAAAAATTATAGATACGTTGGAGACGTATCAGGCATCCCCAAGCTTAATTCCTGCTCGTCCTCGAGTAGGTAAATGATAAAAAAGATAATTTTTGATGTGGAATGCTAGTAAGTGCTTACGTTTGATCAATGATAATTCCAATCACTTTTTCTAGCATCAATACATATCATAACAATAGCTCATCTCATAAAGCTTTTCACGATCAAGTAACAATCTATTCACAATGTCAAGCATGGTTCAGAAACTTCATTGAGAACTAACAAACTATAATCTCAGTCATTGAAGCAATTGTAGTTTATCATAACATCAGAAAGAGTCAAGAATAGAGCTTTTCAACAAGTCCACATAGTCAACTATCATATAGTCTTCTACAATTGCTAACACTCACGCAATACTTGTGGTTATGGAGTTTCAGCCGGACACTGAGAAAGATAGGGGCTTATTGTGTTGCCTCCCAACGTATTCACCTTTAGGTGATGTCAACAATAATAGCCCATGCTTACTTACATCCAATTGGATATATATATATCATGATCTTTCAAACACAAGGAGCTTGCCAAAGGATAAAATGAAAAAGGGAATGGTGAGGATCACCTTGACTCAAGCATAAAGTAAAAACATAAAGTAAAAGATAGGCCCTTCGCAGAGGGAAGCAGAGGTTGCCATGCGCTTTTATGGTTGGATGCACAAAATCTCAATGCGAAAGAACGTAACTTTATATTGCCCCTTGTGATATGAAACTTTATTATGCAGTCTGTCGCTTTTATTACTTCCATATCACAAGATCGTATAAAGCTTATTTCCCCACACCAATCAATCATACATATTTAGAGCAATTTTTATTGCTTTGCACCGATGACAACTTACTTGAAGGATCTTACTCAATCGATAGGTAGGTATAGTGGACTCTCATGGCAAAACTGGTTTAAGGGTTTTTGGAAGCACAAGTAGTATCTCTACTTGGTGCTGAGCATTTGGCTAGCATGAGGGGGAAAGGCAAACTCAACGTGTTTGGAAAGTTAATGACAATATACTTTAACTGAGATGTCGGAAAACATAAACCATTACGTTTTCTTCCTTGTCCAACGTCAACTCTTTTAGCATGTCATACTTAATGAGTGCTTCACAATCATAAAAGATGTCCAAGATAATATATTTGTATGTGAACCTCTCTTTCCTTATTACTTCCTATTAATTGCAACGATGACCAAAACTACGTTTGCCAATTCTCAACAACTTTTATGCCTCATACTTTCTATGTGTGAAGTCATTACTAACCATGTTATAAGCATATGAAACATATATAAATTCAGGTTTATGACATTCAATTTATTCAACCATTTACTCATAAGATAGACATGAAGCTGTGAGCAAATGACAAACTACTCCAAAAGATATGAATGAAGAACACTGGGTAGTAAAATTATTAACTAGCCATGGGAGGATTCTTTTTCATTCAATATTTCAGATCCAATGATTTTATTCAAACAACAAGCAAAACAAAATAAAATGACATTGCAAGGATAGCACAACTCATGTGAAAAAGCAAAAACTTAGCTTCAACCGATACTAATCGATAGTTGTTGAAGAGAAAAGGTGGGATGCCTACCGGGGCATCCCCAAGATTAGATGCTTGAGACTTCTTGAAATAATGTCTTGGGGTGCCTTGGGCATCCCCAATCTTGAGCTTTTGTGTCCCCTTAATTCCTTTTATACGTCGGTTTCCTAAATCTCAAAAGCTTCATACACACCAAACTCAACAAGAACTCGTGAGATAGGTTAGTATAAACCAATGCAAAACCTTATCATTTTCTACCGTAACAAATTACTAAAATTATTATTCAACATTGCATACTAAATTCCTCTGCATATTTAACACTCCTATCCTCAAATAGAATCATTAAACAAGCAAACATATGCAAACAATGCAACCATAACAGCAATCTGCCAAAACAGTATAGTCTGTAAAGAATGCAAGATTCATCATACTTCCCTAACTCCAAAAATTATGAACTAAAATTCCCACTGTAATAAATTTATCAGAGCTCAAAATTCAAAAATATTCAACATTATACCACTCTCTGACTTTTCTAGGGAATTTTTGCAACAGCGGTAAACTTTCTGTTTTCAAACAGCCACATGTATACTTGCAAAATAAGCATGGTAAAAGGCTATCCTTGACATTTTTATTGAAAATAAAGATGCAAAACATTATTCTAAATAGAAGCTAGCTAATACTAACAAAATAAAATGACGCTCCAAGTAAAACACATATCATGTGACGAATAAAAATATAGCTCCGAGTAAGGTGCACCGATAGTTTTGAAGACGAAAGAGGGGATGCCTTTCGGGGCATCCCCAAGCTTAGGCGCTTGAGTATTCCTTGAATATTACCTTGGGGTGCCTTGGGCATCCCCAAGCTTAGGGTATTTCCACTCCTTCTTCTCCTCATATCGATATCTCACCCAAAACTTGAAAACTTCAATCACACAAAACTTAACCAAACTTCGTGAGATAGGTTAGTATGATAAAGAGCAAACCATTCACTTTGGTACTGTCAAATACAAGGTTCATAATTGTTCTCACAAGATGCCTACTGTACCATATCATTTCTACAATTTATATTGAGGAATATAAGTCATAGAAACTAGCAGACAATCAAACTATGCAATGAAAACAGAATCTGTCAGAAACAGAACAGTCTGTAATGATCTGAACAATAACCATACTTCTGCTACTCCAAAAATTATTAAATAAATTGGTGGACGTGAGGAATTTGTCTATTAATCTTCTGCAAAAAGAATCAACTCAATAGCACTCTTCTGTAAAAAATTACATCTATTCTTGTGAGCGCAAAGTTTCTGTTTTTTACAGCAAGATCACATTAGCTTTCACCCAAGTCTTCCCAAAGGTCTTACTTGGAACTTTATTGAAACAAAAAGCATAAAACATGATTACTACAGTAGCTTAATCATGTGGACAAACAAAAACAGTAAGGATAAATATTGGGTTGTCTCCCAACAAGCGCTTTTCTTTAATGCCTTTTAGCTAGGCATGATGATTTCAATGATGCTCACTTTAAAGATAGGAATTGAAACACAAAGAGAGCATCTTGAAGAATATGACTAGCATATTTAAATCTAACACACTTCCTATGCCTAGGGATTTTGTGAGCACACAACTTATGGGAACAAGAATCAACTAGCATAGGAAGGCAAAACAACTATAACTTCAAAACTTTAAGCACATAGAGAGGAAACTTAATATTATTGCAACTCATACAAGCATGTATTCCTCTCTCATACTCCCTCCGTTCCGAATTACTTGTCTTGGATTTGTGTAGATACATCTAGCACTAAAATAAATCTAGATACATCCGTATCTAGACAAATCCAAGACAAATAATTCGGAACGGAGGGAGTAGTAATTTTCAGTAGTATCATGGATAGCAATTTTGTTCTCATACTCAATTGGAACCTCTTCCGAAATAGTGGAATCATTACTAGCTAAAGTTGACACTCTTCCGAATCCACTTTCATAAATATCACACTAAGATTCAACATCCTCCAAAATAGTGGGATCACTAATTCCTAAAGTTGACACTCTTCCAAACCCACTTTAAATGATAGTATTATTCATACTCCAAAAGGTATAAGTGAAGTTCACGGAGCATTCTACAACTGACCAATATCCAAGCTCAAAATGTATAAGTGAAGCACATGAAGCATTCTATAAAACCATACTCAAAAGATTTAAGTGAAGCACAAAGATTAATTCTATAAGATCATACTTAAAAGATTTAAGTGAAGCACATGAAGTATTCTATAAATCAATGAAGGGATATCTCATGCTAGCATGGTTCTAGAAGAAAAAGAAAAACACAAAGGACACAAATCATGTGAACAAAACAAAACCCAAGGTATACCAATAATTGTTGAAGAAGAAAGATGGGATGCCAACTGGGGCATCCCCAAGCTTAGACGCTTGAGTATACTTTGAAATATTTACTTGAGGTGCCTTGGGAATCCCCAAGCTTGAACTCTTGCCTCTCTTTATTCTTCTCATATTGATAGCTCCTCGACCTTCGGACACTTCATCCACACAAAACTTTAACAAAAACTTGTGAGATCCGTTAGTGTAATAAAGCAAATAACTACCTTTAGGTACTGTAATGAACTCATTCCTTATTTGTATGGGTGTTAAACCTACTGTATTCCAAATTCTCTATGGTTCATACCCAACAATACTAGCCATAGATTCATCGAAATAAGCAAACAACACATGCAAAACAGAATCTGTTAAAAACAGAACAATCTGTAGTAATCTGGAAGTTTGGCACACTTCTGTAACTCAAATTATAAACTAAATTTGACAATTTGAAAAATTTATACAGAAGTAATGTGCAAAAAGAATCAGAACCAATTGACTTTCCAGTAAAAAATGAAAATTCACGCACTACATCCAAAGTTTCTGTTTTTGTTTTGCACAAAGCAAACAAGCAATCTAATCATCCTAAAACCAAAGCTTGGCATATTATTTTTATAATACAAGGAATATATACAAGGGGAGAATTATTTACAGAGAAACTTCCATGAAAAATTCTACATTGTTTCCGTGAGCATGAGCACAAGTGCTCAAGGTCGACCTCACTTCTTCAATGCAAAACCTTCCAATCACTTCTCTTTTGAAAACTTTTAGGCATGAGAGGCAAGTAATAATTTTTTGTATTTTCATTTTTAATTTTTTTTATGTTTCACCCACAACTAAACAGAAACAAAAAGGAAAAACAAAATCTACTTAGTGAAGGAAGCAAACAAGCACACACGAGAATATCAACCCCACGCTATTGCTCCCTGGCAACGGCGCCAGAAAAGAGCTTGATAATCCCCAAGTGCAAGGAATCATCGTAGCACTTTCCAAATATGGAAGTGATAAGTATGGAGTGTCGAACCCACAAAGAGCTAAAGGTAAGATCAATATTCTCTCAAGCCCTATCTGCCACTGATACGACTCTACGTGCACCGAACGTTTACTTCCAACTAGAAACGAGAAATAAAACTATGTTGTGGGTATGAAGAGGATAACTTTGCATGATATCGGAGAGCTAAAACATAAAAGTAGGTGCTGTTATCATAAAGTTAGAATATAATACTAAATAATATAAATAGCGAGTGTGGAATAATGGTGGATCGGTGTGCGGAATTGTCCTAGGCAATTACTAACAAGATCGGTAATCACTATTGCAATTTTATATGAGGGAGAGGCATAAGCTAACAACTTTCTCTACTTGGATCGTTTGCACTTATGATTGGAACTCTAGCAAGCATCCGCAACTACTAAAGATCATTAAGGTAAAACCCAACCATAGCATTAAAGCATCAAGTCCTCTTTATTCCCATACGCAACAATCCCTCTTACTCGGGTTTAAGCTTCTGTCACTCTAGCAACCCACTACAAGCGAATCATGAACGTATTGCAACACCCTACAGCGGGAATCCCTCACGCTTGCGCGACACGGAGGGCACCATAGGACAACACCAAAGTAAAACATACAACTCATACCAATCTAGATCATCAATCAACCATGAATTAAGAACTAGAATTAAGCCACCTTATGAATCAATCATGAGGGCATCTTATGGATCTCGAACCAAAGATGACAAAACTTAGATCCTTGCCTTACGCCTAGCTAAGGGCGCAAAACTATAGTGCTTGTTGGGAGGCAACCCAATGAATAAAATTTGTTTTTGCTTTTTTCTTTCTGTTCTTGAGTGTTAACACAATTATGCTAGTGTTATGATTGTGTTTTTTGTGTTTTAATTAGTGTTTGTGCCAAGTAGAACCGATAGGATCTTCTTGGGTGATAGTTGTTTGATCTTGCTGAAAAAGACAGAAACTTTGTGCTCACGAAATTAATTGACATTTTTATTCAGAAAGAGCTTTTGCCCTGATTCTTTTTGCAGAAGATTAATATACAAATTACTCAGGTCGTCCTATTTTTTCAGGATTTTTGGAGTTTCCAGAAATTTTCGTTTAAGTCAGATTGCTACAGACTGTTCTGTTTTGACAGATTCTTTTTTCTTTGTGTTGTGTGCTTATTTTGATGGCTCTATGGTTTTCTTTGATGAGTTTTTGCCATAGAAAAGTTGGAATACAGTAGATATAATATAAAAACAAAATATGAATAGGTTTGATACAACACTTATAGTAGCGGTTTACTTTCTTACACTAACGGATCTCACGGAGGTTTTGTTGAGTTTTGTGTGATTGAAGTTTTCAAGTTTTGGGTTATCTTACGATGGATGAAAGAAGGATAGAAGAGCCTAAGCTTGGGGATGCCCCGGCATCCCAAGCTATTATCCAAGAATGAGCAACCAACTAAGCTTGGGGATGCCCCTGAGTAGCATCCCCGCTTTCTTCTAACGACCATCGGTATTTTACTCGAGACTATATTTTTATTCGTCACATAATATGTGTTGCTTGGAGCGTCTTTTATGATTTGTTAGAATCATGTCATGACTTGTTAGAATTGCTCTCTATGCTTCCCTTAAATTTTTATGAGCAATGGACTTGCTCTAGTGCTTCACTTATATCTTTTTGAGCACGGTGTGCATAGTATTTTTGAAGAAAATGCTCTCTTGCTTCACTTAGATTTATTTGAGAGTTAGTAAAATTTTAAAGAAATTCTCTCTTGCTTCACTTAAATTACTTTGAGAGAAAGAAAATTTGTTATGCTCATGATCTTCACTTATATTTGTTTGAGCTTATGAAAAGTAATGCTACCTCTTGAGCACTGCGTTGGTTTTCCCTTGAAGAGGAAAGGGTGATGCAGCAAAGTAGCGTAAGTATTTCCCTTAGTTTTTGAGAACCAAGGTATCAATCCAGTAGGAGGCCACGCACGAGTCCCTCACACCTACACAAACAAATAAATCCTCGCAACCAACGCAATAAAGGGGTTGTCAATCCCTTCATGGTCACTTACGAGAGTGAGATCTGATAGATATGATAAGATAATATTTTTGGTATTTTTATGGTAAAGATGCAAAGTAAAATAAAAGGCAATAAAAATAACTAAGTGTTGGAAGATTAATATGATGGAAGATAGACCCGGGGCCCATAGGTTTCACTAGTGGCTTCTCTCGAGAGCATAAGTATTTACGGTGGGTGAACAAATTACTGTTGAGCAATTGACAGAATTGAGCATAGTTATGAGAATATCTAGGTATGATCATGTATATAGGCATCAAGTCCGAGACAAGTAGACCGACTCCTGCCTGCATCTAGTACTATTACTCCACACATCGACCGCTATCCAGCATGCCTCTAGAGTATTAAGTTCATAAGAACAGAGTAACGCTTTAAGCAAGATGACATGATGTAGAGGGATAAACTCATGCAATATGATGTAAACCCCATCTTGTTATCCTCGATGGCAACAATACAATACGTGCCTTCCTGCCCCTACTGTCATTGGGAAAGGACACCGCAAGATTGAACCCAAAGCTAAGCACTTCTCCCATTGCAAGAAAGATCAATCTAGTAGGCCAAATCAAACTGATAATTCGAAGAGACTTGCAAAGATAACCAATCATACATAAAAGAATTCAGAGAAGATTCAAATATTGTTCATAGATAAACTTGATCATAAACCCACAATTCATCGGTCTCAACAAACACACCGCAAAAGAAGATTACATCAAATAGATCTCCACGAGAGAGGGGGAGAACATTGTATTGAGATCCAAAAAGAGAGAAGAAGCCATCTAGCTAATAACTATGGACCCGAAGGTCTGAGGTAAACTACTCACACATCATCGGAGAGGCTATGGTGTTGATGTAGAAGCCCTCCGTGATCGATGCCCCCTCCGGCGGAGCTCCGGATCAGGCCCCAAGATGGGATCTCACAAGTCTGAGAAGGTTGCGGCGGTGGAATTAGGTTTTGGCTCCGATGTCGTAGTTTGGGGTACGCAGGTATATATAGGAGGAAGGAGTACGTCGGTGGAGCAACAGGGGCCCACGAGGGTGGAGAGCGCTTTGGGGGTGGGGGTAAGCGCCCCTACCTCGTGCCCTCCTGGTTGATGTCTTGACGAGGGTCCAAGTCCTCTGGATCACGCTCGTTCCGAAAATCACATTCGAAGGTTTCATTCCGTTTGGACTCTTTTGATATTCTTTTTCTGCGAAACTCTGAAATAGGCAAAAACAGCAATTCTGGGCTGGGCCTCCGGTTAATAGGTTAGTCCCAAAAATAATATAAAAGTGTATAATAAAGCCCAATAATGTCCAAAACAGAATATAATATAGCATGGAACAATAAAAAATTATAGATACGTTGGAGGCGTATCAAGCAACACTTGAAAATTAGTCCCAAAGTGATAGATATCCAAGAAGGATAAAGAAAAAAATTCATGAAGATCATTGGACAAAATAAACTTGATTCTTAGTAATAGTTTTGAGATATGATGATGTGATATGTGAGTTATGTTGGTGAGTAATTGTGCTCTAGTAAGAATATTGGTGTTAAGGTTTGTGATTCCCTATGCATGCAGGAAAGTCAATAATCATGCGATGAAAATTATATCCTACTTGTGGTGCATTATTCGGTGTTAATTATGCTTAATGCTTGCTTATGAGATTATCTGTTTCTTGGTTGGTCGCTTCCCAATCTTTTGCCAGCCTTCATTTTGCACTAAGTATGACCTCTACTTGTGCATCCAAAATCCTTTAAACCAGTTTTGCCACATGAGTCCACTATATCTACCTATATGCGGTATTCTTTTGCCATTCTAAGCAAATTTGCATGTGCCATCTCTAATTTTCAAAATAAACTTCTCTTTTGTGTGTTTGTTTCGCTCGCGGAACAGTAACGGGTGGCTAATATTTTCCATGCTAGATGTGTTATTCTCAAGATGAGTGTTTATTCACTTGTCATTGCACGAGAGTAAGGCAGAGGTATTAGGGATGCCTAGTCCGGAAATGCAAAAAAATTGAATTTACTTTATGTTGTCAAATAATAAATTCCTTGGAAAGTGTTAGTATGGAGGGCACCTGTCGTAGTTTTGTCACGGCAGATGTCCTCATGAAAGGACTTAGTCGTGGAGCCATCGCTACGGGTTAGCTTGAAGGGGTTAAAGCGGACACAAGGACGCAAGAGAATTTATACTAGTTCGGCCCCTTTGATGAAGGTAAAAGCCTATGTCTAGTTGTGATGGAATTGATGGGGGTTTCGATGACTAGGGAGCAAACAAGCTTCGCCTAAGTCTCGAGTTGTTGTTTTTCTGTCGTCGTGAATCGCCTCCGGGTTGTCCCCTCATATACATGGGTGGCGCCCGTCGGTTCACAGAGTCCCGACGCCGGTTTATAGATGTATCCGGCTCGGTCTCTGCTATTCCTAACTTACAATACAAGTTACATACCCACGCCAATTTACGGCTACAGGATTTAAACCGGCTATGGGCCTTAAGCTCTCATCAGCCTACTTGGGCTTTAATATACTCAACTACTAATGAAGTTAACCCGGCCTGTCCTGGCCGGTTTACGCCCAGTAGTAATATCCCCAACATTAGGCCCCTAGATTGATTTGAACAGGTTCATGTCAATCCTCAGCAAAAAACTTTGTCTTCAGCAACTTTGTGTAATTGGGTGAACCGCCATGATGTCATCTTCTCTAGTCATCGTAAACCGACGGACGCCACCGTCATAAAACTATCCACAATACCTCTTTTGTTTAATAGACCTGCGATAATCGAGGCGACAACTCCGCTTCCAAACTCGTGACCCCTTGATTCTCGCTACCGACACACGCCCCTTGCTTTATAAATAAGACCAAGGGTCATTTTTTCCTTCGTGCCCCTCCGCTTGTCTACCTCGCGCCGCCCAGACTTCGAGCTCCGCCGCCGCCGTCAACTTCGCACCAACCTTGGCGCTGCATCACCTCGAGTATACCGAGCATCGCGGCGGTCTTCCGCTTCTTCCTCAGCTCGTAAGTCTTCTATCTTTTCACCATAGATCTGTTCTAGGGTTTCCATGTTCTTCGCGCTCATCACTTGCTTCTTGCTCATATGATAACTTTTAGTTAAGTCTATGAATCCTTGTTCTGCGTAGCGGTAGTTTTTTAGCATCCGTTGTCACTTGTGCATCTCAAGGCCATAGATCTCCCTGCACCCTTGCTCATTGATTCGGTACCGCTCTGTTTTGGACCTTGAATATTTATTTCTTTTCGAATATGCTCGGATCCAAAACTGTGAAATACTTTGTGAAACCTGTTTCGCACATCCACTCTTGATTCATCAATGTTTCAGACTAGGCGGTTTAACTTTGTAGAGAAATTGACAACTCGGCATATACCATTAGTCCCCTTGTTGAACCGCCAGATTTCCGATTATGTATTGCCACCTTGCGTAACTCCGGTTTATAAGCAACTTCTTTCGGTTTAACAATGAATGTATCAATATATAGCCTTCCAACATATTCTTGAACCCAGACATTGATTTGCAGATTGCACCATGGCCAAGCAAGTGTACGATCGTAATTGGGTCCTTCTCGAGGATCAAACTCAATCTGGATAACTTAGTCTCGCACCGCGCTTTAGGATAAAAAGACGCTATTCATCGGAGGGTCCCCGGCCCAGAGAGTCCTCCAGAACCCAAGGATGGAGAAGTTGTTGTTTTTGCTGACCATTTAGCCCGGGGCTTCAGTCCGCCCGGTTCAAAGTTTTATCGAGATGTCTTGGCCAACTTCCAATCAAGGCCCACAAGATATTGGCCCCAACTCCATAACCAATATCTGTCACTTTCAAGTGCTCTGTGAGGTGTTCTTTCAAGAGGAGCCCACAATTGAATTGTTTAGAGATTGCTTCCATCTAAACCACCTTCACTGAATTTTCTGACGGTCCCAACACTGAGTTGGGTGGTGTGGCGATTCAAAAGCGGAAAGAGGTCACTTACCCTCACGCCAAATTGCACAGCCATCCCAAAGAGTGGAATTCAACATGGTTTCTTGCAAAGATACCTCTCCGAGGGAGAAAATCCTTTACCGGGTTACCGTCCGAGCAGCTAAGCAACACACATCCCTCCCTCACAGATCGATCGCTAAGGAAAGAAGCAAATATGCCCTCAAC
Source organism: Aegilops longissima (assembly GCA_021605205.1). Taxonomy (NCBI): domain Eukaryota; kingdom Viridiplantae; phylum Streptophyta; class Magnoliopsida; order Poales; family Poaceae; genus Aegilops; species Aegilops longissima. The sequence continues at coordinate 140,841,523 of CM038677.1, read as the reverse complement.
TATCCAAGCTCCGGGCCTTCATGGCCAACGGGTTGACAAGAGTTGATCTTGCTCGCTGCTGGATATCTTGGAGTATATCGCCCCTAAGCCCGCTGGCCCGGTTTGATGTGCAAATACACGTAAGATGTGAAAGACCCTCACGGCATATTGAGATCCATCCGATGATGATGAAGTTCTTGAGGCTGTTAAGAGGATGTTAAACGAACCGAAGTCGCTTGCGCCCAAACCGCCTGGCTCCTTTTTCGCCATTAACAAACCGCCACCGTAAGACTCATATCTTATGCCTTTATAAAATCTGACTATGTTTAAGTACTCTTTGTTGATATTAACATCTTTCAAACAGGGTGATGATCCATTTTGGAGCAGAAAAACTCCACAAGAGAAATCAGAGAAAATAACCCGGCCCAAGACCAGAGTTGTGAAGAAACCAGCCAATAGAAAGAAAACCACTGCCTCCTCCGATCCACCAGCTGACGATGATGTGGGTAATCCGGATCTTGAGGTAGAACTTGACTCACTTGGTTTATTTTTCACACGCCTTATTGATAATGATTATTGCCAGGATGATGTTGAAGTCAGTCATGCTGATGTTGTAGAGGTAATCGCTCTTTCTTCCGATTCAAACCCTTTACCTTCAGTAAAAATCCGTCGGGCAAACCGAAAGTTAAATTTTCTCACCTCTTTCTTATTTGGACCGAAACTTTCTTATGATGACACAACAACATGAAGCTCGTCAAGCAAACCCGCCACAATGCCGGTAGTTACCTCCACCGGTTTATCGAACAGTCCGGTTCGAAACGCCGCTCGAGGTCTCTAACTGTTTCGTCAATGCTTATCCTAAAGTGGGTTGCATTCGTCAACCTCTTAATCCATCTGACTCTGATTATCAGGTGACTTCTCATTCTTCGTCCGGCGACTCGTCAGCCACCCAACTCCCACAACTTAAGACAGTGCTTGGGTGAGCCATATTCCTGATGATACTGTTTTGATATATCACTTTCAATGTTTACTGGACTGATCCGTCTTTTTCCTTTTAGGGCCAAGCCTAGGCCAAGCAAGAAAGCTCGCCTGGATAAAGCGGCAGAAGAAGACGACGCTCCTGAACCGACCAAAATACCCAATCCTGAAGAACACATCCAGGATGATATGCTGAACGACCCACCACTGCAAGATCATGATGTTACCGTTGAAGAGGCACATGTTGATGCCACAGGCCCTTCAAATCAACCCACGAGTCCTGCTCAAACTGACAAAACAGCAAGTTCACCAAAGCATACGGAGAAACCGGCGACCCCAGTGCGAACCGGCGAAGCCAAGCATGATGATGTTGTTATTATTGGCTTTGGCCATTCTGAGCCAGGTAATCCTGTCGCCTTGTCTAAGCACACTGCAAAGGATGAATTTACTACGTTTGGTAAAGGCAAGTGGAATGCCGATTTGGCTACTTATGCCGCTTTGAATCCCCAAGATCTTCATTCCGTTTATCTGAACCGGTTATATACCAGCCGTGATTATGAAGCCGGTTTGGTAAATATGATGAAGGACAAATATGAGGTAAATTCCATATGACTCTCTGCTTGTATATTTCAATCTGTCAACTCTAATAGCCCCCAAGTGACGGTTTTAAGATGTGAACTTTAAACCGGGACTTCCCAATATAATCCTGAGCAAAGCTGTACTTTTGGGAAAGTAGCCCCCAAGGGCCGGTTCAACCTAATGTAGTTAAACCGGGACTTTTATAAGAAATCCAGTATCCCACAAGGGCACAACAAATAAACATTAGCCCCCAAGTGCCAAACTGAATACTTGTATTGAGCTTGGGACTTGATATAGAAATTGTAGGATGAACAGCAAATATGCATTAGCCCCCAAGTACCAAAGGCATAACTTGTTATGGGGTTGGTACTTCAAGTCTGCACCTTAATCTTTATCAAATGATTTTTTGTATGTAGGCTGATCTGAACAAGAAAGAAAACCGAATCACTGATCTCCAAGAAAACCTGAAATCCCAGCAAGCTGAAACCTCCAAAGCAAAGAATGAATTAACCAGCGCTTTAAGCGTCATGGAAAAGCTTAAGGAGAGCTTCAACAAGGAGCGGGCGGATTGGGCCACTGAAAAGGCCGTTTTAACTCAACGGGCAGAGAATGCTGAGGATGCCCTCAAACCGGTAGTGGATGAACTGACCAGCGTAAAGCGGCAAGCGCATGCCATGACCGCCGTTGTCTTTGGTAAGCATTTTTGACTTCTGACGTAATGATGCCTTCTCATGAAATTGCCGGTTTATTAACCCTTTGAATAATACAGGGACACATATTGGCCACTTGAGATCAGACGTGCGGAAGAATTGAAAGCCTCTTATACATTGATAGAGAAACTCTATACTGGTGCGCAACGGATCATCAGCACCGCTTCTCACAAAAACCCGGCTCCGACCTTGATCCAGGACACTATTAAAAGGTTGTCAATGCTTCCTGCCCGGTTTGAAGAATTAAAGAAATCTGCTGCTAGAACCGGTGCCATAAACGCCTTAATCCGGGCCAAAGCGTGGGTGCCGGATTTTGATCATGTTGAAGCGCCCAGGCTTCCCAAGCTTGAAGGAAGACGGACAGAATTCATGAAGAGGATCTCGAGCTATAAACCGAAGTGCGCCTTTGGCTTGTCAATTGGTGAAGAGGCAAATCTGTCTCACTATCAAGCCCAATATGATGGCGAGAATAAACGAGTGCTCGCACCGATTCCTCAAGCGGAGAACCTTATACCTCCAATTCGTAAGCATACTTACGCCACGATATTGAACCGTCGCTCTACGATCAATGATGAAGCTGTATTCCAAGCATTAATGGGAACCGATCGACAACTGTTGATTTCCACTACTGGGTAGGGAATCGGTTGAAGCGGCGCAGATGACCCGCAACCATCGTGCCAAGTGGCGACCAAGCATGAATCGGAGGCGGTTTACATTATCGCTTCCTTATGTTATGCGAGAAAAACAATTATCTTATTTGGGCACCGTGTTGCCTTGTAATAGACTAGCTGCCACACTTTGTGTTGATATGCCTTCGCATATTTATTACAACTTATGCTTCCGCTGAATCATCGATGCTAAATTGTTGTCTCAGAATAAAAAGCTTAAAACGCCATTGTGGTTGTATAACCAAAGGGTCATCATATCTATGTATGTGAAATCAAAGATAATACCTTAGATTCAAACATATGATAAAATATGGGAATGTATGATACCGCCATCGTAGGGCATGAAGTTGGCTGTGCCAATCTTGAAGCGAGTTGTAAGAAACCCGCTCGCTTGAAGGAGAAAGCAGCTCTGTGTATATAGGGTCGGTTTATCGTAAACTGCTCCGGTTAAGATGAACACCGTGTTACTCCATAATAGGATGTTTATCAAAAATCAAACCAGGCAAAGTGTCTCCGGATGAAAAACAAACCGTGTCCCGTCAACTGACAGTCGAATCGGTTTAATAATGTCGGTTTAAGAACACAACAAGAGAAATATGCAAAAATACAAACAAATTTCAAGCAAAGGCAAAGACAAAATCTTTTGCGAAAAGAGGCTGTTTGAGCCGATCAAGTGGCATTACCATGGTCGGACATGACCAAGCCCCCAATAGGCGTAGCTATGGTTCATGTCAGCCAGGTCCCCAAATGATGCAGTGGCATTACGCCGATCAAGAGGTGTAGCGATGGTCCGGGTTCGACCAAAGCCCCCAAGTGATTCTATGGCCTTAGGCCGATCAAGAGGCGTGACTGGTTCAGACGTGACCAAGTCCCCAAGTGATTCCGTGGCTTTCGCCTATCAAAAGGTGTTGCATTGGTTCGACATGACCAAGCCCCCAAGTGACATGATATGAAGCTTTGTTAAGAAGCTAACTCAAGGTAAACCGAGACCGCTTAAGACAAAAACTCGTGTAACCACTCATGATGTAAAAATAACAGAGACCCCCTTTAGCTAAGGCTCCAGTTTATTGTATTGATCATAATATATACATTGTCATAATATGTACATAAGTAGAGCCTATGGCTCAAGTAAAGTAGGGTCAAGATGAGCTATGTTCCACGGCCCGTTGGTCTCTCCTCTCGATGTACATGAGTCTTTATGCTCTCGAATATCAATCGATAGTACGACCCATTGTGCGATTCTTGCTGATCATGAAAGGTCCCTCCCAAGGTGGGGATAGCTTGTGCATATCACCGGTCTTGGATGAGCCGGAGCACCAAATCTCCTTCTTGAAAGGTTCGGTTCTAACTCGCGATCGTGATAGCGATTTAAGATCCTGCCGTAGATCGCCGAACGGGCGGCTGCAATGTCACGCTCCTCATCCAACAGGTCCAAAGCGTCTTGCCGTGCTACCTCGTTGTCCGCTTCAACATAAGCTGCTACACGAGGTGAATCATGACGGATATCACTAGGAGAACCGCCCCGCTCCGTAGACCATGAAGAACGATGTGTATCCTGTCGATCATTGGGCGTAGTATTGATGCTCCATAATACGATGGTAACTCCTCAACCCAACAACCCGCATCCGCTGCAAAGGAACCATAAGCCGGGTTTGATGCCTCGTAAGATCTCTTGGTTAGCTCTCTCGCTTGGCCATTGGACTGTGGGTGAGCCATCGATGAAACGCAAGCGGATGTGCTCACGCTCACGTAACTCCTTCATAGCACCCTTAGACAGATTGGTACCATTATCGCATAATACTGTGTGGAAAGCCAAACTGGAAAATCACCTTTTTAATGAATTGAACCGCCATGGCTGCATCACACTTGTTGACGGGCTCCGCTTCTACCCACTTTGTAAATTTGTCAACCGCCACCAAAAGGTGGGTCTTCTTGTCCTTGGACCGTTTGAAAGGCCCAACCATATCCAACCCCCAAGTCGCAAACGGCCAAGTAATTGGAATCATCCTCAATTCTTGAGCCGGGACATGAGCGCCTTGAGAACTTCCGACAGCCGCCACATCGCCTAACCAGGTCCTCCGCATCAGCATGAGCAGTCAACCAATAGAAACCGTGGATTTAAACGCCTTAGCCACCAGAGATTTTGAACCGGCGTGGTGACCACAATCTCCTTCGTGGATCTCGCGCAAGATCTCACAACCTTCCTCCGGTGATACACAATGTTGAAACGCTCCTGACACACTGCAATGATGCAACTCGCCATTGACAATAGTCATGGACTTGATCGCGGATTATCTGTCGCCGGCGTTTCATCCTCGGTAACTCGCCCGGTTCATGTACACAAGATAAGGAACCGTCAATCCGGAATGACATGCGAGCCGCCACCAAGCGAGCCTCGGATCAGAATAGCCAAATCCTCTTTGCCGGGGAGCTTGACCGACGGGTTATGCAGACATCCAAGAAGACATTAGGCGGGACCGCTTTCGCCGAGAGCCCGGTGGCTTAAAGCGCCCGCCGCTTCGTTCTTCCGTCTCGTCCACGTGATCCACCCGATATCCCTTAAAGTGGCCTGCAATAATATCCACCTCACGACGGTATGCTGCCATGAGCGGGTCCTTAGAATCCCAAGTACCAGACACTTGTTGGGCCACCAGGTCCGAGTCACCGAAGCACTTGACTCAGCTGAGATTCATCTCCTTAGCCATCCGGAGACCATGGAGTAAAGCTTCATACTCAGCTGCATTGTTAGTACAAGGGAACATTAAGCGGAGAACGTAACAGAACTTATCACCTCGTGGGGAAGTTAATACGACTCCAACCCCCGAGCCCTCCAATTGCCTGGACCCATCAAAATGAATAGTCCAATAGGTGTGATCCGGTTTTTCTTCAGGTGCTTGTAGTTCCGTCCAATCATTGATGAAATCCACAAGTGCTTGACACTTGATCGCCGTCCGAGGCACGTATTTCAAACCATGCGGCCCAAGCTCTATAGCTCACTTGGCAATCCTTGATTGCCTCCCTGTTTTGAATTATATCTCCCAAAGGAGCAGAGCTGACCACCGTGATGGGATGTCCTCGAAGTATTGCTTAAGCTTCCGCTTGCCATGAAAAATCCATACACCAGCTTACGCCAATGCGGGTATCTTTGCTTGGACTCAATAAGCACCTCGCTGATATAGTAAACCGGACGCTGAACCGGATATTCCTTGCCCGCCTCCTTGCGCTCTACCACAATAGCTACGCTGACTGCACGAGCATTAGCTGCCACATATAGTAGCAACGGTTCTTTGTCAATCGGAGCAGCAAGAACAGGCGGATTGGCTAGCTGCCGCTTTAAGTCCTCCAATGCTTTATCAGCACCTGGACTCCAGACAAAGGGATCCGCTTTCTTCAACATCTGATACAAAGGGATCGCCTTCTCACCGAGGACGCTGATAAACCGGCTCAACGCGGCAATCCAGCCTGCCAAGCGCTGGACATCATTGATACATTTCGGTTTAGCCACGGAGGTGATAGCTGTGATCTTCTCCGGGTTAGCCTCAATTGCCCTGTTGGACACCAGAAAGCCCAATAACTTGTCTGCCGGTACACCAAAAACACACTTGGCCGGGTTGAGCATCATCTTATATGTCCATAGGTTATCAAAGGTTTCCTTCAAATCATCAACCAGAGTCTCCTTCTCCCTTGACTTAACCACAATATCATCCACATAGGCATGTACATTACGGCCGATCTGCTTATGAAGGCAATTTTGTACACACCGTTGATAAGTTGCCTGGGCACTCTTGAGCCCAAAGGGCATAGATACATAGCAAAAGGCTCCAAAGGGAGTTATGAACGCTATTTTCTCCTGGTCCTTAACTGCCATCTTGATCTGATGATAACCAGAATATGCATCCAGAAAACTCAAACGTTCACAACCCGCCGTAGCATCAATAATCTGATTGATGCGGGGGAGGGCAAAAGGAGCTGTTGGACAAGCCTTGTTAAGATCTGTGTAATCCACACACATGCGCCAGCTGCCGTTTTTCTTAAGGACCAGCACCAGATTAGCCAGCCATTTAGGATGGAACACTTCAACAATAAAGCCAGCCGCTAAGAGCCTGGCCACCTCCTCTCCAATAGCTTTGCACCTTTCTTCGTTGAACCGGCAGAGAAACTTCTTCACCGGTTTGTACTTAGGATCAACATTAAGAGTGTGCTCAGCGAGTTCCCTCGGTACACCTGGCATGTCAGAAGGCTTCCATGCAAAAATGTCCCGGTTCTCACGGATGAACTCGATGAGCGCGCTTTCCTATTTCGGATCCAAGTTGGTACTGATACTAAACTGCTTGGATGAGTCACCAGGTACGAAGTCAACAAGCTTAGTCTCAGCTGCCGATTTGAACTTTAGAGCCGGATCATGCTCTGTGGTTGGCTTCTTCAACGGAGTCATGTCCGCCGGATCAACATTATCCTTGTAGTACTTCAACTCTTCCGTGGCATGCACCGACTCTGATAGGCCGCATCACCTTCTTCACACTCCAAGGCAATCTTGCGACTTCCATGAACGGTTATGGTCCCCTTGTGACCCGGCATCTTGAGCTGTAGATAAATATAACAGGGCCGTGCCATAAATTTGGCATAAGCCGGCCGCCCAAATAAAGTGTGGTATGGGCTCCAGATCCTCACCACCTCAAAAATCAATGTTTTTGACCTGGAATCATGATCATCTCCAAAAGCCACCTCCAGAGCTATCTTGCCAACGGGATATGCCGACTTACCAGGTACCACACCATGGAATACCGTATTGGACGGTTTAAGATTCTTGTCTGTTAGCCCCATACGGCGGAAGGTCTCATAGTATAAGATATTAATGCTGCTTCCTCCATCCATGAGCACCTTGGTGAACTTGTAACCTCCCACCTGAGGTGCCACCACCAACACTAGCTGACTCGGATTGTCAACCCGGGGAGGGTGATCCTCTCTGCTCCATATGATTGGCTGTTCGGACCAGCGTAAATAACGAGGCACGGCTGGTTCAACAGAATTCACTGCTCGCTTGTGAAGCTTCTGGTCTCGCTTGTCTAAGATAGTGGTGAATACATGATATTGCCCGCTATTCAACTGCTTTGGATTGCTTTGATAGCCCGACTGCTGCTGCTGGTTGTAACCACCCTGGCTATTCTGATTGTTTTGATTGTTATGTCCACCCCGATCTCCATTGAAGCCTGAACTGCATTTCTCCACCGTGACCGGTCCATGGAATCCGGATCCCGAGCCACCACCGATCCGTGATCATACCGTAAAGCATTAGAATTTTGAACTCCTGCATAATATAGCAATCCTTCCAAAGGTGGGTGGTGGCGTCTCCTTCGTCCGTGCTTTGGACAGGCTGGTCTAATAGATAAGTCAGCGGTCCGGTTGGGGTTTGGAGCTCCACCGTGATTTGGCGGTTTACCCTTCCGTCGCTGGCCCCTGTCCTACGCGCTAGTATTAGCCACAAAATTCATGCTGCCATCCGCTTTACGCTAGCCTCCATTACCATGACCTGCCGTGTTGTGTTGCTGCCCCTTGGAGTTGCTGTTCTTCTTTCCCTTCCCTGTCTTGTCATCATCAGACTCGGGATCCTTGGTACTATCAGAATCAGCATACTTCACTAACGCAGTCATGAGGGTCCCCATATCGTTACAAGGGCTCTTCATCCGTCCCAATTTCAACTTCAGAGGTTTAAACCGGCAGTTGCTTTCCAAAGTTATAACCGCGGAGTCGGCGTTGATACGGTCTGATGAGTGCAAAATTTCTGAAACTCGGCGTACCCAGCGGGTTGTTGACTCTCCTTCCTCCTGGACACAGGCCGCTAAGTCCACTATCGACATAGGTTGCTTACATGTATCCTTGAAATTCTGGATAAACCGGGCTCGCAACTGGGCCCATGAACTGATAGAATTGGCTGGTAAGCTCTTTAACCAAATACGGGATGTCCCTTCAAGCATCATGGTGAAATACTTTGCACATGCCGCTTCATCTACGTCAAGCATCTCCATGGCCATCTCATAGCTCTCTACCCATGTTTCCGGAGACAAATCAGCCTGTAATTTGGCACCTTGCGCGGGCCCTTGAAATCCTTGGGCAGGCGCACATTGCGTAAAGCGGGGATAAGACAAGGCACTCCCAAAGAACTAGAAGTAACTCCTGGCTCGATCGAGGTGGTTGGACGAACCGACGTAAGCTGACGAGCCTCATGTTGCGCCGCTAACTTCGGCATCCTTCGTGCTCGGCCCGTCCACCACTTCGAGCATCACCCGTCGGGTTATGGCGAGGAGCTTCACAGATCCGTGCATTCTCGGATACGGCGGTTCATCCATCCGCCTTTGTAACTCCGCTTGGGACGGGGTGGAATGAATTCGTCACGGCTATATGAATATGCTTCCTGCTGAACCAAGGCTGTTCAAGAAGTTCCTTAACCCGACGCGTCTCCACCGCTATGAGAATCACCTTCAATCGGGATGGCCTCCAGCCGTGAAGCGGCGGCGATAAGATTGTCCATTGGATTGGAATAATGACCTGGAGGTGTGCGGACAGCCGAGGCACGATATTATTCTGCCGAGGCGGCTCCATCAGCGAGGCTGAAACGGCGCACCGGCCCAGTGCCTCCGCCCGGTTTATCACCGGGCGGGTTACTAGTCCTCGCTCCCGGGTATTAAAGAGGTTTCGCATCGAAAACCGTCGGCAAAGCGAGACCGATGCTTCCTTTTCGTGACTTCATGCGACGTTGCTCGTCCAACATAAGCTTATAGGCTGCGATTCAAAGCGGCCGCTCTGCGGCCATCTGTTGTTCTCGGCTGCCGGGTCGGCCTTGGCCTCGAGTGATCTGTTCCTCACCTTTGCAATTTCGCGTTGGGGGCGTCCGATCCGCTGGGTTAGCCTCCGCCATAAGCACGCCAACGATCAAACAGATCGAGATAAAACTTGAGCGGCGGGTGCACGGGGCTCTCCCGCCTGCCGCCGCCGCGACCGGAGAACATTGTTGCTGCGGTCGAAGAGTGGATCGCCGCCTGTGTACCGGCCATGAATATCCCAACCCGGTTGGGCAGATCAGAGGGGTCCGGAATGTTGTCACCATCGGAACAGCCCCCAATCCGGCCGTCTTGTAGCTGATACAATGATTCGGTTTCTCCGGTCGAGGATTCGTCGCCGGAATAAACGACGGCCTCGCTACCAGATTCCGATCCACCATCATATTCTCCTCCGTGGATGACTCCCACAAAGGCACGCTTCATGGCCGGTTTACCCTGGGCAGATCTCGCACGCTGAGCCGTTTCAACGAGGTCGGTGCAGATGTCCGGCTCAGGGCCCGGTTCACCGATATTGCCAATGAAGACGTGTATGCCACCAAAGGGGACCCGGTACCCGTACTCAATCGAGCCGGCCTCGGGGCCCCAGCCTGAATCGTCGATGTAGAGCTTGCCGCGACGACTCTTGGTCCTCCGGCCCATAGCGTAACCCTTGAGTCCTTCGAGGTTGCCCTCCAAGAACTTCAAACCATCGTGCGATAGCCCCACGGTGGGCGCCAACTGTCGTGGTTTTGTCACGGCAGATGTCCTCATGAAAGGACTTAGTCGTGGAGCCATCGCTACGGGGTAGCTTGAAGGGGTTAAAGCGGACACAAGGACGCAAGAGAGTTTATACTAGTTCGGCCCCTTCGATGAAGGTAAAAGCCTACGTCTAGTTGTGATGGAATTGATGGGGGTTTCGATGACTAGGGACCAAACAAGCTTCGCCTAAGTCTCGAGTTGTTGTTTTTCTGTCTTCCTGAATCGCCTCCGGGTCGTCCCCTTATATACATGGGTGGCGCCCGTCGGTTCACAGAGTCCTGACGCTGGTTTATAGATGTATCCGGCTCGGTCTCTGCTATTCCTAACTTACAATACAAGTTACATACCCACGCCGGTTTACGGCTACAGGCTTTAAACCGGCTATGGGCCTTAAGCTCTCATCAGCCTACTTGGGCTTTAATATACTCAACTACTAATGAAGTTAACCCAGCCTGTCCTGGCCAGTTTACGCCCAGTAGTAATATCCCCAACAGCACCCATGGATACGGTTAGCCATGGAAAGTGAAAGTATGGTGGAAAAAGGAATAAACTTTATTTTCTGTTTGGGAACTGCCTATGGCATATCTAGCATGGAAAGTGTTGGGAACTCTAAGTCGTTTTCGTTGGTGGGATGGATACACCTCCCAAAAATGTTTTTATCTCTAAGTTTTTCGCTTTGAGCTCTGGCACCTCTACAAATCCCTACTTCCCTCTGCGAAGGGCCTTTCTTTTACTTTATACAATTTTTATTTTGAAATTTGAATCTCCATCTTCTCTTATAAAAAGCACCAACTAGGAGGCAATATGATCGTACTTAAGTATTGGGTGTAGTTAACATTCGAGTGTGTTTCATGAATGGATCAATGTTTAAGCATGATGGGCTAGGGATAACTTATTTTGGCGTTGATATTTTGAAAGACATGGTTGCTTGTTGATATGCTTGAGTATCTAAATTATTATGTTGAAACTAGACTATTGCTTTGAATCACATAAAAGTCCAAATGTCCATGCTATAAAGAAAAGAATATGATATGACATGATAGACATCACTCCACATCAAAAAATCTGTTTTTATCACTTACCTACTCGAGGACGAGCAGGAGTTAAGCTTGGGGATGCTGATACGTCTCCAACGTATCAATAATTTTTCATTGTTCCATGTTATTTTATTATCAATCTTGGATGCTTTATAATACATTTATATCATTTTTGGTACTAACCTATTGACATAGTGCCAAGTGCCAGTTGATGTTTTTTCCATGTTTTTACTGTTGGGGAACGTAGTAATTTCAAAAATTTTCCTACGATCACGCAAGACCATGGTGATGGCATAGCAACGAGAGGGGAGAGTGTCCGTCCACGTACCCTCGTAGACCGAAAGCGGAAGCGTTATATTAACGCTGTTGATGTAGTCAGACGTCTTCACGATCCGACCGATCCAAGCACGTTACTCCGGCACCTCCGAGTTCTTGGCACACGCTCAGCTCGATGACGATCCCCGAGCTCCGATCCAGCAAAGCGTCGGGAAGGAGTTCGTCAAGACGACGGCGTGGTGACGATCTTGATGTTCTACCGTCGCGCAGGCTTCGCCTAAGCACTTTGCTACAATATGACCGAGGTGGAATATGGTGGAGGGGGCACCGACACGGCTAAGGAACGATCCGTAGATCAACTTGTGTGTTCTAGGGTGCCCCCTGCCCAGATATAAAGGAGCAAGGGGAGGGCGGCCAGCCTTGGGGCGCACCAAGGGAGGGAGTCCTCCTCCTAGTAGGAGTAGGACTCCCTTTCCTAGTCCTACTAGGAAGAGGGAAGGGGAAGGAAAGAGAGGGAGAGGGAGAGGGAAGGGGCTCGCCCTCCTAGTCCAATTCGGACTCCCCATGGAGGCGCACCACCTCTTGGTGCAGCCTCTCTCTCCCTCTTGGCCCAATAAGGCCCATAACTTCCCGGGGTTCGGTAACCCCTCCGGCACTCCGGTTTTCTCCGAAACTTCGGAACCTTTCCGTGTCCGAATATAACCATCCAATATATCAATCTTTATGTCTCGACCATTTCGAGACTCCTCGTCATGTCCGTGATCACATCCGGACTCGAACTCCTTGGTACATCAAAATACATAAACTCATAATAACCGTCATTGAAACCTTAAGCGTGCGGACCCTACGGTTCGAGAACTATGTAGACATGACCTAGAACTATTCTCGGTCAATAACCAATAGCGGAACCTGGATGCTCATATTGGTTCCTACATATTCTCTGAAGATCTTTATCGGTCAAACCGCATAACAACATACGTTGTTCCCTTTGTCATCGGTATGTTACTTTCCGAGATTCGATCGTCGGTATCCAATACCTAGTTTAATCTCGTTACGGAAAGTCTCTTTACTCGTTCCGTAATACATCATCTCACAACTAACTCTTTAGTTGCAATGCTTGCAAGGCTTTATGTGATGTGTATTACCGAGAAGGCCTAGAGATACCTCTCCGACAATCGGAGTGACAAAACCTAATCTCAAATACGCCAACCCAACAAGTACCTTTGGAGACACCTGTAGTACTCCTTTATAATCACCCGATTACGTTGTGACGTTTGGTAGTACCAAAGTGTTCCTCCGTAAACGGAGTTGCATAATCTCATAGTTACAGGAACATGTATGGGTCATGAAGAAAGCATTAACATACTAAGCGATCAAGTGTTAAGCTAACGGAATGGGTCATGTCAATCAGATCATTCAACTAATGATGTGACCTTGTTAATCAAACAACAACTCCTTGTTCATGGTTAGGAAACATAACCATCTTTGATTAACAAGCTAGTCAAGTAGAGGCATACTAGTGACATCTTGTTTGTCTATATATTCACACATGTATTATGTTTCGGTTAATACAATTCTAGCATGAATAATAAACATTTATCATGATATAAGGAAATAAATAATAACTTTATTATTGCCTCTAGGGCATATTTCCTTCATCTCCCACTTGCACTAGAGTCAATAATCTAGATTACAAAGTAATGATCCTTACACCCATGGAGTCTTGGTGCTGATCATGTTTTGCTCGTGGAAGAGGCTTAGTCAATGGGTGCGCAACATTCAGATCCGTATGTATTTTGCAAATCTCTATGTCTCCCACTTGGACTTGGTCCCGAATGGAATTGAAGCGTCTCTTGATGTGCTTGGTCCTCTTGTGAAATCTGGATTCCTTTGCCAAGGCAATTGCACCAAGATTGTCACAGAAGATCTTCATCGGTCCCGATGCACTAGGTATGACACCTAGATCGGAAATGGACTCTTTCATCCAGACTCCTTCATTTGCTGCTTCCAAGCAGCTATGTACTCCGCTTCACATGTAGATCCCGCCACGACGCTTTGTTTAGAACTGCACCAACCGACAGCTCCACCGTTTAATAAAAACACGTATCCGGTTTGCGATTTAGAATCGTCCGGATCGGTGTCAAAGCTTGCATCGACGTAACCATTTACGACTAGCTCTTTGTCACCTCCATATCGAGAAACATATCCTTAGTCCTTTTCGGTATTTGGGATGTTCTTGACCGCTGTCCGATGATCCACTCTGGATTACTTTGGTACCTTCCTGCCAAGCTTACAGCTAAGCATCGTCAGTCTGGTACACAGCATTGCATACATGATAGAGCCTATGGCTGAAGCATAGGAACATCTTTCATTTTCTCTCTATCTTCTCGCTGTGGTCGGGCATTGAGTCCGACTCAATCTTACACCTTGTAACACAGGTAAAAACCTTTCTTTGCCTGATCCATTTTGAACCTTTTCAAAACTTTATCAAGGTATGTGCTTTGTGAAAGTCCAATCAAGCGCCTTGATCTATCTCTATAGATCTTGATGCCTAATATGTAAGCAGCTTCACCGAGGTCTTTCATTGAAAACTTTTATTCAAGTATCCTTTATGCTATCCAGAATTCTATATCATTTCCAATCAATAATATGTCGTCCACATATAATATTAGAAATGCTCTGAGCTCCCACTCACTTTCTTGTAAATACAGGCTTCTCCAAAAGTGCAGATAAACCCATATGCTTTGATCACACTATCAAAGCGTTTATTCCAACTCCGAGAGGCTTGCACTGCACCATAAATTGATCGTTGAGCTTGCACACTTTGTTAGCACCTTTTGGATCGACAAAACCTTCTGGTTGTATCATATACAACTCTTCTTCTAGAAATCCATTCAAGAATGCAGTTTTTACATCCATTTGCCAAATTTCATAATCATAAAATGCGGCAATTGCTAACATGATTCGGACGGACTTAAGCATCGCCACGGGTGAGAAAGTCTCATCGTAGTCAACCCCTTGAACTTGTCGAAAACCTTTTGCAACAAGTCGAGCTTTGTAGATAGTTACATTACCATCGCGTCGGTCTTCTTCTTAAAATCCATTTATTCTCAATAGCTTGCCGATCATCGGGCAAGTCTACCAAAGTCCATACTTTGTTCTCATACATGGATCCCATCTCAGATTTCATGGCTTCAAGCCATTTTATGGAATCTGGGCTCACCATCGCTTCTTCATAGTTCGTAGGTTCATCATGATCTAGTAGCATGACTTCCGAATAGGATTACCGTACCACTCAGTGCGGATTTTGTTCTGGTTGATCTCTGAGTTCGGTGACAACTTGATCTGAAGTTTCATGATCTTTATCATTATCTTCCTCACTAATCGGTGTAGGTGTTACGTAAACTGATTTACGTGACGAACTACTTTCCAATAAGGAGCTGGTACTATTACCTCATCAAGTTCCACTTTCCTCCCACTCACTTCTTTCGAGAGAAACTCCTTCTCTAGAAAGGATCCATTTTTAGCAACGAATGTTTTGCCTTCGGATCTGTGATAGAAGGTGTACCCAATTGTCTCCTTTGGGTATCCTATGAAGACACATTTTTCCGATTTG
Organism: Aegilops longissima; assembly: GCA_021605205.1. Taxonomy (NCBI): domain Eukaryota; kingdom Viridiplantae; phylum Streptophyta; class Magnoliopsida; order Poales; family Poaceae; genus Aegilops; species Aegilops longissima. Next base: position 140,826,103 of record CM038677.1, on the reverse strand, counting down.
GGTTCAAGCTTATCAGGTTGAAGTTTCTTCACATAAGCATCGCAACCCCAAACTTTCGAAGCGACAACTTTGGTTTCTTGCTAAACCATAGTTCATAAGGCGTCGTCTCAACGGATTTTGACGGTGTCCTATTTAACGTGAATGCGGCCGTCTCAAGAGCATAACCCCAAAATGATAGCGGTAAATCTGTAAGAGACATCATAGATCGCACCATATCCGATAAAGTGCGATTCGACGTTCGGACACACCATTGCGCTGTGGTGTTCGGGTGGCGTGAGTTGCTAAACTATTCCGCTTTGTTTCAAATGTAGACCAAACTCAGTAACTCAAATATTCGCCTCCACGATCAGATCGTAGAAACTTTATTTTCTTATTACGATGATTTTCAACTTCACTCTGAAATTCTTTGAACTTTTCAAATGTTTGGACTTATGTTTCATTAAGTAGATATACCCATATCTGCTCAAATCATCTGTGAAGGTGAGAAAATAACGATATCCGCCACGAGCTTCAACATTCATTGGACCACATACATCCGTATGTATGATTTCCAATAAATCTGTTGCTCTCTCCATAGTACCGAGAACGGTGTTTTAGTCATCTTGCCCATGAGGCACGGTTCATAAGTGCCAAGTGATTCATAATCAAGTGACTCCAAAAGTCCATCAAGATGGAGTTTCTTCATGCGTTTTACATCGATATGACCTAAACGGCGATTGCCACAAATAAGTTGCACTATCATTATCAACTCTGCATCTTTTGGTTTTAACATTATGAATATGTGTATCACTACTATCGAGATTCATTAAAATAGACCACTCTTCAAGGGTGCATGACCATAAAAGATATTATTCATATAAATAGAACAACCATTATTCTCGATTTAAATGAATAACCGTCTCGCATCAAACAAGATCCAGATATAATGTTCATGCTCAACGCGGCACCAAATAACAATTATTCAGGTCTAAAACTAATCCGAAGGTAGATGTAGAGGTAGCGTGCCGATTGCGATCACATCGACTTTGGAACCGCTTTCCCACGCGCATCGTCACCTCGTCCTTTGCCGGTGTTAAGCAATCCGTAGTTCTGTTTGAGTTGCAAATATTAGCAATGTAACCAGTATCAAATACCTGTGTACTCTGCGAGCTCTAGTAAGGTACACATCAATAACAAGTATATCACATATACCTTTGTTCACTTTGCCATCCTTCTTATCCGCCAAATACTTGGGGCAGTTCCGCTTCAAAGTGACCACCGCTGCGGCAGAGAAGCACTCTCGATTTCAGGCTTAGGTCCAGACTTGGGTTTCTTCTCCGATCGACAACTTGTTTGCTGTTCTTCTTGAAGTTCCTTCTTCTTCCCTTTGCCTTTCTTCTTGAAACTAGTGGTCTTATTGACCATCAACACTTGATGCTCCTTTTGATTTCTACCTCCGCAGCTTTTAGCATTGCGAAGAGCTCTGCATAGTCTTTACTAACCCTTGCATATTATAGTTCATCACGAAGCCTTTGTAGCTTGGTGGCGGTGATTGAAGAATTACATCAATGACACAATCATCCGGAAGATTAACTCCCAGTTGATTCAAGTGATTGTAATACCCGGACATTTTGAGTATGTGCTCACCTTGTAACTATTCTCCTCCATCTTGCAGCTATAGAACTTATTGGAGACTTCATATCTCTCAATCCGGGCATTCTGTTGAAATATCAACTTCAACTCTGGAACATCTCATATGCTCCATGACGCTCAAAACGTCGTTGAAGACCCGGTTCTAAGCCGTAAAGCATGGCACATCGAACTATAGAGTAGTCATCAGCTCTGCTTTGCGACGCTCACAACTTCGCTCAAGATCTGCAGCAGAACTGTCACCCGGCGGTGCTTCGGGGACGTAACTTTTACGTGCAGCAATGAGGATTATCCTCAAGTTACGGACCCATCCGTGTAATTGCTACCATCATCTTTCAACTTTGCTTTCTCAAGGAACGCATTAAAATTCAACGGAACAACAAAGACGAGCCATCTATCTACAAGAAACATAGACAAGCAAAATACTATCAGTACTAAGTTCATGATAAATTTAAGTTCAATTAATCATATTATTAAAGAACTCCCACTTAGGCAGACATCTCTCTAGTTATCTAAGTGATCACGTGATCCAAATCAACTAAACCATAACCGATCATCACGTGAGATGGAGTAGTTTTCAATGGTGAACATCTTATGTTGATCATATCGCTATATGATTCACGTTCGACCTTTCGGTCTCCGTGTTCCGAGGCCATATCTGTATATGCTAGGCTCGTCAAGTATAACCTGAGTATTCTGCGTGTGCAAAACTGGCTTGCACCCGTTGTAGATGGACGAGAGCTTATCACACCCGATCATCACGTGGTGTCTCGCACGACGAACTTTGGCAACGGTGCATACTCGTGGAGAACACTACTTGATAATTTTAGTGAGAGATCATCTTATAATGCTACCGTCAATCAAAGCAAGATAAGATGCATAAAGGATAAACATCACATGCAATCAATATAAGTGATATGATATGGCCATCATCATCTTGTGCTTGTGATCTCCATCTCCAAGCACCGTCATGATCACCATCGTCACCGGCGCGACACCTTGATCTCCATCGTAGCATCGTTGTCGCCTCGCCAACTATTGCTTCTACGACTATCGCTACCGCTTAGTGATAAAGTAAAGCAATTACATGGCGTTGCATTTCATACAATAAAGCGACAACCATATGGCTCTCGCCATTGCCGATAACTCGGTTACAAAACATGATCATCTCATACAATAAAATATAGCATCACGTCTTGACCATATCACATCACAACATGCCCTGCAAAAACAAGTTAGACGTCCTCTACTTTGTTGTTGCAAGTTTTACGTGGCTGCTACGGGCTGAGCAAGAACCGTTCTTACCTACGCATCAAAACCACAACGATATTTCGTCAAATAGACTCCGTTTAACCTTCTCAAGGACCGGGCGTAGCCACACTCAGTTCAACTAAAGTGAGAGAGACAGACACCGCCGGTCACCTTTAAGCAACGAGTGCTCACAGCGGTGAAACCAGTCTCGCGTAAGCGTCACGCGTAATGTCGGTCCGGGCCGCTTCATCTCACAATACCGCTGAACCAAAGTATGACATGCTGGTAGGTAGTATGACTTGTATCGCCCACAACTCACTTGTGTTCTACTCGTGCATATGACATCAACGCATAAAACCAGGCTCGGATGCCACCGCTGGGGAGCGTAGTAATTTCAAAATTTTCCTACGATCACGCAAGACCATGGTGATGGCATAGCAACGAGGGGAGAGTGTCCGTCCACGTACCCTCGTGAGACCGAAAGCGGAAGCGTTATATTAACGCTGTTGATGTAGTCGACGTCTTCACGATCCGACCGATCCAAGCACCGTTACTCCGCACCTCCGAGTTCTTGGCACACGTTCAGCTCGATGGCGATCCCGAGCTCCGATCCAGCAAAGCGTCGGGAAGGAGTTCCGTCGACGACGGCGTGGTGGCGATCTTGATGTTCTACCGTCGCGCAGGCTTCGCCTAAGCACCGCTACAATATGACCGAGGTGGAATATGGTGGAGGGGGCACCGACACGGCTAAGGAACGATCCGTAGATCAACTTGTGTGTTCTAGGGTGCCCCCTGCCCCGTATATAAAGGAGCAAGGGGAGGCCGGCCAGCCTTGGGGCGCACCAAGGGGGGGAGTCCTCCTCCTAGTAGGAGTAGGACTCCCTTTCCTAGTCCTACTAGGAAGAGGGAAGGGGAAGGAAAGAGAGGAGAGGGAGAGGGAAGGGGCTGCGCCCCCTCCTAGTCCATTCGGACTCCCCATGGAGGCGCACCACCTCTTGGTGCAGCCCCTCTCTCCCTCTTGGCCCAATAAGGCCCATAACTTCCCGGGGTTCCGTAACCCCTCGGCACTCCGGTTTTCTCCGAAACTTCCGGAACCTTTCCGTGTCCGAATATAACCATCCAATATATCAATCTTTATGTCTCGACCATTTCGAGACTCCTCGTCATGTCCGTGATCACATCCGGGACTCCGAACTCCTTCGGTACATCAAAATACATAAACTCATAATAACCGTCATTGAAACCTTAGCGTGCGGACCCTACGGTTCGAGAACTATGTAGACATGACCTAGAACTATTCTCGGTCAATAACCAATAGCGGAACCTGGATGCTCATATTGGTTCCTACATATTCTACGAAGATCTTTATCGGTCAAACCGCATAACAACATACGTTGTTCCTTTGTCATCGGTATGTTACTTTCCGAGATTCGATCGTCGGTATCCAATACCTAGTTTAATCTCGTTCGGAAAGTCTCTTTACTCGTTCCGTAATACATCATCTCACAACTAACTCTTTAGTTGCAATGCTTGCAAGGCTTTATGTGATGTGTATTACCGAGAAGGCCTAGAGATACCTCTCCGACAATCGGAGTGACAAAACCTAATCTCAAATCGCCAACCCAACAAGTACCTTTGGAGACACCTGTAGTACTCCTTTATAATCACCCGATTACGTTGTGACGTTTGGTAGTACCAAAGTGTTCCTCCGTAAACGGAGTTGCATAATCTCATAGTTACAGGAACATGTATGGGTCATGAAGAAAGCATTAACATACTAAGCGATCAAGTGTTAAGCTAACGGAATGGGTCATGTCAATCAGATCATTCAACTAATGATGTGACCTTGTTAATCAAACAACAACTCCTTGTTCATGGTTAGGAAACATAACCATCTTTGATTAACAAGCTAGTCAAGTAGAGGCATACTAGTGACATACTGTTTGTCTATATATTCACACATGTATTATGTTTCCGGTTAATACAATTCTAGCATGAATAATAAACATTTATCATGATATAAGGAAATAAATAATAACTTTATTATTGCCTCTAGGGCATATTTCCTTCATTTACATCACAGAAAATCCTTATCAAACAGAGTCCAAATGCCATGAAACTTTACGAAGATTTTTTATGGGCCAGAAGGAAGAAGTTGGGCCTTGGTTGCACCTGGGGGGAGTCCCAAGGAGGGGACAACCCACCAGGGCACGCCAGGAGGCCCAGGCGCGCCCTGGTGGGTTGTGCCCACCTCGGGTGCCCCCTGGACCGCCTCTTTGCTCTATAAATACCCCAAAAATACCAGAACCCTAGAAGCGTTGACGAAATATTCATCCAGCCACCACAGAGTCGAGAACCACCAGATCTAGTCTAGACACCATCTCGAATGGGGTTCACCACCTCCATTGGTGCCTCTCCGATGATGCGTGAGTAGTTCTTTGTAGACCTTCGGGTCCGTAGTTTGTAGCTAGATGGCTTTCTCTCTCTCTCTCTCTCTCTCTCTCGTTGAATTCTCAATACAATGGTCTCTTGGAGATCCATATGAAGTAACTCTTTTTACGATGTGTTTGTTGGGATCTGATGAACTTTGAGTTTATGATCATCATATCTTTTTATATCCATGAAAGTTATTTGAGTTTTTTTGATCTCTTATATGCATGATCTCTTATAGCCTCGTATTTCTTCTCCGATATTTGGGTTTTGTTTGGCCAACTTGATCTATTTATCTTGCAATGGGAAGAGGTGCCCGGTGGGTCCGATCTTACGAAGCTTGATCCCAGTGACAGAAAGGGAACCGAACTGTATGTATCGTTGCTACTAAGGATAAAAAGATGAGATCTATTTCGACCGCCATAGATAAACGAATCTTGTCTACATCATGTCATTGTTCTTATTGCATTACTCCTTTTTTCCATGATTTAATACACTAGATGCATGCTGGATAGCAGTCGACATGTGGAGTAATAGTAGTAGATGCAGGCAGGAGTCGGTCTATTAATCTTGGATGTGATGCCTATTTATTGATCATTGCCTGGATATCGTCATAATTATTTGAGGTTCTATCAATTGCCCAACAGTAATTTGTTTACCCACCGTTTGCTATCTTTCTCGAGAGAAGCCACTAGTGAAATCTATGACCCCGGGTCTACTTTCTCATATATTTGCTTGCAATCTACTTTTTTCTTGCTTTTATTTTTAGATCTATTAAACCAAAAATACAAAAATACCTTGCTGCACTTTTATTTATTTGCGATCTATTTATTTAATCTATTATAACTTTCTCCCGTCCATTCACCGTTTCTGGCGTCGTTACCCGAAAGGGATTGACAACCCCTTTAACACGTCGGGTTGCGAGTGGTTGTTATTTGTGTGCAGGGGCTGTTTATGTTGTGTTGCTTGGTTCTCCTACTGGTTCGATAACCTTGGTTTCACATTTGAGGGAAATACCTACCGCCGCTGCGCTGCATCATCCCTTCCTCTTTGGGGAAATACTAACGTAGCTTCAAGCGACATCATCCATCGGTATGTTACTTGCTTCGATGGTCGGTATCTCTATACCTAGTTCAATCTCGTTACCGGCAAGTTTCTTTACTCTTTCCGTAATACATCACCTCGTGACTAACTCCTTAGTCATTTTCTTGCAAGCTTAGGATGTGTATTACCGAGAGGGCCCAGAGATACCTCTTCGATACTCGGAGTGACAAATCCTAATCTCGATCTATGCCAACTCAACAAACACCTTTAGAGATACCTGTAGAGCATCTTCATGATCACCCAGTTACGTTGTGATGTTTGATAACACACAAGGTATTCCTCCAGTATCCGGGAGTTGCATAATCTCATAGTCGAAGGAATATGTATTTGACATGAAGAAAGCAATAGCAATAAACTGAACGATCATTATGCTAAGCTAACGGATGGGTCTTGTCCATCACATCATTCTCCTAATGATGTGATCCTGTTATCAAATGACAACACATGTGTATGGTTAGGAAACCTTAACCATCTTTGATCAACGAGCTAGTCTAGTAGAGGCTTACTAGGGACATGGTATTTGTTTATGTATTCACACATGTATTTAGGTTTCCAATCAATACAATTCTAGCATGAATAATAAACCTTTATCATGAATAAGGAAATATAAAATAACAATTTTATTATTGCCTCTAGGGCATATTCCCTTCAGCAACGTCACCGATAACGGCGTGCTTGCATCAGTCGATGTTGGATGTTGGTGACCTCATCGAGAGAAAAACAAAAAGGTGAGGTAGAGTGGATAAGGATGACTCCTCTGTGTCCATGTGGGGGGAGATATTTTAAGAGATGGGCGGTGGTTTTGTGGGGATCAGATGCAAGGGTGGAGCTCAAATCAAGACGCAATGAAACAGCTGCATAGACGATGAACGGAATCCTTCGATCAACCACCTAATGACGATAAGCATTTTCACTCTTTTTGGCTGGGAAAACATGACAATCTCACTACCTAAGTTGGGGACCAAGAAGGAATTCTCTAATTGTGTGCAGATACTGCCATACTGATCACTGCTTTTTTAGGGGATGATGTATTAATCATTGGTTGCTACAAGAACTCTACGACTTTTACCAGCTAAAATTTACCTCACAACTTGATTTAGTCATACAGATCGCTAATTCAGTTTGTTTGAGGGATCATTTCTAATTGTTTATTTTTCTTATTATCATTGGCCAAATTATGAGTAAATGAAAGGAAAATGATCCAATCCAACTGATCTGTTGAAGACCCGCCTTCTCACATGTGAAAAGGGCCTCATATCATCATCTCATCTCTCTCTCTCTCTCCCTCCCTCCCTCCCCCCATCTCCCTCTTCCAGCCGCACGTACGATGTGCTCTGAAGCATCCCTCCCACTTCTGAGTTTCCCCATCCTCCTAAGCAACATCGCTTCTTGCGGGTCTTCTTCCTTGAGGCCTCTTCGTCTAAGCACCCATGGTGAGCCGTAATGGCAAATCAACTGGGCAGGCTTTAATAGGCTTGAGCCTGCCCTCCAGCGATGCAAAAGAAAAATTTAGTAGTTAATAGTACATGTTCCTAGTAGTATTCTAGCAAAGTTTAACCTTGTTTGCACAAAAGAGCTGGGAATTAGTGACTTTTTTTCCACATCATTATCTTTGATCCTGCCCTTATTTTTCTTACAAGATTCACCACTGGTGAGCTGGATACATTGCCGATGATCCCGTGTCTGAAAGAGGTGTGGTTGCAGAAACGTCACCGATAACAGCGTGCTTGCAGCAGTCGATGTTGGGTGTTGGTGACCTCTTGAGAGAAAAACAGAAAGGTGAGGTAGAGCGGATAAGGATGACACCTTGGTGTCCATGTGGGGGAGTGATGTCTACTACGCAACTTTATTCTTGTAGACACGTGTTGGGCCTCCAAGCGCAGAGTTTTGTAGGACAATAGCAATTTTCCATCAAGTGGATGACCTAAGGTTTATTAATCCGCGGGAGGCGTAGGATGAAGATAGTCTCTCTCAAACGACCCTGCAACCAAATATAATAAATCTCTTACGTCCCCAACACGCCTAATACAATGGCAAATTGTATAGGTGCACTAGTTCGGCGAAGAGATGGTGATAAAAGTGTAATATGGATGGTAGAAATATATTTTTATAATCTGAATAAATAAAAATAACAAGGTAGCAAATAGTAAACGGGCACAAAAACTGTATTGCAATGCTTGAAAATGAGGCCTAGGGTCCGTACTTTTGCTAGTGCAATCTCTCAACAATGCTAATACAATTGGATCATATAACCACCCCTCAAAGTGCGATGAAGAATCACTCCAAAGTTCCTATCTAGCGGAGAACATAAGAATAAATTGTTTGTAGGGTACGAAACCACCTCAAAGCTATTCTTTACGTTCGATCTATTCAAGAGTCCGTACTAAAATAACACAAAGCTATTCTTTCCGTTCGATCTATCCTAGAGTTTGTACTAAAATAACACCAAAGCAAATTCATATTCATAATACTCAATCCAACACAAAGAGCTTCAAAGAGTGCCCCAAGATTTCTACCGGAGAAACAAAGACAAGAACGTGCATCAACCCCTATGCATAGATTACCCTAATGTCACCTCGGGAATCCGCGAGTTGAGTGCCAAAACATATATCAAGTAAATCAATACGATACCCCATTGTCACAATGAGTATTCAATTGCAAGACATATATCAAGTGTTCTCAAATCCATAAAAGTATTCAATCGATAACAATTAAAATCTCAAAGGGAAAAACTCAATTCATCACAAGATAGAGAGGGGGAAACACCATATGATCCGACTATATTAACAAAGCACGCGATACATCAAGATCGTGACATCTCAAGAACACGAGAGAGAGAGAGAGAGAGAGAGAGAGAGAGAGAGAGAGAGATAAAACACATAGCTACTGGTACAAACCCTCAGCCGCAAGGGTGGACTACTCCCTCCTCATCGTGCTGGCCGCCGGGATGATGAAGATGGACACCGGAGATGATTCCCCCCTTCGGCAGGGTGCCGGAAAGGGTCTAGATTGGTTTTCGGTGGCTACAGAGCCTTGCGGCAGCGGAACTTCTGATCTAGGTTCGCCCCTGATGGTTTCTCTATTTATAGGAATTTTTTGGCGTTGGTTTCACAGTAAGATGGGCCTTGAGGTGAGCACAACTCACCGGGGCACGGACAAGGGCCCAGGCGCGCCCTGGTGTCTTGTGCTCTACTCCTTCACCTTCTGGTCCTTCCACAAAGCTTCGGGGGTCTCTTTTGTTCCAAAAAAATCGTTAAAAAGTTTTAGCTCATTTGGAGAACTTTCATTTCTGCACAAAAAACAACACCATGGTAGTTCTGCTGAAAACATCGCCAGTCCGGGTTAGTTCCATGCAAATCATACCAAAACCATATAAAATTTTTGTAAACATGGCATGAATACTTCATAAATTATAGATACGTTAACGTTGGAGACGTATCAGCATCCCCAAGCTTAATTCCTACTCGTCCTCGAGTAGGTAAATGATAAAAGAAATAATTTATGAAGTGTGAATGCTAGCAAAGTGCACAAGTTTGATAAATGACAATTTCAATCACTTTTTCTAGCATCATAACAGCAATTCTTTCTTATAAAACTTCTCATGTTAAAGTAGCAACCAATTCACATGTTAAGGTTCAAAAAATGAATTCTCTTGAAACTCAACAACCTATGTTCTCAGTCACCAAGCAATTGCAATTGAACTTATTCAACAGAGTCTAAGTAAGAGCTCCACATACTTAACCATCATATAGTCTTCTATGATTGCTAACACTCATCGCGTACACATGAGCAAAACGTTTCAACCGGACACATAGAAAGATGGGGGCTTATAATTTTGCCTCCCAACGTATTCAACTCAAGGGTGATGTCAACAACAATAACTCATGCTACCCATATTCAACTGGACATATGTGCCTAGATCTTTCCTCACCACATGATGCTTGCCAAAGGAGAAAAATAAAAAGGAATAGAGAGAAAAACTTTGACTCTTGCATAAAAGTAAATACATAAAGTAAAAGATAGGCCCTTCGCAGAGGGAAGCAGAGGTTGCCATACACTTTTTGTTTGTATGCTCAACCCCTTAGTGCAAAAGAACGTCACCTTATATTTCCCCTTATGATAGCAACCTTTATTATGCAGTCTGTCGCTTTTATTCTTTGCCATCACAAGTTCGTACAACGCTCAATTTTCTCTTACACTAAATGATCTAACACTTTTAGAAGCAATTTTTATTGCCTTATTGCACCGATGACAACTTACTTGAATGATCTTACTCAATCCTTAGGTAGGTATGGTGGACTCTTGAAAATAAGATTTGGGTTTAAGGGTTTTGGATGCATAAGTAGTATCTCTACTTGGTGCGGAATTTTTGGCTAGCAAAGATGGGGGCAAACACCACATGTTGAAGGATCTATGACAATATAACTTCTATGTGAATATGAACAAACATAAATCATTACGTTGTCTTCCTTGTCCAACGTCAACAATTTCGGCATATAATATTTTGATGGGGGCTCACAATCACAAAATATTTCCAAGATAGTGTATTTGCATGTGAAAGTTCTCTTCCTTCTACTAATCATTCATGATTTACTTGTATGACCAATATTGTGATTGTCCATCCTCAAAAGATTTCACTTTCTAAACCCAATGTGAAGCTACCACTAGGCATGATATGAACATATGATTTCAACTTCATGATATTCAATTCATTCAACAATTTACTCATAGGATATAAGTGAAGCACAAGAGTGAATGACAAGCTACTCCGAAAAGATATAGGTGAAGATCATGCGAGTAGTTAAGTAAATGGGTAGCTAATTGAGGACTCTCTCTTATTAAAAACTTTCAGATCTAAGAATTTTATTAAAACAGCAAGCAAAATGAAACAAAATGAAATTTCAAGAATAGCACACATCATGTGAATAAGCAAAAACTTAGGATCAACCGATACTAACCGATAATTGTTGGTGAAGAAAGGTGGGATGCCTACCGGGTCATCCCCAAGCTTAGATGCTTGAGACTTCTTGAAATATTATCTTGGGATGCCTTGGGAATCCCCAAGCTTGAGCTTTTGTGTATCCTTAATTCCTTTTATATCACGGTTTCCCTAAATCTTAAAAACTTCATCCACACAGAACTCAATAAGAACTCGTGAGATAAGTTAATATAAACCAATGCAAAAACCTTATCATTCTCTACTGTAGTAAATCACTAAAATTATTATTCAACATTGCATACTAAATACCTCTGCATATTTAATACTCCTATCCGCAAATAGAATCATTAAACAAGCAAACATATGCAAACAATGTAACCATAACAACAATCTGCCAAAATAGTATAGTCTGTAAAGAATGCAAGAATAATCATACTTCTGTAACTTCAAAAATTCTAAAAATTTACCACACTGTAGAAATTTATTAGAGCTTATTTTGCAAAAAGTTTCAACATTTTATCACATTCTGACTTTTCTCGGGAATTTTTGCAACAACCATAAACTTTCTGTTTTGAAACAGCAACATGTAGACTTGCAAAATAAGCATGGTGAAGGCTATCCTTGACATTTTTATTGAAATAAAAGATGCAAAACATTATTCTAAATAACAGCAAGCAAATCCTAACAAAATAAAACGACGCTCCAAGCAAAACACATATCATGTGACGAATAAAAATATAGCCTCAAGTAAGGTTACCGATAATGTTGAGACGAAAGAGGGGATGCCTTCCGGGGCATCCCCAAGCTTAGTTGATTGGATCTTCGTTGGATATTAACTTGGGTTGCCTTGGGAATCCCCAAGCTTAGGGTCATATCACTCCTTATTCTCCTCATATCGACATCTCACTCAAAACTTGAAAACTTCAATCACTCAAAACTTAACGGAACTTTGTGAGATAGGTTAGTATGATAAAGAGCAAACCATTTCACTTTTGGTACTGGCAAAGACAAGATTCATAATTGTTCTCACACAATGCCTACTATAGCATATCATTTACTCAATTTATATTGAGCAATATAAGCCATGGAAACTAGTAAACAAGCAAACTATGCATTGAAAACATAATCTGTCAAAAACATAACAGTCTGTAGTAATCTTTACTCCAACCATACTTATGCTACTACAAAAATTCTGAAAAATTTGGAAAACCTGGGAAATTTGTCTATTAATCTTCTTCAAAAAGAATAATCATTTTATCACGCTTCTGTTAAAAATGAGAATTGTTTTCCTGAGCACAAAAGTTTCTGTTTTTCAGCAAGATCAAATCAACTATCACCCAACATGATTCCAAAGGCTTTACTTGGCACTTTATTAAAACAAAATCAATAAAACATGATTACTACAGTAGCATAATCATGTGAACACACAAAAACAGTAGGTAAAAGTGTTGGGTTGTCTCCCAACAAGCGCTTTTCTTTAATGCCTTTTAAGCTAGGCATGATGATTTCAATGATGCTCACATAAAAGATAAAAATTGAGACACAAAGAGAGCATCATGAAGCATATGACTAGCACATTTAAGTCTAGCCCACTTCCTATGCATAGGGGTTTTGTGACCAAACAACTTAGGGGAACAAGAATCAACTAGCGTAGTAAGGCAAAACATGCATAGCTTCAAAACTTTCAACATGAAGAGAGGAAACTTGATATTATTGCAATTCCTACAAGCATATGTTCCTCCCTCGTAATAATTTTCAGTAGCATCATGAAGAAATTCAACAATATAACCATCACATAAAGCATTCTTTTCATGATCCACAAGCATCGAAATTTTGTTACTCTCCACATAAGCAAAATTATTCTCATCAATAATTGTGGGAGCAAACTCAACAAAATAACTCTCATGTGATTGGAAATTAAAAACATGATGACAAGTTTCATGTTTATAATTATTCAATATAGCATACATGTCATCACCATAATCATCATATATGGGAACTTTGTTGTCATAATCAATTGCAACCTCCTCCAAAATAGTGGATTCATCATTAAATAAAGTCATGACCTGTCCAAATCCACTTTCATAAATTTAATCATCAGAAATAGGAGGCATGCAATCATCATAATAAATTTTCTCATCAAAACTTGGGGGACTAAAGATATCATATTCATCAAATATAGCATCCCCAAGCTTATGGCTTTGCATATCATTAGCATCATGGATATTCAACGAATTCATACTAGCAATATTGCAATCATGCTCATCTTTCAAATATTTTGTACCAAACCTTTTATTGACTTCTTCTTCTAACAATCGAGCACAATTTTCCGAACCATCATTTTCAAGAAAGATATTATAAAGATGATCAATAATATGATGCAACCTCAATTACATTTTTTGTAGTTTTCTTTTATAAACCAAATTGCAAGATAAAGATATACCTTCAAGCACTCACCTCCCCGGCAACGGCGCCAGGAAAGAATTGATGTCTACTATGCAACTTTATTATTGTAGACACGTGTTGGGCCTCCAAGCGAGAGTTTTGTAGGGCAGTAGCAATTTTCCCTCAAGTGGATGACCTAAGGTTTACCAATCTGTGGGAGGCGTAGGATGAAGATAGTCTCTCTCAAACGACCCTGCAACCAAATATAAGAAATCTCTTTTGTCCCCAACACACCTAATACATTGGCAAATTGTATAGGTGCACTAGTTCGGCAAAGAGATGGTGATAAAAGTGTAATATGGATGGTAGAAATATATTTTTTATAATCTGAATAAATGAAAACAACAAGGTAGCAAATAGTTAACGGGCACAAAAACGGTATTGCAATGCTTGAAAATGAGGCTGAGGGTACGTACTTTCGCTAGTGCAATCTCTCAACAATGCTAATATAACTGGATCATATAACCACCCCTCAAAGTGCGATGAAGAATCACTCCAAAGTTCCTATCTAGCGGAGAACATAAGAATAAATTATTTGTAGGGTACGAAACCACCTCAAAGCTATTCTTTCCGTTCGATCTATTCAAGATTCCGTACTAAAATAACACAAAGCTATTCTTTCCATTCGATCTATCCTAGAGTTTGTACTAAAATAACACCAAAGCAAATTCATATTCATAATACTCAATCCAACACAAAGAAATACAAAGAGTGCCCTAAGATTTCTGCCGAAGAAACAAAGACAAGAACATGCATCAACCGCTATGCATAGATTACCCCAATGTCACATTGGGAATCCTCGAGTTGAGTGCCAAAACATATATCAAGTGCATCAATACGATACCCTATTGTCACCACGGGTATTCAATTGCAAGACATATATCAAGTGTTCTCAAATCCATAAAAGTATTCAATCCGATAACAACAAAATCTCAAAGGGAAAAACTCAATTCATCACAAGATAGAGAGGGGAAAACACCATATGATCCGACTATATTAACAAAGCCCGAGATACATCAAGATCGTGACATCTCAAGAACACAAGAGACAGAGATTAAATACATAGTTACTGGTACAAACCCTCAGCCCCGAGGGTGGATTACTCCCTCCTCATCGTGGTGGCCGCCGGGATGATGAAGATGGCCACCGGAGATGATTCCCCCCTCCGGCAGGGTGCCAGAAAGGGTCTAGATTGGTTTTCAGTGGCTACAGAGCCTTGCGGCGATGGAACTTCTGATCTAGGTTCACCACTGATGGTTTCTCTATTTATAGGAATTTTTGGCGTTGGTTTCACGCTAAGATGGGCCTCGAGGTGAGCACAACCCACCAGGGCACGGATAAGGTCCCAGGCACGCCCGGTGTCTTGTGCCTGACTCCTTCACCTTCTGGTCCTTCCACGAAGCTTCGGGGGTCTCTTTTGTTCAAAAAAATCATCAAAAAGTTTCAGCTCATTTGGAGAACTTTGATTTCTGCACAAAAAACAACACCACGGTAGTTCTGCTGAAAACAGCGTCAGTCCGGGTTAGTTCCATGCAAATCATACCAAAACCATATAAAATTGTTGTAAACATAGCATGAATACTTCATAAATTATAGATACGTTGGGGATGTATCAGGGAGATATTTTAAGAGATGGGCGGTGGTTTTGTGGGGATCAGACGCAAGGGTGGAGCACAAATCAAGGCGCAATGAAACAGCTGCACATACAATGAACCGAATGCTTCAATCAGCCACCTGACGACGGTAAGCGTTTTCGCTCTTTTTGGCTGGGAAAACCTGGCTATCTCACTACCTAAGTTGGGGGTCAACAAGGAATTCTCCAATTGAGTGTAGATATTGCCATACTGATCGTTGCTTTTTTAGGAATGATGTACTAATCATTGGTTGCTACAAGAACTCTACGACTTTTACCAGCTAAAATTTACCTCACCAATTGATTTAGTCATGACATATTGCTTCTTCAGTTTGTTTGAGGGATCATTGCCAATTGTTTATTTTTCTTATTATCATTGGCCAAATTATGAGTAAATGGAACGAAAATGATCCAACCCAACCAATCGGTTGAAGACCCGCCTTCTCACATGTGAAAAGGGCCTCATATCATCATCATCTCATATCTCTCACCTCTCTCTCTCTCCTCTTCTAGCCACACGTATGATCGTGATCTCAAGCATCCCTCCCACTTCTGAGCTTCCCCCTCATCCTAAGCAACATTGCTTCATGCGGGTCTCCTTCCTTGAGGCCTCTTCGTCTAAGCACCCATGGTGAGCCGGGTGCATCGTCGATGATCCCGTGTCTGCAAGAGGTGTGGTGTCTCCATTGGTGAAAGTTGGAGGTTAGTACTTTTGATGTGCTGCAACACGTACATAGTTTGTTGTGTGCACAATATTTTCCTATTGTAATGATTCCGGGGTGTATGCTTCAAGGTGATTTTTCTCACATTGCAAATGTGTTGTTGCCCATGTTGTTCACATTAAACCCATTAACAGTCGCCACAATGGCGCTCTCTTACGATAGACAGGTCATCAGGGCCACTGTGTCGATGGGAGAAAAGGAAAAAAAAGAAAAGGGCGCTGGTAGAAAAAAAAGAAAAGGGCGCTCGTTACCTGGACACGTTCTGCTCGTCGCCCTTCCTCACGAAGCAAACCCCACTACGTAGCTAGGGTTGGCAACGCCGCCGCCGCCACCGTCGCCCATCCCTGCTCCTCTGGCGTCAGCCACCGAACAAGGTGTCCTCCTCAGATCCGCTTCTCCCCCAAACTTTCTCGTCTTCACGTTCCACCAGGCCGCCATGATTGTTTCTGAGGAGGGGAGGAAAGGGGTGGCATCGAGGTTCTGACGGAGGCCCTAGCTCAAGGCGGCGAGTTGCAGAGGTGTGGTGATTCCTCTCATTCTTTTGTCGTTTTTCCCCGTCCTGAACTTGTTGATTTTGTAGGGTTCTTGCCTGCTCATTCAGCACGTCCGAGGCGTTGGAGGGAGCCAACTACCAACTAACTAGAAAGATGGAGGTGTTGCAGTTGGTCGATTGCGACTATGAGGTGAGGATCCTTTTCTTTCTGTTGCCTTCTTCTTTTTTGTGATTGGTTGATTGGTTGCAGGGTAAGCTGGAATTTTGTCCCATATCACAATGTTTTGTCTGTTGGTGTAGAGCTTTTCCTATTTTATTATGGGTTTCTGATTGGGAAACACACCAAATTAAGGGTAATTTGATTTGTGATTTATGAGTATCAAGGTCCTGTGAGATATCGGTACTTAACAGGCAACACCTTCTTATGTGAAGAACCACCTAATTAATCAGCCTACTAATCCTTCTTTGACATTGAGAGGCAAGAGATCGCTATCTCCAGCGATTGATGTGGGAGGTGGTAGTGCAGACAGCGGCTTCAGACAGGGAGATACTGGAGGTGGCTCGATCATGGCCTGACAGGCTGGACATGCGACGGAGGTGGAGGTCGTGCGAGTCAGCTCTTCCGCCGATCTGTTGGTTCAAGCCCTTGCCCCTTGGTTGCCTGCCATGCTAGCAAGCACGACCACTGCCACGTCTTCTCCGGTGCTACCAGCAAGCAGCCGACCATGCCGCTGCCATGCCTCCGGCGCTCCCTGGCAGCCAGCCCTACATGTCCAGATTTTTTAGCATTGATGCTTGTGCTTTCTTGTTCATGTTCTGGTGAGGAAGAAGGGAAAACGCTAGAGCCAATGGATTTTTAGTGGGACCATGTTCTGTTTTAATGACAATGCTAAAGGAAGCACATGCCACAGATTTCTCTCAGTCATTGTTTTATCTCTCAAACTTGTTTTTTGGATGGTGAGAATTCACAATGCCTAGGTTAATTAGTTGTTTGTTCTGATAATTTGTCTCAACGCAATGAAGGAACCAAAATATGGGGATGACGCTCATTCTTGGCCGGTTATTAATTGCGCTTCCGAATAAGTTGGAGCAATAATATGACGTGAAGGCTCAAGTTGCTAGCAGGAGCAATGATAATATAAATGTTCAACATATGAGTTTTCTGCACCTGTGTTTTTACGGGTGCCACCCTTCCTGTTACAGTAGGTTTTGCAGCCTAATATTGTTCATCTTTGTGCCTGTTTCCTGATTCCCTTTTTCTCATCCGTGATGTGATGCTCATAGAAAAAGGAAGAGTAAGAAGAAATCCATGAAAGAAGGATGGTTGATCGGCTGACGACGACGCGGCTGCTCCATCCAACGTTAATACCGCGACTGACAACAAGGTCCTGGACCCTCTTTTCTCCCCTTGGTTCGATTCGATTCGATTTGGATGTTGCGTTGTTGTTACTCATGGAGGTCTGATTTGCTTTCCTTTCTGATGTGGTCGGTTTCTGTTGGAAATATGCCCTAGAGGCAATAATAAAAGCATTATTATTATATTTCCTTGTTCATGATAATTGTCTTTTATTCATGCTATAACTGTATTATCCGGAAATCGTAATACACGTGTGAATACATAGACTACAATACGTCCCTAGTAAGCCTCTAGTTGACTAGCTCGTTGGTCAACAGATAGTCATGGTTTCGACTATGGACATCGATGTCATTGACAACGGGATCACGTCATTAGGAGAATGGCGTGATGGACAAGACAATCCTAAGCATAGCACAAAGATCGTGTAGTTCGTTTTGCTAGAGCTTTTCCAATGTCAAGTATCTCTTCCTTAGACCGTGAGATCGTGTAACTCCGGATACCGTAGGAATGCTTTGGGTGTACCAAAGCGTCACAACGAATCGGGTGACTATAAAGGTGCATTACAGGTATCTCCGAAAGTGTCATTGGGTTGACACGGATCGAGACAGGATTTGTCACTCCGTATGACGGAGAGGTATCACTGGGCCCACTCGGTAATGCATCATCACAATGAGCTCAAAGTGATCAAGTGTGCAGTCACGGGATCATGCATTACTGATACGAGTAAAGTGACTTCGCCGATAACGAGACTAAGCGAGGTATTGGGATACCGACGATCGAGTCTCGGGCAAGTAACATACCGTCGACAAAGGGAATAGCATACGGGTTGCTTGAACCCTCGACGTCGTGGTTCATCCGATGACAACATCGAGGCGTGTGGGAACCAACATGGGTATCCAGATCCACTGTTGGTTATTGACCGGAGAGCGTCTCGGTCATGTCTACATGTCTCCGAACCCGTAGGGTCTACACTTAAGGTTCGGTGGCGCTAGGGTTAATAGGAAGACTTGTATGTGATTACCGAATGTTGTTTGGAGTCCGGATGAGATCCCGGACGTCACGAGGAGTTCGGAATGGTCCGGAGGTAAAGATTTATATATGGGAAGTCGTCAAGCGGACACCGGAAAAGTTTGGTCATATCGGTATTATGGAGGGTCCACCGGAAGGTTCCGGAGGACCACCGGGAGGCCACCCTTTGGGGGCCACTTGGGCTGCGTGGGAGGCAGCCAGCCCCTGGTGGGCTGGGTGCACCCCTCCCTTGGCCCATGCGCCTAGGGTTGTGGGGGAACCCTAGGGGCGCCCCTTGCTTGGGGGCAAGCCCCCTCCTTGGCCGCCGCCCCCTCTAGATGCATCTAGAGGGGCCGCCCTCCTCCTTCCCTATAAATAGAGGGGTAGAGGGAGGGCTGCACACACCATTGAAGGCGCAGCCCTCCCTCCCAACACCTCTCCTCCTCCGCGTGAGCTTGGCGAAGCCCTGCCGGAGATCAGTCACTCCATCTGCATCACGCCGTCGTGCTGCCATTGGAGTGGTCTTCCTCAACCTCTCCTTCCTCCTTGCTGGATCTAGACGAAGGAGACGCCGTCGTCCCGTACGTGTGTTGAACGCGGAGGTGCTGTCCGTTCAGCACTTGGTCATCGGTGATCGGAATCACGTTGGGAACGTCTTCATCATCACCACTCCCTCGAACGCTTCCGTACTCCATCTACAAGTGGTATGTAGATGCAAACTCTCTCTCGTTGCTTAGATGAACTCATAGATAGATCTTGGTGAAACCGTAGAAAAATTTTAATTTTCTGCAACGTTCCCCAACAGTGGTATCATGAGCTAGGTCTATGCGTAGTTCTCTTTGCACGAGTAGAACACAATTTAGTTGTGGGCGTGGATCTTGTCAATTTACTTGCCGCTACTAGTCTTATCTTGCTTCCGCGGTATTGTGGGATGAAGCGGCCCGGACCAACCTTACACGTACACTTACGTGAGACCGGTTCCACCGACTAACATGCACTAGTTGCATAAGGTGGCTGGCGGGTGTCTGTCTCTCCTACTTTAGTTGGGCGGATTCGATGAAAAGGATCCTTATGAAGGGTAAATAGAAGTTGACAAAATCACGTTGTGGTTATTCGTAGGTAAGAAAAGCGTTCTTGCTAGAACTCAATTGCAGCCACGTAAAGATGCAACAACAATTAGAGGGCGTCTAACTTGTTTTTGCAGCAATTGTCATTGATGTGATATGGCCAAGTTGTGATGAATGATGAATGACATATTGTGATGTATGAGATCATGTTCTTGTAATAGGAATCACGACTTGCATGTCGATGAGTATGACAACGGCAGGAGCCATAGGAGTTGTCTTTATTTTGTATGACCTGCGTGTCATTGAAGAAGCGCCATGTAACTTACTTTACTTTATTGCTAAACGCGTTAGCCATAGAAGTAGAAGTAGTCGTTGGCGTGACAACTTCATGGAGGCACAATGATGGAGATCATGATGATGGAGATCATGGTGTCATGCGGTGACAAGATGATCATGGAGCCCGAAGATGGAGATCAATGGAGCTTTATGATATTGGCCATATCATGTCACTACTATATAATTGCATGTGATGTTTATTATGTTTATACATCTTGTTTACTTAGAACGACGGTAGTAAATAAGATGATCCTTACAACAATTTCAAGAAGTGTTTCCCTAACTGTGCACCGTTGCCAAAGTTAAGTCGCTTCTAAGCACCACGTGATGATCGGTGTGATGGATTCTTACGTTCACATACAGCGGGTGTAAGACAGATTTACACGCGAAAACACTTAGGGTTTACTTGACGAGCCTAGCATGTACAGACATGGCCTCGGAACACGGAGACCGAAAGGTCGAACACGAGTCGTATGGAAGATACGATCAACATGAGAATGTTCACCGGCGAGACTAGTCGTATCACGTGATGATCGGACACGGCCTAGTCGACTCGGATCGTGTAACACTTAGATGACTAGAGGATGTCTAATCTGAGTGGGAGTTCATTTAAATAATTTGATTAGATGAACTTAATTATCATGAACTTAGTCTAAAACTTTTGAATGATATGTCTTGTAGATCAAATGGCCAGCGCTCATGTCAACTTGAACTTCAACGCGTTCCTAGAAAACCAAGCTGAAAGATGACGGCAGCAACTATACGGACTGGGTCCGAACTTGAGATCATCCTCATAGCTGCCAGAAACAATATGTCCTAGAAGGACCGCTAGGTGGCGCTCCGTCCCGAAGAACCAAGACATTATGAATGCTTGGCAGTCTCGTGCCGATGATTACTCCCTCGTTCGGTGCGGCATGCTTTACTGACTTAGAACGGGGCTCCAAAAGCGTTTTGAGCATCACGGAGCATATGAGATGTTCGAGGAGCTGAAACTTGTTTTCCAAGCTCACGCCGGTCGAGAGATATGACATCTCCGACAAGTTCTATAGTTGTAAGATGGAGGAAAACAGTTCTGTCGGTGAGCACATTCGAAGATATGCAGGTTGCACAACCGTATGACCCACTGAATATTAACCTCCACGATGAGGCGGTCATTGACAGAATCCTCCGATCGCTCCCACCAAGCTACAAGAGCTTTGTGATGAACTACAACATGCGGGGATGGTAAAGACCATTCTGAAGTGTTCTCTATCTGAAGTCGGTGAGGTTGAAATCAAGAAAGAACATCAAGTGTTGATGGTCAATAAGACCACTAAGTTCAAGAAGGGCAAGGGCAAGAAGAACTTCAAGAAGGACGGCAAGGAGGTTGCAGCGCCCGATAAGCAAGTTGCGGGAAGAAGTCAAAGAATGGACCCAAACCGAGGCCGAGTGCTTTTATTGCAAGGGAGGGTCCTTTGAAGCGGAACTGCCCCAAATACTTAGCGGACAAGAAGGCCGCAACGCCAAAGGTATATTTGATATACATGTAATTGATGTGTACTTTGCCGATTACTCGTAGTAACTCACAGGTATTTGATACGGTGCCGTTTCTCATATTTGTAACTCACGGAGGAGCTGCGGAATAAGCGGAAGCGGCAAAGGACCAGGTGACGATGGCGTCGGGAATGGTTCGAGTCGATGTGATCGCCGTCGGCACGCTACCTCTTCATTTACCTACGGGATTAGTTATGAACCTTAATAATTGTTATTTGGTGCCAAGTTTGAGCATGAATATTGTATCCGGATCTCGTTTAATGCGAGATGGCTACTCATTTAAATCCGAGAATAATGGTTGTTCTATTTATATGAGAGATATGTTTTATGGTCATGCTCCGATGGTCAATGGTTTATTCTTAATGAATCTCGGCGTAGTATTACACATGTTTATAGCGTGAATACCAAAAGATGTAAAGTTGATAACGATAGTCCCACATACTTGTGTACTTGCCGCCTTGGTCACATTGGTGTCAAGCGCATGAAGAAGCTCCATCTTGATGGACTTTTGGAGTCTTTAGATTATGAATCATTTGACACATGCGAACCATGCCTCATGGGCAAGATGACCAAGACTCCGTTCTCCGGAACAATGGGCGAGCAACCAACTTGTTGGAAATCATACATACCGATGTGTGCGGTCCAATGGCGTTGAGGCTCATGGAGGATATCGTTATGTTCTCACTCTCACGGATGACTTGAGTAGATATGGTTATGTCTACTTGATGAAACACAAGTCCGAGACCTTTGAAAAGTTCAAGGAATTTCAGAATGAAGTAGAGAATCAACGTGACCGAAAGATAAAATTCTTCGATCAGATCATGGAGGAGAATATTTAAGTCACAATTTGGTACACACTTAAGAAAATGTGGAATCGTTTCTGGCCGACGCCTACTGGAACACCTCGGCGTAAAGGTGTGTCCGAACGTCGAATGTCGCACTCTATTGGATATGGTGCGGTCTATGATGTCTCTTACCGATTTACGCTATCATTTTGGGGATACGCTCTAGAGACAGCTACATTCACTTTAAATAGGGCACCGTCTAAGTCCGTTGAGACGACACCGTATGAATTATGGTTTGGGAAGAAACCTAAGCTGTCGTTTCTAAAAGTTTGGGGATGCGATGCTTATGTCAAGAAACTTCAACCTGAAAAGCTCGAACCCAAGTCGGAAAAATGCGTCTTCATAGGATACCCTAAAGAAACCATTGGGTATACCTTCTACTTAAGATCCGAGGGCAAGATCTTTGTTGCCAAGAACGGAACCTTTCTGGAAAAAGAGTTTCTCTCGAAAGAAGTAAGTGGGAGGAAAGTAGAACTCGATGAAGTACTTCCTCCTGAACAGGATAGTAGTACATCTCAGGAAAATGTTCCTGTGATGCCTACACCAACTGAAGAGGAAATTCATGATGATGATCAAGGTACTTCGGATCAAGTTGCTCTTGAACTTCAGAGGTCCACTAGGACACGTTCCGCACTGCAGTGGTACGGCAACCCTGTCTTGGAAATCATGTTGTTAGACAACAATGAACCTTCGAACTATGAAGAAGCGATGGCGGGCCCAGATTCCAACAAATGGCTAGAAGCCATGAAGTCCGAGATAGAATCCATGTATGAAAACAAAGTGTGGACTTTGATTGACTTGCCCGATGATCGACGAGCGATAGAAAACAAATGGATCTTTAAGAGGAAGACGGACGCGGATGGTAATGTCACCATCTATAAAGCTCGACTTGTCGCTAAGGGTTATCGGCAAGTTCAAGGGATTGACTACGATGAGACTTTCTCTCCCGTAGCGAAGCTTAAGTTCGTCCGAATCATGTTAGCAATTGCCGCATACTATGATTATGAGATATGGCAGATGGACGTCAAAACAGCGTTCCTTAACGGTTATCTTAAGGAAGAGCTGTATATGATGCAGCCGGAGGGTTTTGTCGATCCTAAGAATCTTGACAAAGTATGCAAGCTCGATGATCCATTTATGGGCTGGTGCAAGCATCTCGGAGTTGGAACATTCGCTTTGATGAGATGATCAAAGCGTTTGGGTTTATCTTGACTTATGGAGAAGCCTGCGTTTACAAGAAAGTGAGTGGGAGCTCAGAGCATTTCTCATACTATATGTAGATGACATACTTTTGATGGGAAATGATATAGAATTCTTGGACAACATTAAGGCCTACTTGAATAAGTGTTTTCAATGAAGGACCTTGGAGAAGCTGCTTATATATTAGGCATCAAGATCTATAGAGATAGATCGAGGCGCCTCATAGGTCTTTCACAAAGCACATACATTGATAAGATTTTGAAGAAGTTCAAAATGGATCAGTCAAGAAAGGGTTCTTGCTCAGATTGCAAGGTGTGAAATTGAGCTCAGCTCAATGCCCGACCATGCAAAAGATAAAGAAGAGATGGGTGTCATCCCTATGCCTCAGCCATAGGATCTATTATGTATGCCATGCTGTGTACGGACTGATGTAAACCTTGCCGTAAGTTTGGTAGGAAGGTACCAAAGTAATCCCGCAAGGAACACTGGACAGCGGTCAAGAATATCCTGAAGTACCGAAAAGGACAAAGGACATGTTTCTCATTTATGGAGGTGACGAAGAGCTCGTCGTAAAAGGGTTACGTCGACGCTTAGCTTCGACACAGATCCGATGACTCTAAGTCACAAACCGGATCGTGTATATGTTGAATGGTGGAGCGAAGCTGGTGCAGCTGCAAGCGAGCGTCGTGGCGGGATCTACATGTGAAGCGGAGTACATGGCAGCCTCGGAGGCAGCGCATGAAGCAATTTGGGTGAAGGAGTTCATCACCGACCTAGGAGTCATACCCAATGCGTCGGGGCCGATCAAACTCTTCTGTGACAACACTGGAGCTATTGCCCTTGCCAAGGAGCCTAGGTTTCACAAGAAGACAAGGCACATCAAGCATCGCTTCAACTCCATCCGTGAAAATGTTCAGGATGGAGACATAGAAATTGTAAAGTGCATACGGATCTGAATGTCGCAGATCCGTTGACTAAACCTCTTCCATGGGCAAAACATGATCAACACCGAACTCTATGGGTGTTTGATTCATCACAATGTAAACTAGATTATTGACTCTAGTGCAAGTGGGAGACTGTTGGAAATATGCCCTAGAGGCAATAATAAAAGCACTATTATTATATTTCCTTGTTCATGATAATTGTCTTTTATTCATGCTATAAGCTGTATTATCCGGAAATCGTAATACACGTGTGAATACATAGACTACAATACGTCCCTAGTAAGCCTCTAGTTGACTAGCTCGTTGGTCAACAGATAGTCATGGTTTTCGACTATGGACATCGATGTCATTGATAACGGGATCACGTCATTAGGAGAATGGCGTGATGGACAAGACCCAATCCTAAGCATAGCACAAAGATCGTGTAGTTCGTTTTGCTAGAGCTTTTCCAATGTCAAGTATCTCTTCCTTAGACCGTGAGATCGTGTAACTCCGGATACCGTAGGAATGCTTTGGGTGTACCAAGCGTCCTGGCGAATCGGGTGACTATAAAGGTGCATTACAGGTATCTCGAAAGTGTCTCATTGGGTTGACACGGATCGAGGCGAGGATTTGTCACTCCGTATGACGGAGAGGTATCCTGGGCCCACTCGGTAATGCATCATCACAATGAGCTCAAAGTGATCAAGTGTGCGGTCACGGGATCATGCATTACGGTACGAGTAAAGTGACTTGCCGGTAACGAGACTAAACGAGGTATTGGGATACCGACGATCGAGTCTCGGGCAAGTAACATACCGTCTGACAAAGGGAATAGCATACGGGGTTGCTTGAACCCTCGACGTCGTGGTTCATCCGATGACAACATCGAGGCGTGTGGGAACCAACATGGGTATCCAGATCCCGCTGTTGGTTATTGACCGGAGAGCGTCTCGGTCATGTCTACATGTCTCCCGAACCCGTAGGGTCTACACACTTAAGGTTCGGTGGCGCTAGGGTTAATAGGAAGACTTGTATGTGATTACGAATGTTGTTGAGTCCGGATGAGATCCCGGACGTCACGAGGAGTTCGGAATGGTCAGAGGTAAAGATTTATATATGGGAAGTCGTCAAGCGGACAGGAAAAGTTTTGGTCATATCGGTATTATGGAGGTCCACGGAAGGTTCCGGAGGACCACGGAGGGGCCACCCCTTTGGGGGCCACTTGGGCTGCGTGGGAGGCAGCCAGCCCCAGTGGGCTGGGCGCACCCTCCCTTGGCCCATGCGCCTAGGGTTGAGGGGTAACCCTAGAGGCGCCCTTGCTTGGGGGCAAGCCCCCTCCCTTAACCGCCGCCCCCTCTAGATGCATCTAGAGGGGCCGCCCTCCTCCTTCCCCTATAAATAGAGGGGTAGAGGGAGGGCTGCACACACCATCGAAGGCGCCGCCCTCCTCCCCAACACCTCTCCTCCTCCGCGTGAGCTTGGCGAAGCCCTCTGGGAGATCAGTCCTCCATCGCATCACGCCGTCGTGCTGCCATTGGAGTGGTCTTCCTCAACCTCTCCTTCCTCCTTGCTGGATCTAGGCAGAAGGAGACGCCGTAAATCCGTCACGTGTGTTGAACGCGGAGGTGCTGTCCGTTCAGCACTTGGTCATCGGTGATCGGAATCACGTTGGGAGCGTCTTCATCATCACCACTCCCTCGAACGCTTCCGTACTCCATCTACAAGTGGTATGTAGATGCAAACTCTCTCTCGTAACTCGTTGCTTAGATGAACTCATAGATAGATCTTGGGGAAACCGTAGAAAATTTTTAATTTTCTGCAACGTTCCCCAACAGTTTCATCATGCAGGTCGCCGTCTTCAAGGCCTCGAGCTGGCTGCAACCAAGCACGGCCTCTAGCTCGTCCTGCACCGTGCTTGCAATCGCACGTGATAGCAACAGGCTGCTCCATGCACCGACGACAAGCACGACGGCCCCAACCAAGGTGCTCTCACCCCTCTAATCTTCCCTGTGCCTCTATCCATCTCCCCCTGTTAGTTGCTTTTTGGAGTAGCTCTATTGGTTAGAATTATTTAGATGTAGCATTCCGGATTTGCAGTAGTGCACAGTAATCCTGTCAAAGGCATGCTATTGTGTTTCTTCAAGTTCCAACATCGCTTTTATATTGGGGCTAAGCGAGTGAAGAGATTTATGTTCATTATGTTTTCACAATTGCTAAGGCTTTCAGGTTAGAAGGACATTTCTTTGCGACACTGCAATGTGACAGTTTCCTACTTCTTATGTTTAGTTCCTGAATTCCAATAAAACTATAAAAATCCTAAGCTACCTCTACACTAACAGAGCTTACAAGTTGGCGTAATTAGTATGAACACACATGTTTACCTTATCAGCGTGACCCCCAACAGGAAGTAGCTTCACATCTAATAAGAAGTGATACACACAACCTTGTTTATTCTTGCTCGAGCTGAAGAGATCTCTCGGAAGATATATGCTATGTGAAATGCACATGGAACTTACTATAGAAGAAAGTAATGATAGTTAAACACTTAATTAGCAGTAAAAAAATAGCTGACACTATACTGAAATATAAAGGTGGGAACCTGGACGACTCTACCTTTTTCATGATAATCATCTGGCATACTTATCTGAACTGAACAACCAAGGTACCGATTGAACTACCACATAAAACAGTGAAAGAAAATAATCTAGGATGTGATCGACATGGCCATCAGACATTGTGGCGATATTGGCAGTTTGTTTGACAACATATGTTTGGTTTATTTCCACTACAAGGCAAAGCAAGTGAAAAGAACAAATAAATCTTGTGTGGCTGTGTGATGCGACTCTTGTTGGTATATGACTGCGACGATACACTGAATATTATTTATCTTTTTCCTTTCTGAATTTTGTAGTAGAGGAGGAACAATGTTTTTTTAGTTATCCGTCAGGAACTACGCTTTTCTGCTATTGAATAATGGCCTCAATTTTTTTTCTGATGGAATTAGTGATGAAAATGACTTTTCGTTGATCACAGTAGTGGTGGAGGTAATCAAGAAGTTGCCTCATGAACTGTCATTTATCTCTCTAACTTCCATTTACTCAAAGTGGTACATCATCATTTCTTATGTGTATTTTTAATAATTATGATGCTATCTTCATAATTATTCACAAACTGAGCATCTAGCTTCGTTTCCTTGACATAGTAATATTTACATTCTCTTGGACAATGATATGTTTCGTTGGTTTGACATTGAAATTTAGCGTACTGTTTCAATATCCATGCCTTTTGTTGTAGTGTCAGTAGATCTTCTCTTTTCTCCTTGTTTACTGTGAGATGATACATCTATTTCTATAATATAGGTTGACCAAAAGATAGCTGTGTTTGCTCAAACAAAGTTCCAAAGAGATGGCATCGAGTTGAGTACAGGATTAAGAGATAAAGGTCTCTGTTGATTCGATTGCAGTGAAGTGCAAACCATCTAGTGGACTGCCGTGTATATTTATTATGTGGACTGCCGTGTGATACTCGAGATGTCAATCCATATTCTTAGATGCATTTTATCTAACCATAATGATGTTGGTTTCAGATAATTTCAAATCGCAAGGTATTGGCATAGACCCAAGCATGTTTGTGCTTCAAGATGAGGAGCTAGGCCTGACGGCAACCACAAGGAAGAGGTGGTGCGGTGGAAGAATACGACGTGGACGATTCCAGCGAGATGTGGCTCGAGTGGATGTAGGTGATGCAACAATGAGAAGATCCTCTGGTTTGGCTGCTCTCCAGTCCTCCCAATCCCTCTGTTTTCTTAGAATATATTTCTCTTTCTTTCATGAGTAGGGACATAATCTTTCGAAGTTTCTACAAAGGGTTTGCTGACCACCTGATTGCTATTCCTCTTCTGTTTCCCTGTCTTTTGGAGCATGTTAGGCTTTAATTTCAATTTAATGATGTACTCTATCATCCACCTTGTAAGACTGTCACCTATATAATAATATGGACCTATTACCTTGCTATGCCTGATGATTGAACACTTCTCTGCTAAGCTTGTGTTATCTCTATTTATATTTTAGCAACTGAGCTACTCTGGCATGCACATGGACGTTCAGAACTTCACAACCAAGGCAGGCGCGCAAAAGACCGCAAATGAGGCGCGTCCAGGGCGCGCCCCAACCACTAGTAGGTTACATATATTGCGTTTTTCAGGTTGCGAATATTGCAACATATATTCAACGTTTGTGCCGCAACAAATGGGGTTTCGTTGCATATATATTTCTTCCGCATGAGTGCTTCAAAATGCTACAACACTTTTGTCCTATTTTACGATAGGGCGAGGGTAAATGGTACTAAAGATGTTGCATGCACTAGAAAAGTGTTGCACGTGGAAGTTTGATGCAGCGATAGCTAAAAGGTCCTAAATTAATCTTCATCTTAAAGTGGTTTTGATGGCTAGGGAGGTGATGAATCCGAAGGTCAGAGAGGTGGCTGATTTTCCCCATGTTTCACTCGACTAGCATCTAGCATTAGCCCAAGCATAATATTGGCGGGGTCCCTTTCTCAACTATCCGCCACCCAGGGTCTCATGCACGTCGCCGCCTTGGACCCCTCTTCTCTTCAGTCCAGTGGCCCCGTTGACGGTCAGAGGAGTGGGGACACCGCTTGTTTCGTTTTGGTTCCTGGCGGCATCGGTAAGTTGGTGGATGCAATGACGTGTCACATTAGGTCTCTCCGGCCTCTCACTACCTCCACGACATCTGATCCATCGTCAACAAATGGTATGTGAGGGTAGATGTTGCCATATCCGTTGTTTCTCTTTAAATTTTGGTAGTTGGTGTGTGAGCCAAGTGAGGCAGCTGGCTAGGTCTTGGTGTGGTGACCTCGAGTTCGTCTTTCGACTTGTTTTGAGGCATGGCCCGATTTCTCTAAACATGTTCCTTTAGCGGTTACTAGATCTTGTTTTCCAGCGTTGTGGCGATTGCACTCTTGAAAGCCTGGTACGCTCCATTGCAATTTTCAAGCTCGGATGACGACGTACAATCAAATGAAGAAGACTACCAATATGGTTTTTCAAGTAATTTTACTTTTTACTCGTCGCTTTGTATCTTTCCATTATACTGACTACAACTATTTTCTTTATAATTAAGATGTCTTTTGGTGGTCTTTATAGAAAGAAGTTCTAGAATATCGGCCCATAACTTGGTTAGCTATATGGGCAGCTATGCATGTGCTCAAAGCAAACATAGTAAAGCCCTGGAGATACGAAGCCATGCTAGGGATACCACGATGGAAGCAAAAGCTCGACCAAACCGAGCCGAGAATAGCACAAAAGAACTGCCATCGTTGCTTATCCTGCGCGGCCCTAAATTAAGCACCCCATCCACGATCGCAGCCTCGCCAGGAGCATGGTTACGTGAGATACCGGACGTCCACGCAACATGTTAGGCATTCATTCGTACTTGTGAGGGCGTGAGCGTGATGTATCTCTGCTTTGGATGGAAAAGCGATTGCCATTTCCGTGCAAGGAATGGGATGCTCGTGCTTTGGGCAATACTAATAAGGTGCAATGGCATGCACGGTCTCTTCACTTCGGTTTCAGTGTCTCGATAGAATAACTTTTTTTTGAAGCTCAACGCCCTTCGGCTCTTTATTCAACAGGGGCAAGCATGTCTGACTGAACGATCTCAGCCAGGCAGCCAGGGATTACATCAAAAGTTTTAACAAAACTATGAATAACTAAAGCTTTCCTAGCTAAACGGTGAGCCGCTTTATTAGTACAGTGACTAGAAAACCATAGCTTGACTCCCTGGAGAAGATTACTCATATCCTTCATCTCACATAGAATGTGATAACCAGCGGACTTCTGTGGTGATTCCCAAAGGTGCTGAATCTGTTGATAGTCAGTCTCAAGTACCACGCGTTGAAGTCCCATATCTAGGGCCATACCCATCGCATGACGGCAGGCCAAGATCTCAATGGATAGGGGATCAGTTGCTCCGTCATAACGGATACAGGCTGCTCTCAAACAAACCCCTTGGTTGTCTCGAGCAATAATACCTGCCCCTCCTGTATTCCTTCCTGGATCAGTTGCCCCATCTGTATTAATCTTGATCCAGCCGTCCTCTGGTGCATGCCATTTTTGCACAATCTCACTATGAACTTGCCCATTTGGTGGCAGCTCCAGAGCACGTACAATCTCCTCTATGATGATCATTGACTGGAGCGGTTGGTACTCCTTTTCCCCGTGTGTATACTTGTTTCGTGAGTGCCAAATTGCCCACATCAAAGTGATCATAATCGCAGCATCATCGCGTTTTATAAGCTAATGGTCAAGCATACCTCGCGACCATGTCCTCGGATTCAGTTTGGGCTGCTGTATGTCAAAGTAATGAGTTGTTGCCTCCCAGAAAACCTTTGCATGATCGCACTCTAGCAGGTTGTGGAATAAGGATTCATGATCATGCCCGCACATAGGGCAATGTGATAAGGTCATGACATGTCGCCGCTGCAATTCGCCATAACACGGCAGAAATCCCTTGACCACATGCCACCAGTAAACTCTAATCTTTGGGAGCACATTAATCTTCCACAATGATCTCCATGTCTCCTATCTACATTAGAGGTCGAAGCTATTATTGTGTCCCTTAATTTCGTGTCCATCCTTTCTTTGTACACCGAGCGTACAGAAAAGATTCCCGATTTCTCCCACGCCCATGCCCATATGTCAGCCCCTGCTCTTCGAGGCCTAGGCATACGTAGGATTGCGTCCGCATCGGGGGTAAACACTTCTCGGATGAGTTCCGAGTCCCACCTGTTTGACACAGGGTCAATTAAGTCTGAGACCAACTGTACCGAGTTTGCAGCACGGGCGCCCATTGGCTTCATCGATGCTTTTCCTTCTATCCACTGATCATGCCAAACCTCGGTCGTTGTTCCATCTCCAACACGCCGAATGAGCCCCTGCTTGAGCATCTCTCTACCTTTGATTATTGCCTGCCACGTTTTTTATGCACCTTTCAGACACCCAGCCGTGAGGAAATCTTCATTGGGGTAATATCTACCCTTGAGCACTCTAGCACACAAGCTATTCGGGTTCTCAAGGAGCCGCCAGGCTTGTTTAGCTCACATCGCATCATTGAACGTCTCAAGATCCCTAAAACCGGGACCTCCTTTCGACTTGGCAATACACATCTTATCCCAAGACTGCCAATGCATTCCTCTTTGGTCAAGTGATCCAGCCCACCAATAGCGTGACATATTTGTCGTCAGTTTCTTGCACAAGCCTTTTGTGAGTTTGAAACAACTCGTAGAGTAGGCTGGTAAAGCTTGGACCACCGATTTCAAGAGAACTTCCTTTGCCGCACATGACATCTTTCTTTCACACCAACCTTGCACCTTCGCCCGGGAGCGTTCATTTATGTGTTCAAATTGTTGCTCTGTAATTCTCCCTGCCGCTGTGGGGAGGCCAAGGTACTTTTCAGATATAGCTTCTCTTTGTATATTTAAAACAGCTTTGACACCTCTTCTCATGGAGGCACCACAATTGGGGCTAAAATATACCGAGCTTTTCATCTTGTTTGCACTCTGGCCCGAGCCCACACTGTACTGTTCTAAGATCTCATTCAGTCTCGTGGCACTCCGACCATCTGCTTTCATAAAAATCAAGCAATAGTCAGCAAACAATTGGTGGGAAATCCATGGAGCCGAGAAGCTTACACGTATTCCCCTACCGATCCACCCTCCGTCATAATTCTGCATCATACAAGATAATCCTTCTCCGCATAGCAAGAATAGATAGGGGGATACTGGGCAACCTTGACGTAACCCTCTTGAAGGGTTGAACGCAGGCAAAAGCTCGCCATTAACTTTTACTTGGAAGCTGACAGTGTTAACACACCGCATCATTAATGATATCCAGGCCTCATCAAAACCAAGTTGTTGCATCATTCCTTGCAAATATGCCCACTCAACTTGGTCATATGCTTTGATCATATCGATCTTGACCGCACACCATCCTTGTTTACCTCTCTTCTTTTTCATAGCATGAATGCACTCGTAAGATACAAGGACGTTGTTGGTAATAAGTCGTCCGGGAACAAAAGCACTCTGCTCATCTGAAATTATCTCATCAAGAATCTCCCGTAAACGATTAGCCAACACTTTGGAGCAAAGTTTATACAACACATTACAGAGGGAAATTGGCCTATACTGAGTGATGTTTCGCGGATTTTTCACCTTTGGTATAAGGACAATTACCGTGCTGTTCACCGAGTCAGGCATAAGGCCACCATTCAGAAAACCCAGAACTGCCGCAGTGACATCTGGTTCAATCAACTCCCAGTGCCGCTGATAGAAACCCGCGTGGAATCCATCACAACCAGGCGCCTTAGTAGGTCCCATAGCAAATAGAGCTGCCTTCACCTCCTCTTCGAGGAACGTTCTCGTCAATCGTCTTGATAGAATAACTGCAAACACGATTCCTTCGCTTTTGCGTCTGCAGGGAATAAAGGTCAGGCAAAATATGCAAGTGAGCACGGGTGGAATGCATATGCCCGGCGTTTTGAAGAAACATGTGCACACTTTGAGTTTTTTCCTTTTTGTGAACCGCAAATGCTTGCAGATGATTGGTGCTTTATTAATATATAAATGCTTGCAGATGTTGTATGTATGTGGTCAAGCAAACTTTTGTGATACTCATTTGTGAATCTGCGAGAAAAAATGCAATTATTTTGTACAAACGACAAACATGCATCTCGCCTTTATACAGCACATGGGCGAGGTTGTCCTGTCTAGTGTTGTTAGGTCTACGCTTCATGTTTCGGGCGACGACGCTCGGTTGGTGCCGACTTTGCCACCGTGAATAAGGTTTTCCGGGTCACCGTCTCGACGGCGTTTAACGATGGTGTTGAAGAGCCACGGATTTGTGGCGTGACAAGGTCTTCAAGGCGGTGGTGAAGGTCACACTACGGGTCTTATTTCTTTGGCCCCGTCTTCGTCACGCCGGCGCGGAGCCAGAAGTGGTTGTGGGCTTGTGGCAGAGATGGCCAACGCTACACTGATGGTCGTGTCCGAGTGATGGTACACAGGTGGTTTTGTAGTGGAAGATGGCTAACGTTTCTCGATCCCCTTAGCAGCACTGCGACTTGAGGGCTTCAGATTCGCCATCCAGTAGGGGTAAAGACGCAGAGTGCATCTCCGGTCGATGACCAACAACGACATGTGTGGCGCCTTGAGCTGCGTCATGGCTCTTTTCACACCCTTTCTGCTATGACCTTCTGTTGGATCCTGACTTGTCGGTGGGATTTTGTTTTTCTCTCGCGTGGCCCCTGGAACCCAAAAACTGCACTGGTAAAGGTAAAGTTGCATGTCTGTTTCTAGCTGACTGGCAAGCAATTGCAAAGGACTTGGCTGCTGTTTGGCAACCGCGGTCGGCTTGCTATGGCCTGCTCGTGGATATTAAAAACGCTATGACAGGCTTCCAATCTTGCACCATCAGCAGTATTAGAAGAAATGGCAACGCCCTGGCTCATGGCCTGGCAGCAGAGGCTAGGCGTTCTGGAGACAGCCTGATGCTTGCGGACGTACCGGACAGTCTTCGTTCTCTCGTGATTAGTGAATGTACTTAGTCATTCGGAGTAGCTTCCTACTCTGATTCTTAAAAAAAAAGTTGCATGTCTCCTTCTAGAGAGCATGATACGAGCGTAGGCATCCGACCGAATTCTCCTATTCTGCACCGAGACGATTAGTAAGTTATCACAACCGAAGGATTCCATTTGCTGCATGCACTTGGATTAGACCATTTTTTTTTGGCTTTTGTGGACTCGGTCCATGCAAATCTCAGCCTCTCCTGTCCGGCTCTCTCCCTTTCTTTCGTCTTCCTTCCCCGTCGCGTCGCTGTGAGTGTGAAGGGCAATGACAGTGAGATCGATATTACGTCAG
The DNA here is from genome assembly GCA_021605205.1 of Aegilops longissima. Lineage (NCBI taxonomy): Eukaryota > Viridiplantae > Streptophyta > Magnoliopsida > Poales > Poaceae > Aegilops > Aegilops longissima. Next base: position 140,791,252 of record CM038677.1, on the reverse strand, counting down.
AGATATATATTGACTCGACTCATGTTTTGTTTAAGCGTGATCGACATGCCACAGCACATAGCATTATCCTAAAAAGAGTTTACCGCACCACCCAGCGACAACTTCTCTATTTCCTTTTTTTTTTCTCAATATATGAACTTCTATCTTGTGTTAGGACAAGTTGCTGAGCTGAATGTATAATCCAAATCGAGTCCTTATCGAAACCACATCTGCGTTAAATACTGCGACTTGTACTCCAGATGAGCATTAATGCCCGGGACAGGGTCAAGTGTTAAAAAATCAAACTAGATGGTGGCGGGTGAGACTGGGTGACGAGACGAATGAATGGCAAGGCTTCAGATTATGGTTTAGCAAATGCCGCGAGTGGCCCCTTTTTGGCTCGCTTTGATTAAACAAAGCGGATATGTTTGGTCATGGTCTCATGGATTCGCTTTGCGTCTCAAGAACGGGAGGCCGAGAAAATTCTGACTATTTTCATTCAGGGAAAGCAGCGGTTATTGTTATACTCGTGCTATCCGGCGCTGACCGCGCGCGCATTAACGCTTGCCAGTGTGATGTCAAAAAAAAAGCACTGCTAGGCGGACGACTGAATTTGGACGACCAACGCACGACAATGAATCCCAGCCAGGGAATCTCGTCCATAACCCACACTCTGTCCGCTGGATTTTTTTTCTCGTGCATAGCATAGATAGGCCACACAGTATCGTGTGTGGAGCAATTTCGAAAAGAAAAAAACGCTTGCCAGCAGCACCGGGATCTCCTCCCCCTCCATTTCCTCAAGATTCAAAAAGAAAAGTATAAGACCTTGTGTGGTTCATAAGTTTTAGAATTTTTTTAACCCCAACTTATAAGTCACAAGCGCAAAAAGTCCTCACTTGTTTGATTTACGGGAGTTAACGTGGGTAAAAATAGTATTACTGTTATAAGTCCCTTTCATAAGTCCCAAATGCCCATTTAAATTTCCATAAGTCTCTTCAGTTTGGTTTAGATGGGACTTATAGGGACTTTTTTAAATCCCTAAACTAATAAGTCCCTGAAAACAAATACCCTCTAAAGCCGGAGGGAGAAATCTGGAGTCGGTTCCTTTGCTTCCGCCTCGTCGTAACACCACACCCTAATCCAAAAGCCACACAGCAGGAACAGATCTAGCCCGCCGCAATGCCAGCGCCGTCGGGATCTCCTCCCCTGATCCTAACCTCGGAGTCGGCGTCGGCGGCCGCGACGGACAAAGCCGAACCGGATGAAGATCAGGACGACTATGTTGGGATCGATCCCGCCGACGCCCTCAGGGGCCTCTACGCGATGATGGCCTCATGGTGTGACCCCAGTCATGAGCCAGGGGATCCCGACAGCCCCGTTCCTCCCTTGCTGATGATCCTCTTCCCCCGCCTCTTCGAGCGCGCGTGGGGATCCGATCGCCTCTACCCTCAAGCTCCGGACGACTGGTGCCCGTACCGCGCGTACCTCCAGAAGTTCTGCGGCCGCAATGCCGCTCTTCTCCGTCCCGACCCCGACGCCTACAGGCGGTGCATGGAGCAGGAGATCAACCTGAAGTCCCAGTGGCTGTCCCGGCGATACATCGTCTCCCCGGACGAGATCAGGCTGAGCGACGACATCCACAGGTGCGCCTTGAACCTCATCCTCTCCAACGGCGGCGGTGAAGGTTCTTCCATCGCCATGGTCGCCGCCGCGTGCGTCGCCAAGGAGACCGAGCTGATCATCGAGAGGCTGGGCTGCGATCCCGGTCTTCTGGACCCGGAAGAGTCCCCCCACGAGAGCACGTGGGTCCGGGAGCTCGCCCTGAGCTGCATGCAAGGTCCTCATCAGGATTGTTCTGATGCTGCTCTTCTGGTTCGGAAGGCTGCCCTGCTGGGCATTACGATTGAAGCCGGCTTGATGACCCAGGACCTGAGGGACAAGTATTAAGAGAAAAGTATGAAGTTCATATGTCAAACTATATGAGAGAAACGAAAAAAAGAAAAGTACTTGCACGAATCGCGATGCAGAATTAAATGGCTAGATAAAGGGGGACGCGGATTTTTAGAGCACGGGCTTCTGGACACCCCCTATCCTTACCATCTAATGTTGCTTTGAGGTCCGTACTACACAACTAACTTACTACATGAAAACTTTCTCTTTTTTGTTTCTTCAAAACAAAACAACAAATGAACTTGAAACTCTCCCGAACAACAAAACATTCTTAGAACAATGTGGGATAAAACTTTCAGATTTTTTTGTCCAAGAAAAATATAGAAAATGAGATTTTTTGATTAAAAAATCTTATTTCTATTATTTATGATGCGCGAAAAAATCTGAAAGTATTTTCCCCACATTCTAGTAAGAATGTTCTGTTGTGCTGAAAAAGCATGAAGTTCATATGTCAAACTATATGAGAGAAACGAAAAAAAAAAGTACTTGCACGAATCGCGATGCATAATTGAATGACTAGATAAGGGGGTGTCCATGAGCCTAAGCTTCATAGGATATTTTCCCTGCAACAAGTCCTACCAGAACAGACTGATCCGGCGCTTTGGATTGGAAGTTGTAACTCAAAACTTCGATGGATGCACCATTGCTCCTTCTGCTCATGATGATTTTAGGTACGCTTTCGTTGCTAAACTTTGAGGAAGATGCTGAGGAAAAGCGTCGCAGGGACGACCTTGTAGACTCTGATGATCCAGCTTCTCAGGAGGCATATGGGGTTTGATGAAGATTCTGAAACTGGGGAAAGGAAATGATGCATCGCGTGCCTCCACACGGGGAGATGAGAGCTGAGAAATGGATGATGCCATGAAGGAGGGATTTTCGTTTATGCTCCCTTCCGAGCGGTGTACTGTACTGCATGCAGCAGACATGCTTTTCAAACTATTTGTTAGGTCTATGTTTAGCTGTGTGAACCATAGCTTTACCAATCTACTCGTACTAGCTTATATTTTTGGGCAATAAAAAAAACTTGCACAAGACAACACCTTTACTCGATGTAGAACGAAAGATGAGGAAATTTTCGCATAATCTTAGCGTAACTCTAACAGATGCGTTATATGTAGCCAATCTTCATACTAACAACTACACCGTAGTATGATGTTTCTTGCAGATAGCAACTAGTATGATATGGAAGATGCGTTATGTGGAGTAGTACGACAATGAGCGTACAAAAAGGTATTATAAAGTCGTTAAAATTTATAGAGCTCGCTCCAAAAAAGAGATTAACCTCCAAATATGGATGTTGGGAGGCCTGATTTGTAGCATGCTCATCGCCAACAACCCATGCAGGAGAAAAGCTTCATCTTCTCTCTTCGCGCCATGATTGGGTTTCTGCCACACCACCGACCTATAGAATCACCAGTGAGGGCGCGGTGTGACCGCTAGCTGCTCGCTCGAGTCCATTTTTTCGCATACCCGAGGCAGCCTGTCGATGGTCGCCACACAATATCATCTGACGTCGCGCCGTACGCCTCCCCCGACGGCGAGGCATCCCCATCGACCTAGCCCTAGCTACCTCCTCCTCCTAGCCGCCATTGCCTTCTCCGCCTCACCTAAGCCATCGCCGATTCTCACAGAATCTTGAGAATCAGACCTCCCCACATATTCTTCCAGAATTTTGAAGTCATGTTTTTCAATCATACCTAATTAAGGTCTAAATAGCTAGGGTTGTCAAGATATGGATTCAAAATTATGGGAGAGTCAAAGAGAAAGTCTGTTTCTTAAGATTTTGAGAGAATCGGCCAAAAGATCTAAGCCTATAATTGTTTTCAGATCGATCCGATCAAGAGTCTCCTCTAAACCTCCCCTCTCCCGCAATCTATCCATGTCCTAACTTTAACCCTTTGGCATGACCCTTTCCATAGCTGCCACCACTATGTTGTCATCACCAACGCACGGACACGAACTACATGGAAGAGCAAGCACAACCGTATATCTGTCTCGCAATAATTAACTAGCCAAGGCCATCTATATCCTTGATTTTCATATATTAGCAAAAGAAAAATAATTGTCTATCGATCATCCAAAGAAAGTGCTAAAATTTAATAACCAGGCTTTACAATGGATGCGAATTAAGAGCAACTCCAGTAACTTCCATCCGGCGAACGTTTGCTGGAAAAGATTGGCATTTGTGAATGTTTTAGATGGCAAATTTAGTTGTATAGGTTGGCAATTTCTGAAAATAAGAAAATATTTACGGCAAAAATGGATATGATTTGTCATTTCCTACTAGATAAAGTTGCCACAAAAAACGTTCGTCAGTTACCATTACCGAAAAGCTGTCGTTTACAGGGAGTTCAGGGCAAAGTTTTGGTAATCCTGATTTTTTTACGGGATTTTTTTTTGAAAAAAAACCCATACTTTATTCATTTGCAATAACAAGTGCATCGTTTATGAGGAGGGGTACAATTTGCCCCAAGGGCTCGTCAAACCAGTTCAAAGATGAAGAAAATCTAGCTAACTTAGCAAGTTCATGTGCGACCCTATTTGTTTCTCTATTACAATGTTCAAATCTAGTAATGGGAAAATCACATGCCAAAAAGCAACAATCTTCAAACACTGCCGCTGTTGTACTCGCCGATCGTCCAACATTATTCATAGTTTTGATGACCTCCAAATTATCTGAGTTAATAACTAGACGGTTGGAACCCACCCATGGAGTAATCGATAGATCATATCTAAGCGCCATAGCTTCAGCCGTCAGAACGTCCGTGCACCAGTCAATTTTCCAATTCCCCCTGGCAATGAATTTCCTTTATCGTCCCTCAAAACAGCACCAGTCGTGCCCTTAAGCCGGTCATGATCAAAAGAGGCATCCACACTAAGTTTTACAAACCCTTTTGGAGGTTACAAACCCCTTTGGAGGTTGGACCCAACCTCTTCTTTTCATAGTAGCATCTGGTGATACTAGATGACCCGTTGCGCCAATGGCGCAAAGGGTGACAGCAAGCCATGTATTTGTAAGAGTAGTGATAGGAAAACTCAGACATAGATTGAAATAATGAGTACTTATTGTTGGTTACTGTTTCTGTTCATGATCGTTGTTTCTCCTGGAACACTCTGTGCTAAATGATAGTACTATATCGCTTGAGTGGAAGGTGGACACTGCCAGGTAGGTCATGCGTCTTCCTTGCTTAGCATATTTGTTGTTGCTAATGAGTACTCGATGTTTGAAACAGAGAAAGTAGTAAAAACAGATAATTATAGATAAGGGTGGCATTATGCATATTAATAGATCAATGAGGAACAACAACAGAGGTTATAGGTAAAAGTATAGGTGGCAGTTGTTCAAAAGCAACAGATAGCATCGTCAAAAAACAAAGGAAGGTTTCATCCTATTACAGAACTTGATTAGTAGTTGTAAGGGCATATTTATCCCCAAGATGTTTTGGTGATTGATGACAATGCTTTTGCGGACTAATCGCGTGCGTTGAGTTCTTTCAGAGATTCATCCTTTGGCACGAGACGATTACTTCCCCTCGGTGTTTTATTCAAGACGGTGTAGCTCCTTCGTTTCTATGCTGGTGGTCTAGTTTCGTAGGAGTCACCGTACTATCAAGAGGGGATCCGCTTTGGTTAGGCTAGGGTGGAATCAACACGTACACATCCCTATCACACCCGTTGCTTTTTTCCGCTTCATTGGAGCTATCTTTCCTTAATCTGTGCCTACCTATCCTGTCCCAGCGGTAGTACCGCGGTCCTCAGCGATAGTACCGCCGAAGCTCGTCAAGCGGTAGTACCGCTCCCCGAGCGGTAGTACCGCTTGTGAGCTTCGGCCGTAGTACCGCAGTGGTTCCGGGCTACTACCACCTCGATTCTCGACTGCTATTTCTCGTGTCGGGTTTTACGGTACTAGTTGCGGCGATGAGGGCGTAATACCGCTCAAGCGGTAGTACCGCTTTGTACTTCATGATAGTACCGCCGAGGACAGGGCCCTGTTTCCCTCGTCAGCGGGGCAGTACCGCTGGGAGGGAGCGGTAGTACCGCTTATAAGCGGTAGTACCGCGCCGCCTAAGCGGTAGTACCGCTCTGCAGCGGGCTGGTTGGTGGGTAACGGTTGGATTGGTTCCCCCACTATATATAGGTGTCTTCTTCCCCAAAGTTGACCCACCTCTTTCCCCCAAAGCTCCATTGTTTCTCCAAGCTCCATTTTCGCCCAATCTCTCTCCCTAGCCAATCAAACTTGTTGATTTGCTCGGGATTGGTTGATAAGGCCCCGATCTACACTTCCACCAAGAGAAATTTGATTCCCTCTCTTATCCCTAGCGGATCTTGTTACTCTTGGGTGCTTGAGCACCCTAGACGGTTGAGGTCACCCAGAGCCATACTCCATTGTGGTGAAGCTTCGTGGTGTTGTTGGGAGCCTCAATTGTTGTGGAGATTGCCCCAACCTTGCTTGTAAAGGTTGGTCGCCTCCTTCAAGGGCACCAATAGTGGAATCACGGCATCTCGCATTGTGTGAGGCGTGAGGAGAATCGGTGGCCCTAGTGGCTTCTTGGGAGCATTGTGCCTCCACACCGCTCTAACAGAGACGTACTTCCCCTTAAAAGGAAGGAACTTCGGTAACACATCCTCGTCTCCACCGGCTCCACTCTTGGTTATTTCGTGCCTTTACTTTTGCAAGCTTCTTGTATTATATCCTTGCTTGCTTGTGTGTTAGTTGTCATTGCATCATATAGGTTGCTCACATAGTTGCACATCTAGACAACCTATATTATTGCAAAGTTTAAATTGGTAAAGAAAAGCTTAAAAATTGTTAGTTGCCTATTCACCCCCCTCTAGTCAACCATATCGATCCTTTCAATTGGTATCAGAGCCTCGTCTCTTTTTAAGGACTTTACCGTCCGAAGAGTATGGTTGACGTCGTAGATGATGTGGGAGAGCACTCCGGTGCGAATCCGATATCATCTACGGGAGATGGGGGTAACTCGATCTCTCGTGAGGAATTCAATGTGGCGTTGGACACATTGAAAACCTCCATGACGACCGAGGTCAAGGACATGTTTAAGGAATTCCTAGAAGGGCTTAAACTTTCCACCGCACCCGTGAAAGTGGGTGATCCCGCCAACACGGGGACGGATGCTAACTCCGATAAGGGGGAAGCTACTAGTGAGAAAGCCCCATCGTCTAGTGGTAAGAATGGCACCGGCATCTTCGCCCATGTGCAACCTCCTTCCGTTTATGGTGGACCAATTCCTTCTACTCATTTGAATCATGCCGGTCCATCTCCTAAGATTGATAAAAAGGAGGATTTTGATTCTTGGGTTTATCGTTTTAAGCGTCATTTAAATCATGTGAACACTAACCTTTGGGGAATCATTGAAGAAGGTTTCTATCCGCATGACCCGAGCAACTTCTCTCCTAGAGAAGTCGTGGACCATCAATTCAATGAGAATGCTCTCTTCATCGTCCAAGAAGCAATCCTTCCCGAAGACCTCCCTCATCTCCGGCCCTACTCCCTTGCCAAAGATGCTTGGCACAAGGTGGTTTCCCTTTATCGAGGAAGCGCAAGCATTCAACGTTCCAACTATGGAGTGGTGCAAGATGAAGCCGATGAGTTTGCAATGAAAGAAGATGAAGAAGCTCGTGAGATCTATCGGAGAGTTACCAAGCTCGCGGTCTCCCTCCGGGATCATGGAAGTAAGGACACGGATGACAACTGGATCAAGCGCAAATTCCTCAAGGCAATGATGCCCTACCACAAAGCCATGTCCTCCGTCATCCGTCAAAGGCCGGACTTCCACACCCTGTCCTCAAGTGATGTGTTGGATGAGTTTGTGGCTATGAGCATATTGGACAAGACCGCCGACAATGCGGTGCTTCGCTCCCAAAGAGCAAAGAAGCCCAACCTCGCTTTGAAGGCCAAGGTTTGTGTCGAAGAGGAAGGAGAGGAGGAAGAAGAAGAGAGCAACCTCAAGATCTGAGTATGACTATCATGAACACATGGCCCTTGCTTCAAGGCAATTTTGGAGCAAGAAGAACTCAAGGCCCAACTTCAACAAGAGCAACTCAAGTGGAGCAAAGGGCAAGCAACGAGTGAGGACTTGCTTCAATTGTGGCAATGTGAGTCACTTTGTTGCGGAGTGCCCATATGAGAAGAGGGAAGACAATGGTGGCAAGCTCATCCGTAAGGACAAGGCCAAGTCTTTCCCCAACAAGAGCAACTTCACCAAGAAGGCTCCTCACAAAGCTTTGCTGGTTCAAGAAGAGTACAATGAGGATGATGATGATGGTGAAGATGGTGAGTCGGTTGCCATGGCCTCCGTTGCCATTGCGACGACTCCTCGGGTGTCTCTCTTCGACTCACCTAATGAAAACATCACCGCCAAGTGCCTCATGGCTAAAGCCACAAACAAGGTAACCCCCAACATCAAAACTACCATCATCAATCATTCTTCTTTGACGGATTGCATTGATGAACATGAGGGGACTAATGTGGAGGAGAATGAGTTTGAGACCTTTATGGGTAAACTCAAGGGCAAATCCAAGAAGCACTTCGTTGCTCTCTTGGAACAACTTGGTGAAGCCAATGACATGATCGAGGCTCATGAAGAAACCATCTCTAAGATGGAAGGGCATAGTCGTGACTATACCGATGAGATTTCGGATCTTTCCAATGCTCTTGAGGAAGAGCGTGGTCTTCGTTTGGCTCTTGAGGAGTCATACAACGATGATCATGCTAAATTAAAGAAAGATATTGATCATGCTCTTGTTGTGTCTCGTGTGCTAAGCTCTGAGAAGGCAAAATTTGGAGTTGATCTTGCTAGACTCAACGAGGAGTTTGACATTCTCGACAAGGCTTACAAAGTCTTGAAGCGTGCTCATGCTAGTCTCAAAGAGTCTCATGATCAACTCCAAGTGAAGCTAACCAAGGAGAAAGCCACCTTTCCTCATATGGTATTGATTGATAATGCAAATGCTACTAACCCTTGTTGTGAGCATGTGCATCTTGTTGAGGAGAATGCTAAGTTGAAGGAGCAACTTGAAAAAGGCCTTGTCACATGCATACAAGGTGAGAAGAACCTTAACGACCTTTTGAGTAATCAAAAGGAAGTTGTGGCCAAGGAGGGGATTGGGTTCGCACCCAAGCCCAAGAACAAGAAGAAGAATGACAAGACCAAGCAACCTCCTCCTCTCAAGCAAACTTTTGCGAGGGAGGGAGAGGGTGCTTCCAAGAAGAAGAAGAACCATGCAAAGGGTGGCAATGCCAAGAAGGGCAACGCCACCCCTCCGAACATAGCCGGCGACTTTAATCCTTCTTATGTGTTATGCCGCACTAGTGATGGGCATGTTTATGCCAAATTTGTTGGTTCTCCTCATGATACATTGAATGGTCTATTTGGGTTCCTAAGACCCTTGTTACTAACATCAAAGGACCCATTACAAAATGGGTACCTAAAACCAAGCATTGATCATGTGTACGAGTTTGCTTCCGGTGGGGGATCATGGCTGCTCGATAGTGGAGCTACAAATCATATGACCGGAAGCAAGGACTTGGTGGTGGACGTGCAAAAGGTTCCATCTATGCCCACCAATGTTGAGTGGGGTGATGCCTCACATTCTAAGGTATTGGGTCTTGGCAAGGTTGTGATTTCTCATGATCTAACGATCGAGAAAGTCATGCTTGTTGAGTCCCTTGCATACAATTTGCTTTCCATTCGTCAACTTGCACTCATGGGTTTTTCTACCTTCTGTGACATTGATACCGTGGCCCTCTTGTGGAGCAAGACTCTTAAAGTAGCCTTTGTTGGGCATGTCGAGAATGGTCTCTATGTGATTAACTTTTCGGAGCGACCCACTAAGACCGCGACATGCCTAATGGCTAAAGTTGACGTGGGATGGCTTTGGCATCACCGTTTGGCCCACATCAATATGAGATCTTTGCAAAGTCTTCTCAAGGGGGACCATGTCCGTGGAATAACAAATGTTAGTTTTGCCAAAGATCGTGCTTGCAGTGCTTGTATTGAAGGAAAGCTTCATGAGAAGGCTCACCCTCCCACAACCATCATCTACTCGAAGAGACCCTTGGAGCTCCTTCACATGGATCTCTTTGGGCCTCCATCATTTGATAGTCTTGGAGGTAGAAAGTATTGCTTGGTGATTGTGGATGACTATTCAAGATACACTTGGGTATACTTCTTCAAGAGGAAGAGTGAGACTCAACAAACCGTCATCGACTTTGCAAATGAAGCTCAACGTCAACATAATGCAAAGATCTTGACAAAAAGAAGTGGCAACGGCACCGAGTTCAAGAACTACACCTTGGATGAGTTTCTTAGTGATGAGGGGATCAAGCATCAATATTCTGCACCATATACCCCTCAACAAAATGGTGTTGCAGAGAGGAAGAACCGGACGTTGATGGATGCGACAAGGACCATGATGGCGGAATTCAAGTCTCCATACAACTTTTGGGCCGAAGCCATCAACACCGCATGTCATGCATCCATTCGGCTCTATCTCCACAAAGGCTTGAACAAGACTCCTTATGAGATACTCACCGGCAACAAGCCCAATCTCAAGTACTTCCGGGTGTTCGGGTGTAAGTGTTTCATTCTCAAGAAAGGTGTTCGTTTGTCTAAATTTGAAGCTAGAGCTCATGAGGGCATATTTGTTGGTTATGCTACAAACTCTCATGCTTACCGTGTCCTCAATAAATCCACGGGACTTATTGAGGAGACGTGTAACGTGGAGTTTGATGAGAATAACGGCTCCCAAGTGGAGCAAAGTGGCATTTGTGATGTAGGTGATGAAATTCTTCCTCAAGCCATAAGAAGAATGGGTGTTGGTTTTATCCTACCGTTGAGGAACCCCTTGTGGCCGAAGGAGAAGGACAATGCTCCACTCAAGTGGAGCCATCACCAACCCAAGGCCCACACGCTCCCGAAGAACAAAGTGAAGGCCCTCAACCTCATGAACAAGACCAAGGGCAAGATCATGCTCAAGACGATGGTGACACACCAAATGATGCCCAAGGTCAAGTTCTCTCTCCCGAGCATGCTCAAGATCAAGAACATGTTCAAGACGGCGCTCAAGATGATCAAGTGACCCCTCCTCATCTCACATCCGAGGAGGAATTAGAGCATCGTGCCGCCAAGATTGCGTCCAAACTCACCACCAAAGGCCATATCATGGAGAATGTGGTTGGAAGCCTAAGAAAAGGGGTAAGCACTCGTAGACAATTGGCAAACTATTGTGAGCATCACGCATTTGTCTCTTGTGTTGAACCCCAAAAGGTCTATGAGGCGCTCGAAGACTCGGATTGGCTCAATGCCATGCATGAAGAACTCAACAACTTCGAGTACAACAAGGTGTGGAGATTGGTTCCAAGGCCATCGGGGAACCACAACGTCATTGGAACCAAGTGGATCTTCAAGAACAAGCAAGATGCTCATGGGAACATCGTTCGCAACAAGGCAAGATTGGTAGCACAAGGCTACTCCCAAGTCGAGGGAATTTGCCGCTCTCATGACCTCCAAGTTCAAGATGTCTTCGATGGGAGAGTTGAAGTTCTTCCTTGGTTTTGATATCAAACAAAGAAGTGAAGGAACCTTCATCAACCAAGCCAAATACACTCAAGACATGCTAAAAAGATTCAAGCTAAGTGATGTCAAGCCGGCTACTACACCAATGCCCACCAAATGCCAACTTGACATTGATCCCAATGGTAAAGCGGTGGATCAAAAGGTATATCGCTCCATGATTGGCTCCTTGCTTTACCTTTGTGCATGTAGACCGGATATCATGTTGAGTGTGGGGATGTGTGCACGGTTTCAAGCCGCACCGAAGGAAAGTCACTATGTGGCGGTCAAGCGAATCTTTTGATATTTGGCTCATACCCCAAACTTTGGCTTATGGTACCCAAGAGGGGCAAATTCAAGCTTGAAGGATTTACGGATTCCGATTGGGCGGGAGACAAAGTGGATAGGAATTCCACTTCCGGAGGGTGCCAGTTTCTTGGGTGCTCTTTGGTGAGTTGGTCTTCCAAGAAGCAAAGTTGTGTGTATCTCTCATCCACCGAAGCTGAATATGTGGCGACCGGTAGTTGTTGTGCACAACTCTTATGGATGAGGCAAACTTTAAAGGAATACGGTGTCATTTGTGACAAAGTGCCTCTTTGGTGTGACAACGAAAGTGCCATCAAGATTTCTCTCAACCCGGTGCAACACTTCAAGACGAAGCATATTGAGATTCGGTATCATTTCATCCGGGATCACATTAGGCGAGGGGAGATCGAGCTCAAGTATGTCAACACTCATGATAACCTTGCTGATATTTTCACGAAGCCCTTGGATGAAGCAAGATTTCGCGAGTTAAGGCATGAGCTAAATATCATTGATTCGAGCAATGTGACTTGAACCCTTGCACACCCCACCTCACTCAACTTGGTGTCTAGTTTAGGTGTAGGCATGAACATAGGGGGAGTGTTGTTCTCTCAATGAACTCTCCCTCCCCCCATTATGCATAAATTGATCTAGTCTTTCACTTTAACCATATTTGTATGGTACTAGTGCTTCAAGGACGAGTGTTGGTCATGGGTCCAAGGTTAAAATCTTCACGACGCCATACCTCTTGACTCAAACATAGGTGGCCTTGGCCACCGCCCTCTCTTGAAGAGGTGTGTTCTGGTCCGTTGTTTGTGTGTTTGTAGCCTTGTTGGTTCTTCCTTTGTCTTGGCTGAGTTTTTCCGTTCTCTTTGAGCTTAAGCCGTGTGTTTAGAGGCCTGTGGTTGCTGAGCGGTACTACCGCTGGTGGTGCGCGGTACTACCGCTCTAAGCGGTACTACCACCCACCAGCGCGGTACTACCACTACGAGGCGGGGGCAGGGGGGTTATGTCGGGGCAGGGGAGTTTTCTTCTCCCCCATACCCATTCGCTCGCCCCCACGACCATGTTCGTCTCTCCAGCAACCGGCGCCGCGGGAGGGCTCCGGCGGATCTCCCTCTCCGGGGCGCTCCTCTCCATTCCCTTCGGTGGAGTCGATCCCCACCTTGTCCTCTTGTCATGGATGCCGGTATTGCCTCCGTTCCCTCTTTCTTCTTGTCTAGATTTCCAATCTAGCATCCTAGGGGCAATAGTAGTTGCATCTCTAGATTTTTGGCCAAATCTAGGCTTGAGTAGGATGGAGAAGGCCTCTAGGCAGTTTAGATTGGTGTTTGGTAGGAGTATTTTTGAATTTGGTAGGACGGTAGTGCCGGATCTGACCACGGCAGTAGGAAACTGCCGTTTCCCGTCTCAAGCGGTACTACCGCTTGGAGCGGTACTACCGCTCTCAGGTCGCGGTACTACCGCCCTCTACCAGTTTCCACCATACTTCTACTAATCAGTGATCCGTTTTAGTTTTGTTTGGTGGCTTATGCTCGTTCTTTCTGGTTGTTTGCGTGTTCGTGTGTGTGGTTCCAGGTGATAAGCTTCCTGAGCATCAGGCTCGGCGTGTCAACCCCGGTCGTGCCACGTCCAAGCGGTACCGTACAACTGAGTCTGCAAGAGGTTCCTCAAGTGCTGCTCCTCCACCCCAATCTGTAGGAGGTTCCTCAAGTGCTTCTCCTCCACCCCAACTCCAGAAGACGCCTGGTGTCAAGCCGAAGCCAGGCAAGACTGTGCCAAAAATGCCAGCCAAGGAGTTCTGGGCACGACGTCGCCGCAACCCCTATGAGGCAGACCAAGATCCCACTATGGTCAACCGTCCGTTCTGGAATAGGTTTCAGTTTGCCATCTTCTTTGATGTTCTCAAGGCCAAGAAGAACCTCTATGTTAACGTGCACTCCATTGACACCAACCATATGGAGAAGGATCCTGATTATTTTTGTGAAGCTCTTCAGATGTGCACTCAGCTGAACATTCTTAGTGTCATGCAATTCAACAAAGATTATGATGCTGATATTGTGGCCCAATTCTATGCCACGGTTCATCTCGGGACTGGTGAGGACAGGACACCGACTTGGATGACCAATGGCAAGTTGCTTTCAGTCAAGTGGAAGGCGTTCATGAATTTGATTGGGGTGGAAGATCGAGGGCTTGAGTCTCCTGTCGGCTTTCGTCCACACCGCAACAACTCCGCCACTCACAAGCAAGCTCTATGGCCCTACTGCACTTTGAAGGTGAACCCTGAGACGAAGAAGGAAACATATGAGCTTCCTGCCTTTCTGGACGTTCTTCACCGTGTCTTCCATGAGACTCTTTTCCCTCGCATCGGGAATCTGGATATGGTTCACTCTTATCTCGTGGACATGCTTCTCTTCTGCCAGCGTGAGAAGGAACAAAACACCGGAGAGTCCCTAGATATTTCTCATGTTATGTGGTCTGAGCTGTTATCTGCTATCTCCGAGCGCAAGTGCCCGATTTATGGCCCGTTCATCATGTTGCTTATTGAGAAGGCCTGGGGTCGTGTCTATCCCAAGGTGATGCTAGAGACCGGGGAGTTGGTTTCTCACACCATCAAGCGTCTGAGGAAGAAGGACAACTGGGGCTCTCAGGTCCCTACATCTGGAGTTCCTTCGTCTGCCACTGCCATGGAGACCGAGGAGGAGGCTGAGACTGAGGCTGAGGATGATGATGACTATGTGCCTTCTGCAGCAGAGCCCTCTTGGGCAAAGAAGCTCAAGCTCAAGATGAAGAAGTTGTTCTGCATGGAGGCTCACGACCAGTACATGACTCATGTGGGTGAGAAGAAGGCCCGTCGTCGTCACAAGGAGCTCATGCGCCAGTTGGGTGCCACAGTTAACAGTGGATGTGAGGACCGGCTTACTGAGGAGGAGGAGTGGATTCAGCAGCACTGCCCGTGGACCGATTCTGATGCCGAGCACTTCCCGACCGACGATGGTGGCGCAGACGTTCCCGCTGAGATCTGATTCTCTTGCTCTCACCTGGAGCTGTAGCCACACTCCCTCTCCTTTTTGGTGTCTTGATGCCAAAGGGGGAGAGAGTTTAGGGATTTGTGTTTCCTCGCGTCGTTTGTGTTTCCTCACGTCGTTTGTGTTTTCTCGCGTCGTTTGTGTTTTCTCGCGTTTGCCTAGTTTGGTTTGTGCCTGGTTTGTGTCAGTGAGACCTAAGTTCTAGTCATATGGTGTGAGACATATGCTACCTTATCTTTCGAATATCTTTATCTATGTCTATCTAGCTTATGAGTTGCATGCTTATCCTGTTATCTGTATTGCTCTCATATATCATGCTTAGGTAGTTGGTCTCTAAAATGTAGGGGGGGCGTTGATCCTGGTATCTGTGCCGTGCAGTCCAAAGCACTTATCTAGACAACACACATCCAGGGGGAGCCCTTCTACGTTTCAGGACGGTGGGGCTTTGCGCCGATCCTATATCTTTCATGTTTGTGCAAATCCCGTATTATCATCATTCCACCAAAAAGGGGGAGATTGTAAGGGCATATTTATACCCAAGATGTTTTGGTGATTGATGACAATGCTTTTGCGGACTAATCGCGTGCGTTGAGTTCTTTCAGAGATTCATCCTTTGGCACGAGACGATTACTTCCCCTCGGTGTTTTATTCAAGGCGGTGTAGCTCCTTCGTTTCTATTTGGTGGTCTAGTTTCAGAGGAGTCACCGTACTATCAAGAGGGGATCCGCTTTGGTTAGGCTAGGGTGGAATCAACACGTACACATCCCTATCACACCCGTTTCTTTTTCCGCTTCATTGGAGCTACCTTTCCTTAATCTGTGCCTACCTATCCTGTCCCGGTAGTATCGCGGTCCTCGGTGTAGTACCGCGAAGCTAAATCAGCGGTAGTACCGCTCCCCGAGCGGTAGTACCGCTTCCTGAGCGGTAGTACCGCTTGTGAGCTTCGGCCGTAGTACCGCGGTGGTTCTGGGCTACTACCGCCTCGATTCTCGAGTGCTATTTCTCGTGTCGGGTTTTACGGTACTAGTTGCGGCAGTAGGGGCGGTAGTACTGCTCCAAGCGGTAGTACCGCCTGTACTTCCATGGTAGTACCGCTCGGGGGACAGGGCCCTGTTTCCCTCGTCAGCGCGGCAGTACCGCTGGGAGGGAGCGGTAGTATCGCCCTGCCCAAGCGGTAGTACCGCTCTGTGCGGGGCTGGTTGGTGGGTAACGGTTGGATTGGTTCCCCCACTATATATAGGTGTCTTCTTCCCCAAAGTTGACCCACCTCTTTCCCCCAAAGCTCCATTGTTGCTCCAAGCTCCATTTTCGCCCGATCTCTCTCCCTAGCCAATCAAACTTGTTGATTTGCTCGGGATTGGTTGAGAAGGCCCCGATCTACACTTCCACCAAGAGAAATTTGATTCCCTCTCTTATCCCTAGCGGATCTTGTTACTCTTGGGTGCTTGAGCACCCTAGACGGTTGAGGTCACCCCGAAGCCATACTCCATTGTGGTGAAGCTTCGTGGTGTTGTTGGGAGCCTCCAATTGTTGTGGAGATTGCCCCAACCTTGCTTGTAAAGGTTGATCGCCGCCTTCAAGGGCACCAATAGTGGAATCACAACATCTCGCATTGTGTGATGGCGTGAGGAGAATACGGTGGCCCTAGTGGCTTCTTGGGAGCATTGTGCCTCCACACCGCTCTAACGGAGACGTACTTCCCCTTAAAAGGAAGGAACTTCGGTAACACATCCTCGTCTCCACCGGCTCCACTCTTGGTTATTTCGTGCCTTTACTTTTGCAAGCTTCTTGTATTATATCCTTGCTTGCTTGTGTGTTAGTTGTCATTGAATCATATAGGTTGCTCACATAGTTGCACATCTAGACAACCTATATTATTGCAAAGTTTAAATTGGTAAAGAAAAGCTTAAAAAATGTTAGTTGCCTATTCACCCCCCCTCTAGTCAACCATATCGATCCTTTCAGTAGTCCTTAGAATGCTAGATGATATTTAGATACGACTTCCATTGCTGTCGATGGTTCATCTAAAGGAAACGTACGATGAGAACCAGGTGGTGCTTTGTGGTGACCTTAAAACGAAAGGCACAGATGTCTCCTTCATGGATTTTTGCAAGGCGGCGGAACTCAGACCTGTTGGTTGTTATGGTAGTTCTCTTGTCGGTTCCTAGCATGATGCGACAATTGGCGTGTACATCATTGTTTGCAAGCCTGACCTTGAGTGTATCATAATCTGGGTCAATGTAATCTTTTATTTAGCTTTCAGTGTAGTTGACCTGAAAATACTGGTGAGAAAAAATGAATTAATTAAATGGATTGGAGAGTGTCTTGTCACTCTTACACCGAGAAGGTTTAAATATAGATAGTGAGAACAATTATGAGTAAATAATGTAAATAATGGCAGGAAGCTAAAGAAGGGTGCAGAGCATGTTACATTCCTTCCTATGTGGAGCATAAGATGTAAATTGGTTGTTTCTGTATGTATGGTACTCTAGTGAAGGAGAATAAATATAGGCATGGAGAAAACAGGTATATCGGACTATATGAATATTAGTTTCTAAGGTTGCATGTAGCAAGTTGATGATAATTGGTGTGCTGGTGCTAATAGCAGTGTATACAGTTTTTTAAATATGGCGCAAAGGACGAGAGCAAGCCAAGTATTAAAAACAGTGCAAACAAAAATATTCAAGGTTGTTGTTAAAGAACTGATGGTTGAACGAGAGAAAAGTAGCAGAAATAGACATTAGTAATAGTAGAGGTCACATACGTTATAACATACTCCCTCCGTTCGGAATTACTTGTCGTAGAAATGGATGTATCTAGACATTTTTTAGTTCTAGATACATCCATTTCTATGAAAAGTAATTCGGAATGGAGGGAGTAGCTTGTAGTTGTTTAAAAGCAGGATATGACATTGTCCAAAAGAAGAAGTAATATTCATCCTGTCATAGTGAAGGAAATATGCCCTAGAGGCAATAATAAAGTTATTATTTATTTCCTTATTTCATGATAAATGTTTATTATTCATGCTAGAATTGTATTAACCGAAAACATAATACATGTGTGAATACATAGACAAACATAGTGTCACTAGTATGCCTCTACTTGACTAGCTCATTAATCAAAGATGGTTAAGTTTCCTAACCATAGACATGAGTTGTCATTTGATTAACGGGATCACATCATTAGGAGAATGGTGTGATTGACTTGACCCATTCCGTTAGCTTAGCACTTGAACGTTTAGTATGTTGCTATTGCTTTCTTCATAACTTATACATGTTCCTATAACTATGAGATTATGCAACTCCCGTTTACCGAGGAACACTTTGTGTGCTACCAAACGTCACAACGTAACTGGGTGATTATAAAGGTGCTCTACAGGTGTCTCCGAAGGTACTTGTTGGGTTGGCGTATTTCGAGATTAGGATTTGTCACTCCGATTGTCGGAGAGGTATCTCTGGGCCCACTCGGTAATGCACATCACTTGTAAGCATTGTAACTAATGAGTTAGTTGCAGGATGATGTATTACGTAACGAGTAAAGAGACTTGCCGGTAACAAGATTGAACTAGGTATTGAGATATCGACGATCGAATCTCGGGCAAGTAACATACCAATGACAAAGGGAACAACATATGTTGTTATGCGGCTTGACCGATAAAGATCTTCGTAGAATATGTGGGAGCCAATATGAGCATCCAGGTTCCGCTATTGGTTATTGACCAGAAATGTGTCTCGGTCATGTCTACATTGTTCTCGAACCCGTAGGGTCCGCACGCTTAAGGTTTTCGATGACAGTTTTATTATGAGTTTATGAGTTTTGATGTACCGAAGGAGTTCGGAGTCCCGGATGAGATCGGGGACATGACGAGGAGTCTCGAAATGGTCGAGACGTAAAGATCAATATATTGGACGACTATATTCGGACATCGGAAAGGTTCCGAGTGATTCGGGTATTTTTCGGAGTACCGGAGAGTTATGGGAATTCGTATTGGGCCTTAATGGGCCATAATGGGCCATACGGGAAAGAAGAGAAAGGCCCCAAAGGGTGGCCACACCCCTCCCCATGGACTAGTCCGAATTGGACTAGGGAGGGGGGTGGCGCCCCCTTCCTTCCTTCTCCTTCTCCCTTCCCTTTCCTTCTCTCCTACTGTTATTACTTGGAAGGTCTCCTAGTTCTACTAGGAAAAGAGGAATCCTACTCCCGATGGGAGTAGGACTTCCCTAGGGCGCGCCATAGAGAGGGCCGACCCTCCCCCTCCTCCACTCCTTTATATACGGGGAGAGGGGCACCCCTTGGAGACACAACAATTGATCTTTTGATCTCTTAGCCGTGTGCGGTGCCCCCCTCCACCACAGTCCTCCTCGATAATATTGTAGCGGTGCTTAGGCGAAGCCCTGCGACGGTAGAACATCAAGATCGTCACCACGCCGTTGCGCTGACGGAACTCTCCCTCGACACTCGGCTGGATCGGAGTTCGAGGGACGTCATCGAGCTGAACGTGTGCTAGAACTCGGAGGTGTCGTAATTTCGGTGCTTGATCGGTCGGGCCATGAAGACGTACGACTACATCAACCACGTTGTGCTAACGCTTCCGCTTTCGGTCTACGAGGGTACGTGGACAACACTCTCCCCTCTTGTTGCTATGCATCACCATGATCTTGCGTGTGCGTAGGAATTTTTTTGAAATTACTACGTTCACCAACAGTGGCATCCGAGCCTTGGTTTTATGCGTTGATGTTATATGCACGAGTAGAACACAAGTGGGTTGTGGGCGATACAAGTCATACTGCTTACCAAGCATGTCATACTTTGGTTGGCAAGATTGTTGAATGAAGTGGCCGGACCGACATTACGCCAGACGCTTACGCGAGACTGGTTCTACCGATGTGCTTTGCACACGGTGGCTGGCGGTGCCGTTTCTCAACTTTAGTTGAACTGAGTGTGGCTCGCCCGGTCCTTGAGAAGGTTAAAACAGCACTAACTTGACGAACTATCATTGTGGTTTTGATGCGTAGGTAAGAACGGTTCTTGCTCAGCCCGTAGCAGCCACGTAAAATTTGCAACAACAAAGTAGAGGACGTCTAACTTGTTTTTGCAGGGCATGTTGTGATGTGATATGGTCAATACGTGATGCTATATTTTATTGTATGAGATGATCATGTTCTGTAACCGAGTTATCAGCAACAGGCAGGAGCCATATGGTTGTCGCTTTATTGTATGAAATGCAATTGCCCTGTAATTGCTTTACTTTATCACTAAGCGGTAGCGATAGTCGTAGAAGCAATAGTTGGCGAGACGATGATGTCTACTACACAACCTTCTTCTTGTAGATGTTGTTGGGCCTGCAAGTGCATAGGTTTGTAGGACAGTAGAAAATTTCCCTCAAGTGGATGACCTAAGGTTTATCAATCCGTGGGAGGCGTAGGATGAAGATGGTCTCTCTCAAACAACCCTGCAACCAAATATCAAAGAGTCTCTTGTGTCCCCAACACACCCAATACAATGGTAAATTGTATAGGTGCACTAGTTCGGCGAAGAGATGGTGATACAAGTGCAATATGGATGGTAGATATAGGTTTTTGTAATCTGAAATATAAAAACAGCAAGGTAACTAACGATAAAAGTGAGCACAAACGGTATTGCAATGATAGGAAACAAGACCTAGGGTTCATACTTTCGCTAGTGCAAGTTCTCTCAACAATAATAACATAGATAGATCATATAACAATCCCTCAACATGCAACAAAGAGTCACTTCGAAGCCACTAATAGCGGAGAACAAACGTAGAGATTATGGTAGGGTACGAAACCACCTCAAAGCTATTCTTTCAGATCAATCTATAAAAGAGTTCGTACTATAATAACACCTTAAGACACAAATCAACCAAAACCCTAATGTCACCTAGATACTCCATTGTCACCTCAAGTATCCGTGGGCATGATTATACGATATGCATCACACAATCTTAGATTCATCCAACCAACACAAAGTACTTCAAAGAGTGCCCCAAAGTTTCTACCGGAGAGTCAAGAACGTGTGCCAACCCCTATGCATAGGTTCATGGGCGGAACCCGCAAGTTGGTCACCAAAACATACATCAAGAGGCACATGATATCCCATTGTCACCACAGATAAACACGACAAGACATACATCAAGTGTTCTCATAAAAGACTCAATCCGATAAGATAACTTCAAAGGGGAAACTCAATTCATCACAAGAGAGTAGAGGGGGAGAAACATCATAAGATCCAACTACAATAGCAAAGCTCGGGATACATCAAGATCGTGCCATAGAGGGAACACGAGAGAGAACACGAGAGAGAGATCAAACATAGCTATTGGTACATACCCTCAGCCCCGAGGGTGAACTACTCCTCCTCGTCATGGAGAGCGCCGGATGATGAAGATGGCCACCGATGATGGGTTCCCCCTCCGCAGGTGCTTGGAACGGGCTCCCGAGAGGTTTTGGTGGCTCTGGAGGCTTGCGGCGGAACTCCCGATCTATCTTCTGTTCGGAAGTTTTAGGGTGCGAGGTATATATGGGTGAAAGGATGCGTCGGTGGAGCTACGGGGCCCCACGAGGCAGGGCGCGCCCTAGGGGGTGGGCGCGCCCCACCCTCGTGGGCAGCCCGTATCTCCCGACGTGCACTCCAAGTTCCTGGGTTGCTTTCCTTCCAAAAATAACTTCTCCAGTTGATTTCGTTCCGTTTGACTCGTCGATATTCCTTTTCCTCGAAACACTTTGAAATATGCATAAAACAACAAATCTGGGCTGGGCCTCCGGTTAATAGGTTAGTCCCAAAAGTAATATAAAAGTGGAAAATAAAGCCCAATATTGCCTAAAACAGTAGATAATATAGCATGGAGCAATCAAAAATTATAGATACGTTGGAGACGTATCAGACGACAACGATGCTACGATGGAGATCAAGGTGTCGCGCCGGTGACGATGGTGATCATGACGGTGCTTCGGAGATGGAGATCACAAGCACAAGATGATGATGGCCATATCATATCACTTATATTGATTGCATGTGATGTTTATCCTTGATGCATCTTATCTTGCTTTGATTGACGGTAGCATTATAAGATGATCTCTCACTAAATTTCAAGATAAAAGTGTTCTCCCTGAGTATGCACCGTTGCCAAAGTTCGTCGTGCCCAGACACCACGTGATGATCGGGTGTGATAAGCTCTACGTCCATCTACAACGGGTGCAAGCCAGTTTTGCACACGTAGAATACTCGGGTTAAACTTGACGAGCCTAGCATATGCAGATATGGCCTCGGAACACTGAGACCGAAAGGTCGAGCGTGAATCATATAGTAGATATGATCAACATAGTGATGTTCACCATTGAAAACTACTCCATTTCACGTGATGATCGGTTATGTTTTAGTTGATTTGGATCACGTGATCACTTAGATGATTAGAGAGATGTCTATCTAAGTGGGAGTTCTTAAGTAATATGATTAATTGAACTTAAATTTATCATGAACTTAGTCCTGGTAGTATTTTGCAAATTATGTTGTAGATCAATAGCTCGCGTTGTTGCTTTCATATGTTTGTTTTGATATGTTCCTAGAGAAACTGTGTTGAAAGATGTTAGTAGCAATGATGCGGATTGGATCCGTGATCTGAGGATTGTCCTCATTGCTGCACAGGAGAATTATGTCCTTGATGCGCCTCTAGGTGATGGACCTATTGCAGGAGCAGATGCAGACGTTATGAACGTTTGGCTAGCTCAATATGATGACTACTTGATAGTTAAGTGCACCATGCTTAATGGCTTAGAATCGGGACTTCAAAGACGTTTTGAACGTCATGGGCCATATGAGATGTTCCAGGAGTTGAAGTTAATATTTCAAGCAAATACCCGACTTGAGAGATAAGAAGTCTCCAACAAGTTCTATAGCTAAAAATGGAGGATAATTGCTCAACTAATGAGCATGTGCTCAGATTGTCTGGGTACTACAATTACTTGAATCAAGTGGGAGTTAATCTTCCAGATAAGATAGTGATTGATAGAGTTCTCCAGTCACCATCACCAAGTTAGTAGAACTTCGTGATGAACTATAGTATGCAAAGGATGACGAAAACGATTCCCGAGCTCTTCGCGATGTTGAAATCAACAAAGGTAGAAATCAAGAAAAGAGCATCAAGTGTTGATGATTGACAAGACCACTAGTTTCAAGAAAATGGCAAAGGGAAAGAAAGGGAACTTCAAGTAGAATGACAAGCAAGTTGTCACTCCCGCGAAGAAGCTCAAAGCTGGACCAAAAGCCTAAAACGAGTACTTACACTGCAAAGGAAATGGTCACTGGAAGCGGAAATGCCCTGAATATTTGGTGGAAAAGAAGGATGGCAAAGTGAACAAGGGTATATTTGATATACAGGTTATTGATGTGTGCCTTACTAGTGTTTATAGTAGCCCCTGAGTATTTGATACTTGTTAGGTTGCTAAGATTAGTAACTCAAGCAGGAGTTCGAATAAACAGAGACTAGTTGAAGGGGACGATGAGTGTTGGAAGTAGTTCCAAGATTGATATGATCATCATCACACACTCCCTATACTTTCGGGATTAGTGTTAAACCTAAATAAGTGTTATTTGGCGTTTGCGTTGAGCATGAATATGATTTGATCATGTTTATTGCAATACGATTATTCATTTAAAGTCATAGAATAATTGTTGTTCTGTTTACATGAACAAAACCTTCAATGGTCATACACGCAATGAAAATAGTTTGTTGGATCTCGATCGTAGTGACACACATATTCATAATATTGATGTCAAAAGATGCAAAGTTAATAATGATAGTACATCTTATTTGTGGCACTGCCGTTTGGGTCATATCAGTGTAAAGCGCATGAAGAAACTCCATTAAGATGGATTTTTTGGAATCACTTGGTTATGAATCATTTGATGCTTGCGAACCGTGCCTTTTGGGCAAGATGACTAAAACTCCGTTCTCCGGAACAATGGAACGAGCTAATGACTTATTGGAAATAATACATTCCGATGTATGCGATACAATGAGTGTTGATGCTCGTGGTAAGTATCGTTATTTTTTGAACTTCACAAGATGATTTGAGCAGATATGGGTATATCTACTTGATGAAACATAAGTCTGAAATAGTTGAAAGGTTCAAAGAATTTCAGAGTGAAGTGGAAAAATCATCGTAACAAGAAAATAAAGTTTCTATGATCTGATCGTAGAGATGAATATTTGAGTTACGAGTTTGGCCTTCATTTTAAACAATGTGGAATAGTTTCACAACTCATGCCACCTGGAACACCACAGCGTAACGGTGTGTCCGAACGTCATAACCGCACTTTATTGGATATGGTGCAATCTATGATGTATCTTACCGATTTACCACTATCGTTTTGGGATTATGCATTAGAGACAGCTGCATTCACTTTAAATAGGGCACCATCAAAATCCATTGAGACGACACCGTATGAACTATGGTTTAGCAATAAACCTAAGCTGTCGTTTCTTAAAGTTTGGAGTTGCAATGCTTATGTGAAAAAGTTTCAACCTGATAAGCTCGAACCCAAATCGGAGAAGTGCGTCTTCATAGAATACCCAAAGGAAACTGTTGGGTACACCTTCTATCATAGATCCGAAGGCAAGATATTCGCTGCTAAGATGGATCCTTTCTAGAGAAGGAGTTTCTCTCGAACGAAGTGAGTGGGGGGAAATTAGAGCTTGATAAGGTAATTGTACCTTCTCCTGAATTGGAAAGTAGTTCATCACAGAAATTAGTTCCAGTGATTTCTACACCAATTAGTGAGGAAGCTAATGATGATGATCATGAAACTTCAGATCAAGTTACTACAGAACCTTGTAGGTCTTCCAGAGTACGGTCCGCACCAGAGTAGTATGGTAATCCTGTTCTGGAAGTCATGTTACTAGACCATGATAAACCTACGAACTATGAGGAAGCGATGATGATCCCATATTCCGCAAAATGGCTTGAGGCCATGAAATCTGAGATGGGATCCATGTATGAGAACAAAGTGTGGACTTTGGTGGACTTGCTCGATGATCGGCAAGCCATTAAGAATAAATGGATCTTCAAGAGGGAGACAGACGCTGATAGTAGTGTTACTATCTACAAAGCTAGAATTGTCGCAAAAGGTTTTCGACAAGTTCAAGGTGTTGACTACGATGAGAGTTTCTCACTCGTATCTATGCTTAAGTCTGTCCAAATCATGTTAGCAATTGCCGCATTTTATGAAATCTGGCAAATGGATAAACAAAACTGCATTCCTTAATGGATTTATTAAAGAAGAGTTCTATATGATGCAACCAGAAGGTTTTGTCAATCCTAAAGGTGCTAACAAAATATGCAAGCTCCAGCGATCCATATATGGACTGGTGCAAGCATCTCAGAGTTGGAATATATGCTTTGATAAGTTGATCAAAGCATATAGTTTTATACAGATTTGCGGTGAAGCCTGTATTTACAAGAAAGTGAGTGGGAGCACTACAACATTTCTGATAAGTATATGTGAATGACATGTTGTTGATCGGAAATAATGTAGAATTATTCTGCAAAGCATAAAGGAGTGTTTGAAAGGAGTTTATCAAAGAAAGACCTCGATGAAGCTACTTACATATTGAGCATCAAGATCTATAGAGATAGATCGAGACGCTTGATAAGTTTTTTCAATGAGTACATACCTTGACAAGATTTTGAAGTAGTTCAAAATGGAACAGTCAAAGAAAGAGTTTCTTGCCTGTGTTACAAGGTGTGAAATTGAGTAAGACTCAAAGCCCGACCATGGCAGAAGATAGAAAGAGAATGAAAGTCATTCCCTATGCCTCAGCCATAGGTTCTATAAAGTATGCCAGGCTATGTACCAGATCTATTGTATACCCTACACTGATTTTGGCAAGGGAGTACAATAGTGATCTAGGAGTAGATCACTGGACATCGGTCAAAATTATCCTTAGTGGAATAAGGATATGTTTCTCGATTATGGAAGTGACAAAAAGGTCGTCGTAAAGGGTTACGTCAATGCAAGTTTTGGCACTAATCTAGATGACTCTAAGTCTCGGTCTAGATACATATTGAAAGTGGGAGCCTGTAAACATAGAAATTTGTAAAATACATACGGGTCTGAATGTAACAGACCCGTTGACTAAACTTCTCTCACGAGCAAAACATGATCACACCTTAGTACTCTTTGGGTGTTAATCACATAGCGATGTGAACTAGATTTTATTGACTCTAGTAAACCCTTTGGGTGTTGTTCACATGATGATGTGAACTATGGATGTTAATCATATGCAGATATGAATATTGGTGTTAAATCACATGGCGATGTGAACTAAATTATTGACTCTAGTGCAGGTGGGAGACTGAAGGAAATATACGCTAGAGGCAATAATAAAGTTATTATTTATTTCCTTATTTCATGATAAATGTTTCTTATTCATGCTAGAATTGTATTAACCGGAAACATAATACATGTGTGAATACATAGACAAATATAGTGTCACTAGTATGCCTCTACTTGACTAGCTCGTTAATCAAAGATGGTTAAGTTTCCTAACCATAGACATGATTGTCATTCGATTAACGGGATCACATCATTAGGAGAATGATGTGATTGACTTGACCCATTCCGTTAGCTTAGCACTTGATCATTTAGTATGTTGCTATTGCTTTCTTCGTGACTTATACATGTTCCTATAACTATGAGATTATGCAACTCCTGTTTACCGGAGGAACACTTTGTGTGGTACCAAACGTCACAACGTATCTGGGTGATTATAAAGGTGCTCTACAGGTGTCTCCGAAGGTACTTGTTGGGTTGGCGTATTTCGAGATTTGGATTTGTCACTCCGATTGTCGGAGAGGTATCTCTGGGCCCACTCGGTAATGCATATCACTTGCAAGCATTGTAACTAATGAGTTAGTTGCAGGATGATGTTGTTGGGGAACGTAGTAGAAATTCAAAATTTTCCTACGTGTCACCAAGATCTATGTATGGAGAAACTAGCAACGAGGGGAAGGAGAGTGCATCTACATACCCTTGTAGATCGCTAAGCGGAAGCGTTCAAGAGAACGGGGTTGAATGAGTCGCATTGTCGTGATCCAAACCACGGAGATCCTAGTGCGAACGGACGGCACCTCCGCGTTCAACACACGTATAGCCGGTGGCGTCTCCCATGCCTTGATCCAGCAAGGACAGAGGGAGAGGTTGGGAAGACTCCATCCAGCAGCAGCACGATGGTGTGGTGGTGATGGAGGAGCGTGGCAATCTGCGCAGGCCGCCAAGCACCGCGGGAGAGGAGGAGGACTTGGGAGAGGGGAGGGCTGCGCCCAGGCAAGGGTGAAGCTCCCATGAGCCTCCCCACTATATATAGGGGTGGAGGGGCTGGTTTCTTGCCCTCCAAGTCCATTGGGGCGTTGGCAAAGGTGGGAGGAAAGAAATCACATCATTTCCTTCCCCACCGATTGTTATCCCCCTTTTTTAGGGATCTTGAATCTTATCCCTTCAGGATATGATCTTGTTCCTTCTAAGGGGGGATCTTGGTGCGCCTTGACCAGGGGTGTGGGGCCTTGCCCCCACTACCCACGTTCATGTGGGTCCCCCCATGCAGGTGGGCCCCACTCCGGAACCTTCTAGAACCTTCCCGGTACAATACCGAAAAATCTCGAACATTTTCCTGTGGCCAAAATAGGACTTCCCATATATAAATCTTTACCACGGACCATTCCGGAACTCCTCGTGATGTCAGGGATCTCATCCGGACTCGAACAACATTCGGTAACCACATACAAACTTCCTTTATAACCCTAGCGTCATCGAACCTTAAGTGTGTAGACCCTACGGGTTCGGGAGACACGTAGACATGACCGAGACAACTCTCCGCCAATAACCAATAGCGGATCTGGATACCCATGTTGGCTCCTACATGTTCCACGATGATCTCATCGGATGAACCACGATGTCAAGGACTCAATCGATCCGTATACAATTCCCTTTGTCTAGCGGTATTGTACTTGCCCGAGATTCGATCGTCGGTATGCCGATACCTTGTTCAATCTCGTTACCGCAAGTCTCTTTACTCGTTCCGTAACACATCATCCGTGATCAACCCCTTGGTCACATTGTGCACATTATGATGATGTCCTACCGAGTGGGCCCAGAGATACCTCTCCGTCACACGGAGTGACAAATCCAGTCTTGATTCGTACAACCCAATGCAGACACTTTCGGAGATACCGTAGTGCACCTTTATAGCCACCCGATTACGTTGTGACGTTTGGTACACCCAAAGCATTCCTACGGTATCCGGAGTTGCACAATCTCATGGTCTAAGGAAAAGATACTTGACATTAGAAAAGCTTTAGCATACGAACTACACGATCCTTGTGCTAGGCTTAGGATTGGGTCTTGTCCATCACATCATTCTGCTAATGATGTGATCCCGTTATCAACGACATCCAATGTCCATGGTCGAAAGCTGTAACCATCTATTGATCAACGAGCTAGTCAACTTGAGGCTTACTAGGGACATGGTGTTGTCTATGTACCCACACATGTATCTGAGTTTCCTATCAATACAATTATAGCATGGATAATAAACGATTATCATGAACAAGGAAATATAATAATAAATAATTTATTATTGCCTCTAGGGCATATTTCCAACAGTCTCCCACTTGCACTAGAGTCAATAATCTAGTTCACATCGCCATGTGATTAACACTCACAGGTCACATCGCCATGTGACCAACATCCAAAGAGTTTACTAGAATCAATAATCTAGTTCACATCACTATGTGGTTAACATTCAATGAGTTCTGGGTTTGATCATGTTATGCTTGTGAGAGAGGTTGTAGTCAACGGGTCTGCAACATTCAGATCCCTATGTATTTCACAAAACTTTATGTCATATCGTAGATGCTGCTACCACGTTCCACTTGGAGCTATTCCAAATTGTTGCTCCATTATACGTATCCGGTATCTCTACTCAGAGCTATCCGGATAGGTGTTAATCTTGCATCGATGTAACCCTTTACGCCGAACTCTTTATCACCTCCATAATCGAGAAACATGTCCTTATTACTCCAAGGACAATTTTGACCGCTGTCCAATGATCCATTCCTGGATCACTCTTGTACCCTTTGCTAGACATGTGGCAAGGCACACATCAGGTGTGGTACTCAGATAGCATCTTTGTAGAGCCTACGTCTAAAACATAGGGACGACCTTCGTCCTTTCTTTCTCTTCTGCCGTGGTCGAGCTTTAAGTCTTTAACTTCATACCTTACAACTCGTGCAAGAACTCCTTCTTTGGTGATCCATCTTGAACACCTTCAAGATCATGTCAAGGTATGTGCTCATTTGAAAGTACCATTAAGCGTTTTGATCTATCCTCATAGATCTTGATGCTCAATGTTCAAGTAGCTTAATCCAGGTTTTCTATTGAAAACACTTTTCAAATAACCCCATATGCTTTCCAGAAATTCTACATCATTTCGATCAACAATATGTCAACAACATATACTCATCGAAATTCTATAGTGCTCCCACTCACTTCTTTGGAAATACAAGTTTCTCATAAACTTTGTATAAACCCAAAATCTTTGATCATCTCATCAAAGCGCACATTCCAACTCCGAGATGCTTACCCCGGTCCTTAGAAGGATCATTTGGAGCCGACATACCTTTTAGCATCCTTAGGATCGACAAAAAATTTCTGATTGTATCACATACAACCTTTCCTTATGAAGACTGGTAAGGACACTCGTTTTGACATCCATCAGCCAGATTTCATAAATGCAGCTAATGCTAACATGATTCCGACGGACTTAAGCATCGCTACGGATGAGAAAATCTCATCGTAGTCAACTCTTTGAACTTGTGAAAAACTCTTCGCCACAAGTCGAGCTTCATAGACGGTGACATTACCGTCCACGTCCGTCTTCTTCTTAAAGATCCATTTATCTCAATGGCTTGCCGATCATCGGGCAAATCCAACAAAGTCCATGCTTTGTTCTGATACATGGATCCTATCTCGGATTTCATGGCTTTTAACCATTTGTCGGAATTTGGGCCCACCATCGCTTCTCCATAGCTCGTAGGTTCATTGTTGTCTAGCAACATGACCTTCAAGACAGGATCACCGTACCACTCCAAGCGATCGCGTCCTTGTCGCCCCACGAGGTTCGGTAGTGACTTGATCCAAACTTCATGATCACTATCATAAGCTTCTACTTCAATTGATGTAGTCGCCACAGGAACAACTTCATGTGCCCTGCTACACACTTGTTGAAGTGATGGTTCAGTAACCTCATGAAGTCTCCACCATCCTCCCACTCAATTCTTTTGAGAGAAACTTTTCCTCAGGAAAGGACCTAATTCTAGAAACAATCCTTTTTGCTTCCGGAACTGAGACTGGAGGTATACCCAACTGTTTTGGGTGTCCTATGAAGATGCATTTTATCCTCTTTGGGTTCGAGCTTATCAACCTGAAACTTTTTCACATAAGCGTCGCAGCCCCAAACTTTTAAGAAACGACAATTTAGGTTTCTCCAAACCATAGTTCAAACGGTGTCGTCTCAACGGAATTACGTGGTGCCCTATTAAAGTGAGTGCGGTTGTCTCTAATGCCTAACCCATGAACGATAGTGGTAATTCGATAAGAGACATCATGGTACGCACCATATCCAATAGGGTGCAACTATGATGTTCGAACACACCATCACACTATGGTGTTCCAGGCGGTATTAATTGTGAAACAATTTCCACAATGTCTTAATTGCGTGCCAAAGCTCGTAACTCAGATACTCATCTCTATGATCATATCATAGATATTTTATCCTGTTGTCACGATGACCTTCAACTTCACTCTGAAATTACTTGAACCATTCAATAATTCAGACTTGTGTTTCATCAAGTAAATACACTCAGTATCTACTCAAATCATCCGTGAAGTAAGAACATAACAATATTCCTTTGCATGCCTCAAAGACTCATTGGACTGCACACATCAAAATGTGTTACATCCAACAAGTTGATATCTTGTTCCACCATCTTTGAAACCGAGGCTTTTGGTCATTTTGCCCATGTGGTATGATTTGCATATCTCAAGTGATTCAAAATCAAGTGAGTCCAAACGATCCATCTGCATGGAGTTTCTTCATGCGTATACACCAATAGACATGGTTCGCATGTCTCAAACTTTTCAAAAACGAGTGAGTCCAAAGATCCATCAACATGGAGCTTCTTCATGCGTTTTATACCAATATGACTTACATGGCAGTGCCACAAGTAAGTGGTACCATCATTACTATCTTATATCTTTTGGCATGAAAATGTGTATCACTACGATCGAGATTCAATAAACCATTCATTTTAGGTGTAAGACCATTGAAGGTATTATTCAAATAAACAGAGTAACCATTATTCTCCTTAAATGAATGACCGTATTGCGATAGACATAATCCAATCATGTCTATGCTCAACGCAAACACCAAATGACAATTATTCTGGTTTAATACTAATCTTGATGGTAGAGGGAGCGTGCGATGTTTGATCACATCAAACTTGGAAACACTTCCAACACATATCGTCAGCTCACCTTTAGCTAGTCTCCGTTTATTCCGTAGCCTTTTATTTCGAGTTACTAACACTTAGCAACCGAACCGGTATCTAATACCCTGGTGCTACTAGGAGTACTAGTAAAGTACACATTAACATAATGTATATCCAATATACTTCTATCGACCTTGCCTGCCTTCTTATCTACCAAGTATTCAGGGTGGTTCTGCTCGATTGTCCGTTCCTCTCATTACTGAAGCACTTAGTCTCGGTTTGGGTTCAACCACAGGTTTCTTCAATCAAGCAAAGAACTGATTTGTCGTTTCATGAAGTACCCTTCTTGCCCTTGCCCTTCTTGAAACTAGTGGTTTCACTAACCATCAACAATTGATGCTCCTTCTTGATTTCTACATTCATGTGTCGAACATTGCGAATAGCTCAAGGATCATCATATCTATCCCGATATGTTATAGTTCATCACCAAGCTCTAGCAGCTTGGTGGCAATGACTTTGGAGAAACATCACTATCTCATCAGGAAGATCAACTCCCACTCGATTCAAGTGATTGTTGCACTCAGACAATCTAAGCACAAGCTCAATGATTGAGCTTTTCTCCCTTAGTTTGCAGGCTAAGAAAATCGTCGGAGGTCTTATACCTCTTGACGTGGGCACGAGCTTGAAATCCCAATTTCAGCCCTCGAAACATCTCATATGTTCCACGTTTCAAATCGTCTTTGGTGCCTCAACTCTAAACCGCTTAAGCGAACTATCACGTAGTTATCAAAACGTGTATGTCGATGTTCGCAACATCCACGAGCGATGTTCGAGGTTCAGACACCGAGCGGTGCATTAAGGACATAAGCCTTCTACTGTCCGCATAATTGCTACTGTCAACTTTCAACTATATTTTCTCTAGGAACATATCTAAAACTGTAGAACTAAAGCGCGAGCTATGACATAATTTGCAAAGGATTTTTGACTATGTTCAGGATAATTAAGTTCATCTTATGAACTCCCACTCAGATAGACATCCCTCTAGTCATCTAAGTGATTACATGATCCGAGTCAACTAGGCCGTGTCCGATCATCACGTGAGACGGATTAGTCATCATCGGTGAACATCTTAATGTTGATCGTATCTACCATACGACTCATGCTTGACCTTTCGGTCTCTTGTGTTCCGAGGCCATGTCTGTACATGCTAGGCTCGTCAATTCAACCTAAGTGTTTCGCGTGTGTAAATCTGGCTTACACCCGTTGTATGTGAACGTAAGAATCTATCACACCCGATCATCACGTGGTGCTTCGAAACGACGAACTTTCGCAACGGTGCACAGTTAGGGGGAACACTTTCTTGAAATTTTAATGAGGGATCATCTTATTTACTACCGTCGTTCTAAGCAAATAAGATGCATAAACATGATAAACATCACATGCAATCAAATAGTGACATGGTATGGCCAATATCATTTTGCTCCTTTTGATCTCCATCTTCGGGGCTCCACGATCATCATCGTCAACGGCATGACACCATGATCTCCATCATCATGATCTCCATCATCGTGTCTCCATGAAGTTGTCTCGCCAACTTATTACTTCTACTACTATGGCTACTGGTTAGCAATAAAGTAAAGTAATAACATGGCGTTTGTTCAATGACACGCAGGTCATACAATAAATAAAGACAACTCCTATGGCTCCTGCCGGTTGTCATACTCATCGACATGCAAGTCGTGATTCCTATTACAAGAACATGATCAATCTCATACATCACATATCATTCATCACATTCTTCTTGGCCATATCACATCACATAGCATACCCTGCAAAAACAAGTGACGTCCTCTAATTGTTGTTGCATGTTTTACGTGGCTGCTATGGGTTTCTAGCAAGAATGTTTCTTACCTACGCAAAACCACAACGTGATATGCCAATTGCTATTTACCCTTCATAAAGACCCATTTCATCGAATCCGTTCCGACTAAAGTGGGAGATACTGGCACCCGCTAGCCACCTTATGCACCAAGTGCATGTCAGTCGGTGGAACCTGTCTCACGTAAGTGTACGTGTAAGGTCGGTCCGGGCCGCTTCATCCCACAATACCGTAGAAACAAGATTGGACTAGTAACGGTAAGCATATTGAACAAAATTAACGCCCACAACTACTTTGTGTTCTACTCGTGCAAAGAATCTACTCAATAAACATGGCTCTGATACCACTGTTGGGGAACGTAGTAGAAATTCAAAATTTTCCTACGTGTCTCCAAGATCTATCTATGGAGAAACTAGCAACGAGGGGAAGGAGAGTTCATCTACATACCCTTGTAGATCGCTAAGCGGAAGCGTTCAAGAGAACGGGGTTGAATGAGTCGTACTCGTCGTGATCCAAATCACCGGAGATCCTAGTGCCGAACGGACGGCACCTCCGCGTTCAACACACGTACAGCCCGGTGACGTCTCCCATGCCTTGATCCAGCAAGGACAGAGGGAGAGGTTGGGGAAGACTCCATCCAGCAGCAGCACGATGGTGTGGTGGTGATGGAGGAGCGTGGAAATCCTGCAGGGCTTCGCCAAGCACCGCGGGAGAGGAGGAGGACTTGGGAGAGGGGGAGGGCTGCGCCAGGGGCAAGGGTGAAGCTCCCATGAGCCTCCCCACTATATATAGGGGTGGAGGGGGCTGGTTTCTTGCCCTCCAAGTCCATTGGGGCGTTATAAAGGTGGGAGGAAAGAAATCACATCATTTCCTTCCCCACCGATTGTTATCCCCTTTTTAGGATCTTGAATCTTATCCCTTGGGATATGATCTTATTCCTTCTAAGGGGGATCTTGGTGCGCCATGACCAGGGGTGTGGGGCCTTGCCCCCACTACCCACGTTCATGTGGGTCCCCCCATGCAGGTGGGCCCCACTCCGGAACCTTCTAGAACCTTCCCGGTACAAAACCGAAAAATCTCGAACATTTTCCGGTGGCCAAAATAGGACTTCCATATATAAATCTTTACCTCCGGACCATTCCGAACTCCTCGTGACGTCCGGGATCTCATCCGGACTCGAACAACATTCGTAACCACATACAAACTTCCTTTATAACCCTAGCGCCATCGAACCTTAAGTGTGTAGACCCTACGGGTTCGGGAGACACGAGACATGACCGAGACAACTCTCCGCCAATAACCAACAGCGGGATCTGGATACCCATGTTGGCTCCCACATGTTCCACGATGATCTCATCGGATGAACCACGATGTCAAGGACTCAATCGATCCGTATACAATTCCCTTTGTCTAGCGGTATTGTACTTGCCCGAGATTCGATCGTCGGTATGCCGATACCTTGTTCAATCTCGTTA
The DNA here is from genome assembly GCA_021605205.1 of Aegilops longissima. NCBI lineage: Eukaryota > Viridiplantae > Streptophyta > Magnoliopsida > Poales > Poaceae > Aegilops > Aegilops longissima. The sequence goes on along the minus strand of CM038677.1, from coordinate 140,756,497 downwards.
CGGCAAGTCTCTTTACTCGTTCCGTAACACATCATCCCGTGATCAACCCCTTGGTCACATTGTGCACATTATGATGATGTCCTACCGAGTGGGCCCAGAGATACCTCTCCGTCACACGGAGTGACAAATCCGATCTCGATTCGTGCCAACCCAACAGACACTTTCGGAGATACCGTAGTGCACCTTTATAGCCACCCGATTCGTTGTGACGCTTGGTACACCAAAGTATTCCTACGGTATCCGGAGTTGCACAATCTCATGGTCTAAGGAAAAGATACTTGACATTAGAAAAGCTTTAGCATACTGAACTACACGATCCTTGTGCTAGGCTTAGGATTGGGTCTTGTCCATCACATCATTCTGCTAATGATGTGATCCCGTTATCAACGGCATCCAATGTCCATGGTCAGGAAACTGTAACCATCTATTGATCAACGAGCTAGTCAACTAGAGGCTTACTAGGGACATGGTGTTGTCTATTTACCCACACATGTATCTGAGTTTCCTATCAATACAATTATAGCATGGATAATAAACGATTATCATGAACAAGGAAATATAATAATAAATAATTTATTATTGCCTCTAGGGCATATTTCGAACAGATGTATTACGTAACGAGTTGCCGGTAACAAGATTGAACTAGGTATTGAGATACCGACGATCGAATCTCGGGCAAGTAACATACCAATGACAAAGGGAACAACGTATGCTGTTATGCGGCTTGACCGATAAAGATCTTCGTAGAATATGTGGGAGCCAATATGAGCATCCAGGTTCTGCTATTGGTTATTGACCAGAGATGTGTCTCGGTCATGTCTACATTGTTCTCGAACCCGTAGGGTCCGCACGCTTAAGGTTTTCGATGACAGTTTTATTATGAGTTTATGAGTTTTGATGTACCGAAGGAGTTCGAGTCCCGGATGAGATCGGGGAGATGACGAGGAGTCTCGAAATGGTCGAGACGTAAAGATCAATATATTCGACGACTATATTCGGACATCGGAAAGGTTCCGAGTGATTCAGGTATTTTTCGGAGTACCGGAGAGTTACGGGAATTCGTATTGGGCCTTAATGGGCCATACGGGAAAGGAGATAAAGGCCCCAAAGGGTGGCCACACCCCTCCCCATGGACTAGTCCGAATTGGACTAGGGAGGGGGGGGGGGCGCCCCCTTCCTTCCTTCTCCTTCTCCCTTCCCTTTCCTTCTCTCCTACTCCTATTACTTGGAAGGTCTCCTAGTTCTACTAGGAAAAGAGGAATCCTACTCCCGATGGGAGTAGGACTTCCCTAGGGCGCGCCATAGAGAGGGCCGGCCCTCCCCCTCCTCCACTCCTTTATATACGGGGAGAGGGGCACCCGTTGGAGACACAACAATTGATCTCTTGATCTCTTAGTCGTGTGCGGTGTCCCCCTCCACCATAGTCCTCCTCGATAATATTGTAGCGGTGCTTCGGCGAAGCCCTGCGACGGTAGAACATCAAGATGGTCAGCATGCCGTCGTGCTGACGGAACTCTCCCTCGACACTCGGCTGGATCGGAGTTCGAGGGACGTCATCGAGCTGAACGTGTGCTAGAACTCGGAGGTACCGTAGTTTCGGTGCTTGATCGGTCGGGCCGTGAAGACGTACGGCTACATCAACCTTGTTGTGCTAATGCTTCCGCTTTCGGTCTACGAGGGTACGTGGACAACACTCTCCCCTCTCGTTGCTATGCATCACCATGATCTTGCGTGTGCGTAGTAATTTTTTTTGAAATTAATACGTTCCCCAACACATAGGACCTAATTAGAAGCTCTCGGAACGCCAGGCTATGCGTGCATAGGACCTGTGTTGCTGTTGATGGTCTATCTAAAGGAGATGTACGATGAGAACCAGGAAGCATTCTGTGGTGACCTTGAAATGAAAGGTGCAGATATCTCCTTCACGGATGTTTGCACGGCAGTGAAACTCTGACCAGTTTCTTGTTATGGTGGCTCTTTTGTCTATTCCTAGCATGATACGGTAATTGATGTTCAGATTACTGTCCGCAAGCTTGACCGAGAGTGTGTCACCATCTGGGCTGATGTACGTCTACAGGTTTTCGTTCGTGTAGTGGACCTGAAAATACTGGTAGGCGAGAGGAACTAATTGATTCGATTGCAGAGCGTCTTGTGAATCACACTAAAAAGGTCCAAATGTGGATAGTGATAGTAATTAGTAGTAAATAATGGCAGGAAGTGAAAGAAGTGTGTATAGCATGTTATATGCCGTGTTGAACATGATTTTTTTATATGAATTTTTTCTTTATCAGCAGTGTCATCATTTTCTTTAACCAGTGTAAATACATATAGATAGTCTTCTAAAAATAGCAGTAGAGGGCGGTCCTTTACATATAGAACAAGTGACCATAAACTTCTTTTGACTACAGAGATAAAAGCAAAATCTAAAGTTTATACAGTGCACTATACACTACTTTTCACCATAGAGGCAGCAATGGAAGACCAAAGACTATACATATCTTGCTCAGAGTACGCCAAAAATGGCAAAGATACTGGTTTGATCGATATGAAACAAAAGGTGTCTGTTTTAGTAACCACAGAAGCATGCTGGTTAGGACACATTGACTGAATTTTACCAGAAACTACCTCTTAGTTAGATTCTTTGGATCCTCAGCAGATGCAGCTCCAGTTTCCTCGCCAACCTGTTTAGTTTGCTGGCATTGAATATAGTTGTACATAAACCATGTTTTGTGCAGAAGAAGAAACGTATTTGCACATCTGACATAGGTGTTGGGGAACGTAGTAATTTCAAAAAATTTCCTACGATCACGCAAGACCATGGTGATGGCATAGCAACGAGAGGGGAGAGTGTCCGTCCACGTACCCTCGTAGACCGAAAGCGGAAGCGTTATAACAACGCGGTTGATGTAGTCGTACGTCTTCACGATCCGACCGATCCAAGCACCGAACGTACGGCACCTCCGAGTTCTGCACACGTTCAGCTCGATGGCGATCCCGGACTCGATCCAGCAAAGTGTCGGGATGAGTTCCGTCAACACGACGGCGTGGCAGGACGGTGTTGATGCTCCACCGACGCAGGGCTTCGCCTAAGCTCCGCGACGATATGACTTCTCGGCGCAGGGCTTCGCCTAAGCTCCATGACGATATGACCAAGTGGAATATGGTGGAAGGGGCACCGCACACGGCTAAGGAAAGATCCGTAGATCAACTTGTGTGTCATGGGGTGCCCCCTGCCCCGTAGATATAAAGGAGCAAGGAGGAGGTGGCCGCCAAGGAGGAGGCGACTAGGGGAGTCCTACTCCCACCGAGTAGGACTCCCCCTTCTCCTAGTTGGACTAGGACTTGGGGAAGGGGAAGAGGGAAGGGTGCGGCCCCTCCCTAGTCCAATTCGGACTAGGCCATGGGGAAGCGCGGCCTGCCCTAGGCAGCCCTCTCTCTTTCCCTTGAGGGCCCAATAAGGCCCAATACTTCTCCCCGGCGAATTCCGTAACTCTCGGTACTCGAAAAATACCGAATCGTTCGAACCTTTCCGAACTCCGAATATAGTCGTCCAATATATCGATCTTTACGTCTCGACCATTTCGAGACTCCTCGTCATGTCCCCGATCTCATCCGGGACTCGAACTCCTTGGTACATCAAAACTCATAAACTCATAATATAACATCGCATCGAAACCTTAAGCGTGCGGACCCTACGGGTTCGAGAACTATGTAGACATGACCTAGAACCATTCTCGGTCAATAACCAATAGCGGAACCTGGATGCCCATATTGGTTCCTACATATTCTACGAAGATCTTTATCGGTCAAACCGCATAACGACATACGTTGTTCCTTTGTCATCGGTATGTTACTTACCCGAGATTTGATCGTCGGTATCCAATACCTAGTTCAATCTCGTTACCGTAAGTCTCTTTACTCGTTCCGTAATACATCATCTCACAACTAACTCATTAGTTGTAATGCTTGCAAGGCTTAAGTGATGTGTATTACGAGAAGGCCCAGAGATACCTCTCCAGACAATCGGAGTGACAAAACCTAATCTCGAAATCGCCAACCCAACAAGTACCTTTGGAGACACCTGTAGTACTCCTTTATAATCACCCGATTCGTTGTGACGTTTGGTAGTACCAAAGTGTTCCTCCGTAAACGGAGTTGCATAATCTCATAGTTATAGGAACATGTATGGGTCATGAAGAAAGCATTAACATACTAAACGATCAAGTGTTAAGCTAACGGAATGGGTCATGTCAATCACATCATTCTCCTAATGATGTGATCCCATTAATCAAATGACAACACATGTCTATGGTTAGGAAACATAACCATCTTCGATTAATGAGCTAGTCTTGTAGAGGCATACTAGTGACTATCTGTTGGTCTATGTATTCACACATGTATTATGTTTCCGGTTAATACAATTCTAGCATGAATAATAAACATTTATCATGATATAAGGAAATAAATAATAACTTTATTATTGCCTCTAGGGCATATTTCCTTCAATAGGCACGAACATTTGGCACTGGTGTAGCTTTGAACAACGCTTCCAAGAAGATATGACTTCTAGAGCACAGGGAGCCACTTTGGTATTGGAGTCAGATAGTTCACTGTCCTTACCCTTAGGGGGTTCAGTAAAAAGCTTGCCGCGAGTTTTTTTGGGGCATGGCGATTTGCTATTTCAAAACACAAAGGAACATCAGGTATATGCAAAGAGAAAGAACCTTCAGAATGTATGATAGGACAAAGGCAGGGTTGACACCTGGGTCAGAGACATAGTCGTTGTCCACTCTCAGTATCGGCCTGAACCTTCAGATATCAGGACTATAGTTACAACCAAAAACAAAACTCTTGGTCAAGCACCACAATGCCAGTATGTACAATTGCACCATTGTCAGTCCCCCCTTGGTAGTACCAACACCAGAACTTTCGCATTCCAGCTCAGCTCTTTGTCATGGATCTGCGACAGAAGGCTGATCTTTCCATTGGACATCTGCAGTACAAAAACAGAGTTTGAACAGATGAATAGAAGGAAGGAAAGAAAGACCAAAAGTAAAGATCACATTCATATAAACTCATTTGATCATCTGCGAATTAAATAGCAAGCAGAGAGAACAGAACCAACAGGTAAGATGAGCACTACATGTGATTGCAAAAGCAGTTTGTTGCAGAAAGTTCCAAAAGCCGGTAAATAGGCCAAAAGAAGGAACATGTAAAAAATGTTAAAGCGTAAGAAAATAGGTATTTAGGTATGATGTTCATACATAGCGTTATATATTACATTGCATGGTAGGGTAGGTTTATAGGCAACACCTAATCAAAAAATTATAGAAGAAACAGAGTTTGTCATTTTCAGTAAAATACATTTCTTTCTCACACTATTACAAATTTACAATCGTGTATTATTCTCTGTGATGAGAATTCAGAACACTTGACTGTCCCTGTTAAAGCCATGGTGGAAGTCATTGTGCTTATATATAAATGTTGTTCTTAATAATACAAAGGAATAAATACATCAATCTGCAGTTCTAATTGACTCTCTACTCCTGAGGTATTTTCCATATCCATGCTTGACATCTGCAGCACATGGTATATCTACAGGTTACTTATCATTCAGGTTTTGGTGTCCAAATTATGGTTTGGTTGCAGTACTTAATAAAGCTTAGTCGGCTAGATCAAAATGAGAGAGGGTCAGTGGGGGGTTGAGGGCACTGGGAGTTGCAAGACCGGCCGCCCATGTGGTCGGTCTGCACATTTCACTTATTTTCTGCAAGAGCAAACCAAACAGAACCAAGATAGCATTAGCATGTTGTATCTTAGGAAAGTTACCAGCTGATGAGAATGCTTGTCCGTAAAGGGGAGCAAGGAAGTAGTAATCCACTTAGCAAGAAGAACAGAGCGGTAAGACCATCCATCTTCCTTCACCCAATGATCAACTTCCAGTAATGCATGATCCACTACATACATTCCTCGACAGGGGGCAGGGGCTACAAAGCGGTAAGGTAAAAAATCCTACAATTTGAAAATTTGTGAAAACTGACCAAAGTAATCCACTTGCAAGTAAATTAGTATTTATTAACAGAATAAACTCTTAAGATATGCATCCTCGTGTATATAGCTTGACACTCCTTCAATCACTCTGTTTCAGAATACAAACATATACTCCCTCCGTTCCTAAATATAAGATCTTTTAGAGATTCCACTATGGACTACATACAGATGTATATAGACATAGTTTAGAGTGTAGATTCACTCATTTTGCTCCGTATGTCTATAGTGGAATCTCTAAAAGGTCTTATATTTAGGAACAGAGGGAGTATACTTTTAACATTTATTTAAACATGAAGCATGTGCATGTTGACATTGTTGACATATTCTCAGTTTTACCCTCATTTACCTTGCCAACCACTTCCAGATTTATGATTAAACATCCACATGTAAGTAAACAACATTATCAGTTTTCGAAAACTGTTCGAGTGTATTAAATAGGTCACAGATATCCTAGTTTGTACATTCAGATCACTATTATCCTAATTTTGTAAATTTAGATCACTAAAGTAAATTAAGCAGGTTACTTGTTTGCACGGCATAAGTACCATACCACAACAACTGAGTCAGCAAAATACGTGTACATGTATTTCTTGTTGCTCTGTTGTTGTATGATGCAGAATACACAAAATAATGTATAGAAGTTGAGGGGGTGAATTATCTATGACACAACTGAATATACAAGGAACATGGTAATAAAATAGGTAAATTCAGATGGTACGATGTTCATATTTCCTAATCAAGCAGAAATTCAGACCCAACAGAAATGGAGGAACTGAGAGAGTAAGGGGAGGGAGAAGCATACCTAGCAGAATTTCAGACCGCGTGTCAGCTCCGGATTTATTATTCAAAATGTTAGCACCGCTATTGAAGGAAGCCCAGCCGTCTCGCGAGCAGCCTCCTTCGAACTTCGATCTCCAATAACACTTGCGACCCTGGGAAGCACGAGGAGCTGAAGAAGATAGCAGTAGCACAATCATTTGTCATCATCCTCACATTTTGTAAGAATTGAGGTTTAGAAATAAATACAATCAGTCATAATGGAGCTGTACAACGTTTCTAAACAACATTAAAAATAAATAGAAGTAAAAATAAGTGTGTGGGCAAAGTCAACAATACTGCAAGAATGGTAGAATGTTCGATCTTAGATATGACAAAAAAGATCAGAGATAAAAAACATGAAAGCACTCGACAAAAGTAAAAAAACAAGAAAGCACTCGACAAAAGCTGCAAAACAGAGATAGTACAATGCTTATATCATAGTTCTAGAAAAAATAGCTCCTGCTCTGTTTCCCCTATTTAATCCAGAGTCATAGATGGCCAATTGAATCCAACAAGCACTTAATAATTGTCATCTATATGCTCCAAAAGTGTTGTGTTTCATATAAATATTTAGCTATTCACATTCATCTAAGTTACAGGGTTCTCTGGGTACCTTTCTAAGAAGAAACAACAAATATTCTGCAAACTTTGAGAAAGTTGTGCCAGAAAAATGAAATAGATAACTCTTGGGAAAGATAATATATCATTGCCCAAGGTCCAATGAGAGTCTTATGAAAGCTTTCAAAAGTATTAATGTTTAAAGAAAGTCCCCAATTGAAAATGGAGATCCAGCTCATGAGGTTTTATACTTAAACTACTGATTTACATGTTGATTCTTGCAACTGTTGAGAGCATCATACTCTAAAATAGAGAGCATATATAGGCACGTCCAAGGAGTCAAATCATGTTTGATACAGTGTCTTAGGACGCTTATCCGCTAGTTACCATTATAACCCGTAACTATAATTGTAGTGGTTCATTTTTCATTTGTTCTGTTTGAAGTTCTGTGCAATTCCAAACTCCAGCAACACATAACAACAAAAGGAGGTTCCAAGAGCTAAAAAACAAAACAATATCACTGACGGTAGTTGGGCAACACCCTATACGTGCACCTCGACAGGAGTTAATTATTTTCCAGCTTCAACATAAATATGTATTCGTAGCATCACAGCTTCATCAAGGGCAATGTCGGTACCAAAGAAAGGCCTCGGTAAGTAAATAGGTTTCATCTCAAGATTTCTTATGAAGTTTTGGAGGGGTCATGTAATTGCAGATTCCTTACGTATTTTGTTATGGATTAACTTATCTATATATTCAGCTTATATTCGCATGATAGCAATTTATATCCGAATGTTGTTACGAAGTTGCATGTACTATATATGTCAGTCAGGAGGGCGATGAAAGTTACACTGGCGATCGCCAGCGACGCAGATCGGACATGTCGGATTCACTCGAAACATCGATGGCGCTAGGATGGTGGATTGCCTAGAAGGATTTATATGTTCGATCTGTATCCATCCTAAGGATCTTGTTGTGTGATCTCTCACTGAAGGGTTCAAGCCATAATTTCAGAGGTGAAAACAAAAGACATTTACCTATTGCAGTCCCTACATCCATCGAAGATGATCCTACTGATTCCTACAATGGGTCGTGCATGAGCGAAATTGACATTAACCAACTCGGGACCTACAAAGGAAAAAAGGACTAAATTTCTGCAAGCAAGTTACATATATCCAACATGCTCAAGTTGATACTTCTCCCTTTCAAGATGAATAATAAATTGGCACACGGCTGAGTATCAAATATCAACCAAACATTAATAAAAAACAAATAACTTTTGCACAATGCATATAGATAAAAAAAGCACACATGGGGGAAAAGAACCACATGCATGGAGTATCCTTCTTCCAACAGTAAAATGCTAGGCATCACAAAATTATAGATTTTATGTCGATAACCAGTAGGAAGCATCCCTAAAGCACCAAATGTTTTGTGTTGATACCCAATAGATAACATTTCGCACATAAGCATGAAATCCTTAACTTACGAATGCATGACTAATTCTGCCTACGCCTTTTAGCTTTGAAATTTCATAATTATAAGAGTGGTAGTAGGCTAGAGAGAATATTTGCCTGAGATTGAAGAAAGAAAATAGGATAAGCTTACCTTGGACCTGACGATGCCTTGAAGAGAGGTGCGTCGACAGTCGAGCACAATTTGCCTACGTCTTTTGACTTACCGATTTCTAAATTCTATAGAGCAATAATAGATTAGAGAGATGAATTTCGCCAAGCATATGAAACATCTCTAAATTAAATCATGGTTTCACCACAATTTTGGGAGGACCAACGAAATTCCAGCAAAGCATTGGCACATTTTTTGTTTTGCTTATTTATGCACCATCTCTGTGTATAAAAATCCCAGGCTCCTACTGTATTCATCAATATAGAAAACTGAATTCATTAGCTGAATCACATAGATATAAAGAGCTTGCCAATGGGAACACTGTGACAACTTGTACACATATTAATAGGATATATGGAACAGTCTAAATTAGTAAATAGTAGATAGGCCAGTAAAGCCAGATTAGATTATCATTTAGCCCCATGGATCTAATCGATGTTTGGAATAGTACCTAGAAAACAAGACAAACAACACGAGGATCTCCATGCCCACTAACGCCACCTCCTTTGTTTCTTCTAGTTGAAAATCTGCCCAGTAAAACAGCAAACGAACAAGAGATGCATAGATGATTTAACCAGCTTCCTTTGTTCTTTTCAAAATAAGTTGTATTTCATAGAAAATCTGTTGTGATGTGCTGCCACCACTGTTCTCTCCATATTCAACAGAAAGAAAGAGTGCAGGGGGGAATATAGATCAGGGTCATCAACACTTACCACGCCATCTTCGTCAACCTGGCCATGGAGTCGTCCTCGTAGGCGAGGAGGCATGGAGTCGCGGTGCTGCTCGTATAGGCACAGACCGGGGCAGCTCGATATCTTGCTACAGAAGGGGCGGTCGTGTGCTGCCACCATGGCTCCCTTGGTGGCCAGATCTCGTGGAGGAGCAGCTCCGCCCTAGCACGCACGGGGACGCGGTGAGCCAGGCTTCCTGCACTGCACTCTCCTCCAGTCAAGCCCCTCCTCTGGTGGCCGGAGGCGATGTCTTCTTGCGGGAGGCGCCGAGGCAAGGGAGAGGAGTCGCCATGGAAGGAGAGAACAGCAGGGAGTGGCGGCTGGCGAGGTAGAGGAAGGGACTGCTAAGTTTTCACCAGGCGTGTTGATGGGTTTCACCCCTGTCTATCTTGGCGTACCTAAACCAAAGGAAACCCACCCCAATTCCTCTGTCCCCAGAAGAAGACCCACCTGTCACCCACGTCTAATGTCGCTGGGTGCGTGTAAAATGATAAAACAAATTAACGGTTGACCAGTTGGCAGCGATTAAAATCGTGCAGCAGTAAAAAGATCGCACGGCCGTGAAGAGGCAGCGCGCAAGGCCCCTGGAACGGCGGGTAGTCTACCGGGATTTATATGTTCAATAGCCCTAACATAGTTTAACGTAATAGCATAAATCCCCATAGAGATGTGGTTAGCATCTTGGGTTTTTCTCATTATGAACCAGTTTTCGCCTCTCCCACCATAAATACCAAGTTAAAATTGCAATCAGTTCACCGGCATTCAGAATTCCCGGGATAGTAAGCTCCTGTTCAGGCATAGAAAGCAAATTCAAGAACTGCCTCACCAGCATAATCAACTTCGCTAGCTCTTTTTACGGGATCTTGTACACCCCCCCCCCCCTTCCCAACTCCCCTCACGTTTACGGGGATACGACCTTTCCCGTATAATTGTCAAACAGGAAGCTGCTAAATTTTCATGAGAGAAGACTCTCACACCGCCGCCACGCCGGGCCACCGACACCACGTCACCACCGCACCGCAACGGGCCACGCCGCCCCGCACCTTCCGGCGATCGTCGCACATGTCATTGACTTGCGGACCCCAGGCCATTAGTTAGGCTTGTTTAATAAAAAAGGAGATAATGTTTACGAGAAATAAGAAAAATAGTCATTAGACAAGTTCCCCTTAAATATATATTTTTAGTGATATGGCGTATGAGGAGGCTTTAAAAAGGATGAAATGAGGCAATGCAATGGAACCTGATTGTATCCCCATTGAGGTGTGGAGAGGCCTCGGAGACATAACGATAGTATGGTTAACTAAGCTTTTCAACCTCATTTTTTGTCGCAAACAAGATGTCAGAAGAATGGAGACCGAGTTTACTAGTGCCAATTTTTAAAAACAAGGGGATGTAAGATGTAATTACTGTGGAATTAAGCTGACGGGTCATAGAATGAAGCTATGGGAAAAAGTCATTGAGCACCGCTTAACAAGAATGACAAGTGTGACCAAAAATCAGTTTGATTTCATGCCTCAAGGTCGGCCATGGAAGCCATTTTGGTTTCATGGAAGCCATTTGGTTTCATGCCTGAGGAGGCATCTGGTGTTTGATGAAGATTCTCAAACTGGGAAAAGGAAATGATGCAACGTGTGCCTCCACACGGGGAGATGAAAACTGAGAAATGGATGATGCCATGAAGGAGGGAAGATGGGTCGTGGCTTCCATCCGAGTGGTGTACTGTACTGCAGACAGCGGACATGCTTTTCAAACTATCTGTTGGGTCTATGTTTAGCTGTGTGAACCATACCTTTACCGATCTAGCTTATATTTTTGGACAATAAAAAGGCGCTTGCACAAATGGAAGCCTACGGGGCCCCTTTACTCAATGTAGAACGAAAGATGATGAAATCTTCGCATCATCTTAGGGTAACTCTACTAGATGTGTTAGAGCAACTCCAACGGGTCGACCCATTTCATCCGCTGGCGTCTGATTGGGTTGGCGCGTACATAAAAGTCGGCTCAACACGCCGACCCAACGAACGCGCGTCCGCTTTTTGTCCACCTGCCGACCCATTCCTGGCCCATTTTTGAGCCGGATTTGCGTTGGTGCGGACACAAGACGGACGCGCGTGCGCTCGTCTTCTTCTCCCCTTGGCCCGTTGGTCGGTGGCAGACTTCACCATTTCCCTTCATTTCCAGCCAAAACCCTCCTGCCCGCGCGTGCTCCCGCCGCCCGCCATGGACGACGACCTCGAAGCCGTCGCCGGCCTCGTTCACTCACCTCGTCCGGCATGACGGCTGCCCCCTCCGGCAAAGGCAAGCCTCACGCCCCCCGCAAGACCGCCGCCGCGCCCAAGCCGAAGAAGACGCCGACGCCTAAACAACGGGCAAGGGAGTCGGCGAAGAGGAAGGGCCAGAGGCACGCGGCGTACGCGAGGGACGAAGACATTGCGGCGGCCACCGTCGCCGCCGCCGCGCAGTAGGATGTCACCAACGCCCGCGTCACGGCGGCAACGAGGAAGGCGCTATATATGCTAGGGTTTAATCCTAGCCAGCAGGGCCTCGTCAACGTCGTCGTGGCCGTGGCCAGCACCGGCTCATCTGCGTTCCCTCGGATGGTGCTGCCCGACTCGCCCTGCGCGTCGGCGACGTAGCCGATACCCGGCTTCCACGTCTACCCGCAGGTCTCCCGCCTCTTCGGGGAGTGCTCGCCCGAGGTGAGCGTGGTGGCGCCTTCCACGCCCACGCCCATCGACCTCAACGCCACACCGGTTGTCGATGGCTCGTCATCCGGAGGCGCGAGGAAACGGGCGTGGCACATGCCAGCCGACGTGCTGCCGAGCGCAAGCAACCTGTTCGACGGAATGCCGGCCACCGGCTATGATGACTACATGCAGAACATCATCTTTGAGGGTGGTGCGCCAACCACTGGTGGTGTCTATGACCCCGACGAGACACAAAGCCAGGACGGCTGAGGGACGTTCACGCCGTCCACCTTTGATCAAGATTAGGTGGCCTTCATGCATGATCAGGTTGGCCTGGACATAGACGGCTTCCCACTCGACCACGAGTTTCCGGACGACTACGGGCAAGAGGAAGAGGATGAGTGCGACATCAAAGGAAAGCCTTTGTTCGAGGACGAACTCGCCAACCAAGCCGTCGGGGCGAAGCCGAAGCGCAAGAGCAAGCGGACCAAGGCATACACGGCTGCCGAGGACAAGTTTCTTTGTGAGTGTTGGAGAGACATTGGGCAAGACCCCAAGACGGGCGCCAAACAAAAGGCATCAACCTTTTGGATTTGTGTCCACCGTGAATTCCATGAGCGCAAGAAGTTTCCGCCGTACCAAATAGTAAGCACGCACAGGTGGGTGTTCATTTCGAAGCGATGGAGGGTGATCCAACAAGAATGCAACAAGTTTTGTGCCACTCTTGAGAGCGTCAAGGCTCGTCCCGTGAGCAGCATCGACATGCAAGACATGGTATGCTAGCAAGCCGCCCTCTTTTGTGTCATTCCATTTATGCTTGCGTGTTCATTTGCATACCATTTGCCAATATGCTTGCATGAAATACATTTGTAGGCATTTCAAGCTTTGGAGGCATTTAAGGTCCAACACAATGGCAAGTGCTTCAACCTCTCCCATTGCTTTAGGGTCATCAAAGACGAGGAGAAGTTCAAGGCGCAATATGCCGCCCTCAAGTCGCGTGAGGGGAACCAAGTCGTGGAGGAGGTTGGGGACGACGAGAAGGCATGGCCGCGGGGGAAGACCAACTCCAAGAAGGAGGACAAGCGGGATGCGGCGTCGAACGCCTTGATCGCAAGCGTGAAGGGCATGATGAGCAAGAAGGACTGAAGGAAGGAGGAGCACCGGCGTTACAAAGAAGAGCAAATGAACGCCTTCATGGAAATCCAAAGGAGGAGGCTTGAGATGGACACGAAGAAGCAAGCCAAGATGCTAGAGATCGAGGCCGCCAACGCCAAGACCAAGGAGAAAGAAGTGGCTCTCGCGAGCATGATGACCTGTCTGGAGATCGTGAAGGTGGATCTCAACACCATGTCACCAAGGAAAAGGCCGTGGTTCGAGAAGATGCAGGCCGACATGCTCAAGTTCGACACAACTAATCTATGGTGGCGGGCGCCATCCTTTTTATGTATGCGGCAGGTGTGCTAGCATGACCACGGGGCCGCGATGGCGTGGTCAAAATCAAGTCCCACCCATTTTTCGTGTGCTGGCATATGTGGCGGCCGAGTGCGCTACATGAACTGTGTGGTGTTATTTTGAAGCCGGCATTATATGCCGACGCTAGCATGGTGCCGGTATAAGACATGGCCGCTGGCATGATCTATGGTCGCGGGCTTTTTTTAAAAATTGCGTGCGGATATGAAATAGGTCAGCACTTTGGACGCACTGCCGACCCAAATTTGAAACAGGGCGGGCGCTGGGCGAACGATCAACCCAAACAGACAAAAAGCGAACAAATCACTATCTGTTTGAGAGGCCATTGAAGTTGCTCTTACGTGTAGCCAATCGCCGTACTAACAACTAGTATGATAATGAGGGTTCAAAAAGGTATTACAACATAGTCATTGTACGCGTGCAATCGCCAAATTTAGAGAGCCCCAAAAAAGAGATTAGCCTCCAAATATGGATGTTGGAGAGGCTCGGTTTGTAGCATGCTCAATAGCCAACCGCCTGCGCGGGAGAAAAGTTTCAACTTCTTTCTTTTCGCGTCACGATTGGGTTTTACCACTAACAGTTCCTCCCAGTCTGTTTCTTCGAAAACCCAAGGCCGACCGTCGATGGCCGCCACGCAGTATCATCTGACGCCGAGTCGTTTGCTTCTTGACAATATAATCCCGGCGGCGAGGAATCCCCATCACCCTAACCCTAGCTAACTCCTTGCCGCCATTGCCTTCTCTGCCTCACCTAGCCATCGTCTATTCTCCTAGAATCTTGAGAATATCAAACCTCCCCACATATTCTTCAAGAATCTTGAACTCATAGTTTTAACAATCCTACTTAATTAGGGTCTAAATAGCTAAGATTGTCAAGATATGGATTCAAAATTATTAAAGAGTCTAAGAGAAAATCTGATTCTCAAGATTTTGAGAAAATAGACCAAAAGATCTTAGCCTATTACTATTTCCTGATCAATCCGATCAAGAGTCTCCTCTGAACCTCCCCTTTCCCGCAATCGATCCCTATCTGGCATGACCCTTGCCACAACTGCATCAACGCACGGACATGAATTACATGGAAGAGCTCATATATGCAAATCTGTCTCACGAAATAATTAACTAGCCAAGGCCATCTATATCCATGATTTGTCCTATATTAGCAGAAGAAAAATAAATGCCTACCGATCATCCAAACAAAGTGTTGAATTTAATAACCTGGCTTTAGAGCATGGTTTGTAATATAGCCAACTGATGGCTATAAGATATTGTCATATCATCTATAACCAACACATATAGTCACTCATACAATAAGGTTAGCTATAAGGTTGGCTATAAGATTAGTGCTTTTTCTCATCTTCTCACTATCTCTTTTCTCGCATTTATTGCATCTGCCTTGGAGCATGCATATAACCAGGCTCTTGCATGAGAGTCCATTTCCCTTACTTTTTTAATATCTCTCTCTTTTACATAGACAAAATTGCCATGTAAGCAGGCTATAAGCTCGTTGTTATACTTGCTCTTACAACGGATGCGAACTAAGAGCAACTTTGATAACTTCCATCTGGCAAACGTTTGCTGGAAGGGGTTGGTATTTGCAAACGTTTTAGATGGCAAATTTACTTGGCTAAGAGCAACTCCAACGCGGCGACCCAAATTGTCCGTCTGCATTCATTTAGGTCGGTGCGGACAAAAGCGGAGGCCCAACACGCCGACCCACACCCAAAACGCGTCCGTGCCGCGCGTCACCTTGGTGTCCGCCGCGGCCCCACTTGGCGGTCGCCCAACTACCACCCGTCGTCTAATTTATGACGACCACCGACACCGGGCCCACTAGTCATTCAGTGGAAGCGTCCTTTTTTAATCCACGCGTGTGGGGGGCGGCCTCATCCACTTCTGTCGTGGAATTGTCACGGCAGATGTCCTTAGTGTGATGACTTAGTCGCGAGGCCAACACATCTATGTGGTAGCTTGAGAGGGGTTGAGCGGAATCGAGAGACGCAACACAAGACAAGGGTTTAGACAGCTTCGGGCCCCGGGAAACATCATCCGGTAATAACCCTACATGCTGTTTGTGGCTAGGTCTCATTATGATCATGAGGGAGTTGCCGGTAAGCTGGCTCTTTGTGTCTAGCCCTAAAGATTGTTTCTTGTTCCTCCTCCCCTCTTGGGGTGCCCTGCCCCTCCTTATATAAGTTAGAGGGGCGGGTTACATGTGGAGTCCTAGTAGAACTAGAGCTAATATATCTTCTCTTACAAGTTGAATACAAGTCCGGATCTTGCTTCCTCGTAAAGGAAATATTCGTCAGCCCTTTCCTCTTAAGCCGGCCCATCATAACGCGAACCGGCCTTCTGGGCTTTGGGCCTTGTTGTCCATCTGACCCGCCCGCCGGGTTACTAATGAGTCGTCAAGATCGGGCGGGTTATCTGTGAATCGCCAAGCTCCAGGCGGGTCACTAGTGAGTCGCCACGCTCTAGCCAGGTCATACCGCGGGGTATATCCCTGACATTAGCCCCTAGTTTAATTTGGATTTATCCATGTTAAACTGATCCTGTAAAACAAACACAAGAACAAACTTTGATAGGTTGTGCTCCGGGTTAAATATTTTCCTAAACCGACACCTGATCATCTTTAAGTCCTTGTCATTTCCTCCTGGATGCATACTCAAGATCTTATAGCAAATCTCTTTTAACAGATATGTTCAAATTTTGCCAATGCAAAAAATCCAGATACTTCCTTTGAAAAATCCGGGTCAACAGGCCAGCTTCAGAGTCAATTTGCTGACATTGGTCTCTTGTTGAGAAATATTGTAAGAGATAATCCACTTGAGTCGGCTTTCATTGCTCTGACTTGACAAAAATATTGGTCTTCAAATATTCAACTTATATTCAGCCGGCTTGAAGATATAAAACTTGCCGGTTTATGATTACCAAAATTGTCGGGTTATAAATTGATGATGTCGAGTCATAATTGTCGCCGACGCCGGTTTATGATTTTTGCAGACACCGGGTCAATCTGATTTACTCAAACTAAGAATTTGAGGATATTTCTCCCTTATATCCATATTACCTGTAGCCCCCAAGGGCCGGTTTAATCAGCATGAATAAGCCAGTACTTATCACCATGGCTCTAAATAAAATCCAGTTGTGTAGCCCCCATTAGTCGGCTATAATCATAGTAGTGTAGCCGGGTCATCATAGAATTGTCTTCAGCAAAGAACAATATACATTAGCCCCCAAGTATCGGGTCATTATGTAATGATGAGCAGGGACTTTGTAAATATGATGATATAAATTTGAGCAGTAACATGTAGCCCCCAAGAGCCGGCTTAGTAAGATAATACTGAGCTGGGACTTTTCATTGAAAATAATATCATATGATGTAACCCCATCCTGGGGCTTGAACCCACGTCCACAAGGTTAAGAGCTTTGTGCTTTACCAACTGAGCAGTGGATCCTTCAATATAATGGAATAAGGTTTGTGTACCTTGAATTTTAACAGGAGCAATTGGTAGCCCCCAAGGGCCGGCTCATTACAATGGGATGAGTCGGGTCTTCAATAAGGCCAATAAAAATGACTTTGCATTAGCCCCCAAGTGCCATGGTGCATACTGGCAGTGACATGGGACTTGTATATTCGATGTAATCTCGATTTGAACAATGTAGCCCCCAAGTGCCGGGTCGTAAGCCTGCAGCGACTCGGGACTATTTCCTCCATTGTAAAATAAATCATGCCCATTGATAAAAATAATAGCCGTTGCGCTTAAAGCGACTTTGAAAACCTCAATCATAACACTGGTTATTGGTAATCACAATAGAAATCCAGCCATGTTGGCTATTCAAGATTTGAATAATATAATCCGGTATGAAAACCTCAATCATTCAATATCATCATGAAAATCCAGCCAGTTTTGGCTATTAAAGATCTGAATACCTTATCGGTTGACAAGTAAATCCGAAGTTTAAATACTCGGCGGCTCTTGGCCGATGGCGACTTAATGCACATTCGTTGTATGCCGGAACGGATAATCATTTTGAAGCATCAACTTTGGTAATGAGCTTGAACTTAATCATTTATATGTCATAGTTCTGCAAATCCTGCACAGAGTTTAAACAACATATGCCCTGGCGACTTAACATCAAAAGCCAGGGTGGGTAACCACCCAAATGTAGTCTTACCCTGCACACAAGTAGATCACAAGAACCCTTGGCGGTTTGCCGCAGGGCGGGTCATATAGAAAACCCGAAAAGAATCATAAATAGACAAGCCGGTTATCAATCATCATGTTAAGACACAATTGATGTTATTATACTTATGATCCTTTGGATGATACCACCGGTTTACGTGACCCAGAGGGTGAAGTTGATAACTCAACCCTGTAAAAGCCGGCACATATGATATTTGTGACAACTCAAATACTTGTGATTGTATAAAAATAGATAAAATATTTTGAGGCTTCGATTGAATACGATCGAGAAACCGTTCCAAAGGGTTAAGCTAAGATTGAATACGATCATATAGCCCCGATGGCGTTGGCGTTGCCGATCAAAGTGGGTATCGACACTATGTTCTCTTTGGTTGAATCGACCTATGTTTGAACAGAAGCCCCAAATGACCTTAAGAGTTGTTTAGTGACGCTGATTCGAATACGATCCACGTCGATTCCCAAAGGGGTTGAGCTATGATTCAGATACGATCAAGAAGCCCCCAAATAGGTTCAGCAGTTTGCTAATCAAAAGGGTATCGACAGCTGCATTCTCTTTGGTTCGAATACGACCTATGTTTGAACAGGAAGCCCCCAGGTGACCATAAATTTGGCATTACACCGATCAAGAGGGTACCGATAGCTATGCTCGATGAGCAGGAAGCCCCCAAGTGACCATAATAAGATAAGCCGTAAGGCAGGATACCCATGTTTGAAGCGCGCATCATGGCAGCAAGTTCTTTTTGGCAACCTTTACTTTGCCTGAGAACTCGAACTTGCGAGAGATTAATTCTTTTTGAACCGGAACTTTAAACCGGATTTGAAAGCTTCAAAAATTTGTGAGGGAAAAATTTACCTTGAGCCGGATTTTGAACCGGATTTGAGAGCTTCAAAAATTTGTGAGGGACAAATTTACCTTGAGCCGGATTTGAGAGCTTCAGTGCTTTGTGGGAGAAAGATGTCTCTTGAACCGGATTTTAAACCAGAGTCCTTATTTTGAGCCGGAAATCTTCTGACGGCTTTTAAATTTTCATCGATCTAGCCCCCGAGTCATACCATTGTAGCCCCCGAGTCTCAAGAAGACTCGAGGAGTTGGCTTGAGATTCTCCATATTTGACCATAGCAGAAGGTATACATCATTGGCGTTGATAGCGCGATGTGAATCCACAGAAGGTTGAGGTGACTGCGGCGGGTTATAAATGATCCCGTATGAGCCGTGTCAGCAACTCGGCCAATGGTTCCTTCCAACTGGCTGTTTGAAGTTTAATCAAACTATAGTGGCGGCGACTTGGGCACCTGCCAATTGAACCATCCAGTGCAGACGGCGGCTGATATGATAATTTTGCCTCTAATTTGTTGAAAGAAAACCGAGCTTCCCAAGTAGTGACTTGCTCATACTCAATAAACAGCTGATCCAGACAAGTGCGGCCCGGTGTGTCGATGTAGACCAGGCCGCGAGAGACGACGGTAAAGACGGCCGCAACATCTGAGGCAGCATAGACAGATGAACCGGCCGTGGCGTTGTAAGCCGGTGCGGACGGTAAAGTTGTCCTTCTTGTTGTAAGCCGGCGTGGTCGCGAGAGACGGCCACAGCATTGTAAGCCGGCGCGGTCGCGAGAGATGGCCACGGCGTTGTAAGCCGGCGCGGTCGCGAGAGACGGCCACAGCGTTGTAATCCGGTGCGGGAGTCCGTTGAGTAACAACGACCACCTATGCCAAAAGATGTTGGCGTGCCTCCATCTCCGCGGTATAATATCACTTTTTGTCATAAATAATTGCCCTGCATAAACAATATTGCAGAACAAGGCAAAGATAAACTTGTTTTTTGACAAAAACAACATGTGCTAATAAAACAAACTTGGATGGATATCACCTGATTTGTTTGGACGACGGATGATCCGTTTATCGCGACAGAGGTGGCTCAGGCAGACCAGCGACTCAATATAGTTCCGGCGGTTCAGGCAGACCAGTGACTTAATATAACCCCGACGGCTCAAAGCGGTAAGGGCGGCTCAACGCAGCTCCGGCGAGTTGACGTAGATTAAGCTGCACGGGCGGCGACTTGCGCACACCTGTTCCATCAGTAAGCGGGCGCAGATGCCGGTGTGTGATGGTGCTGACGTACACTTTATAGGCACAACATGACACCACCTTTGCTGGCATTTTTTTATTGGATGATACTGACAGCGCAAACCAAGTTTAGATAGCCAGACCAAACAAGCATCCAGTTTTGTGCTTATTGCCTCTGTTGAATTACCGGCTCTTCGGCGTGTTTGAAGTAGATTGTGTTGAGTATAAGGATTATTTGGAAGTATAGGATAGACTAGGATTTGTTCCTGCCTTGTCTTGTACTCCAAGTTGGTCTTTGTACTCCTATATATATGCCCACGAGGCTCAAGCAATACAACGACTATTCCACCATATCCCTCTCTTCCTTCTAACATGGTATCTATCGCAAGTCGATCCTAAACCCTAGTCACCGCCGCTTCAAGACCTCTTGCGCCGCCCCCGGGGCGGTCGGCCTCGATGACCGCCGCCGGGCCAAGCGCGCGCTGTACCTAGGGTTCGTCCGCCGACCGTGTTGGCCGGCTGCCCTAGAGAGTCTTTTCCCAATCCTTTGATCCGGGTTTTCTCTCTCTCGCCGGTCGCTTTGATCGGCGTCTACTTTTTGGTTTTCCGATTCGCTGGATCGGTTTGCGTCGCCCACCGCCGCCGTCGACACCTCGCGCCTCTACTCCGACATCGGCGCGATCGGCCAGCTACTTCACCGACCCGGCGGCCTCGCGTGACACGCAGCCCTCAAGGCCGTCGTCCGCGCGCCGGCCCGCCCGTCGCCCTGCGCCGGCCATCATCGCCCTGCTCCGACCGGGACTCCTGCATCACCCCGACCCGGCGGCCTCGCGTCATCCGGTGGCCAATCATAGCCGCCCTGCCGCCTGCCGCCGCCGGCTTCATCCCGGACTCCGCCGTCACCACGCCTTCACCGAGCGGCGTCCCCGACCTCGCGCGCGATCGGCTTGATCACCCGCTCGCCGTCGTGATCCGCATCATCTACGCCGCGCGACCAACCTGGCCCGTCGGTTACGCGCGCCTCCGCAGGTCCCGTGAAGATCGTCCCCGAGTTCAGCGCGTCCCTCCACCGATCGAGCAACGGGCAGTCGCTGCGTCGCCCCGTCGGGCCGCAGCGCCGCCGCCCGTGGTTCTTCTCCGGCTGCACCGACCAGCGTCACGCTGCATCGCCGCCGCCGGGCAGTAGTGCTGCGTGCACGCGGTCCACGCAGCCGCCCCGAGGCCGCCCCGCGGTTGCACCGACCGCACTCCTCCGCCGCGGCGCCCTTCAGCTGCTGCGCGCGCTGCGCGGTCTCCGCCGCCGCCCCGAGGTCTTACCGCCGTTGCCCCGACCTGCCCGCCGCCGCTGCGTCGCCTCTTCGGGCCGTAGCGCCGCGGCCCACGGTCCGCTCCGCCGTCACCGCGCGTCGACCTCCCGTGGTATGCGCCGCGCCGTCTTCCTTGGCGTGGGA
Source organism: Aegilops longissima (assembly GCA_021605205.1). Lineage (NCBI taxonomy): Eukaryota > Viridiplantae > Streptophyta > Magnoliopsida > Poales > Poaceae > Aegilops > Aegilops longissima. Next base: position 140,734,830 of record CM038677.1, on the reverse strand, counting down.
ACGCCACCGTCCGCGCCGGTCTTCGTCACGCTGTCAGGGTTCTTCGCCTACTTCGAGCACCGCCGCCGCACTCCTAACCCTAGCTGCCACCGCCGCCGTCCGCCGCCGCCGCTCTTCTTTGGCGCTGCCGCCGCCATTTTCAGTAGCTGCCGCCGCCGCCCGTCCACCCCCTTCGTCTTTGTCCAAGCACCAGCCCGTCGCCAGCGTCGCCGTCATCTACCCCGACCACTTCCTCTACTCCGACCACCGTTGGTGACGTCGGCCCCGCGCCGATGGACGCCGCAATCGTCGTCGAGTTCTTCTCTGCTGGCCCCTTCAACTTCTCCGACATGGCGTACAGCTCGTGCAGGTCCCTCGTCTACGCATGCCCGGTGCTGACAACATCGCCGCGTGCCTTCGTCCACGACGTGTTCCCGGGCCTGGCAAGCCTGGTGCGGCACTTCGTCAACTTCGTATTCGTCCGTCTACGCATGCCCGGTGCTGGCAATACCGATGCGTGCCTTCGTCCACGATGTGTCCCCAGGCTTGGCAAACCCGCCGCGACGCGTCGTCAACAACATCTTCTTCCCGGCGCACCTCTACTTCGACACCACTGCGCCCATGACTAACTCGGCGCCCTCTTGCGCCCGCGGCTCCAGGGCGACTTCCTCGACACCGGCTACCCCGACTCGACATCGACCACGGCATTCTTCGCACGGCTACCTCGACCACGGCTCCACCACCCACGCTCTCGGCTACATCGACAAACGGCACAAAGGGCTACCGCCTTGCTTGAGCAACCTCGTCGGTTGCCACTCCAGCCACGACTCCGCGATGCGTCGACCGTTACGACTGTGGGGGGATGTCCGTCGGCTTACCTTCGGATTCTTCTCCAGTCTCACCGTCCGCGTCGCTACCGTTGTGACTGCGGGGGATGTTGAGTATAAGGATTATTAGGAAGTATAGGATATAATAGGATTTGTTCCTGCCTTGTCTTGTACTCCAAGTTGGTCTTTGTACTCCTATATATATGCCCACGAGGCTCAAGCAATACAACGACTATTCCACCATATCCCTCTCTTCCTTCTAACAGATTGTACCAGTAGAATGTACTGTAGGGGCGGCAGTTTACACACCTGACCAACGTGCATGCCTGCTCATCGGGCAGCTTCTCTGACATAAGACCCGTGCTCCTTTTTGTGTTTGGCATAATGGTCAACCAATCATGCGTACATGCACTTCTCCTCCATGTGAATGTTCCAATGAAAAGAAAATCAAACTTGACTAGTACTCCCTGTGCTCCAGTATATAGTGCGCGTAGCTTCACGCAGAAATACTAATCAGTGATCATTCACTCCAAGCCATGCACACTCGACGGGTGCATGTCCTGGAACAAGTGCTTGTGAACTGCACACAAAATACTCTGAAGAACAGCTCACGTATGGCAATACATTGTGGAGACACTGTCTTTCATTCAGACCAACCAACTTTCAGTGAGCGACACCCAGGAGGAGCACCCGACCTTGGTCGGGGCGGCCAGACGGAGTCGAGCCATCAAGCGGGCGGCTCGAGGACGGGTGCACAGGCGCAGCAGCCAAGGCAGGGCAGAGCCCGTGGACAAAGAGCGAAGGGAGGCAGGGGCGTGAGGCCAGCCAAAGCAGAGGCCGATGTAACGCCCCGGATTCGATGCGCCAGGTGTCTTCCAGTTATTCGCCTTCGTTGCCATGTCATGTGCTTGCGTGTTGCATTTTGCCATGTCATCATCTGCATTTTATATCATGTCATCATGTGCATGGCATTGGCATACGTGTTCGTTTCATGCATCCGAGCATTTTCCCCGTTGTCCGTTTTGCAATCCGGCACTCCTATGTCTCCCGGCGCCCCCTTTTACCTCTTTTCGTGTGCGGGTGTTAAACGGTCTCGGAATGGACCGAGGTTTGTCAAGCGGCCTTGGTATACCACCGGTAGACCGCCTGTCAAGTTTCGGATCATTTGGAGGTCGTTTGGTACTCCAACGGTTAACCGGTTAACCGCAGAAGCCTCTTTTGGGTGCAGCCCAACGCCCCCTTCAAAGTGGCCCAAAACCCAGCTAACTCCCCTCTATGCTCTCGGTCGTTCGATCACGATCGTGTGGGCGAAAACCGCACCTCATTTGGGCTCTCCTAGCTCCCTCCCCCGGAATTCGCGGATCAATTTCCCCCTGAAACCCTAGATCTTCCCCTCTCCCCGACGGACATGTCCGTCCGCCGCCGGACGCTTCGCCGCCGCCGCCTGCAGTCAATGGGAGGCTGCCACGTGGCCCCCACGCCTCCTCTCTCCTCCTCACCGCCGCGGCCATTGGGCCGGATCGGACCCTTCGGCCGACAGCGCGCCGCCCGAACCCGCTGAGGCCGCCTCTGCCCGCCGCTCGGGCTCGCCGTGCCCGCGCCGTCTCGCCAGCGCCTCGCCGCGGCCGCCGCCGCCGACCGCTGCATCTCGCCGCGCCGCCCGAGTCGCCATCCGCCCGCCGCCCGGCACCGCGCTGTCCGGTCCGACGCTGCGCCGCCTCCGCCGCCTCGCCGGGAGCCCTCCGCCCGCCGCGGCCACCGCCTGACCCGCCTCCGCCGCCCGCCTCCTGCCGGCTCCCCCCTCGCCGGCACCTCTCTCTGCAACTCCATCCACCGGCGCCGCATCTCCGGCGTTGCCCCGGCCTCCTCCCTCACCTCCGGTGAACAGGAACTCCGGCCAACCTCGAAGACCGAGCCCGAAACCCTAGATCTGTTTTCGGGAGGTGATATTTCGTCTAAGTCCCAGATTTTTCGTTATTTTCATGCATATTCATCGCATTATAACTCTCTGCATATTGCTCCGTTTCGTGCGTGTAATATGTCAAAATGTTCGTCTCGATGAGTACATCATTTCATATCATTGCATCATTTTTATTTGAGCTCATCTTGATGCCCTAAATGCTGTTAGAAGAGGGCTATGTGATGTTAGTTTCTGATTTTTATCAGAACATGCACTTTTGTCATTTTTGCCATGATTGATGTGTCCACCCTATGAACTTGAGTCCTACATGTGTTTTGTAATATGCCATGCCATCTTTACAGGGGTGTATGCCATGTATTTTTGTGATCTCTGTGGTGACTAGCACAAGCATGCAAACTAGGCTTCATGATGTTGCTGATTTCAGCCTGTTCTCTTGATATTTTTATGCCATGTAAACTTGATGCTACCGAGAGATCCATGCATATTTTGAGATACTTCAGTAAGGATGTTTTGAACATATGGTTATTCTCTATCCATCCATGCCCTTGTTTGCAATTATGGAGTGCCATAGCTTGAGTCAATCGAGTTCTACTTTTGCTATAAAATGTTTCCTGGCAGATTGTTTACATGTTATTCAATTTTGCCAAGGTTGTTGTAGTTGATCCTTGCATGCTATGTTGTTGTTCTTTCCATGTATAGCTCCTATGCCATGTTTTCTTACTTTTGGTTGCCTTTCCATGCCATGTATTTCCTTGTGGTGAGTGGTTCAAGCTCACCAACATGCCTACTTATTGTTGTTCCTGCCATGTATGAATCTGTAATATAACTTGCCATGTTTACATGGGTGCCATCATATCTTCTGATCCTTTTTGGCTCATGGTCACTAAAGGACATTTGATCTATGCATTTAGTATATTCATGCCATGCCTTTGTTTGCCATGATAAGTTCCTGCAACATATTGTTTGATAGCTCTAAACATGTTAACCTGATGTTATTTCTGCTAAAGTCTGAAACTGTTATTATTTGCAATCTTGCCATGTCCTTTTGAGCATGTTCTAGTGATTTATGGAGATAGCTCAGTGTTCATGTTTTGTCATGCTTTACCTGTACATCATGTCCATGCCTTTTGTTTTCATGTTGAGGTCCTGTAGCATGTTGTTTTGATGCTTGCAATATGCCTAGTTGCTGTTTTGGACAGATTGTTGTTATGTCTTGTATAGTGTGTATGTGTTGAACCGTTGCTCCGTTTTGAGTGTGCTCTATATGAAACTTGCTTGATTTTGCATGTAGCTTCATATTATCATGTTGCATCCATGTTTTGAGGTGTTTGCTTGATGTTCGTATGCATTTTGCATCAATGCCATGTTTATCTTGATTTGCTCATATCTTCTAGGCCGTAGCTCCGAATCTAATGAACTTTATATGTAACTTGACTAGAATTTCGTGTAGATCATCGTGGTGCATCTTAACTTGCTGTTTAACAACTTGAACATAAGGTTTATTCAGATCTGGACCAATTTCGAAATTTGCATATGAGGACTTACCGGAATTGTTCTATGTTGTTCGGCCTCATTTAAACTTGCTTTGATGTGTTGCTCTTGTTTGCATCATCTCTTGCCATGAGTAGCTTCATGTAGTCTCGTCATGCATCATGCTTGGTTGAGCATCATGCCTTGTTCATGTGTGGTGTGTTTACTATGTTGTGTGCTTCTTCTTGTTAGTTCCTGTTTCGTTGCGGTCGTGAGGATTCGTTCGTCTACGCTTGGTTCGGCTTCATCCGTCCGTCTTCTTCATGGACTCGTTCTTCTTCCTTGCGGGATTTCAGGCAAGATGACCGCTACCCTGGATCTCACTACTATCATTGCTATGCTAGTTGCTTCGTTCTATCGCTATGCTGCGCTACCTATTACCTGTTTATCAAGCCATCCCAAATTGTCATGCCAGCCTCTAACCTTTTGCACCCTTCCTAGCAAACCGTTGTTTGGCTATGTTACCGCTTTGCTCAGCCCCTCTTATAGCGTTGTTAGTTGCAGGTGAAGATGAAGTTTTTTCCTTGTTGGAACATGGAGATGTTGTTCCTTGTTGGAACATGTTTACTTGTTGGGATATCACAATATATCTATTGTTTAATTAATGCATCTATATACTTGGTAAAGGGTGGAAGGCTCGGCCTTATGCCTGGTGTTTTGTTCCACTCTTGCCGCCCTAGTTTCCGTCATATCGGTATTATGTTCCTGGATTTTGCGTCCCTAACGCGGTCGGGTGATTTATTGGACCCCCTTGACAGTTCGCTTTGAATAAGACTCCTCCAGCAAGGCCCAACGTTGGTTTTACCATTTGCCTCACCTATGCCCTTTTTCCCTTGGGTTTCCGGAGCCCGAGGGTCATCTTTATTTTAGCCCCGGGCAGTTCTCCTTCGAGTGCTGGTCCAAACCGAAGCGATGTCCGGCGCCCACGGGCAATCAGGGTTTATGCCAACCCGACGTCTAGCTCATCTGGTGTGCCCTGAGACCGAGATATGTGCAGCTCCTATCAGGATTTGTCGGCACATCCGGGCGGCTTTGCTGGTCTTGTTTTATTGTTGTCAAAATGTCTTGTAGCCGGGATTCCGAGACTGATCGGGTCTTCCCGGGGAGAAGGAATATCCTTCGTTGATCGCGAGAGCTTATCATGGGCTAAGTTGGGACACCCCTACAGGGTATAAACTTTCGAGAGCCGTGCCCGCGGTTATGTGGCAGATGGGAATTTGTTAATATCCGGTTGTAATAAACTTGAAGCAAACTCTTCTAAAATACACCAACCGTGTGCGTAACCGTGAGTGTCTCTTTTCGGGGTTGATCGAGAGGAGAACACGGTTTCTGGGTTATGTTTGACGTAAGTAGGAGTTCAGGATCACTTCTTGATCATTACTAGTTGACGACCGTTCCTTTGATTCTCTTCTCGCTCTCATTTGCGTATGTTAGCCACCATATATGCTTAGTCGCTGCTGCAACCTCACCACTTTACCCCTTCCTTTCCCTTTAAGCTTTGCTAGTCTTGATACCCATGGTAATGGGATTGCTGAGTCCTCGTGGCTCACAGATTACTACACCACCAGTTGCAGGTGCAGGTTTGCGATGGTCTTGACGCGAGAGCGGTGTTCTTGTTTTGGAGTTCTTCTTACGCTTCTTGATCGGGGATAGGTTCGGTCGGCAGCACTGGGCTAGCAGGTGGTGGATGTCGTTTGAGTTTTGTTTATGTTTCATCCGTAGTCGGATGTTGATCTTGTATATGATGTTGATGTATTCTTGTGGCATTCGTGCCTTATGTATGTATCCCCATCTATTATGTAATGTTGATGTAATGATATCCACCTTGCAAAAGCGTTTCAATATCGGGTCTATCCTTGGTGGGACCTTGAGTTCCTTTTGGATAGGGTCGCATATTAGGCGTGTTCAAGTTGGTATCGAGCCTCGACCGACCCTAAGAGCCCCCTTGATTGATCGTGTAGTTTGGCCGTTGTCGAGTCTAGAAGAAAACTGTTTTCGGAGTCCAGTTATATCGGAGAGTAGGAATTCTTTTTACTCCTCTGCCCCTTCGTCACTCTGGTGAGAAATCTTGACGTAGGTGTTTTGAATTACTTCTCTTCCCCTTCAAATTTTCTTTAGGTTCACGCAGTTGGTTTTCCGGTAGTTGTTCCTCAACTCTTTTTATCAGGTGCATTTCTCGTCAAGTCGACTCGAACCTCTTCATCTGTGCCAAGTTCAATCCTCATTTGTTTTCTTTTCCCACCCACCCACCCCTTTTCTTGTCGGAACCGGAGTCCGTAATCGAGTATCCACCCTACTCGTGCTAAGTCTTTGCTTTCTCTCCTCAATGATTTCAACCGTGTTTTTCTCTTCAAGTTATTCGTCGGTTCCCCTTCCAAGTTGCCTTTGTTTTTCCCGCCCTCCCACCCTTTTTCTTCCCGGAGCCTGAGTCTATTCCGACCATCAATTCCATTCGTGTGGAGCCTCTTCAGTCTTCCCTCAATTATTTTAACCGGTGAATTCTCGTCTTGTTCGTCATTCTTCATCCCTTTCTTTTTCCGGTCCACTCAAATCAAGTTTTTCGGGTTAATCATATTCTTTTCCTTCGAAGTGTTCTCTTTGCTCGTTCGCCTCTCGCCAGTTTATCATTCCGGAGTTCTGAAGACATCTCAGGAGATTCGTCTATGTTTGATTTAATTCGAGGTTGTCACCTCATTCAAATATTTCAATTGTTCCGGTGCATCATCTATCTGTTCAACATCCCTTTCCAACGGTGTTTTTCTCTTCAGTGGGCCCTAACCCACAGGTCTTTTCCCAGGATCTTACCTGACTCTTCTAATTTCTCCGGAGCTATTCCCAATTCTTTTCGAGTTTGACGTAAGAATGGATCCCATCAGTCAGATGCTTTTCCAAGATCGATTTCAAATCATTTCATTGTTGGCTCAACCTCTTCGCTTTTCATTCTCCCGGAGTACCTCAGTAATTTTGGTGGTGTTTATCGTCGTCCTTTGAAGACCAAAGAAGAGTTTTTCCTCTAAATCTTGTCCGTTCTCCCAGAAGATTCGCGGTGATAGCTCGATGTTATCCTATCTAATTGTTTCCAGTCATGTAAATTCTTTTCATCCATCCGGAGTATTTCAGAAGTTGATTTCTATTTCTTTTCACCGGAGTCCATCATTCCAGAAGAATTCTTCGTCCTCACATTTCAGCTACCGTTATCCAATTATCCCGGTGCTTCGTTCAAGTATTCTTCAATCAGTTTGCGATCTCTTCGTTCTCTTGCATTTTAATTCCCTCAAGTATCTTCGTGTTTTCCTAATTTTTCCCGGCGATTCTTCCATCAGTCATTTCCAAATTCTTACGGTGGTTCGTTCAAGATTCTTTTTCCTTGATTATCATTTTAATCCATTCGTTCTTTCCAATCCTACCAGTGGTTCATGAAGACCTTCTCAAGTTTGCGATATGTCACTTCTCAATCCTTTTCAAGAAGAATAAGTAGTTTGCAAAAATCCATTGCTTGTCATCAATTTAATTTGATGAAGGATAAGCATACAATAAATCTTATTCTTATTTCATCCAAGTGAGTAATCCCTTCCTTCGGAGTTTGTTTGTGAGGAATAAATTCTAGTTCCAAGTGCTTTCATCTTTTCTTTTCCGGAGTTTAAATTTACTCGGCCATCTCGTCGGAACCTCCATCTGAATCATCGCAAGGTTTTATCTTATTCTTTCCACCCCTCAATTCAATCTCATCATCCTTTTTGTTACCGGAGTTCTTCATGATTTAATTCATTCGTCAAGAGTTCATCAAGTATTATTCCATCCTCTCAAGTTCATGTTCTAATAATTCCATTTTTAGCCGGAGTGCTGCCTAAATCCTTTCAGTATTATCCGTTTCTTTTCTCATTCTAACCACTCCGGTTAGAACGACTTGTTTCATTGTCTATCTGATTCCGGGAGCTTTCGATTCTCGTCATTCTCGTCGTTCGTCTCTTCTTCTTGAGTGCTCTTGATTCTTTGCTTCTTCTATTGAGTTCTTGTTTCACCTCTTCCTTTTCCCTTCCGTCTCGGTCCTAAGATCTCGGGACGAGATCTCTTGTTAGTGGAGGAGTGTTGTAACGCCCTGGATTCGATGCGCCAGGTGTCTTCCAGTTATTCGCCTTCGTTGCCATGTCATGTGCTTGCGTGTTGCATTTTGCCATGTCATCATCTGCATTTTATATCATGTCATCATGTGCATCGCATTGGCATACGTGTTCGTCTCATGCATCCGAGCATTTTCCCCGTTGTCCGCTTTTGCAATCCGGCACTCCTATGTCTCCGCGCCCCTTTTACCTCTTTTAGGTATGCGGGTGTTAAACGGTCTCGGAATGGACGAGGTTTGTCAAGCGGCCTTGGTATACCACCGTAGAACCGCTGTCAAGTTTCAGATCATTTGGAGGTCGTTTGGTACTCCAGCAGTTAAGCAAGGTAACCATAAAAGCCTCTTTGGGTGCAGCCCAACACCCCTTCAAAGTGGCCCAAAACCCGCTAACTCCCTCTATGCTCTCGATTCGTTCGATCACGATCGTGTGGAAAACCGCACCTCATTTGGACTCTCCTAGCTCCCTCCCCGAAATTGTGGATCAATTTCCCCTGAAACCCTAGATCTTCCCCTCCGCGACGGACATGTCCGTCGCCATGAGCAACCGCCACGGGCGCCGCAGCCAATGGGAGGCTGCCACGTGGCCCCACGCCTCTCTCTCCTCGCACCCGCGCGGGCCGCGGGCCGGATCGGACCTGCGGCCCCGCGCGCGCGCCGCTGAGCCTGGGCCCGCCTCCGCCGCCGCCCGGCTTCGCCGTGCCCCGCGCCGTCTCACCGGCGCCTCGGCCGGCGACCGCCGCCGGCCGCCGGCGCCGCCCTGCGCCCCTCGCCCGCGCCGCGCCGGTCGCCATCCGCCGCCGCCCAGCACACCGCGCCGGTCGACGCGCCGCCGCCTCCGCCGCCTCGCGGGCCGAGCCTCCGCCCGGCCGCCCGCCACCGCCCAAACCCGCCTCGCCGCCCGCCTCGCCCGTGCCGACTCCCCCCCCTCGCGGCACCTCTCTCAGCACTCTCCGCCACGGCGCCGCATCTCCGGCGTTGCCCCGGCCTCCTCCCTCACCTCCGGCGAACAGGAACTCCGGCCAACCTCGAAGACCGAGCCCGAAACCCTAGATCTGTTTTCGGGAGGTGATATTTCGTCTAAGTCCCAGATTTTTCGTTATTTTCATGCATTTTCATCACATCATAACTCTCTGCATATTGCTCCGTTTCGTGCGTGTAATATGTCAAAATGTTCGTCTCGATGAGTACATCATTTCATCTCATTGCGTCATTTTCATTTGAGCTCATCTTGATGCCCTAAATTCTGTTAGAAGAGGGCTATGTGATGTTAGTTTCTGATTTTTATCAGAACATGCACTTTTGTCATTTTTGCCATGATTGATGTGTGCACCCTATGAACTTGAGTCCTACATGTGTTTTGTAATATGCCATGCCATCTTTACAGGGGTGTATGCCATGTATTTTTGTGATCTCTGTGGTGACTAGCACAAGCATGCAAACTAGGCTTCATGATGTTGCTGATTTCAGCCCTGTTCTGCTGATATTTTTATGCCATGTAAACTTGATGCTACCGAGAGATCCATGCATATTTTGAGATACTTCAGTAAGGATGTTTTGAAAATATGGTTATGCTCTATCTATCCATGCCCTTGTTTGCAATTATGGAGTGCCATAGCTTGAGTCAATCGAGCTCTACTTTTGCTATAAAATGTTTCCTGGCAGATTGTTTACATGTTATTCAATTTTGCCAAGGTTGTTGTAGTTGATCCTTGCATGCTATGTTGTTGTTCTTGCCATGTATAGCTCCTATGCCATGTTTTCTTACTTTTGGTTGCTTTGCCATGCCATGTATTTCTCTGTGGTGAGTGGTTCAAGCTCACCAACATGCCTACTTATTGTTGTTCCTGCCATGTATGAATCTGTAATATAACTTGCCATGTTTACATGGGTGCCATCATATCTTCTGATCCTTTTTGGCTCATGGTCACTAAAGGACATTTGATCTATGCATTTAGTAGATTCATGCCATGCCTTTGTTTGCCATGATAAGTTCCTGTAACATGTTGTTTGATAGCTCTAAACATGTTAACCTGATGTTATTTCTGCTAAAGTCTGAAACTGTTATTATTTGCAATCTTGCCATGTCCTTTTGAGCATGTTCTAGTGATTTATGGAGATAGCTCAGTGTTCATGTTTTGTCATGCTTTACCTGTACATCATTTCCATGCCTTTTGTTTTCATGTTGAGGTCCTGTAGCATGTTGTTTTGATGCTTGCAATATGCCTAGTTGCTGTTTTGGACAGATTGTTGTTATGTCTTGTATAGTGTGTATGTGTTGAACCGTTGCTCCGTTTTGAGTGTGCTCTATATGAAACTTTCTTGATTTTGCATGTAGCTTCATATTATCATGTTGCATCTATGTTTTGAGGTGTTTGCTTGATGTTCGTATGCATTTTGCATCAATGCCATGTTTATCTTGTTTTGCTCATATCTTCTAGGCCGTAGCTCCGAATCTAATGAACTTTATATGTAACTTGACTAGAATTTCGTGTAGATCATCGTGGTGCATCTTAACTTGCTGTTTAACAACTTGAACATAAGGTTTATTCAGATCTGGACCAATTTCGAAATTTGCATATGAGGACTTACCGGAATTGTTCTATGTTGCTTCCGGCCTCATTTAAACTTGCTTTGATGTGTTGCTCTTGTTTGCATCATCTCTTGCCATGAGTAGCTTCATGTAGTCTCGTCATGCATCATGCTTGGTTGAGCATCATGCCTTGTTCATGTGTGGTGTGTTTACTATGTTGTGTGCTTCTTCTTGTTATTTCCTGTTTCGTTGCGGTCGTGAGGATTCGTTCGTCTACGCTTGGTTCGGCTTCATCCGTCCGTCTTCTTCATGGACTCGTTCTTCTTCCTTGCGGGATTTCAGGCAAGATGACCGCTACCCTGGATCTCACTACTATCATTGCTATGCTAGTTGCTTCGTTCTATCGCTATACTGCGCTACCTATTACCTGTTTATCAAGCCATCCCAAATTGTCATGCCAGCCTCTAACCTTTTGCACCCTTCCTAGAAAACCGTAGTTTGGCTATGTTACCGTTTTGCTCAGCGCCTCTTATAGCGTTGTTAGTTGCAGGTGAAGATGAAGTTTTTTCCTTGTTGGAACATGGAGATGTTGTTCCTTGTTGGAACATGTTTACTTGTTGGGATATCACAATATATCTATTGTTTAATTAATGCATCTATATACTTGGTAAAGGGTGGAAGGCTCGGCCTTATGCCAGTGTTTTGTTCCTCTTGCCGCCCTAGTTTCCGTCATATCGGTATTATGTTCCCGGATTTTGCGTCCCTAACGCGGTCGGGTGATTTATGGGACCCCTTGACAGTTCGCTTTGAATAAGACTCCTCCAAAGAAGGCCCAACGTTGGTTTTACCATTTGCCTCACCTATGCCCTTTTTCCCTTGGGTTTCGGAGCCGAGGGTCATCTTTATTTTAGCCCCCCGGGCCAGTTCTCCTTCGAGTGCTGGTCCAAACCGAGCGATGTCCGGCGCTGAAAGGATCGAGATGGACCTAGAGGGGGGGGGGTGAATAGGTACAATTACAAATTTTAATTATTACTTAGCAATTTTAGGCAATAGTGCGGAATATGAAAGTGAGCCTAACAATTGATAATAGGTACAAAGTACTAGGCAAGTAACACAAGCATATAAGTGCGCAAGCACACTATGATGTAAGTAAGTGCAAACCAAAACAAGTAACCACAAGTATAGAGTTAGGGTTAGGAATAACCGCAACTCCGGGAGACGAGGATGTATGCCGATGTTCACTTCCTTGGAGGGAAGCTAGTCACCGTTAGAGAGGTGGATGTTACCATGAAGGCACACCAACGCCACGAAGGCTCACCCTATTCTCCCTTTGAGACAACACCACGAAGGCGTTTCTCAACCACTAGTGGTAGACCTTGGGGTGGTCTCCAAACCCTCACAAACTTATCCGGGGGTAATCACAAAGGTCGATTCCTCTTCGAAAGACTCCTACCGCCTAGGAGTCTCCAACCTCCAAGAGTAACAAGACCGATGGGGATTTGCTCAAGACTTGCTCAAATAACGAATTCCTTGGGTGCAAAGAAGGAGGAGAAGTGGATCTATCACTTGATCGGACAGCTTCTTTTCAAATCTCTCAAATCCCTTGAGGATCTAGGATTTGGTGTGAAGAAATGAGAGAGAGTGTGAGAAGTGTTCTAAGGTTTTTTTCAAAGTGAATGGTCAACCCAAACCCGTCGAAGGGAAAGGAGTATATATATGTGGTGGGAAAAGGTGACCGTTTGGGGTACAGGATGGCCGGACGTCCGGAGAACGTCGGACGTCCGGAGGCCCAAACGGGTCCGGACGTCCGACAGTCATCGGACGACCGACCGCTGTGAAAAGTGTGACCCACAAACCAATGTACAGGATACGGTCGTCCGAGCAGGGCCGGACATCCGTAAGAATGCTTCTGATGTGAAAGTGTCGGACGTCCGGAGAGTTCGGACATCCGCAAAAATGTTTCGCCATTGTGAAAAGTGTGACCCACAAACCAGTGTATAGATACGGTCGTCCGAAAGGGCCGACATCTGTAAGAAAGTTTCTGACGTGAAAGTGTCGGACGTCCGGAGGGTTCCGGACATCCGCAAAAATGTTTCTGTTGTGGAAGTGTCCGGACGTCCGTAAGCGTCCGGACGTCCGGGCTATCAGGAAGGACCGGACGTCCGTAGAGCGCCGGACGTCCGAAGGTAAGGTATATAGATACCAGCTTTGAACAAGTTTTTCACAGATCCATCGATCCCCTCTTAATAGTGCGGGATCCCTATACTCAAGAACAATACATAAATGAAGTTAACACCTTGTATCTCCATTCATGAGTTATATGCTTTTTGTCCCTAGTCATGATCCATGCATACGGTCTTTGGAACACAATCCTGAGATATACTTGATAAACATGATTAGTCCCGAGCATATGTGTTGTCATCAACATCAAAATATGATTTAAGGGCATGATTGCACTTTCAATCTCCCCCTTTTTGGTAGTTGATGACAACTCATATGCATACTCATAATAGTAATCGGAAGTATTTGTTGTGGAGCTCAATAACCATAATAAGAATAGGTAGCGAGTAGCGAGAGGGCTCCCCCTCAAACTGATGCCACAATAGTTGGATCACTTCATCTAGATCAATTCATATAGATTCACCAAACTCATAACCAACAAACTCATATAGATTCATAACTAACAAACTCATAACATAGTTCAACAACCCATAACATAGTTCAACAAACTACTCCTAACATAGGTTCGATTACATAATGAGCTAGAGTAATGCATATGGAGCCTACTCCCCCTTTGGCATCAAGTATCCAAAAACAAAGAGGGGAATGACATGATAGTATTAAAGCTCATCATCATCATCATCATCAGAACACCACCGCCGCCTTGGTCTCGTCAAAGAAATCAGCCCACTCAGACCGGAGGAAAACCAAAATCGAAGGGGTTCTGCAGAAGACGCTCATCGTCACTCACATCATATCGCTTTGAGTCTCGTGAGACGAGCCTTGAGCGTTCTTGGAAGTGACCATGCGAGTGACCACATCGTGGTGTTGGGAGCAATGGAAGGTGAACATCTTCATCATGGCTGAATGAGCCTTCCCAAGAAAACGAGCAATGCGCCCAAAGGAGGCATCTTTGGAATGAGGATGGTTAGCGTCGAGAGGAAAACTAGCGGCGGTGCGACTAGCGAGAGCGGGAGGAGGAGGAACATGGTCAGCCGCCATGTGAGGTGGGATGACCCATCTCTCATGTATATGAGTGCGTGTAATGGGAAAGGAGCTACACTCTCGATAAATGCTCGAAGAAAAGGTGCATGAGGAAAAGCCGCTTGTCTTGGAAGCTAGCAAGACGAATCTCATGCCATAGAAAGTGTGGAACATTTATCTTCCCTTTAGGAGATGTGTAAAGGCGATGCATGAGATCAATGCAGTAGCTTCTACAGGAGCCCTTGTCACCCATCTTGGGATAAATGGTGCGGATGACACACTGATAAATGATGTTGAATGGAAAACGCCAAATAGAGACTTGGTTTAGACCCTTTTGTTTTTCAGTATTAGACAAAGATGATATCGGTCTAAGGAGATCCGCACAGACCGCAATGCCTTTGGGCTTATGGTTGGGGTCATCCTTGTGGATTTTGAACCCAGTGTCGGGAAATCCAAGTGCGGTGACAAACTCAGCATAAGATGCTGTGAGAGCAGTGTCGGAGGTCATCCATGTGACAGTGTTATCAGGAGCAAAGTAACAAGTGGCATAAAACTGATGGATGGCAGCCTGGTTAAAATCGTGTTGAAAGGCGAATGGGGCAGCTAGGTTTGACGACTCAATGAGCTCAATGGCTCCCGGATATTTCTCCGGATGAGTGCGAATGTGCTCAAGATCAATGCAAACATGAAGTGACAAGCCTTTAGGAATGACAATCGTGGTGAAGATGTCGGCTTGGACATTCGTGCGAAAGCGACTATCCTGAGAATCCCTAGCAACGGTAAATTGATCTACATCACGACGCAATTTGAGATATGAAGATTTGGGGACTTCATTGAAACGCTTAACATGACGGCCTAGTGATAGAGGAGGCTCAATGGAGATGTGACGGGCATCACCGTGGGGTTGCACCGGAGGAGGAGGTGGTTGAAATGTTGGACGACGAGTGCCGGGCTTGGGGGCAGCGACGCGGACGCCAATCATCGGGGACGAATCCACCTCTTCAAGCTCATCCTCAAAATCTGACCCCTCCGAAGAGGAATCACTGGACGAGCTGGGAGGACGAGCGGCACGTTTCCGAGGGTGATCTGCCTCTTCGGAGTCGTTGGAACCACCACGACGAGATGAACGCGCCGGCCCTCCGGCGACTTGCTTGCGTGCGGAGTGCTTGGACCGAGGCATCATGACCTAGGGGAGAAGGAAAGCACATGTCAACACCCCTCCATAGACCAGGGTGACAAGTGAAGAGAGGGAGGGGGGTTTGCCCTACTAGGCGAGGAAGAGCACGGAGGAGCCAAGCGACGTACCGGAGCAGGGGATCGACGGACGGACGGGAAGACGGGCCGGACGGCTGGACCGACCGGACGGCAAGTCTCAGATCCGCGGCGGCTGGACGGGCCGGACGGCAAGTCTCAGATCCGCGGCGGGGAGACACCCCGGCGAGGGTTACGGCGGCGGGCGGTTGCGGGGAGGGGCCGCACGACAGAAACGGCAGCGATGGCGAACTGACTGGAGAGGATGGGGTTGGTTGACTAAAAAACCCTAGGGCGCAGTATATATAGACCCTCGTAGAAACGTACGGACGTCCGGGGCCTTCGGACGACCGGAGTTATATACGCGACCGGACATCCGGAAACAGATGGACGACCGGAGACAGGACCATCAGCAAAGAAGGATAACAGGAATGCTTTTACGGACCTCCGATGGCATCGGACGACCGGGCATATTGTAACAGAACGGTTCTTACGGACGTCCGGAGTCTTCCGGACGTCCGAAGCTTCATTTGCTAGGCCAAACTTGAGTGAACCAGAATGGTTTTTACGGACGTCCGGCGAGGCCGGACGACCGGTCAAAGGTAACCAGAGTAGAATATACGGACGTCCGGAGTTTTGCGGACGTCCGGCAGTGAAATACCACACGGACGTCCGGAACCTTCCGGATGTCCGGAGCCAGAAGTTTGGACAGGAGAGCTGATAATGATGATGAGGAAAACATTTTCTCACAGTAAAACTTATTTATGTAGGAACTCAGATCCCACCTTACTCAATCATAGGCATAGACTACAAGTGGTGGCTAACGCCACCATGTCTGAGTAGACATGACATGACACAAAAAGATTTGTACTTTAAGTGCATAGTCACTACTCCATCATATTAAAGTATCCTAGTTTTTTTAAAAAAAAACTATGATAACTTTGAGAGTGTTTGTTCAATTTATGCATTATGTAAGGTGAGAGAACTCATGAATTGAGTGTCTCCCCCTAAATATATGCCTACATCACGACAAGACATTAAGTTTAATCATGGATGAGTACTAGATTTCACATAATGTTGTCAAGCTCCAAGATACCAAGTTCACGCCTAAGTCGTGTAACCTTGCTTCATCCAATGGTTTGGTGAAAATATCGCCGATTGCAAGTCTGTCCCAATGTGATCAATGTGAATATCGCCTTTCTCAACATGATCTCTCAAGAAGTGATATCTAATATCAATGTGTTTGGTGCGGAGATGATCCTTGGGGTTCTCAGCAATGTTGATAGCACTTTCATTATCACAGAGAAGAGGCACATGTCTATAGGTGATACCATAATCCTTCAAAGTTTGCCTCATCCATAATAACTGAGTTTACTGTTGGCGGCAGCAATGTATTCAGCTTCTGCGGTAGAGAGGGCAATACAATTTTATTTCTTCAATGACCAACTTACCAAAGAGCGTCCAAGAAATTGACATGCACCGGAGGTGGACTTACGATCCACTTTGTCTCCGGCCCAATCCGCATCCGTGTATCCAATGAGATCAAACTTAGCATCCTTGGGATACCATAGACCCAACCTTGGGGTGTGAACAAGGTATCTAAGAATATGCTTAACCGCCTTATGATGACTTTCCCTAGGGGAAGCTTGAAATCTAGCACACATGCATACACTAAACATGATGTCTGGTCTAGATGCACAAAGATAAAGCAATGAACCAATCATAGAGCGGTATTTAGATGGGTCGAAGGGGATACCGTCTGTGTCTTCAATGAGTGTTATTTTGGTTGGCATTGGTGTCTTACATGGACTAGCATCAGACATACCAAACTTCTCTAGGATATCCTTGAGGTACTTTGCTTGAGACAAGAAAATTCCTTCTTGAAATTGTTGAATTTGAAAACCAAGGAAGAACTTCAAATCCGCATTGAGTGACATTTCAAAATTCTTGGTCATTGAAGCCGCAAACTTCTTGCACAAATGAATGTTAGGAGAACCAAAAATGATATCATCTACATAGATTTGGCATAAGATCAAATCACCCTTATCCCTCTTAGTAAAAAGAGTAGGATCGATCACCCCTCTCACAAAACCATCATCGAGTAAAAACTTCTTAAGATGATCATACCAAGCACGAGGTGCTTGTTTGAGGCCATACAAAGCCTTATGAAGTTTATACACATAGTCTTTGTGATCGGGATCAACGAACCTGTGGTTGTGATACATATACTTCTTCTTGTAGAGGACCGTTAAGAAAAGCACTCTTCACATCCATTTGATGTAATGTAAAACCATTGAAAGCAGCATAAGCAAGTAAGATGCGAATGGATTCAAGACGGGCAACGGGGGCAAAGGTCTCACCAAAGTCCAAACCTTCAACTTGTGAGTACCCTTGTGCCACTAACCTTGCCTTGTTTCGGATGATTACACCATTCTCATCTTGTTTGTTCTTGAAAATCCATTTTGTTCCAATGACGTTGTGTTCGGTAGGTGGCCTCTTGACTAACGACCACACTTGGTTGCGTTCAAAACTGTTCAACTCTTCTTGCATAGCAACTAGCCAATCGTTGTCTATCAATGCATCTTGTACCTTGATGGGTTCAAAACTAGACACAAAAGAGAAGTGAGCACAAAAGTTGGTCAAGTGTTTACGAGTGACTCTACCTTCCGATATGCCGGTGAGTATTTTGTCAATATCAACACGACCGGCCACTCGTGGCATGATAGAGGTAAGGGTTTCACGAGGTTCAACTTCATGTCCATCATCCACATCCTCAACATATGGATCATTAATGTGTGGAGGAAGATCTTCTTGTTCATATTGCATTTGTTGAGGTTCATCATCAATGATTGGACTTTCTTGTTCTTGTTCTTGAAGATTGTCATGAGGAGGAGCTTGATCATCCTCTTCAACTTGGGCTAAAGGTATCGGTTGAGCAATAGGGGCTTGTGGTGTTATGAATGTTGAAGTAGTTTGATGATGTGTGAGACGTCTATCTTCTTCTTCATCATCATGAGGTTCTTGTTCCATAGGAAGAAGTGCACCAACACCCATGGTCAAAATGTCTTGAGAAGAATCTTCTTCACCTACATCACTTAGATCAACTTGCTCCCCATGGGAGCCATTAAATTCATCAAACACCACGTCACAAGTTTCTACCACACATCCATTGGATTTGTTGTAGACTCTATATGCGTGAGAGTTTGATCCATAGCCAACAAATATACCCTCAATTGTTTTGGATTGAAATTTTCCTAACCTTTCTCTTTTGTTGAGGATGAAACATTTGCACCCAAATACACGAAAGTACTTGACATTTGGCTTGTTTCCAGTTAGAAGCTCATATGGAGCCTTTTCCAATATAGTGCGGAGGAAAAGCCGGTTTGATGCATGACATGCGGTGTTGATGACTTCGCCCGAAACTATGTGGTGACTTGTATTCATCCAACATGGACCTTGCCATCTCCACAAGTGTGCGGTTCTTCCTTTCGGCTACACCATTTTGCTGAGGAGTGTATGGAGCTGAATATTGATGCTCAATCCCTTCATCACTAAGGAATTCTTCCAAGGTATAGTTTTTGAACTCCGATCCATTGTCACTTCTTATTGCCAAGATTTCTTTGTCAAACTTGCGTTGTGCTTGCTTGGCAAATTCAATGAAAGTGATCTTCGTTTCGTCCTTGGACTTGAGGAAGAACACCCATGTATATCTTGAGTAATCATCAACAATGACAAGTCCATACTTTTTCCCACCAAGACTATCCCATGAAGGAGGCCCAAAGAGATCCACATGAAGGAGCTCCAAAGGCCTTGAAGTAGACACAATATTCTTGGGTGGGTGCTTTGATTGATGTTGCTTCCCGGCTATACATGCACTACACACACGATCTTTCTCAAAAGAGACATTTGTTAGTCCAAGGATGTGATTCCCCTTTAAGAGATCTTGAAGATTCCTCATGCCGACATGGGCTAGCCGGCGATGCCATAGCCACCCCTTGTCGGCCTTGGCCATTAGACAAGTTGCATGGAATGTGCTCTCTTTCGAGAAATCAACCATGTAAAGGTTGCCATCCAACTCTCCAACAAAGGCCACTTCGAGAGTACCTCTCTTAAAGACTTTCACATCCGTTAGTCCAAATAGTGTATCATAACCAACAGAAGCCAATTGGCGGACAGAAAGCAAATGATATTTAAGGGATTGGACAAGCATGACATTTGCAAGAGACATATCATTTGTGATAGCCACCTTACCCAACCCAAGTACATGTCCTTTTGATCCTCCACCAAACATAATGCTCATAAATGGTTGAATAGCTTCCATGAAATCGTAGAGCAATTTGCTATCTCCGGTCATATGATTGGTACATCCACTATCAATCACCCATTTTACTCCACCGGAGAAAGCTACCTACACACAATTATTACTTGGTTAGAGGCACCCATTTTACAATGGGACCTCTCAAGTTAGTCACAAGGGTCTTAGGGACCCAAATAGCATAAAATGAAATGCCTTTTGGGGGCCAACAAACTTTAGATAAACTTCTCCATCCTTAGTCTTACGCATTACATAGGATGGAGGCATGAACTCTTTGGCTTGTTGAGAGTGGGCATGCCCTTGTGACCTTCCCACTAACAACCTTACCTTTCACCTTGTGTCCTTCTCGTACAAAGGTTTCTTTTAAAGGGTTGTGCAATTTTGGGAGGCGTCTTCTTCTTGCGTGTGCTTGGGTCAAACCCGAGTCCCACTTTGGCTTAACGCTTCATTGTGTTGGCTCAACACCTCATTAAGGTTCTTTTGCCCTTGAGCACATGTCATGAGCCCTTTCTCGATTTGAGCTTTGAGAAACCGATTCTCCTCAAGGATGGATGCTAGATCACTACTAGAGTTAGTAGAACATGCATCAACATTGATAATAGGAGATGAGTAAGCCTTGGCTAGAGTTTCAAGATAAGTAAGTTTGAGTGTCTCAAAACTCTTTGTAAGAAGGGTGAGCTCTTCTTCCTTAGTCTTGAGAGACACGGATAGAAGCTCACAATCCTTAGTGAGAGAAGCATGAGACTTTGCAAGCTTACTTTTATCATTCATCAACTCTTCACAAGAGCCAATAGCCTTTTCAAGGAGGCAAGATCTTTAGTATGAACATCAATATTTGCACCAATTTTAAGCATAGTTCATCATTTCGTGTTTCCTCATATTTGACTTTCCGCTCAAGGATTTCATATTTTCCTTTTCCTCGATGACGAGGGTTTCGAGTTCCTTAATGGAGATGGTGTGCTTACTCACCATCTCCATAAGCATCTGAAACATAGTGAGCTTCCTTCCTTTGAGGGAGCACATGAACTTATTAAGTTTAGCAAGCATAGGATCAGTTAGATCATCATCCTCATAATTATCCTCCGCATCAAGATACTCATCACTAGAAGTAGAAGGCGTGGAAAAAGGAGGATTTGATCGTGGAGTTGCCTTGACCTTGTCAGAAGTGCTTTGGTCCTCTTCTTCTTCAACCATGTCCTTTGCCATTAGGCATTTGTGAGCGTTGCCCTTGTAATCTTTCATGTAGTTGTAGGTGACCACGTCACCACTCTTGTTTACTAACCTCAAGGTGTTTTGAGATTCTTGAGAAACTCCGGCAACACCACTAACATCATCCGGATCAGATTCTTCTTGAGCAACCATTGCCTTTCCATCTCTCTTCTTGAGCTTGGAGTTCAAAGGATTTGCCAACTTCTTCTTGGGAAAGGTCTTGGGAAACCTTGGTTTATCTTCTCTCTTCTCATAAGGGCACTCGTTGGAGAAGTGATTGGTTTCTTCACAGTTGTAGCATTTTCTTACTTTCTTCTTTTGGAATCTTCCTTGAACTTTCCCGCTAAACTTCTTGACAAAAAGAGCCATGTCTTCATATGTAGGGCCCTCGTCAGATTCAATCTCATCACCATCTTCGCCATCCTCTTCTTCTTCTTCACTTTGTTCATCTTCACATACATGCTTGGCCTTCAATGCAAGATTGATCTTTGATGATGGAGAACCATGCATGGCAAGATGTTTTGTGGCATTAGTCTTTGACTCTTCAAATAGTTGAAAGGTGGATACGATGTCATCTGTAGTCATTTCCTTGAAGGTATGGTGTTGTCTTACGTCCCACACCATTTGATGGTGAAATGGAGCAAGAGCATGGAGTAACTTATCCACAAGGAACCTCATAGTCATGTTGAATCCATCTTGTGTCTTGTCACACTCACAAGACTCAATATCGGCAGTGAGTGTCATGAGACGCTCATGGAGTTGATTGGGGGTTTCACCTTTCTCCATACAAAAGTTTTGCAATTGCCCCTTGGCAATTTCATATTGAGCACTCCGGAGGGTAGAAGTGCCAGTTTTGGATCGTACAACAGTTTCCCATAGTTCCTTGGCACTTGTGATGTGTATGAACGGTCTCCTTTGCTTTTCATCCAAGCCTCTCCTTATCCACATGATTGCAGTGTCATTGAGGTTCTTGTCATATATTTCTCTCGGAGTGGGGTTCTTTGGATCAACCACATGATAGCCATACTCCAAGATCTCCAACATCTCATCGTTTCCATGTCAAAGATGGTCCTGCATAGCAACTCTCCACAAAGGAAAATCGGAAGTGGCACTAAGCAAAGGAGGACTGCCTTGAGGATTATATCTTGGTTTCTCAACTTTGAGGTCTTGCATAAAGCCAAGGAACACTGGCGTGTTCATTGTTAGGAGGTTGTTGACCAAGTGATGGAGTAGGCACAGTTGGCCTTGAGGCAGCACCACCCGAGAGTGGTGCAAGCACCGAGGACAACGTGGCTAATCTCATTTGGACCAAGGCCTCAAGAGAAGCATCATGCTCCTCTTTTTGCTTAGCAAGGGCCGTTCTAGATCCTCCGACGTAAAGGACTTGACTTGTAAGAAGCCTCACCTTTATCCTTAGGATCTACAACCAGGGGAGTCCCATCTGGGTTCATCTCGCTCTAGGGCGGTTAAGCCACAAGAATAGAGCACGAGGCTCTGATACCAATTGAAAGGATCGAGATGGACCTAGAGGGGGGGGGGTGAATAGGTACAATTACAAATTTTAATTATTACTTAGCAATTTTAGGCAATAGTGCGGAATATGAAAGTGAGGCTAACAATTGATAATAGGTACAAAGTACTAGGCAAGTAACACAAGCATATAAGTGCGCAAGCACACTATGATGTAAGTAAGTGCAAACCAAAACAAGTAACCACAAGTATAGAGTTAGGGTTAGGAATAACCGCAACTCCGGGAGACGAGGATGTATTCCCGATGTTCACTTCCTTGGAGGGAAGTTAGTCACCGTTAGAGAGGTGGATGTTACCACGAAGGCACACCAACGCCACGAAGGCTCACCCTATTCTCCCTTTGAGACAACACCACGAAGGCGTTTCTCAACCACTAGTGGTAGACCTTGGGGTGGTCTCCAAACCCTCACAAACTTATCCGGGGGTAATCACAAAGGTCGATTCCTCTCCGAAAGACTCCTACCGCCTAGGAGTCTCCAACCTCCAAGAGTAACAAGACCGATGGGGATTTGCTCAAGACTTGCTCAAATCACGAATTCCTTGGGTGCAAAGAAGGAGGAGAAGTGGATCTATCACTTGATCGGACAGCTTCTTTTCAAAGCTCTCAAATCCCTTGAGGATCTAGGATTTGGTGTGAAGAAATGAGAGAGAGTGTGTGAGAAGTGTTCTAAGGTTTTTTTCAAAGTGAATGGTCAACCCAAACCCGTGGAAGGGAAAGGAGTATATATGTGGTGGGAAAAGGTGACCGTTGGGGGGTGCAGGATGGCGGACGTCCGGAGAACGTCGGACGTCCGGAGGTCTAAACGGGTCCGGACGTCTGGCGATCATCGGACGACCGACCGCTGTGAAAAGTGTGACCCACAAACCAATGTACAGGATACGGTCGCCCGAGCAGGGCGGACATCCGTAAGAATGCTTCGATGTGAAAGTGTCGGACGTCCGGAGAGTTCGGACATCCGCAAAAATGTTTCGACATTGTGAAAAGTGTGACCCACAAACCAGTGTAGAGGATACGGTCGTCCGAAAGGGCGGACATCCGTAAGAAAGTTTCGATGTGAAAGTGTCGGACGTCCGGAGGTTCGGACATCCATAAAAATGTTTCTGTTGTGGAAGTGTCCGGACGTCCGTAGCGTCCGGACGTCCGGCTATCAGAAGGACCGGACGTCCGTGAGAGCGCCGGACGTCCGAAGGTAAGGTATATAGATACCAGCTTTGAGCAAGTTTTTCACAGATCCATCGATCCCCTCTTAATAGTGCGGGATCCCTATACTCAAGAACAATACATAAATGAAGTTGACACCTTGTATCTCCATTCATGAGTTATATGCTTTTTGTCCCTAGTCATGATCCATGCATACGGTCTTTGGAACACAATCCTGAGATATACTTGATAAACATGATTACTCCCGAGAATATGTGTTGTCATCAACATCAAAATATGATTTAAGGGCATGATTGCACTTTCAGGCGCCCCCCGGGCAATCAGGGTTTATGCCAACCCGACGTCTGGCTCATCCGGTGTGCCCTGAGACCGAGATATGTGCAGCTCCTATCAGGATTTGTCGGCACATCCGGGCGGCTTTGCTGGTCTTGATTTATTCTTTGTCGAAATGTCTTCTAGCCGGATTCCGAGACTGATCGGGTCTTCCGGGAGAAGAATATCCTTCGTTGATCGCGAGAGCTTATCATGGGCTAAGTTGGGACACCCTGCAGGTATAAACTTTCGAGAGCCGTGCTGCGGTTATGTGGCAGATGGGAATTTGTTAATATCCGGTTGTAATAAACTTGAAGCAAACTCTTCTAAAATACACCAACCGTATGCGTAACTGCGTGAGTGTCTCTTTTCGGGTTGATCGAGAGGAGAACACGGTTTCTGGGTTATGTTTGACGTAAGTAGGAGTTCAGGATCACTTCTTGATCATTACTAGTTGACGACCGTTCCTTTGATTCTCTTCTCGCTCTCATTTGCGTATGTTAGCCACCATATATGCTTAGTCGCTGCTGCAACCTCACCACTTTACCCCTTCCTTTCCCTTTAAGCTTTGCTAGTCTTGATACCCATGGTAATGGGATTGCTGAGTCCTCGTGGCTCATAGATTACTACACCACCAGTTGCAGGTGCAGGTTTGCGATGGTCTTGACGCGAGAGCGGTGTTACTGTTTTGGAGTTCTTCTTCTTCTTCTTCGATCAGGGGATAGGTTCCAGGTCGGCAGCCTGGGCTAGCAGGGTGGATGTCGTTTGAGTTTCTGTTTATGTTTCATCCGTAGTCGGATGTTGATCTTGTATATGATGTTGATGTATTCTTGTGGCATTCGTGCCTTATGTATGTATCCCCATCTATTATGTAATGTTGATGTAATGATATCCACCTTGCAAAAGCGTTTCAATATGCGGGTCTATCCTTGGTGGGACCTTCGAGTTCCTTTTGGATAGGGTCGCATATTGGGCGTGACAGCCGACCACCGCGGTAGGTGGCTGCATGGCTGGGCGGCTCATGACGCGGGCGGCCTAGAGGCAAGGTCGCGCGATGGCTGACTGAAAAAGTGAGACGGCAGAGGTGACCCGTCGCCCGGCGGGTCAAGGCCGGACAGCTCAGAGGCCCGTGGCGACTTGAATCAGGCACAAAGCCGGACGGTGACGGCGACTTGCCGCAAAAGCCGTGGGAACGGCGCGAGGCGGTCGGCTTGACGCGACGGGGCTGATGAGAAGGCCCGTGACGGGGCGGGTCATGGCGGCGACTCGGACAGCCGCCAGCGCGGCGGACGGCGACTCAGATTCAGAGTTGAAGACGGAGTTGAATCCGTGGCGCGAGGCCATCCGTGAAATAATCAGATCGTTTGGTGCTTTCCTCAATCTGTGTGTGAGTCAAACTTGTAGTACTTTAGAGTTGATTTTGTCCTCGACATCCAAAATAGCAGGATCAACAGTTGATTTCCTCGGACTCATAACATGGATCAGCGATAATCCGGCCGATCGGACTGCTTCTTGTGGATGCAACAGCAATCTGACCCGGCCACCGCTGATAGCTTTGGTTGACTGCCACAGTATCTCGGCTTTGACGAAAAAAAATCTCTTCTCGCTCTTTGACGAATTATGGCAAGTGCAGTAGAAAATCGATCTTCTATCCGATTCGACGGCTCCGCGGCACACAGAATACCAAACCCTAATTTCTTCCTTGACTTCAATCTTAAAAATCTTTATCTGAAAAATTTCCAACTCCTCGATCCCTTGGGAGATCCCTTCAAGAACTCATCACCACCGTGCGCAAGCCCCACGGTGGGCGTCAACTGTTGTGGAATTGTCACGGCAGATGTCCTTAGTGTGAGGACTTAGTCGCGAGGCCAACACATCTATGTGGTAGCTTGAGAGGGGTTGAGCGGAATCGAGAGAGGCAACACAAGACAAGGGTTTAGACAGCTTCGGGCCCCGGGAAACATCATCCGGTAATAACCCTACATGCTGTTTGTGGCTAGGTCTCATTATGATCATGAGGGA
Source organism: Aegilops longissima (assembly GCA_021605205.1). Lineage (NCBI taxonomy): Eukaryota > Viridiplantae > Streptophyta > Magnoliopsida > Poales > Poaceae > Aegilops > Aegilops longissima. Next base: position 140,708,918 of record CM038677.1, on the reverse strand, counting down.
GTCGCCTGTAAGCCGGCTCTTTGTGTCTAGCCCTAAAGATTGTTTCTTGTTCCTCCTCCCCTCTTGGGGTGCCCTGCCCCTCCTTATATAAGTTAGAGGGGCGGGTTACATGTGGAGTCCTAGTAGAACTAGAGCTAATATATCTTCTATTGCAAGTTGAATACAAGTCCGGGTCTTGCTTCCTCGTAAAGGAAATATTCGTCAGCCCTTTCCTCTTAAGCCGGCCCATCATAACGCGAGCCGGCCTTCTGGGCTTTGGGCCTTGTTGTCCATCTGACCCGCCTGCCGGGTTACTAATGAGTCGCCAAGATCGGGCGGGTTATCTGTGAATCGCCAAGCTCCAGGCGGGTCACTAGTGAGTCGCCACGCTCCAGCCGGGTCATACCGCGGGGTATATCCCCGACAACTTCCGTCCACATCTGGTTCCCCACCTCCCCCTTCGTGCTTCCTGGCCGGCGGCAAGCCAAACCCTAGCCATGGGGCTCTTCGGCAATAGCTTCGACAGCGGCAATGGGCAAGGACAAAGGCACCCCGGGCGGCTCACCTTCCTGTGTTCCTCCCCCTCCTCCGCCGCCGCCGGCGCGTGCCCAATTAGGTTGGCAGCGTCTGCACATCCTGGTGCACCAAGCGCAGTGGCACTAGGAGTTCAAGCAGTCACTTCCCTACCCGAATGTCACGCTGCCACACCACTGGCACCTTGATCCGGATCGGATCCTAGTACCGGCGGTGCCGCGGACATAGCGGGCGCACGACGAGGAGGTGGGCAGGCGTCGGGTGTAGCTCATGCCAGCGCAGCGAGGCATGCCCGAGTACGTCGCACACTCTCCCAACTGAGAGGCCTGGTTTGCCCTCGAACATGAGGAGCAACGGCGGCTGGGCAGCCTACCAAGAGGTGTTGGCGGAGGCCTTCGCCGACTCCATCGAGTTGGAGCGGCGGAAGGCCGAAGCGGCAGCAGCGGAGGAGGTCGTGTACGAGGCGGAGATGGCGGAGGCCATGGCCCTCTCCGCAGTAGGCGACTGCGTTGTGCCGCCATCTCCACCACCGCTAACCCTGAAGACGCCTGCGCTGAGCTGGGCGAGAGGTACGTCTCGACCGGCCAGGTGAAGGAGTTCGTCAGCCCCCCCCCCCCCATTTGGCTTGGTGCCACGCCAGCGCAGGAGGCCATGTACCTCCAGCATTGGCGGCAACGCCGACTGGCGGAGGAGCACACAAACGTCGAGCAGCGCACGCAGAGGGAGCGGGAGGAGGAGGAGCGCGTCCGCGTCGCCGCATTGCCTCCGCCACAGCAGACGCCGGAGGAGGCAGCCCTGGTGGCCTATCAAGCTGCCTTCGGTTGGGTCGGCTTGTCTCCCGTCTTCATCGACCTCACTGGCGGCGATGACGACGACAAGGGCAAGGGCAAGGCCAACGTCTAGGGTTGCGTGCGGTCGCCAACCTTTTTTTATGTTTTATGAATGTTTAATTAAGTTTAAGTGGACTATGGTCGGCGATTGGCCAAACCGTTATTGTAAATCAAGTTCCCAAGTTTGTTATCTGTGCCACGTGTGTTTCATTTTTTTTTCTTCACACACAAATTTGGGTCCGCTTCCTATTGAGCGTTCAAGCCGATCCGTATGAAAAAGTGGACGTGCACGTCCGCTTGGCCAACCCAAACGGACTAAAAGCGGACAAAGTGCGCGTCCGTTTGGGTTGCCCCATTAGAGTTGCTCTAAGGGGTGCAATTTCTTAAACGCTTTTCAATTTCTGAAAAGAAGAGAAATTTTACTGCAAAAATGATAGGATTCGTCATCTCCCACCAGTTTCAGAAATTGTTAGACTGCATTTTCTAAAAAAAGATTCAAACCAAACACCCAGCAAAAATGTCCGAATGCAACGAGCCACCTCATGTACGTCACGTGCACTGATCAAAAAGGTTTTTTCGAACCAATCTGTGGTTAGATGGTTAGAGGGACAGTGATATCCCCAGCCCACCAGGGTTCAAGTCCTGGTGATCGACGTCCCCGTCGACGACGAGGCGCCTACAGTGACTTCGTAAATTTTAAGATGACAAGCAGGCTTAGTCTCTCGGAGGTGCTCATATGAGTAGGGTGTACGTGTATGCGTTCGTAAGGCTGAGTGTATGCGCGTTGCGTCTCCACTAATGATCAGAAAGTTTTCTTTTTTTGAGACAAACTGACTAGAAAGGTGATCCCTTCATTTCAAGTTCTTGTGGCCCTCCCCTAAAATAAACGTTCCTGTGGCCTGATTCGGATAGCCTCAGACTCGGTGGCGCGGCGCGAATTCAAGGCCCGCTTCCGTAACCAGAGACCTGACAAGTATATCTGGCCATGTGCCGGGCTTCGACCGGGCCTAAAAAAGCCCATGTCAGAAAACTGAGGCCCAGGCCCTCCCAAGCCCTACCATCGGGCCTACTTTTCAAGGCCAAGCCCGACCCATCTGGTAAAAAGCCCTGAAAAGCCCTTAGGGCTTAGGGCTATGGGCTGGGCCTCTTCCTTATAAAATGCTAATATGCCAAGCCCAAGCCCGTCCAGACCCTGCTCGTGGGCTCAAAACTCAGGCCCAAACCCGGCCCATGGGGGAGCCCATAGGGCCTAGGCCCTGGATTTTAGGGCCGGGCCTGGATAGGCCGACAGGGCCGGGCCGGAGATGGCCAGGACTACTGACAAGTGACACGCCGCGCGGCCCGCCGAGCAGCCGCGGCTCACGTGCCGTCACCAGGGTCATCGGCCACCGCTTGTCCCTAGTCCCCCTACCCCGTCACACGGGGAAAAGGAGTGGTCTCCAGCAGCTATGGGCATGGGCATGGGCACGGCACTACGGCCGGCCATGGCCGCCGCCGCCTCCAGCACGGCCCACCGGCTGCCTGCCGCGAATCGCAGCACCAGTCGCCCCACCGCCTCCGCGCCGCCCGCGAGAGCGCTGGTCTGCTCCGCTCCCCCGCAACAGAGGCCGCCGCGGCGCGCCGACTCGACCACGGCCCGGGCGGCGGAGGCCGGGGCGCCGTCGTCCACCTCGCCGGACGCCGTCACCTACTCCTCCAGCATCGACACCGACATGCCCCTCTACGAGCCCCCGGGGGTAAGCGCTGCTGACATCGATCGATCTCCGCATTCGGGGTTTGGAATTGGATTGGATTGGCTGGTGACAAATCGCGGTTCGAATTGGATTGGATTGGCTGTGCCTGCAGGTGTCGTTCGACGAGTACCTCCAGGACCGCCCCCGCGTGTTCCGCGCCATGTTCCCCGACGAGAGCCGGAGCCAGCAGCTCAGCGATGTAACTGAATAAACTATGAACTGAATCCATCTCGTCCGCCCGCAGGAAATTGGGGTGTGGCTGATCGATCGATTGTCTATTTCTTGCGCAGGAGGAATGGAGGATCCAGATGCTGCCGCTGGAGTTCCTCCTCATCACTGTGCGCCCCGTCGTCGTGATGCAGCTGCGCAACCGCGCCGCCGGCGGGCTCGACCTCCGAATCGTGCGTATACAATTAAAACCCTCTCTGCTCACGCTACCAATATTCTATCTCTATCCGCACGACCGCAAGTTTACAGCTGGGTGAGACGTGACGCTCTTGTCTGGGCTGTGAATGCAGACCGAGTGGGAGCTGAGGGGGCTGGACAGCGGGTACACGCCGGCGAGCTTCGACCTGGGCGTGCGGGGGTCGCTGTACGCGGACAGGGGCCAACGGCGCGGCAGCCGGCTGAGGGGCCACCTCGAGATCTCCATCACCGTCGCCCTCCCGCCGCCCCTGCGGATCGTGCCGGAGGCCGTCCTCCGGGGCGTCGCCGAGTCGGTAAGCCTCGCCTTGTGTTGTGCCTAACAAAATCTCTGCTCTGTTCTCGCCGAGCGAATGTGGAACTGACAGCTTGGAGCGTGCAGGTCCTGTCGACGCTTGCCGAGAGGATGAAGCGGGACGTGGACGTCGGCCTCGTCGCCGACTTCCGGAGGTTCCGGCTGGAGAAGGCGGCGTCCAGAGCGGCGGTGGCGAGAGCGGACAGAAAAGCCTGAAGGCTCGAGTTTTCTTCCTTCTGACCGTAGAGTTGGGGATTCGTTCCAAAAGGATTGTTTTTGTAAGATCCTGTCATGTTGCGTGCGATACATACATATGCATTCCCGTGTATAGAGTTTGATTCGAAACACCTGTAGGCCCTTTTTCTGGTGTCAAAAAAACTTGAACCAAAGTTCATGATCCTTTAAAAGATGTCCGACTTTCTCGTGCCGATGTGGACTAACATGACCCGAATACGGGGTCTGATCTTATACGGGATCCATGATGTTTCTCCCGTGATTTTTCTAAATTTTATAGTTTCATATACGGGGTCTGATCTGCAGCAAACGAATTCGCCCCGCAAATCTGATCTACAGCTAACCGTAAATGCGTTTTCCGGGTCAGACTTTTACGGAGTCTGCTAGAGATGCTCTAAACCAAACACACCCTGAAACTTTTCAGGTAAGCTACTCAAGAAGGATGCTCTAAACCAAACACACCCTGAAACTTTCAGGTAAGCTACTCAAGAAGGATAAACATGTGGCGTGATTTGTTACCTTTTAAACTCATACGCTATACATTGCAAATAATAGTTTTGTTCCACTTTATTGTGGTGTTTCGTTCTTGTCAAATGGAAATCATTTTAGTACTGCTGAAGCTAGGAATTTTTCCTCTGAACGAAACATAATCATATATTTTGATCAGCTGAAGTCTAATTTCAATATTTGAAAGCACCATTGTTAAGTCATTCAATTTGTCATAACTCTGATTGCTTTCTATACATCCAAAATGAAAAAAAAATGCTCATAAATCTGGACCACATATATTTTGCAGAAAAGAAAATATTTGGTATGCATGTGGACTGTAAATTGTAATGTATGCTGAGAAATTAGTTCATATCAAGTCATACTAAGCAATTTTAGTAATATACCTTTCTGCAACTAATTGGAATGACATATATAACTTCAAAGACCCCAAAATATATGTTATGTGTTCCTTGTTCATTGGCTCTTGTACAAAGCTTTAATAGAAACACCTCCAAAGTATTCAACAAATTTTTTTGGTCGATATATATTTCTTATTATTCTCCTTTTCGTATGATTCGCAACACTAGTTAGCATGATGTGCTTAGATGTTCAATCTATAAGACAGAAGAATTATTTATTTTAATAAATTGGCTCAACTGACATGAATTTGGAAAGATAGGACTTCATCGTGCTTTATGTCAGTTAGCGATACTATGATATAAGGTTGGTGGCCTCTGGTTGTTTATCTAATCTTTGAACTGGATCATAGCATGTTTGTTTTTCAATTCTTTGGCACCAAGTATACTATAAGCAGCTGCTAGTAGTGTTCTGTTGATTTTTATTATGGTACAAAAGTTATATGTTTTGGAATGAGGCATATTTTTTTTAATTTTCTTAAAGTACAATTATTCAGCAACCACAAGTTTTTCATAACAAGAACGTAGCTAAGTAGCATGACATGCACTGCAGTAAATTTGATGGTGTAACGGAAATCAATCTAACCTTCCCCAAGGTCTATTCTTGAGTCTCAATCCACGATCCCCTATTTCTCCTATGTCCATCTCATTCGGACATCGCTATTTAGTACTCCTCCGCTTGGTGATTTACTGTTTATGGTCTAGGTCAACACACATACAACTAGGAAATAGCCTCATTGTAAGAAACCATGGTGGCAACAAGGATGCTAGCTACAATGTCCTACTTCTTGTCCAGTAGGCTAGTTGGGTGAAGGAAGATTCTCATTAGCAATCTGGGTATCTTCTCCATGATGGATATTCACTTTGTGACCTCTGTTGAACTCAAGGACTTCTCCAAATTTTCGTGGAAACTGAGTATTTGCTTATATTAGTCATTTGAAATGACATGAATGTTGGATCTTCCTCACTTCTTGTAGGATATTTATGGATAAGCAAAAATATCAGGAAAAATTACATGACTGATCTTACCTCCATTAAGTTTTAATAGTGTGTGATTTGACTATGTGCGGTGGTCCATAAATTTAACCTTGACCAATAACTTGCTAGAAACAAAATTAAGATTATCAGACAATATTCCCCAATAAAAATCCAATTGTATCACTTGTTGGTCGCGGACTAACTAATACTTGTGGACTGATTATTACAAAGTTTGATTACTAAAATGCATGCGTAATTTCTCAACTAGCAATGAATTTCGAGGCACTATTATATCTCTTGAGAATGACTTTCCTTGCATCTACTTTTACATCGCCCCCAATTGTTTTTCTATGTTTTCATAGTTCTGGGATTACTCATGTACCATAGTTAATTTTTTTTAAATGTGTTGTAAGAAAAAATATCAATCTTTCAAGTAGAACTTGGAATATATTGTATTAGTTATGCATACTAATTAAATTGGATTTTTCTTAACTTTGGGTACATTTAAATAGATTTTGATGCCCAATTGACTTAAACACATTGTATCGACACCAAAGTGAAATCATAATAATTTTAAGTGCCACCTTGCCTTATTTTTTCTCAATTATTGACATATTTTATTTAGGAGATTAGACACCACTGGAGGAGCTAGAGGTGAAGTTCGCGCGAGGGTGGGGAATGTCAAAACATTTAGATATGAGGGGACCAAATACTAAGTTTTTTTTCCCATTTAAGCCCTCTAAAAAAATCATTCCTACCTTTTTCCCAAGGCGCCCCCCCCCCCCTCCTAAACACACATAGCTCCGTCATTCGAAGAACCATCTTTAGAGTACATCGTTGTTCAAAACTATCAGTATAAGATTCCCGTAAAATTCTCGAGCCAAAAGATGGATGCAGATGCTGTGTTTCATTTTGTTGTATAAGATACCCATTAGGCCGCATGTTACAACAACGGCATGAATTTTATGCCAATTGGTTAATGTCTTGTATGTTTGTCAATATTATCATATATTGTCCATATGGAGGATATGTAGGAATGGTTCTCATGGTGCCAATAAAATTATCAAGAAAGTTGAAAAAAATCGAGTGGCTCAGTATCTCTTACGACACTAGCTGTTCTCGCTTTGGGGTCTATTGATTGGCGTCCTAATTATATCTTGCCGAGTCTAGAATTATGGTTTTCCTCACACCGGCTGTTGTGCCACCGTAGGTTATGGCAGTCTTACTTCTGAATATGAGTCGTAAAAAAATAATTGAACTAATCAATAGATCTTGTGTCTGAATGTTGTACATCTGGCAAAGGTTACTGCCTCTATGTTTGGTTGGTGATATTTGAACGATATACATACATTCATATGTTATCATGACGTTCGATTATCTTGCCCTTCCATTATCTATGTTGGTGCTACAAATTTGTAGTCATAAAACTCTTGAAAATTGTTTCCTTTCCCATTTGATTGACATTGGGGTGGTGATTTGATTTGATTGCCAAATTTATGACAATTTTTTTATCACTTAGCTCAATGGGAAGAAGTTCTGCACAATTCATCGTTTCACTGATTGGATACTTACAAGTTCCAACGTGGATCACATGCATTGTGGCCTCGGCGGTTCGTCTGCCACAATTCATATGTTAGCAGAAAACTTGTGCTGGTAGTTATGATCTTCTACTACCTTGTTCTTTCACAAGGAATATTTTACCTCGTGGCACACTTTCCAAAAGTAGTATCAATCATTCTATGTAGATGCTTGGTCCGTCGTTGTGGATTCAGTGCGAGTAGAAAATCCAATTTTGTGGAGCCATGAAAGTTTGCACATGGGCTCACTCAGGACATGAGCATGAACTCGAGGTGGGGGGGAGGGGGGGCATTGCCCCTCAGCCATAGAAAGAAGAGAAAAAAATGGAGGGCTTATATAGGAGTTTTTAAAATTGTTTGGCCCCCTCATATCGGCATATTTTACTATTTGCCCCCACTAAAGTTTCTCTCTGGCTCTTCTAGTGACAATATATATAATTCAAAAATAACATAAACAACCGAAATATCAACTCACTTATAGTTGTTACATCAAAACTAAAGAGAGAAGACAAACTAGTTGAATGCAGTCCTCACACCACTTGTTTATATATTCCAAGTGAAGTCGTAAAAATCACTTTGTAGATTTATGGGGAGACATCGTTATCCTTGGAAAGATTGAACAAAATTGTCATGTTGATTTTACAAGTTTTAAACGAGTACATTAAGGAGGGGAGAGATTTGTGGTACACAATGGCCGCGCAGGAAATTTGTGGACCGTTGACCTGCGCCATGATTCACAAACATGGTCGGGTATAGCAGGTGGTTTTCATGGTATAGGCCTCGCCAAAAGTCTGTAATGGGTTCATAAATGGGAAAAGTGATATACCTGTACAAGTGGGGTAACATTCTTTGGTACATTTATTGTATAAACAGTTGACGTAGATGTTATGTACTGAATACGTGCGTGTGGAAACATGATTCATTTTGTCCTTCTTCCTGGTGTTCTTCTCTCTAGTTGTTTGTTCTTTTTTAAGCTTGTTATGTCCCTAGAACTCTTGTCTCAAACTACCAATGGTGCAGAAGAAAAAAGGACAAAACCAATGCGGTTGATTTCAAGATTGTGAAAGATTGATATATACTAATGATATTATATTAACAAGAGGAGCATATGAATATCGGTACTTTTTGCTGAAAAGCTTAATTATTCTTGCATATTTGATCTGCGCATGAAGTTTCATCTTGTTACATGTGTTGAATCTGTTTGTTAGAAGAGATCATGATACTTAATGTTACAAAGGAAATGAAAAAGAAGCGACTAGTATATCTGTTGAATCCGAAAAGGTAGACTCATTGAATATACTTGTAATAAGGACTGAAACTTATTGTTCTGTCCAATATTGCAATCAAATTTAAAATGGCACATGTAGTAAAAGTTATTGTTTGGATTTATAGAGAATAAACTTAGAGTTTTGTGAATGTATTGGTGACTTCACTTGTGTGACATAATGAAAATAGGATTTTAGTTTATCTATTCATTATAGTTGATTCTGAAATGTTTTATGTGTGAACTAACTAATAAAATGTATTGAACAGAATGAACTTGTATATCATACACGTATCACATGTATGATTTTATAATTTTATCACAATATACAATTTTATGATTGTATAATAGTATCACATGTATGATTTTATAAATTATACAAGTTTTGATCACACGTATTACGATAAAAACTAGTTGATTTTATAATTGTAAGTTTTGGTATGTAAAACTTGTACGTTACAAATGAAAAAGCAGCAAGGTTGATCTCCTTAGACTTGTTTTTAATGGCAAACTTGTTTAACATGCATTATATGAAAGTTTTTTATTTAGATTGTTATGATGCAAATAAAATTGAACCACTAGTTATGTGTATGTAAAAATAACCGTCTAAAGTGTTTTTAATGGCTTAAGGCAATTAATCTTATGCGAGTGTTTTAGTGACTTCACTTGAATGAGTTAATGAATATATGATATTGCTTTATTTATTGATTATAGTTGATAAGTATGAAATGGTTTATGTGTGAATTAAGTGAAAAGAATGTATGGATTATAGATTCTTATATTGATTATATAATTATAAGTTTTGCGGTGTATTCTGGTAAGTTTAGTTGTTAAGTTTTATTTATTGATTTGGTTTGATTGAATGGACAAACAGATACATTTGGCGATGTCTTCTATATCTCGGGTACCTTCGATCCCTACCGACCACTGTTCACCCCGACCTTAGGTACTGGTGATTGGCTATACAAAATGACTATTTTTATGCAATTATGGAAACCATCGGGCCAGACTCAAGACTCGCCGACCATGGCCGGCTTCATCCGACACCTTTGCATCCAGGCTACGGTGCTCGGGGAGGGGGGCCATGGCCATGAGGATTGATATACATTTTCCTTCATTGTGCGGTGTGTATTTCGATTGTTGAGCCAAGGGCCGTGTTGGGTTTGCATCGCGTGTGTGTGGGCTGTTGAGCAGTTGGCCCTAGCGAGGGTCTATATATTGTCCGTGTGTGTGGCACGGAGCATCTTGGACCTCCTTTTCCTGTTTGTTTTCGCTATTTTCGTGAACATTTGAACCTTGTAAACTGTAAGGGTTTCAGTTTTTTAGGGGGTAAGGGTTTCAGTGAGTAATGCTACATTAACAGATTATTTTTACGGGGTTTCACAGACTGCTTGACATGGACCTTTAGTACTAAGGACTGGGGGAGGAAGGGCCCACACCCCCTGAAAATTAGGAGGGCAGCGAGATTAGTTAGAAGGATGCCCTATAAAACGCCCGTAATCCACTAGTAGAAAAAGGGTCAAATGTGAGATACATTAGTGTCGGTTTGCATTTGAGCCGGCACTAATGTGTCCATTAGTGCCGGTTCAAACGGCTAGGCAGGAGGAGATCTTTAGTACCGGTTCGGGGAGAACCTTTAGTACCGGTTCATGCCACGAACCGGTACTAAAGAGGATGGGTGTAAGGGCATATTTATCCCGTGAGTGTTTTGGTGATTGATGACGATACTTTTGCGGACTAATCGCATGCTTTGAGTTCCTCAGATGGTTCATCTCTAGGCTCGAGACGATTCGGTGCCCCTCGGAGACTATTGAAGACGGCGTCGTCCTACGTTTCTTTTTGGTGGATTTGAGTCGTAGGAGAGCCATACTATTAAGAGGGGGTCCGCGTCGGAAAGGTTAGGGTGGAATCAACACGTACACTTGCCCCTCCTTTCCCTGCACTTTGGAGCTTCCCTTCGTTATCTTGGTTGTGCGGAAATCTGACAATTGCCACTGTACTTGCGGTAGTACCGCAGGTACACGCGGTAGTACCGCAGGGTGCCACGGTAGTACCGCTCCTCAGGAGCGGTAGTACCGCAGCTCCCAGGCCTAGTGCCGCTCCGGTGCGGTAGTAGGGGCGGATGTAATTTTTTACATCCACGCCCACCACGGTAGTACCGCTCGTCCAGCGCGGTAGTACCGCGGGGGCCCACGGTAGTACTGCTCCCTATGAGCCGTAGTACCGTGGCCCTCCTACCAAGTACCGTAGATTCACGGTAGTAGGCACGCGCTACGGTAGTACCGCTCCTAAGGAGCGGTAGTACCGCGTCGGATTTTCGCACTACCGCAGTTTCAGCGGAAGTTGGCACGGATGTAATTTATTTCATCCGCGCCCTTCTCAGGTCGTGACTCCCCTGCCTTGCGGTAGTACCGCAAGGGGGAGCGGTAGTACCGCGCAAGCGGTAGTACTGCCCTTAGTCAGGCTAGTCCCGGCTTGTGCTGCTGCCGCGGTAGTACCGTGGTTCGCCACGGTAGTACCGCGCGGCCCCACGGTAGTACCGCGCCCCTGGAGCGGTAGTACCGCGGGTCGCGGGCTGAATAAGTGGATAACGGTTGGATGTTTTCCTCGACTATATAAGGGGCTTCTTCAACCTCTAGTTGACTACCTCTTCTCTCTCTAAGCTCCATTGTTGCTCCAAGCTCCATTTTGGCCCGATCTCTCTCCCTAGCCAATCAAACTTGTTGATTTGCTCGGGATTGGGTGACAAGGGCCCGATCTACACTTCCACCACAAGATATTTGATTCCCCCCACTTATCCCTTGCGGATCTTGTTACTCTTGGGTGTTTGAGCATCCTAGACGGTTGAGGTCACCGTGGAGCCATATTCCATTGTGGTGAAGCTTCGTGGTGTTGTTGGGAGCCTCCAATTAAGTTGTGGAGATTGCCCCAACCTTGTTTGTAAAGGTTCGATCGCCGCCTTCAAGGGCACCAATAGTGGAATCACGACTCTTGCATTGTGCGAGGGCGTGAGGAGATTACGGTGGCCCTAGTGGCTTCTTGGGGAGCATTGTGCCTCCACACCGCTCTAACGGAGACGTACTTCCCCTTAAAAGGAAGGAACTTCGGTAACACATCCTCGTCTCCACCGGCTCCACTCTTGGTCATCTTATCCCTTTACTTGTGCAAGCTTATTTGTGTTCCTATCCTTGCTTGCTCGTGTGCTTGTGTTGTTGCATCATATAGGTTGTCCACCTAGTTGCACATCTAGACAACCTTTATTATTGCAAAGTTTAAATTGGTAAAGAAAAGCTTAAAAATTGGTAGTTGCCTATTCACCCCCCCCCCTCTAGTCAACCATATCGATCCTTTCAATTGGTATCAGAGCCTCGTCTCTTTTTAAGGACTTTACCGTCCGTAGAGTATGGTTGACGTCGTAGATGATGTGGGGGAGCACTCCGATGCGAATCCGACATCATCTACGGAGATGGGAGTACCTCGATCTCGTGAGGAATTCAATGTGGCGTTGGACACATTGAAAAACTCCATGACGAGCGAGGTCAAGGACATGTTTAAGGAATTCCTAGAAGGGCTTAAACTTTCCACCACACCTGTGAAAGTGGGTGATCCCGCCAACACGGGAGCGGATGCTAACTCCGATAAGGGGGAAGCTACTAGTGAGAAAGCCCCCTCGTCTAGTGGTAAGAATGGCACCGGCATCTTCGCCCATGTGCAACCTCCCGTTTATGGTGGACCGATTCCTTCCACTCATTTGAATCATGCCGGTCCACCACCTAAGATTGATAAAAAGGAGGATTTTGATTCTTGGGTTTATTGTTTTAAGCATCATTTAAATCATGTGAACACTAACCTTTGGAGAATCATTGAAGAAGGTTTCTATCCGCATGATCCGAGCAACTTTTCTCCTAGAGAGGTCGTGGACCATCAATTCAATGAGAATGCTCTCTTCATCATCCAAGAAGCAATCCTTCCGAAGACCTCCCTCATCTCGGCCTTACACCCGTGCCAAAGATGCTTGGCTCAAGGTGGTTTCCATGTATCGAGGAAGCGCAAGGATTCAACGCTCCAATTATGAAGTGGTCCAAGATGAAGCCGATGAGTTTGCAATGAAGGAAGAAGAAGAACCTCGTGAGCTCTATCGAGAGTAACCAAGCTTGCCGTCTCCTCCGGGATCATGGAAGTAAGGACACCGATGACAACTGGATCAAGCGCCAAATTTCTCAAGGCAATGATGCCCTACCACAAAGCCATGTCCTCCGTCCTCCGTCAACGACCAGACTTCCACACCTTGTCCTCAAGTGATGTGTTGGATGAGTTTGTGGCTATGAGCATATTGGAAAAGACCGCCGACAATGCGGTGCTTCGCTCCCAAAGAGCAAAGAAGCCCAACCTCGCTTTGAAGGCCAAGATTTGTGTCGAAGAAGATGGAGAGGAGGAAGAAGAAGAGAGCAACCTCGAAGATACTAAGTATGATTATCATGAACACATGGCCCTTGCTTCAAGACAATTTTGGAGCAAGAAGAACTCAAGGCCCAACTTCAACAAGAGCAATTCAAGTGGCTCTAAGGGCAAGCAACGAGTGAGGACGTGTTTCAATTGTGGCAATGTGAGTCACTTTGTTGCGGAGTGTCCATATGAGAAGAGGGAAGACAATGGTGGCAAGCTCATCCGTAAGGACAAGGCCAAGTCTTTCCCCAACAAGAGCAACTTTCCAAAGAAGACTCCTCACAAAGCCTTGGTGGTTCAAGAAGAGTACAATGAGGATGATGATGATGGTGAGGATGGTGAACCGGTTGCCATGGCCTCCGTGGCCATTGCAATGACTCCTCGGGTGTCTCTCTTCAATTCACCCAATGAAAGCATCACCACCAAGTGCCTCATGGCTAAAGCCACCAACAAGGTAACCCCCAACATCAAAACTACCATCATCAATCATTCTTCTTTGACGGATTGCATTGATGAACATGAGGGGACTAATGTAGAGGAAAATGAATTTGAGATCTTTATGAGTAAACTCAAGGGAAAATCCAAGAAGCACTTCGTTGCTCTCTTGGAACAACTTGGTGAAGCCAATGTCATGATCGAGACTCATGAAGAAACCATCTCTAAGATGGAAGGGCATAGTCGTGACTATGCCGATGAGATTTCGGATCTTTCCAATGCTCTTGAGGAAGAGCGTGGTCTTCATTTGGCTCTTGAGGAGTCACACAACGATGATCACGCTAAATTAAAGAAATACCTTGATCATGCTCTTGTTGTGTCTCGTGTGCTTAGCTCCGAGAAGGCAAAGCTTGGGGTTGATCTTGCTAGACTCAACGAGGACTTTGACATTCTCGACAAGGCTCACAAAGTCTTGAAGGGTGCTCATGCTAGTCTCAAAGAGTCTCATGATCAACTCCAAGTGAAGCTAACCAAGGAGAAAGCCACCTTTCCTCATATGATATTGATTGATAATGCAAATGCTACTAACCCATGTTGTGAGCATGTGCATCTTGTTGAGGAGAATGCTAAGTTGAAGGAGCAACTTGAAAAGGGCCTTGTCACATGCATTCAAGGTAAGAAGAATCTTAACGACCTTTTGAGTAATCAAAAGGAAGTTGTGGCCAAGGAGGGGATTGGGTTCGCCCAAGCCCAAGAGCAAGAAGAAGAATGACAAGACCAAGCAACCTCCCCCTCTCAAGCAAACTTTTGTGAGGGAGGGAGAGGGTGCTTCCAAGAAGAAGAAGAACCGTGCAAAGGGTGGCAATGTCAAGAAGGACAACGTCATCCCCATGAACATAGCCGGCGATTTTAATCCCTCTTATGTGTTGTGCCGTGCTAGTGATGGGCATGTTTATGCTAAATTTGTTGGATCTTCTTATGAGTACATTTAATGGTCTATTTGGGTTCCTAAGACCCTCGTTACTAACATCAAAGGACCCATTACCAAATGGGTACCTAAAACCAAGCATGGATCTCTTGTAGGGGTTTGCTTCGGTGGGGATCATGGTTGCTCGATAGTGGAGCAACAAATCATATGACCGGAGCAAGGACATGGTGGTGGACGTGCAAGAGATTCCATCTATGCCCACCGATGTCGAGTGGGGTGATGCATCACATTCTAAGGTATTGGGTCTCGGCAAGGTTGTCATTTCTCATGATCTTATGATCGAGAAAGTCATGCTTGTTGAGTCCCTTGCATACAATTTGCTTTCCGTTCGTCAACTTGCAGTCATGGGTTTTGCTACTTTCTTTGACATTGATACCGTGGCCCTCTTGTGGAGCAAGACTCTTAAAGTAGCCTTTGTTGGGCATGTCGAAAACGGTCTCTATGTGATTAACTTTTCGGAGCGACCCACTAAGACCGCGACATGCCTAATGGCTAAAGTTGACGTGGGATGGCTTTGGCATCGTCGTTTAGCCCATGTCAATATGAGATCTTTGCAAAGTCTTCTCAAGGGGGACCATGTCCGTGGACTAACAAATGTTAGTTTTGCCAAAGACCGTGTTTGCAGTGCTTGTATTGAAGGAAAGCTTCATGAGAAAGCTCACCCTCCCACGACTATCATATACTCAAAGAGACCCTTGGAGCTCCTTCACATGGATCTCTTTGGGCCACCATCATTTGATAGTCTTGGAGGAAGAAAGTATTGCTTGGTGATCGTGGATGACTATTCGAGATACTCTTGGGTATATTTCTTCAAGAGGAAGAGTGAGACTCAACAAACCGTCATCGACTTTGCAAATGAAGCTCAACGTCAACATAATGCAAAGATCTTGACTATAAGAAGTGACAACGGCACCGAGTTCAAGAACAACACCTTGGATGAGTTTCTTAGTGATGAGGGAATCAAGCATCAATATTCTGCACCATATACCTGTAACATCCCAAATTTCCATTTGGAATGTTTTACAATTATAGCTAAGCATCTATGCATATTGTTTGAATTGAGTGACATTTGAAGTATTTCAGAGGCTTTTGAGTTTGTTGGGATTTGAATTCAAATTGGCAGTTGAATTTACTTCAAAACAATGCCTGACAAATACTTGAGAAAAAGTATGAGAGGAGTAAACATGACACTCCAAAAATGTCAGATGAAAATTTTTGCCAAAAAGTTTGAATTCAAATTTGACTTTAATTGGGATTTCTAGAAAATGTTTTTTTTAGTTTGAGTTTTGCCCCTGGAAAAATGCTCAAATTGTAGGATAAATTCCCCTGAGAATTTTGATATATATATATATATGTCCTATATAAAATATATATATTTAATATATTCTCTCTCCTCTCCTAATTCAAAAAAAAAAACCCCAGCGCCACCAGCTAACCTGCCCAGCCAGCAGCCGAGGCAGCCCACCAGTGAGCCAGCTACCCGGCCCACCCAGCGCCGAGCCGCCTGCCCAAGCCGCCGCCAAACCCCTCCCCTCGGTCGCCCCGATCAAACCTCTCCTCCTCTCTCGCTGATCATGGCCCCACCCTTCTTCTTCCTCTCCACGCCTAAACAGCGTCGCCGCCACCGGAATCCCGGAGATCGCGGGATTCTCTCCCGATTCGCCCCTCCTCCAAGTCGGCCGCCCCTATAAGTACCCCCCCTCGACCGGTTCCCCACCCTTCCTCGCCTAAACCTCTACCCGCCCATGATTCCTCGCTGAACCCGACGCCGCCGCCATTGGCCATTGCTCTGCCCGCTCGTCTCTCGACCCCCGAGCTCAAGCGACTCCACCTCGACCTCCCTCGCTCACAAGACCGCTTGACGCCTCCGCCGTCGCCCGGACCACCGAGCCACCGCGTTGTCGCCGCCCGAGCCGCCGTCGTCCGTCGCCGGCGTCGCCACCGCGGTAAGCCGCCGGAATCCCCCACCACCGTTCGATCTAAAACCTAGGGCCTAGATTAGATCTACGAAGGGGTAGGTTTTATTTTAAAAAGATCTGGTTTAGTTACGGTTTATTTTGGTTTAGTTAGCGGTTTAGTTAGACCGGCCCGATCGGTTTATGCTCTCGGGCACGTTTTAGTTATTTGTCGCCTGAGCGTTAGATAGGCCCGTTAGCGCTAGTTTCTTTTTTTTTAATTATATTTTCGTTTCTGTTTTTTTTACAGAATAGTTCCAGTTTTGTAAAATCCATATCTTTTAGGTTACTTAATATTTTTAGTTGATTCTTTTTTTGTTAGTTTGCAAATTTGTTGTAGTTTCTGTATAAAATATGTTTAGCCATGTTTAAATTATTAGAAATTGTTTTATTTTAGTTTTAGACAGATTAGTATTTCTGCTATAAAATGAGTTAGGATTATTTTATTTTAGTGATTCTTTTGTCACTGCTTTGTTTTGACTTTGCCTAGCAGTAGGAATTTGTTTGGGTATTTTGATAAAAAATAGTTTTAGTCGAAATCATGTGTTTCTTGTTTATTTAACCAGCTACTGTTTTCCTATTGTTTTATTTAGTAAATAATTTTATTTTACCTATGTTATAGTTTATTTTAGATTAGTTTCTGTAGTTTTAGAACATGAACTTTTATTTACAGAAAATAAAAAGTTTATTTTATTTTCTTGTTAGTTGTTGGCTTGGATTTCTTCGAGTTTTCTTTGGTTTGGTTCGATTGTTTTGGGTGTTTTGTGTTAGCGTGCTGTTATGTTAAGTGATTGTATGTTTTTATGCTTATATGATTGTTGTTTGCTTGGTAGAATTTCCGAGTCTGAAGCCTGCTATCACGAGTCCCTAACTTTCAAGACCGTCAAGAAGGCAAGTCATTTGACCATGTTTTTCTTTTACAATACCTATGATTTTATTGCATTAGAATTATACCTCCCACCATGCATGCAGTAGGAGAATTTTAAGTTATGTTCTTGAGTAGTATCATGAGGTAGGATGAAACCAATTCCCTTGTTACCATGGGCGGGACGAAGTAGTTTATTTTGCTATGCTCGAGACGGGTTGGTTGAGTGATTCATAAGGGAGATGTGAGAGTCAAGATGATGACAACCCCATGACTTCAAGCTCAAGATGGACTTCAAAATTCACTCTTGGGTGGAGGACAGTTGACGGGCACCTGGAGAAAACCAGCGGTGGCCGGGATGCATGGAGAAGCGCCATGACATCTTGCGGAAAGCTTCATCCAGCCACGAAGAGACGGATGGATACCCCATTGACGGAAGCTTACTGTGCAGCCGCAAGCCATTATGGGCTCGGCTTGGTCGACCCTAGGTGTGACTCGGCGGACGGTGCTACGAGATGTAGAAGAACGGTAGGCTTGGATGGGTACCGGCAGTGGCCCAGAGGAACTCTTCGGAAGACCCTGTTTCATTCATCCCGTCCTCAAACACCAGGAAGTGCGAAGACTTAAAGGAGGGAATGATTCTTGCGGGTAATGTGCGCAAACCTCTGCAGAGTGAAGATCTAATCGGTTAGCCGTGTCCTCGGTTACGGACAATTTGAGCCTCTGGAACTTGGAGTATTTCGGATATCTCAACACCGAACTTAATAAATTAATTGAGGGGGTTATTTAATAATTGGGAATGAGACATTGGTTGGCGAACCATCTCAATAACTACCAACAGTTTGTAGTATTTTGCAAACAAGTTCTTGTTGTAGGAAAAACGGCTTTTTCAAGAAAACAATGAAACTTAGAGCCCCACTGACCAAATTGCATATAGTGTTAGTAATTTTATTGTTGTTCTCTCTTTGACTTGCCAAGCATATTCAAAATGCTGACCTACACGGCTGCAACGTCTTATGTTGCAGAGGAGTTTTCCGATCAGGAGTGAGGCTACGATCCACGCTTGGCGATTGCCCTATGGAGTCGGATGGACTCGCTTTTTGTCTACGCTTCCGCAGCTTTATTTAGTTTATTTCTCATGAGTTGGCCTTCGGCCGAATTTATTCTATTGTAATAAAGACTCGATATGAGAATCGTGTAATAAATTCAGGTGTGATTGAACTTTGAATCTTTTCATCAATGTACTGTGTGTGCCAGCATGATCTTGGGATGGTACAGCTACACAGAGACTTGACCGATTTTGGGTCGGGTCGCTACAATACCCCTCAACAAAATGGTGTGGCGGAGAGAAAGAACCGGACGTTGATGGATGCGGCAAGGACCATGATGGCGGAGTTCAAGTCTCCATACAACTTTTGGGCCGAAGCCATCAACACCGCTTGTCATGCATCCAATCGGCTCTATCTCCGCAAAGGCTTGAACAAGACTCCTTATGAGATACTCACCGGCAACAAGCCCAACCTCAAGTACTTCCGGGTGTTCGGGTGTAAGTGTTTCATTCTCAAGAAAGGTGTTCGTTTGTCTAAATTTGAAGCTAGAGCTCATGAGGGCATATTTGTTAGTTATGCTACAAACTCTCATGCTTACCGTGTCCTCAATAAATCCACGGACTTATTGAGGAGGCGTGTAACGTGGAGTTTGATGAGAATAACGGCTCCCAAGTGGAGCAAAGTGGCACTTGTGATGTAGGTGATGAAATTCCTCCCAAGCCATAAGAAGAATGGGAGTTGGCTTTATCCTACCCATTGAGGAAACCCTTGTGGCGAAGGAGAAGGACAATGCTCCACTCAAGTGGAGCCATCACCAACCCAAGGCCCACACGCTAGAAGAACAAAGTGAAAGCCCTCAACCTCCGAACAAGGCCAAGGGCAAGATCGTGCTCAAGGCGATGATATCACCTTAAATGATGCCCAAGGTCAAGTTCTCTCCCGAGCATGCTCAAGATGAAGGTCATGCTCAAGGCGGCGCTCAAGATGATCAAGTGACCCTCCTCATCTCACCTCCGAGGAGGAATTAGGCGTCGTGCCGCCAAGATTGCTTCAAACTCACTACCAAAGGCCATCTCATGGAGAATGTGGTTGGAAGCCTAAGAAAAGGGTAAGCACTCGTAGACAATTGGCAAACTATTGTGAACATCACGCGTTTGTCTCTTGTGTTGAACCTCAAAAGGTCTATGAGGCGCTCGAAGACTCGGATTGGCTCAATGCCATGCATGAAGAACTCAACAACTTTGAGTACAACAAGGTGTGGAGATTGGTGCCAAGGCCATCGGAGAACCACAACGTCATTGGAACCAAGTGGATTTTCAAGAACAAGCAAGATGCTCATGGGAACATCATTCGCAACAAGGCAAGATTGGTAGCACAAGGCTACTCCCAAGTCGAGGGTATCGACTACGGTGAAACCTTTGCTCCGTTGTTCGTCTTGAATCCATTCGCTTGTTGATTGCTTATGCTTCCCATCACAACTTTAAGTTGCAACAAATGGATGTAAAAAGTGCTTTTCTTAATGGTCCCATTAATGAGTTGGTCTATGTCAAGCAACCCCCCGGGTTCGAGGACCCCTACTTCCCGGATCATGTGTATCAACTCGATAAGGCACTCTATGGACTTAAACAAGCCCCACGTGCATGGTATGACCACCTTACCGAGTTGTTACAAGATCGTGGTTTTGAAGTGGGGCAAATCGATCCCACTCTTTTTACTAAGAAGGTCAATGGGGAGTTGTTTGTATGCCAACTATATGTTGATGATATTATCTTTGGTTCTCCTAGCAAAGCTTTCAATGAGGAATTTGCCGCTCTCATGACCTCCAAGTTCAAGATGTCTTCGATGGGAGAGTTGAAGTTCTTCCTTGGTTTCGATATCAAACAAAGAAGAGAAGGAACCTTCATCAACCAAGCCAAATACACTCAAGACATGCTCAAAAGATTCAAGCTAAGTGATGTCAAGCGGCTACTACACCAATGCCCACCAAGTGCCAACTTGACATTGATCCCAATGGTAAGCGGTGGATCAAAAGGTATATCGCTCCATGATTGGATCCTTACTTTACCTTTGTGCATCTAGACCGGATATCATGTTGAGTGTGGGAATGTGCACGGTTTCAAGCCGCCTTGAAGGAAAGTCACTATGTGGCGGTCAGCGAATCTTCGATATTTGGCTCATACCCCAAACTTTGGCTTATGGTACCCAAGAGGAGCAAACTTCAAGCTTGAAGGATTTACAGATTCCGATTGGGCGGGAGACAAAGTGGATAGGAAGTCCACTTCGGAGGTGCCAATTCTTGGTTGCTCCTTGGTAAGTTGGTCTTCCAAGAAGCAAAGTTGTGTGTCTCTCTCGTCCACCGAAGCGGAATATGTGGCGGCCGGTAGTTGTTGTGCTCAACTCCTATGGATGAGGCAAACTTTAAAGGAGTACGGTGTCATTTGTGACAAAGTGCCTCTTTGGTGTGATAATGAAAGTGCCATCAAGATTTCTCTCAACCCGGTGCAACACTTCAAGACGAAGCACATCGAGATTCGGTATCATTTCATCCGGGATCACATTAGGCGAGGAGAGATCGAGCTCAAGTATGTCAACACTCAGGATAACCTTGCAAATATATTCACGAAGCCCTTAGATGAAGCAAGATTTCGCGAGTTAAGGCATGAGCTAAATATCATTGATTTGAGCAATGTGACTTGAGCCGTGCACTCCCACCACACTCAACTTGCTGTCTAGTTTAGGTGTAGGCATGGACATAGGGGGAGTATTGTTCTCTCAATGAACTCTCCCTCCCCCCATTATGCATAAATCGATCACCTCTTTCATATTAGCCATTTTTTATGGTACTTGTGTTCCAAAGACGAATTTTGGTCATGGGCCCAAGGATAATTCTTCGCAGTGCCATACCATCCTACTCAAACATAGGTGGCTTCGGCCACCGCCCTCTCTCCTTGAGAGGCCTTGTCGTTTGGTGGTTTCTTGTTGTCTTTTGCCTCTGGTTTGTGGTAGAGTTTGTGGTTTCTTGTGTGTGAAAAAATTTTCATTGCAAAGGCCCTTTTTCGTTTTTGAAACATGCGATAACTTGAGTTTCACGGTACTACCGCGGCCAGCTGCGGTACTACCGCAGCCAGCCACGGTACTACCGCAACCTCACGGCAGTAATTTTTTACTGCCGCCCGGTTGAGCGGTACTACCGCCTCGGTGCGGAACTTCCGCCCGAGCGGTACTACCGCGATGATACACGGTACTACCGCGACGGTTCGTGGGCGTGGGGTTAAGGACGGGCAGGGGGAGTTCTAACTCCCCATACCCATTCGCTGCCTTCTCCCCACATCGCCTCCTTCTCTCCCTTGCTCAAGAACGGAGCCGGCGTCTCTCGCCGGATCTCCTCCACCGGCTGCCCTCCCGTGATTCCGACCGGTGGGATCGTTCCCCACCCCGTGCTCTTGCTATGGACCCAGGTTTTTCCCCAATTCCCTCTCCTTGTTGTTGGTGTTTGGCGTTTCTAGGCTTTGGGGAGGCTTGTGTGTTCTTGAGATTATTGGCCTAATCTCTGCAAGAATAGGATGAAGGAGTGTAGTATTGCATAGGATTTATATGTGTATTGCTGTCATGCGCTAGATCTGATCACTGTAGCACCGCCGTTGTTTCGCGGTTCTTTTCAGATTCAAATCGATCGTTGGATCCGCTGCGTGTTGGGGAACGTAGTAATTTCAAAAAATTTCCTACGCACACGCAAGATCATGGTGATGGCATAGCAACGAGAGGGGAGAGTGTATGTCCACGTACCCTCGTAGACCGTAAGCGGAAGCGTTATAACAACGCGGTTGATGTAGTCGTTGTTGGGGAACGTAGTAATTTCAAAAAATTTCCTACGCACACGCAAGACCATGGTGATGGCATAGCAACGAGAGGGGAGAGTATCCGTCCACGTACCCTCGTGACCGAAAGCGAGCGTTATAACAACGCTGTTGATGTAGTCGTGCGTCTTCACGATCCGACCGATCCAAGCACCGAACGTCGGCACCTCCGAGTTCGCACATGTTCAGCTCGATGGCGATCCCGGACTCCGATCCAGCAAAGTGTCGGGATGAGTTCCGTCAAGCCGACGGCGTGGTGGCGATGACGATGCTCCACCGACGCAGGGCTTCGCCTAAGCTCGCGACGATATGACTTCTCCGGCGCGAGGCTTCGCCTAAGCTCATGACGATATGAACGAAGTGGAATATGGTGGAGGGGGCACGCGACACGGCTAAGGAGCGATCCGTAGATCAACTTGTGTGTCATGGGGTGCCCCCCCCGTATATAAAGGAGCCAAGGGGTGCGGCCAGCCCTAGGGGAGGCGCTGGAGGAGTCCTACTCCCACGGGAGTAGGACTCCCCCCTCCTAGTTGGATTAGGATTGGAGGAGGGAAGAGGGAAGGCGCCCCCTCTCCTTGTCCTATTCGGACTAGAGGGGAGGGGGCGCGCCTGCCTGGCCGGCCCTTCCTCTTCTCTCTTATGGCCCATCAAGGCCCATAGACCTCCGGGGGTTCCAGTAACCCCTGTTTTCATCCGAACCTTTCAAGTCCAAACATAGGCTTCCAATATATCAATCTTTATGTCTCGACCATTTCGAGACTCCTCGTCATGTCCGTGATCACATCCGGACTCGAACAACCTTGGCTCATCAATACTTATAAACTCATAATGAACTGTCATCGAAGCGTTAAGCGTGCGGACCCTACGGGTTCGAGAACTATGTAGACATGACCTAGAACCATTCTCGGTCAATAACCAATAGCGGAACCTGGATGCCCATATTGGTTCCTACATATTCTCTGAAGATCTTTATCGGTCAAACCGCATAATGATATCGTTGTTCCTTTTGTCATCGGTATGTTACTTACCCGAGATTCGATCGTCGGTATCCAATACCTAGTTCAATCTCGTTACTGGTAAGTCTCTTTACTCGTTCCATAATACATCATCTTACAACTAACTCATTAGTTGTAATGCTTGCAAGGCTTATGTGATGTGTATCACCGAGAAGGCCAGAGATACCTCTCCGACAATCGGAGTGACAAAACCTAATCTCGAAATCGCCAACCCAACAAGTACCTTTGGAGACACCTGTAGTACTCCTTTATAATCACCCGATTCGTTGTGACGTTTGGTAGTACCAAAGTGTTCCTCCGTAAGCGGAGTTGCATAATCTCATAGTTACAGGAACATGTATAGGTCATGAAGAAAGCAATAGCAATATACTAAGCGATCAAGTGCTAAGCTAACGGAATGGGTCATGTCAATCACATCATTCTCCTAATGATGTGATCCCATTAATCAAATGACAACACATGTCTATGGTTAGGAAACATAACCATCTTGATTAATGAGCTAGTCTAGTAGAGGCATACTAGTGACTATCTGTTTGTCTATGTATTCACACATGTATTATGTTTCCGGTTAATACAATTCTAGCATGAATAATAAACATTTATCATGATATAAGGAAATAAATAATAACTTTATTATTGCCTCTAGGGCATATTTCCTTGATCTCCCACTTGCACTAGAGTCAATAATCTAGTTCACATCGCCATGTGATTTAACATCAATAGTTCACATCTATATGTGGTTAACACCCATAGTTCACATCGACATGTGACCAACACCCAAAGGGTTTACTAGAGTCGGTAATCTAGTTCACATCGCTATGTGATTAACACCCAAAGAGTACTAAGGTGTGATCATGTTTTGCTTGTGAAATAATTTTAGTCAACGGGTCTATCACATTCAGAGCCGTAAGTATTTTGCAAATTTCTATGTCTACAATGCTCTTGCGGAGCTACTCTAGCTAATTGCTCCCACTTTCAATATGTATCCAGATTGAGACTCGAGTCATCTAGATTAGTGTTAAAATTTGCATCGGCGTAACCCTTCTGACGAACCTTTTTCCACTTCCATAATCGAGAAATATTTCCTTAGTCCTCACTAAGGATGTTCTTGACCAATGTCCGATGATCTACTCCTAGATCACTATTGTACTCCTTGCCAAATTCAGCGCAAGGTATACAATAGGTCTGGTACATAGCATAGCATACTTTATAGAACCTATGGTGAGGCATAGGGAATGACTTTCATTCTCTTTTCTATTTTACGTCGTGGTGGGTTTTGAGTCTTACTCAATCTCACACCTTGTAACACAGGCAAGAACTCTTTCTTTGACTGTTCCATTTTGAACTACTTCAAAATCTTGTCAAGGTATGTATTCATTGAAAAACTTATCAAGCGTCTTGATCTATTTCTATAGATCTTGATGCTCAATATATAAGCAGCTTCACCGAGGTCTTTCTTTGAAAAACTCCTTTCAAACACTCCTTTATGCTTTGCGAGAATAATTCTACATTATTTCCGATCAACAATATGTCATTCACATATACTTATCCGAAAGGCTGTAGTGCTCCCACTCACTTTCTTGTAAATACAGGCCTTTCCAAAAGTCAGTATAAAATCATATGCTTTGATCAACACATCAAAGCGTATATTCCAACTCGAGATGCTTGCACCAGTCCATTGATGGATATTTGGAGCTTGCACATTTTGTTAGCACCTTTAGGATTGACAAAATCTTCGGTTGCATCATATACAACTCTTCTTTAAGAAAACCATTAAGGAATGCAGTTTTGACATCCATTTGCCAGATTTCATAAAATGTGGCAATTGCTAACATGATTCGGACAGACTTTTAAGCATCGATACAAGTGAGAAAATCTCATTGTATTCAACATCTTGAACTTTGTCTAAAACCTTTTTCGACAAGTCTAGCTTTGTAGATAGTAACACTACTATCAGTGTCCATCTTCCTCTTCAAGATCCATTTATTTAACATGGCTTGCTGATCATAGAGCAAGTCAATCAAAGTCCATACTTTGTTCTCATACATGGATCCTATCTCAGATTTCATGGTCTCAAGCCATTTCGCGGAATCTGGGCTCATCATCGCTTCCTCATAGTTCGTAGGTTTCATCATGTTCTAGTAACATGACTTCGAATATGATTACCGCACCACTACAGTGCGGATCTTACTGGAAGATCTCGAGGTTTGGTAGCAACTTGATCTGAAGTTTCATGATCATCATCATTAACTTCCTTACTAATTGGTGTAGGAATCTTTGGAACTGATTTACGTGATGAACTACTTTCCAATAAGGAGAAGGTACAATTACCTCATCAAGTTCTACTTTCCTCCCACTCACTTCTTTCGAGAGAAACTCCTTCTCTAGAAAGGATCCATTTTAGCAACGAATCTTTTCCTTTAGATCTGTGATAGAAGGTGTACCCAACAGTTTCTTTTGGGTATTCTATGAAGACGCACTTCTCCGATTTGGGTTCGAGCTTATCGGTGAAAACTTTTTCACATAAGCATCACAACTCAAACTTTAAGAAACGACGACTTAGGTTTCTTGCCAAACCATAGTTCATACGGTGTCATCTCAGCGGATTTAGATGGTGCCCTATTAAGCGTGAATGCAGTTGTCTCTAATGCATAACCCAAAAGCGATAGTGGTAAATCGGTAAGATACATCATAGATTGCACCATATCCAATAAAGTGCGATTCTGACGTTCGGACACACCATTATGTTGTGGTGTTCCATGTGGCGTGAGCTGTGAAACTATTCCACTTTGTTTTAATTGAAGACCAAACTCGTAACTCAAATATTCATCTCCACGATCAGATCGCAGAAACTTTATTTTCTTGTTGCGATGATTTTCCACTTCACTCTGAAATTCTTTGAACCTTTCAACTATTTCAGACTTATGTTTCATCAAGTAGATATACCCATATCTACTCAAATCATCTTGTGAAGGTCGGAAAAATAACGATACTTGCCACGAGCATCAACACTCATTGGATCGCATACATCGGTATATATGTGTTATTTCCAACAAGTCGGTAGCTTGTTCCATTGTTCGGAGAACGGAGTTTTAGTCATCTTGCCCAAAAGGCACGGTTCATAAGCATCAAATGATTCATAATCAAGTGATTCCAAAATCCCATCAGCATGGAGTTTCTTCATGCGCTTTACACCAATATGACCTAAGCGGCGGTGCCACAAATAAGTTGCACTATCATTATTAACTTTGCATCTTTTGGCATCAATATTATGAATATGTGTATCACTACGATCGAGATCCAACAAACTATTTTATTGGGTGTATGACCATTGAAGGTTTTATTCATGTAAGCAGAACAACAATTATTCTCGACTTTAAATGAATAACCGTATTGCAATAAACATGATCAAATCATATTTATGCTCAACACCAAATAACACTTATTTAGGTTCCACACTAATCCGAAAGTATAGGGAGTGTGCGATGATGATCATATCAATCTTGGAACTACTTCCAACACTCATCGTCACTTCCCTTCAACTAGTCTCTGTTTATACGTAACTCCTGTTTGAGTTACTAATCTTAGCAACCGAACAGTATCAAATACTCGGGGCTACTATAAACACTAGTAAGGCACACATCAATAACCTGTATATCAAATATAACCTTGTTCACTTTGCCATCCTTCTTATCCACCAAATATTCAGGGTAGTTCGCTTCCGGTGACCAGTTCCATTGCAGCAAAAGTACTCGGTCTCGGGCTTAGGTCTAGACTTGGGCTTCTTCACTCGAGCAGCAACTTGCTTGCCGTTCCTTTTGAAGTTCCCTTCTTCCCTTTGCCATTTTCCTTGAGACTAGTGGTCTTGTCAACCATCAACACTTGATGTTTTCTCTTGATTTCTACCTTCGTCAATTTCAGCATCACGAAGAGCTTGGGAATTACTTTTGTCATCCCTTGCATATTATAGTTCATCACGAAGTTCTACTAACTTGGTGATGGTGACTAGAGAATTCATCAATCACTATCTTATCTGGAAGATTAACTCCCACTTGATTCAAGCGATTGAAGTACCTGCACAATCTGAGCACATGCTCACTAGTTGAGCGATTCTCCTCCATCTTTTAGCTATAGAACTTGTTGGAGACTTCATATCTCTCAACTCGGTATTTGCTTGAAATATTAACTTCAATTCTGGAACATCCCATATGGTCCATGACGTTCAAAACGTCTTTGAAGTCCCGATTCTAAGCCTTTAAGCATGGTGCACTAAACTATCAAGTAGTCATCATATTGAGCTAGCCAAGCGTTCATAACGTCGCATCGCTCCTGCAATAGGTCTGTCACCTAGTGGTGCATTAAGGACATAATCGTTACGTGCAGCAATGAGGATAAACCTCGGATCACGGATCCAATCCGCATCATTGCTACTAACATTTTTCAATACAATTTTCTCTAGGAACATATTAAAATAAACATATGAAAGCAACAACGCGAGCTATTGATCTACAACATAATCTGCAAAATACTACGGGACTAAGTTCATGATAAATTAAAGTTCAATTAATCATATTACTTAAGAACTCCCACTTAGATAGACATCTCTAGTCATCTAAGTGATTCGTGATCAAATCAACCATGTCCGATCATCACGTGAGATGGAGTAGTTTCAATGGTGAACATCACTATGTTGATCATATCTACTATATGATTCACGCTCGACCTTCGGTCTCCGTGTTCGAGGCCATATCTGTTATATGCTAGGCTCGTCAAGTTTAACTTTGAGTATTCGCGTGCGCAACTGTTTTGCACCGTTGTATTTGAGCGTAGAGCCTATCACACCCGATCATCACGTGGTGTCTCAAAGACGAAGAACTTTATAGCGGTGCATACTCGGGAGAACACTTCTTGATAATTTTAGTGAGAGATCATCTTATAATGCTATCGTCAATCAAAGCAAGATAAGATGCATAAAGGATAAACATCACATGCAATCAATATAAGTGATATGATATGGTCATCATCATCTTGTGCTTGTGATCTCCATCGCCAAGCACCGTCATGATCACCATCGTCACCGGTAGCGACACCTTGATCTCCATCGTAGCATCGTTGTCGTCTCGCCAACTATTGCTTCTCGACTATCACTACTGCTTAGTGATAAAGTAAAGCAATTACATGGCTTTGCATTTCATACAATAAGCGACAACCATATGGCTCCTGCCGATTGCCGATAACTTCGGTTACAAAACATGATCATCTCATACAATAAAATATAGCATCACGTCTTGACCACATCACATCACAACATGCCCTGCAAAAACAAGTTAGGCGTCCTCTACTTTGTTGTTGCAAGTTTTACGTGGCTGCTACGGGCTGAGCAAGAACCGTTCTTACCTCGCATCAAAACCACAGCGATAGTTTGTCAAGTTGGTGTTGTTTTAACCTTCTCAAGGACCGGGCGTAGCCACACTCAGTTCAACTAAAGTGAGAGAGACAGACACCCGCGGTCACCTTTAAGCAACTAGTGCTCGCGGCGGTGAAACCAGTCTCGCGTAAGCGTCTGGCGTAATGTCGGTCCGGGCGCTTCATCTCACAATACCGCCGAACCAAAGTATGACATGCTGGTAAGCAGTATGACTTATATCGCCCACAACTCACTTGTGTTCTACTCGTGCATATGACATCAACGCATAAAACCAGGCTCGGATGCCTTTGTTGGGGAGCGAGTAATTTCAAAAAATTCCTACGCACACGCAAGACCATGGTGATGGCATAGCAACGAGAGGGAGAGTATCCGTCCACGTACCCTCGTGAGACCGAAAGCGAAGCGTTATAACAACGCGGTTGATGTAGTCGTGCGTCTTCACGATCCGACCGATCCAAGCACCGAGCGTCGGCACCTCCGAGTTACGCACACGTTCAGCTCGATGGCGATCCCGGACTCGATCCAGCAAAGTGTCGGGGATGAGTTCCGTCGACCTGACGGCGTGGTGGCGATGATGATGCTCCACCGGCGAGGGCTTCGCCTAAGCTCGCGACGATATGACTTCTCCGGCGCAGGCTTCGCCTAAGCTCCATGACGATATGACCGAAGTGGAATATGGTGGAGGGGGCACCGACAGCTAAGGAACGATCCGTAGATCAACTTGTGTGTCATGGGGTGCCCCCGCCCCGTATATAAAGGAGCCAAGGGGGTGCGGCCAGCCCTAGGGGAGGCGCGCCTGGAGGAGTCCTACTCCCACCGGGAGTAGGACTCCCCCTCTCCTAGTTGGATTAGGATTGGAGGAGGGGGAAGAGGGAAGGCGCCCCCCCTCTCCTTGTCCTATTCGGACTAGAGGGGGGAGGGGGGCGCGCGGCCTGCCTGGCCGGCCCTTCCTCTTCTCTCTTATGGCCCATCAAGGCCCATAGACCTCCCGGGGGGTTCCGGTAACCCCCTATTTTCATCCGGAACCTTTCCGAAGTCCAAACATAGGCTTCCAATATATCAATCTTTATGTCTCGACCATTTCGAGACTCCTCGTCATGTCCGTGATCACATCCGGGACTCCGAACAACCTTCGGTTCATCAATACTTATAAACTCATAATGAACTGTCATCGAAACGTTAAGCGTGCGGACCCTACGGGTTCGAGAACTATGTAGACATGACCTAGAACCATTCTCGGTCAATAACCAATAGCGGAACCTGGATGCCCATATTGGTTCCTACATATTCTCTGAAGATCTTTATCGGTCAAACCGCATAACGATATCGTTGTTCCTTTTGTCATCGGTATGTTACTTACCCGAGATTCGATCGTCGGTATCAATACCTAGTTCAATCTCGTTCTTGGTAAATCTCTTTACTCGTTCCGTAATACATCATCTTACAACTAACTCATTAGTTGTAATGCTTGCAAGGCTTATGTGATGTGTATCACCGAGAAGGCCAGAGATACCTCTCCGACAATCGGAGTGACAAAACCTAATCTCGAAATCGCCAACCCAACAAGTACCTTTGGAGACACCTGTAGTACTCCTTTATAATCACCCGATTACGTTGTGACGTTTGGTAGTACCAAAGTGTTCCTCCGGTGGCAGGAGTTGCATAATCTCATAGTTACAGGAACATGTATAGGTCATGAAGAAAGCAATAGCAATATACTAAGCGATCAAGTGCTAAGCTAACGGAATGGGTCATGTCAATCACATCATTCTCCTAATGATGTGATCCCATTAATCAAATGACAACACATGTCTATGGTTAGGAAACATAACCATCTTGATTAATGAGCTAGTCTAGTAGAGGCATACTAGTGACTATCTGTTTGTCTATGTATTCACACATGTATTATGTTTCGGTTAATACAATTCTAGCATGAATAATAAACATTTATCATGATATAAGGAAATAAATAATAACTTTATTATTGCCTCTAGGGCATATTTCCTTCATCGTGCGTCTTCACGATCCGACCGATCCAAGTACCGAACATACGGCACCTCCGAGTTCAGACACGTTCAGCTCGATGGCGATCCCGTGCTCGATCCAGCAAAGCGTCGGGGATGAGTTCCACAAGACGACAGCGTGGTACGATGATGATGCTCCACCGACGCAGGGCTTCGCCTAAGCTCCGCGACGATATGACTTCACCGGCGCGCAGGCTTCGCCTAAGCTCATGACGATATGACCGAAGTGGAATATGGTGGAGGGGGCACCGCACACGGCTAAGGAACGATCCGTAGATCAACTTGTGTCTTGGGGTGCCCCTGCCCTCAGTATATAAAGGAGCAAGGGGTGCGGCCGGCCCTAGGGGAGGCGCGCCGGAGGAGTCCTACTCCCACCGGGAGTAGGACTCCCCCTTCCTAGTTGGATTAGGACTTGGGGAAGGGGGAAGAGGAAGGGGGGCGCCGCCCCCCCTCTCCTTGTCCTATTCGGACTAGGGGGGGGCGCGGCCTGCCCTGGCCGGCCCTCCTCTTCTCCCTTATGGCCCATCAAGGCCCATTGACCCCCCGGGAGGGTTCCGGTAACCCCCCGGTGTTCCGGTAAAATCCCGTTTTCATCCGGAACCTTTCCGAAGTCCAAACATAGGCTTCCAATATATCGATCTTTATGTCTCGACCATTTCGAGACTCCTCGTCATGTCCGTGATCACATCCGGGACTCCGAACAAACTTCGGTACATCAAAACTTATAAAATCATAATAAAGCTGTCATCGTAATGTTAGCGTGCGGACCCTACGGGTTCGAGAACTATGTAGACATGACCTAGAACTATTCTCGGTCAATTACCAATAGCGGAACCTGGACGTTCATATTGGTTCCTACATATTCTACGAAGATCTTTATCGGTCAAACCGCATAACAACATCGCTGTTCCCTTTGTCATCGGTATGTTACTTGCCGAGATTTGATCGTCGGTATCCAATACCTAGTTCAATCTCGTTACCGCAAGTCTCTTTACTCGCTCTGTAATACATCATTTCATAACTAACTCATTAGTTATAATGCTTGCAAGGCTTAGGTGATGAGTATTACCGAGAAGGCCCGAGATACCTCTCCGACAATCGAGTGACAAAACCTAATCTCGATTTATGCCAACTCAACATATACTTTTGGAGACACCTGAGAGTACCTTTATAATCACCCGATTCGTTGTGGACGTTTGGTAGCACACAAAGTGTTCCTCCGTAGCAGGAGTTGCATAATCTCATAGTTGCAGGAACTTTTATAAGTCATGAAGAAAGCAATAGCAACATACTAAACGATCAAGTGCTAAGCTAACGGAATGGGTCAAGTCAATCACATCATTCTCCTAATGATGTGATCCCGTTGATCAAATGACAACTCATGTCTATGGTTAGGAAACATAACCATCTTTGAATTAACGAGCTAGTCAAGTAGAGGCATACTAGTGACACTCTGTTTGTCTATGTATTCACACATGTATTATGTTTCCGGTTAATACAATTCTAGCATGAATAATAAACATTTATCATGATATAAGGAAATAAATAATAACTTTATTATTGCCTCTAGGGCATATTTACTTCACTGCGACGTGGTACTACCGCCCCTATGGCGCGGTACTACCGCATGCTGCAGTACTACCGCCCTCGGTGCGGTACTATCGCTTCTGTCTTGCACTACAGCTCTACTTCCGCTCCAACCACGGTACTACCGTGACCCGCATGGTACTACGCGTTTGGAGCAGTACTATTGCTTTAGTACCCATGAGCGTGGCAGATCCTACCGTGCCTCACACCTATCGCATGCCAACTTTCTCATATGTCTCATATGTGTTTTTTGTGCTTTTCGTGGCCTTTGCATTGATCTTCTTGCGTTTTTGGTGCTTTGCGTGTGTGGTTCGGTGGTGGCTCTCGCCGGTCCAATCCCAGCCGTGACACGGTTCCAAGCGTCTGCGCAACCCGGTGGCGCACTGGAGGCTCCTCTTACGCCCCAAGCGCCATGTCAAGACAAGCGCCACCAAGTTCAAGGAGCCCGCCAAGAGCATGGATGAGATGCCCCATTACGACTCGTCCGCCTCGGGAACATGGATCCGACGTGACCCCTCGTTCCTCGGTCAGGGCTGTGAGCTGTTGGAACAAGCATCAAACCAACGTCTATCTGGGCGTCATCAAGAACAAGCGAGAATACCTATGTGGATGTGAAGTGGATTGACATGCATCACTTGAGGAAGGAGAAGTTCCGTGCCTACTTTGGAGAGGCTCGGACTTGGTGGAGCAGTTTGGCATTGAGCATATAATCTCTTTTCACCTTGACTATGATCCCGAGCTCATTGGTCGGTTCTTTGCTTCATCTACTTTCACCCCAATGAGGAAAGGAGGATGACTGGATGACAAATGGTCGAAGTCGATCGCTACACGGAAGGAGTTCATGGATCTGCTCCAAGTTCACGATGACGGGCTTGACTCCCCGTGGGTGTTCGTCCCCATGCCAACCCCGACTCGCCAACAAGGACAGGCTTGCACCGTTCTATGTTGAGAAGACACTTCAAGTGGCAAGATAGGTTTGGTGCTCAACTCTTTTTGGATATCATGTATTGCATCTTCCGCAACTCCTTGTTCCCCGCATTGGTGACAAGGACAAGGTTCATGCCTATATGGTGGATATGATGCTCATCTGCGAGGAGGCTCGTGTGTCTCGAGACTCAGCCACTTGATATCTCACACATCATGTGGTGTGAGCTTCGATTTGCCGTGTTCAACCGCAAGGTGCCTATATCTGGTCCGTGTCTGTTTCTGCGATCTCGAGGACTTGGGACAAGATGTTCCCTGGTGAGGAGTTCCTTGCCCTAACTGGATTCGCCATGACCCCATCTCATCTGCGTGTCAAACCCAACTGGGCCAACACTACTACTCGTCCGAGGCGCCCTGCTGCTAGGGCTCTTTGTTGGAGAGGAGGATCTTTGGCGCCGAGAATGTTGATGAGGGCCATGCTGCTAGGCCTTCCCAGAGCTCCTCTATGCCTTCTTGGGCCACGAAGCTGAAGGACAAGATGAAGACTCTTTTCTGCATGCAAGCCAAGGGGCAGTACAGGACTCATGTGGCATCCAAGGAGAGTCGTCGCCGGGACAGGAAGATCTTGAAGCTCTATGGTGAGGATGTGTCTGGCGGATCTGAGGAGCACATCACTCCAGAGGCCGAGTGGATGGCGAAGCAAGGCTACAAGTGGACTGATTCTGAGGAGGACGTCGAGGAGTCCATCCTGCCGCCGAGGAGTCTGGCGGAGAGGGTTGGGACGAGTTCCCTTCTACTTGAGCCACCGCTTGTGTGTAGGTGTCCTCTCTGCCTTTTTGGCGTCTCGATGCCAAAGGGGGAGAGAGCGTAGGGATTTGCGAGTCGTGTGTTCGTGTTTGGTGTGTTTCTTGCGTTTTCGGTTGAACCTCGTTTGAATCGTTTGAACCTCGTTTTAGTTGCTTTTCCTTCTTATGGTGTAAGACATATGCACTCTATCTATCTTAGCAAGCTTATGTTATATCGTGCTATATGTTGCTTAGATATTATTCTTCGGACCTTTGTCTCGAAATATAGGGGAGTGGTGATCCTAGTTAGTGTGCTATGCAGTCCAAAGCATTCATCCAGTGCACACGTCTAGGGGAGCCCGTTTATATTTTGGAGAGGAGGGTTGCTCTTGCTCTATATTATTGTATCTTTGTGCAAATCCGTATTGTCATCAATCCACCAAAAGGGGAGATTGTAAGGGCATATTTATCCGTAAGTGTTTTGGTGATTGATGGCGATACTTTTGCGGACTAATCGCATGCTTTGAGTTCCTCGGATGGTTCATCTCTAGGCTCGAGGCGATTCGGTGCCCTCGGAGACTATTGAAGGCGGCGTCGCCCCACGTTTCTTTTGGTGGATTTGAGTCGTAGGAGAGTCGTACTATTAAGAGGGGGTCGCGTCCGGAAAGGTTAGGCGGAATCAACACGTACACTTGCCCTCCTTTCCTGCACTTTGGAGCTTCCCTTCGTTATCTTGGTTGTGCGGAAATCGACAATTGCCATTGTACTTGCGGTAGTACCGCCGGTACACGCTGTAGTACCGCTGAGGTGCCACAGTAGTACCGCTCCTCCGAGCGGTAGTACCGCGGCTCCCGTGCCTAGTGCCGCTCGGTGCGGTAGTAAGGCGGATGTAACTTTTACATCCGCGCCCACCACGGTAGTACCGCTCGTCAGTAGCGGTAGTAGTGCTGGGGCCCACGGTAATCTTGCTCCCTATGAGTCGTAGTACCGTGGCCCTCCTACCAAGCACCGTAGATTCACGGTAGTAGGCAGCGCCACGGTAGTACCGCTCCTAAGGAGCGGTAGTACAGCGTCGGATTTTCGCACTACCGCAGTTTCAGCGGAAGTTGGCACGGATGTAATTTATTTCATCCGCGCCCTTCTTAGGTCGTGACTCCACGCCTTGCGGTAGTACCGCAAGGGGAATGATAACCGCATAGCGTAGTACTGCCCTTAGTCGAGCTAGTCCCGGCTTGTCTTCTTTGCAGCGGTAGTACCGTGGTTCGCCACAGTAGTACCCTTGTGACCCCATGAGTATCCGCGCTACCGAGCGGTAGTACCGTGGGTCGCGGGCTGAATAAGTGGATAACGGTTGGATGTTTTCCTCGACTATATAAGGGGCTTCTTCAACCTTTAGTTGACTACCTCTTCTCTCTCTAAGCTCCATTGTTGCTCCAAGCTCCATTTTGGCCCGATCTCTCTCCCTAGCCAATCAAACTTGTTGATTTGCTCGGGATTGGGTGACAAGGGCCCGATCTACACTTCCACCACAAGATATTTGATTCCCCCCACTTATCCCTTGCGGATCTTGTTACTCTTGGGTGTTTGAGCATCCTAGACGGTTGAGGTTACCGTGGAGCCATATTCTATTGTGGTGAAGCTTCGTGGTGTTGTTGGGAGCCTCCAATTAAGTTGTGGAGATTGCCCCAACCTTGTTTGTAAAGGTTCGGTCGCCGCCTTCAAGGGCACCAATAGTGGAATCACGAATCTTGCATTGTGCGAGGGCGTGAGGAGATTACGGTGGCCCTAGTGGCTTCTTGGGGGGCATTGTGCCTCCACACCGCTCTAACGGAGATGCTCTTCCCCTCAAAAGGAAGGAACTTCGGTAACACATCCTCGTCTCCACCGGCTCCACTCTTGGTCATCTTATCCCTTTACTTGTGCAAGCTTATTTGTGTTCCTATCCTTGCTTGCTCGTGTGCTTGTGTTGTTGCATCATATAGGTTGTCCACCTAGTTGCACATCTAGACAACCTTTATTATTGCAAAGTTTAAATTGGTAAAGAAAAGCTTAAAAATTGGTAGTTGCCTATTCACCCCCCCTCTAGTCAACCATATTGATCCTTTCAATGGGGCCTGGCCAGCACCTTTAGTACCGGTTCGTGGCATGAACCGGTAGTAAAGAAGTTGTGACAGGCTGTTTTTAGTCCCATGTCGCTCCCCTAGCAAGATTTTTACCACTTTAAATATGTTACTTCTCAAACTATTACAAGCACTTGGTCTTCATTGAACTCTATGTGTAGAATTTGTGGTCACAATATGAGTCTTCACCGGTTTCTAAACCGTTGAGGACTCATATTGACAATTCAGATTATACACAAAAAGATTATTGATAATCAATGTATTTTTATGATAATCAATGTTTTTTAAACTTATTTGAACTCCAGCCTATTTTTGCGTTCATTATGCATGATTCAAAACGACGTCATCAATTTCCAACACGTTCTGATATCATTTGTTGTTTTTCAGTCATTTATCGATTTGTTTAGAGAGCTAAATGACGGTGAAATTGAAAATCACTACAAAATAAACTCTGAAAATGTTGGAATTTGGCATGGTATCATCATTTCACCCGCATAGCATATGTAAAAGAGTAAAGAGGGTCACGGCGAAAACTGGACACACCTCGTGTACAAACTGGACAATCTCTTTCGTAGTATCAGGGTTTCAGACGAGAACAAATGCATTACCGCACTTCAGGTGTTTTTAAACTTATTTGAACTCCAGCCTATTTTTGCGTTCAGTATGCATGATTCAAAGCGACGTCATCAATTTCCAGAAAAGACAAAAATTATATAAAAAAATTACTCAAAAATAAATAGCAGAAAATAAATAATGCAAAAAAGAAAAAAAACTATATAAAAAATTGTTATATTCACAAAGAAACTAAATACATAAAAAAAACTACTCAAAAATAAATAGAAAAAAAATAAATAAAACAGAAAAGACGAAAACTATATAAAAAAATTACTCAAAAATAAATAGAAGAAAATAAATAATGCAGAAAAGAAAAAACTATATAAAAATTGTTGGGGCGTTGTCCAGTGGGCCTGCCAGACCTAGGGTTTACAAATACAGCCCCAAAAGGGCCAGCGGGCTCATAGGACAGCGCGCCGAAGTTAGGCCCAGAAGCCTGCTATATAGAGAAGTTCAAAGGAGCAGCCGCAGCTGGGTTTATAAACCAGTGCGGTTGCCCTTCGCTCGGCGAGGTGGGATTAAACATTGTGCACTGCTGGTGGCAACGCACAACCATTAGTACCGGTTGGTGGCTCCAACCGGTACTAATGCGTCGGCCTTTAGTACCGGTTCGAGCCACGAACCGGTACTAAAGGGGGCCGTTTCCCGCCGCTTGACCTGGCGAAAATTGGCCTTTAGTACCGGTTGGTGGCTCCAACCGTACTAAAGGCCCTCCTATATATTGCACTTACAAAAAATCAGTTTCATCGACCCACTTCTTCTCCAACTTCTTCGCGCGACATCGCCGCCGCCACCGCCGTTGCCCATCACGCGCCACCCTTGCCGCTCCCGCCAAGACTCGCATGACCCGCCGCGTCGTCGTCGCCGTCACCGCCGTCGCCCCGCCGCCCGTCAGATGTCATCATCGTCGTCGCCCCGTCGCCCGTCGTCGCCGCCCCCATACACGCCGCCGCCCGCCGCCCGTCGTTCTTGTCCGTCCCGTCATCGCCGTCTCGTCTGCCGCCGCCCCTGACGCCGCCCCCCGCTTCATACACACACACACATATTATTTTTTACTTATTTTCTGTTTTCTGTTGTTTAGATTAATGTTAGATGAATTACGAGATAAGAATGTTAGAATGTTATAATGTTAGATGAATTATATGAAAAAGATGTTAAATATTAATGTCAATTTTAGATGACTTAGCTAGATATTAATTAGGTATATATATGAGATTTGAACTAGTTGAATTAATATAACTAGTTTATTTTAGTATGAAAATTAATAGAACAAGTTTATTTTTAGTACGAAAATTTAGGTATATGAGATTATTTGAACTAGTTGAATTAATATAACTATTTTATTTTTAATAAATGCTTAGTTGAGCTAGTTGAATTAGTACAACTAGTTTATTTTTAGTAAGAAAATTTAGGTATATGAGATCTGATGATCTAATTAAAATATTACTATATATAGCTACTTTATATATTTTAGTAAGAAAATTGATAGAACTAGTTTATTTTAGTAAATTCTTAGTTGAATTAATAGAACTAGTTTATTTTTACTAAGAAAATTTAGATATCTGAGATTTGATGATCTAATTAAAATATTACTATATAGAACTAGCTACTCTATTTTAGTGAGAAAATTAATAGAACAAGTTTATTTTTATTAAATGCTTAGTTGAATTAGTTGAATTAGTTGAATTAATAGAACTAGTTGAACTAATAGAAGTAATTGAATTAGTTAAATTAGTAGAACTAGTAAGTGTTTAATGTTTCACCTATATGAACATAGGAAATGTCGTCTGACGACGAAAAAGATTTCATTAAGTGCGAATACTGTGAAGACCAGCACGGCCTGTGCAACAGAAATTTCCTTGTTGATGATAGGCGCTTCAGCATCAAGCTGGATGAGACCTTCGAAGTGGATATTGTAAGTCACAACGACAAGTCTTTTTTCATAATTAAGCATGACTTATATATGCTTCATTTGCTTCAACTTATAATTTTGAATTTTCACTATTCTACTAGCGCATCCCCTGCCATACAAGAATTTTTGTTTTGGATAAGATAGGTTTCAGTGCTATGGAAACTATGGAGGTAAAGAGAGTTTACCTGAAGACCGAGCATGGTTATACTTTCAACGTCAAATTATACAATGCAGACGCGTACACCTATTTTGAATGCAAAACTTGGCAAGCACTATGCAAGGCTTATGCATTTGAGCCTGATATGGTTATCACATTTGATATTCGTCCGGAAGATGATATTAAAGGTAAAAGAGACATCTGGGTCGATGTGCAGACGCCTCCGGTTCTACCATTATGTGAGTTTCTCAACCATATTTATGTCTTTGATATTGTTTATTCAAAAATAGTTGACAACTAATTTCTATTGACATCTTATTTCCATTCAAGCAAACATGTCCGACGCTTGGTAGACAGGACCTACTACTGTCCTGGAGCTGAACTAAACTGTGAGAAGATAAGTCATTATGTTTCATGGCTTGAGGATCTTCATACTGTTAAGACAAATTTTCTTCCTGCATTTAGAAATGTTAGTACTCAAAACGTGCGACCAATAGTGATCGTATTGAACTACGGTCACATCTATTTACGAAAGATGGTAAGATTTTTACTATTTGTCCTGAGTGCATCTTTTGCATTGCTAAACTTTCATTGCTAAGTATATTAATTACTATACGATGTTCTTCAACAGGGACTCCCGATGACAGTTGTGCCTCAGTGGATCAAGACTAAAGGTCACATGTCAATGGTTAGCTTACGGCCAAGATATCCTACATTGCACATGAGTGCATTCAGGATTTCTAAAAGCGATGAATGCTTAATAGTGAAATATTTGAGCAAAATTGTTAACGATCCCAAAGAAAGTACTAGGGGGCAGCAATGAGAAGCGCAGCCCATGATTAGGAGACAGGTTCATCTGCATGCTCCAGTATGATGAATCAGGAGAGCTATACATGTTCTATACTATTTTACCTGAGAGAGAGAGCAGCAGGAGTGATTTAGCTAGTTCATGCTAGCTCTTAGTATTTTTGTCCTCTCATGTCCGTGTTCTTCGTCCTGAACTTAATCTCAGAGGGTGATTTGCTTTTGTGGTGTTATGAACGCTTATAATATGATGACCATGTTGAACTCGATGATATCTTTGCTTCTGGTACAAGTGAATGTTTTTTCTTTAAGCTAGTGTTGGTGCTGATTAGATAGCGGTAATGACTATGATGATTAAACAGTGGTAATGACGACTATGATGAT
The DNA here is from genome assembly GCA_021605205.1 of Aegilops longissima. Lineage (NCBI taxonomy): Eukaryota > Viridiplantae > Streptophyta > Magnoliopsida > Poales > Poaceae > Aegilops > Aegilops longissima. Next base: position 140,668,815 of record CM038677.1, on the reverse strand, counting down.
TTTTAGCTAGCTAGTTTACTGTTGTTGATGATATGATGCAAGAGTTTTTATATTAATATGATGATGATGATGATGAATTATTATATCATTTATGAAAGAAACGCAGATTAGTTTCAGCTGGATGGATCCTAGCTAAGTGATCAAGTATGTGCCATATCCATATTATACTTGATCACTTAATTATAGGTGATCAAGTATAATGGATATGGCATAAACTTGATCACTTAGCTAGGATCCACATGCATCCAGTCGAAACTAATCTACGGTACTTTCACCTAATGATTTAACAACTAAAATAATCACTAAATTAAATTAAAAACATAAAATTAAAAAAATAAAAGATAATACCAAAACACCCTCAAACATTCAGTACCGGTTGGTGTTACCAACCGGTACTAATGTCCTGCACGCACCCGGGCCTGCCTCCTGCCACGTGGTGGCACTTTAGCGCCGGTTCGTGATGAACCGATACTAAAGGGGGGAGACCTTTAGTCCCCACTCTTTAGTGCCGGTTGTGAAACCGGCACTAAAGACCCTTACGAACCGGCACTAAAGGCCGGTTCTGCACTAGTGCTCGTGCGTGCGTCTAGCATTTTTCGGGTTTCAGTTGGCTAAAGTCGGGCAAGTGCCTAGGTTTTTCAAAAGGAAGAAACATCCTTTACATATATAGTAGTAATATGGTTTGGTTTATAGAAGATCCGACCTGACATGTACACCCAGTGATGGTTTACTTCTGGAGAACAAAAACATAAACATGTAAAGATGATGACACTCTAGCGATCCCCCCTCTCATGTAACCTGATAGCAATGTTCTCTAGTAAAATGCAACGAATGCCACACCATGGAGTAGAATTTACAGTCGAGCGGAGGCATGGATCAGAAGAAGAAGAGCGGCAGCAGGAGCAGCAGCACGCAGAGCGCCCGGCGAGCGCCGGCCAAGACGCTGTCCGCGTCGTCCCCCAGAGGGGTCAAGGAGCTGGTGGGCCCGCCTCCGAAGCCCGGCGTGAAGGTCGACGGCGGGAAGAGGCTGGTAGGGGCGCTCGCCGCCGGCGTCGTGCCGTTGGAGCCTCCCGCCATGGAGCTGCACGTGAACGCTCACACATGTCAGTTCTGAACTTCGTCAGAGGACGATACAGTGGCGCGCCATGCATGCACATCTAAAACACGCGCTCACCTTCCCGCGAAGACGCACTGCCCCGAGCCTGCAAACGAGGAACCACAGGGAGGGAAGAATCAGAGCCCGCCGGGAACAACAAGAAGAAAAAGATGGTGTGTGGGTGTGGCAGGGGAGGGAGGAGCAGGGTGGTGCTTACTGGGGTCGTTTTGGGTGGTGATGGCGGTGCCGCTGAAGTTGCAGCTGGCGCCGGAGGCGGCGTTGCGCTGGTAGTAGTCGTTGTAGGCGTAGGACGCGAGCGCCGGCAGGTCGTTGGCCTTGTAGCACTTGCCGCCGGGCTGGATCGGGCCGCAGTCGGCGTGGCCGGGGCCGCACGCGTAGTTGAGCCCCGTCTGCAGCGCCGTCGGGTCCGCGCCCTGCTTCGCCACGCAGAACATCCCCGTCGCCAGCGACCGCCTCCTGCTGCTCTCTGCAGCTTCTTCTTGTTCAGAGAAGGTGCCTGCAAATTGCAATGCAGATACAAACAGATGAAAATTTGTGGAGTTTCAGTTTACAGTTTAATTTAAAATTTGTCGACGTTTACAGATAGAAGTGCACACGTGATGAAATGTTCCGTTCACTGGTTGAGTACAAAAGTACTTTCTACTCTCTCCATCCCATAATATATAAAATCGTTTTTGGTGTAATGTAATATTATGGGACGGAGAAAGTACCTTTTTAGGATCCGTACGAAAACACAATGTCACTGTGTCAATTAATTCGGGTCGGAGGGAGTAGTAGTGCACTTTTTTTTTGCGGGGGAGTAGTGCACATTTCACAGAGGTTAAAACCTGAAAATGATCGCGGAGCAACCGCAGGCCAGAATGTGTTTGTTCGCAGCATAAAGGTCGTCCACGACATCTACTCTACACTCTCATGGCGATGCGTTTCAAGGTCACACTAACTAGGAAGGAATCTGAATAATGGAAAGTAGAAAGCGAGCGACTACCGAACCAACCGAAAGCAAACGCTAGACAATACGCACGTACCTGACGCGTTGGCGACGAGGAGAAACACGAGCAGAAGAACGCTGCTGCATCCCTGCTGCAGTCTTCTGGTCAACATCCTCCCAGCAGTGTCCACCCAGCGTCCGGTCGACTTGTATGATCCTCCTCCAAACACCTGCCAAAATTCAGAGATGTACGTATCAGTATGTGAGACACGTATCAGTCGTTCAGTATACTGTACTACCGAACTGCGTATTCTCGACATAATTAGGCAGAAGTTTCAGCAGGAGACGTGTGGTGTGGAGGAGAAGGGGAGATAGCGAGGCGCGTCGCGGTCGGTCAGACGCCATGTTTCTGATAATCTGACACATTAATCGCTGTCCAATCGCAAGGGTTTGTCGGCACAATTGACAAACAGAAAGGTATTGTCGGCACGAACTTAATTTGTGATGTATGTTTGAAAACATGGAGTGAAAACTACCGATATAACTGCGAGATACGTAGCTGCTAAATGGTAATCGATCGATGCAAAAAAGGAAAATAGGGCTAGGGATGATTGGTGAACCTGGAACATCTAGCTACAGGATACTCGAATTATTATTTCTAGAACAAAGTACTCCCTTTTAGAAAAACTAACGAAGTAGTCGAATTATTCATTGAATATCCACCCGAAGTCCTCAACTTTATCCCTTGCAAAAAAAGAGAGAAGTCCTTAACTTTATGTGTGACGACTTAGATTGGATATCCTTCCAAAGTCCTTAAACTTTGTGTATGGTGAAGACTAGGATGACGGCATGGGGGCAACCATCCACCAACCGCTATCCTTGGCAAGAGCACAAACATGGTTGAAATTGCCGCAATTCAAAGCCTTACAAATTAACAAAGAGAATAAGTTTGCGCCATCTAATGAAAAAGATGATCGGTTTCTTTCATCAAAGTACTCCCTCCGTCCTAAAATTCTTGTCTTAAATTTAAGACAAGAATTTTAGGACGGAGGGAGTATAAGCAATCAAACTGTGGCAGGCAACTAAGTTGAAATTCTCTTAGCTGTGGGCTGAAACCTGAAGTTGAAATACTAAGCTGGATCATGTCGTCGAGAACACTCTACTTATACTTTGGGGGAAATCGGCAACGGCCGTCAGAAGAAATCGGCACAAGGGGTCCTAAAATTCGAATTCGATGAGAGAGAGAGAGAGAGACTCCAATCGGAGAAAAGAAGGCACTGACGGCACGCGCCCTAGAGATATCATCAACAGCAAACAAGAGAGTAATCCTGTTTTTGTTCAGAGGGCGGAGCAGGGAAACCTAATCCGAACAACAGGAACATATGAGAGCATCTACGAGAAGCAGGGGAAATCGTGGAGAGAGCGTACCTTGATCGGCCACCGAACCACCGCTTTGTTGCCCAAGAACGATCGAATTCCTGCTCGCTGTTCCTCCGGGGACGGGAGCTCTGGAGTCTGAACTCTGAAGGACGCAAGCACGGCCTAAAAAGGAAAAGCTGTATGTATGTATGACGGCCCTGCCCTGGACTGCCTCTTTTTATTTCCTAGTAATAGAGTGCAAAGGATTTATGGAGGAGTAATTGGGATGGATTTATCTCGCTCCAATCAACCGGATATTACGGGACGAAATTGGTGTTTATACTGCAGCGATGGGCAAGGAGGAGCAGGTAGTGTAACGGCTGAGAGCGCACTCACGGTCGTATGCACGGCTGAGAGGCGCACTCACTCCGGCTTTCTTTTCTGGCTTTGGTTTGTGCCTGATCGTATCGTGACGTGTATGTGCGCGTGTCCTTTACGCACCTCACATGTGCACCCACGCTACATACCAGCAGTGGTACACAACACAAGCCACACTGTGCTGCGAAATACTCGGCGCTTCCCTCTGTTTCTTGCAAGAAAACGCTCGCTCGACTCTCTTTTTTTTTCGAGAAACTTTTAGATCTATTCATTATTCATCCTACCATCATAATAGTACAACGAATGCCAGAAATAATAAAAATTACATCCAGATCCGCAAACCACCTAACGACGACTACAAGCACTGAAGCGAGCTGAAGGCGCGCCGACTCATAGCCCCTCCCTCCCTAGAGCCGGACAAAACTTGTTGCCTTAGATCATAAGGATACAACCTATACACACATGAACAAATATCGGATCCACGTGAATCCATCGGAGACAAACGCCGATCATATCCTGCGAGAACCCCCGAAGACAAACCTTCGTACACCTTACGATAACACTAGAAGCATCACCGGAACGGAAGCTATGCGGAAAGAATCTTATTTCATCTTCACAGGGCTGCCACCACCTCATCATCTATCTAAGTAGGACACAAAGCCTAAAAAAATATAGAAAAAAACAAAAACGAAGCCCTCCCGTGTGTTGAGATTCTCTTTGAAGGGAGTAATAAGAAAATGCAATAAAAAAGTACAGTTAGGCGTGCATGCACTTTTCATAGGTCCGATGGCTCTGCCCAATTCGCAAAAGGAAAGAGAATGGAAAAAGAGCAATGGCTTTGCCCGGACCGCATGGAGTACGCACCTCCCTTGAAAGAGAATCTCGCCACGAAAAGCTCTCATGATATGCAAAGCTGTGCGTAATCTAGGCATGACTACATGTTCACCAGCACTCCTACTTGACATGCATAATTAAACTTTTCTTTAACGTTTGCATAATTAAACTATTTACTCCCTTCATTTTTATATACAAGGACACAAACTCAAATTACAGATACCAAGACAATAATTAATGCGTGCTTTACAAGCTAATTTGTTTTCTCGTTTACCGAATTAATTAATAGGGTGCATGCACATTAGAGGAAACTGAGTGGCCGTGGGAGAGGAAGTAGGTGAATGTATCATCTCTACTTCTAATGTCTCAGTTGGTAGGTCGCGTTCCGGGTTTTATTTTCGTCTCACCTCATCCGGTCTTTTTTGGTACTTCTTTGTTACTTCCTCCCACCTCCCTCTCAGCCGCGAAAAACCAAGGAAAACCCCGCGATCGAGTCCCGCACACGCCCAACCTCCCGTCTCACGCTAAGCCGCATAGAACCAAAAAAAACCTCAAGCCGAGTCCCCCGCCCGCCCCCACACACTCCAGGCCCTAACATCCCGTCGCACCAAGAGAGACGAACCAAAAAAATCTACGAATAGTCCGCCGGTTATTTTTCGCTGGTTTTTATTTCGCCTCACCACTTTCGTTTGTTTTATTTCGCTGGTTTTATTTCGTCTCCTTCCCACCTGTCTTTTCGCTTCACCACCCACATAAACCCATCAGATTAGTTACCATAAAAAAATTCGCAATCAATCAAGTATTGATGATCAGATTAGTTACCATATAAAAAATAAATCACAATCAATCAAGTATTGATGGGATATTTTCTTATATTGATGTGATTTCCCCTTTTTTATCAGCAATCGTCTCTACAGCCTAAAAAATGCGTAGCTTTTCTTTTCGCTTCACCACCCACATAAACCCATCAGATTAGTTACCATATAAAAAATAAATCGCAATCAATCAAGTATTGATGATCAGATTAATTACCGTATAAAAAATAAATCGAATCAATCAAGTATTGATGGGATATTTCCTTATATTGATGTGATTTTCCCTTTCTTATCATCAATCATCTCTGCTGCCTAAAAAAATGCGTAGCTTTCCTTTTCGCTTCACCACCCACATAAACCCATCAGATTAGTTACCATATAAAAAATAAATCACAATCAATCAAGTATTGATGATCAAATTAGTTACCATATAAAAAATAAATCGCAATCAATCAAGTATTGATGGGATATTTTCTTATATTGATGTGATTTTCGTAGCTTTCCTTTTCTCGCCAACCGACCGCGTCCGTCTTCCTACATCCGCCTCGTTGCTCTGCCTCCCGCACGAAAAAACCCTCTCATTTGACCTCCCAAAACCCCGCATGATGGAAAAACCCAGCCGCTGCTTCCTCCTCTCGACCGCTCCATACGCCCGGATCGCGGCCCCATCCCCATCCTCCTCTCACGCCACGGCGGCCGATGGACTGCCGCCACCACCCTCCTACTCTCTCGCCGCCGCCGTCCTCCCTTTCGCTTCGTCGCCGCCGCCGCCACCAATCCCGTCGAAGGCCGTTGTTGCTATGTCGCCTCCTTTCCCCATCCAAACCTGACCATGGCAACGGCGCCTCTCATGTGTCCCGGTGAGGTTTGGGGGCGCGACCACAATCTAGTAGGGATCTCACGCGGACCCGTCGGCTGGGATGGGTGTTGCCCCGTTGCGAATGGGATCGAAGGAGGACTACTTCGTCGTCAAGGTCGGTGAGGCAGCGGCCGATTGGGAGCCGGTTGTGAACATGGGTGTTCGTCCCCATGGGGCGGCCGTGGAGATTGGATGTGAAGCAACCCCACTTGCGGTGGTGGAGGCTTGCCGTCCATGTGATCCTTTCTTCTCCCGGTATCCCCATTCCTTGCCTCCCATTACAAAAGCGAGCATAAATGAGAGCAGGGCTGATTTTCATCACTTCATTTCTCATATTTTTAGTTGCTTTTTGAGATTATACAAGATGCTCTTGATCTGTTTTGTCAAATTACTTGGATCGTCTTATGGAATTGACAGCCATCGCATTTTCACCTCATGTTATTTCTTAATCCTTGTCCCACTAGGCATCCACTACATGTTTGGTAATGACGTGATTTTGAGGCGGCTAGGAGAAGCTCAGCAGCCAGATCAAGGGCTATCGAGATGGATCACGGGAGCCAAGCAAGTAGTTCTTCTGTTAAATTTTGGTTATTATCTTTTTATTGTTACGATTGTGGGATGGTTGATTTTGACTCGGTGTAACATTTGCATTTGTTTCCCCAGCTTGTTGGCATAGATGCGTGGCACTGCGACAATTAATCAAGAGCGAGGGCAGTGCACATCGAGCTACGCTGAATGTAGCGAGCCAACCACTAATTGGGTATGTTCACATGAGGGATGGGAGAGGAGAGGAACATTAACATTTTCATGATTTGGATAAAATTTCAGTTCATAGTTTCTCCGTACGTGGCAACACACTAACTGTACTCATGGGCTTAGGATGAAAGTAGCGCCAGCAGAATCAGTAGGTTGGATGGGAAGGCGGTTGTTGCCCTTGTCCCTTGGTGCTAGCCTACCGTGGTGGCCTCACTAACTTGCTCATTGCGAATACGAGTTCGTGGGGTCGCGAGTTGCTGCAGATTTGTTTTTATCACCTTTTACAATATTTATTGATGTATCCCTAACTCATCGAGTCATTTTAGCTTTGATTTCCCATATCGCCAGCCTAAATATCCCATGGTCAGAATATTTGCATGGTTAGTGGACATTGTCCCTTTCTTTCTAATGTTTAATATTTTATATTGCCGATAGAAATAATTTTATCCGCTTGATTAAGGAAGTGCACATAGGTAGGTCAACATATTTTGTAGCTCTTTCGGATGTAAAAGCATATGTTGCATAAGAAATTATTATCTTCCAAGCATACTCACATTTCACTAACAAATAGGGGAGGTTCAGACTTGAGCAATGATAAAAGGTTTATTCCTCACTCTTTTGTTGGAATTTTAGTTCCAAGTTAACATGATTTCTTATCCGCTTCATAAGTCATGCATCTGCTTAATTAGGTGATAAGTAGGGCTATTGTGGGGTTTGTTTAAACTCCAGCATATGGAATTCTGGTTTAAGAAAAAAGACTTTTGGCTTCTTTAATTACAAATTGATTGCAACATCGTGTTAGTATGTGATTTTTCACATCTGGTTGTAATAGTTGTGAAGACGTGCATTGCACGTGCACTTGGAAGCGGGCCCGTGGCCCGCGCCGGACGGCGCCGACGCTGACCCGGGCCACCACCTCCGCGCATTCTTCGAGCTGTGGCTGGCCGATTTACATGAAATTAATTCCCAGTTCTGGTGGCAAATATAATACACATAATTCATATTGTTATGCACTAGCGTGTGTGTATGAAATAGATGGATTATGGTCCCGTACCCAATAAGATGGATATGTGTGTGTGTTACAGAGAGGGAGAGGGGGAGAGAGAGTGAGGAAGAGGGAGGGAGTGTGTGTGTGAGAGGATTTGATGGTAAAAAAAGGTCGTTAATGTCGTAATATTGAACTCTTCAAGTTAACGTGGTCCCGTTGCAACGCACGGCGTTCTTCTAATTATCATCCAGTAACTAAGTCATGGGTTACTAGTACGAGAAAACATCATTAATATTTGCCTCGATTATTATTGGTGGCCTTGTATAGATGCAAAATGTGTTTTCATAGTGGCCTTATATATAAAAATGAAGGAAGTATGTACTTTTTCCTTGAGAAAATATTTATCTTTTATGAAACGTGGCGAAGATTTTCGTGCTACCATGTTCGCCACGCCTCTTGCATCTTCTAATTTATTTATCTCTGGTGCTACAGAGCTCGTGGGCGGAGATTGTAGTACGAAAAGCAGGCAGAGCTTTTCGGGCGCTCTACAAAGTTCGTCACGCCTGTTGCATCCTGTCAATTATCTCTCGTACTGTTCGGCGTGTCAATGGAGTGTTTGGTTGCAACGTGGGACGGTGGGAGGGAAGATAGTGGCATGGGTCGTTGGTACTACCACATCGACCACGAACGGCGTCCCGATCGAGTGCGGCATTCTGTGGACTGTCGCGGGGATCAGAGTGGGCAGACGCCATTCTGGAGCTTTCCATCTCCATCGCTTTTTTTTAAACCGGGCATTACCCCTTTCCATTGAAAAATAACAGAAATACAACCAGTTCCGAATACAAGGTCAGGAGGAGAGAAAAAGGTAAGGCGAGTTCAAGCATTACCAAGAAACCCACTGCCATTCGGTCGCCATCGACCCGAACACTATGGGGCGAAAACCTAATAACACATACAATTCAAGAGCACCAAGCTCCAATACACCAAAAGCTAACACACCAAAAGAACAAAGCCTGCAGATTAACAGCCTCTGAGAAGGACGAAGACGCTCCCAGCAGCACACCCACTATATTCGCTCCGAAAGCAGCAAGAGTCCATCTCCATCGCTTGGATCGCTACGGGATGTAGTGTTGTGTTCTTCCTAACCTACTTGAGTTTATTTAGGCTAACTCCAACACGGCCACGCATTTGGTTCGTTTGTGTTTGTTCGGGTCCATGCGGCCAAAAATCACCGCCTAACGCATCGACCCAGCTGCAAATACTGCCTGTCCGCCTTGTGTTCGTGTGGATGCATTTCTGTCTCAAATTTGTGCCTGATTTACGTTCACGTGGACACAAAACGGATGTGCGTGCGTCAGCATGCTATTTGTTAGACTTTGTATTGTAGTCCTACTGTGTAAATCATACCTCATTGATATTGGACTTGTATGTCATCATTATACAAATGTGATAAGCCACCCCTTTAAGGGTTGAGCCAGTTCCCCCAAAACCTACGTTTTACATGATATCGAGTCTAACCTAGGTCCTCCACCTCGACCCCACCCGCCGCCGCCACCGCACCAAAACCCTAAACCCTAGGGCTGCCGCCGCCGGCGCCATGACCGCTTCCGCTTCCGGCGCCGCCAGCTCCGGGTCTATCCCCGCGTCGCTTGCCGCCCTCCTCAACCTCCCTTTCGCCTGGTTCGTCGGTGCCTCGGTTCTTGGCACCGCCGTTGGCTCCCTGTTTTCAGTGCCGATCCCACCGTCACCGCCCGCGACGGCCTCAACACCAGTCGCGCCGCCGCCGCCCGCGATGGCCTCATCTGGATCCTCCTCGACACTCGCCGTCATCCCGGCGACCTCGAGGAAGACGCTGCCCGCAGAGCCACCCGCAGCCTCGCTCACGGCACCACCCACGGCCGTGATCCCGATCGTCCCCGCGCCGCCACCCGCGGCATCAGTCGCGGTCGTGGATCCTGTCGCGGCTCCGCCGCCAATCGTCCCTGCTGTTGGCGCAATCACGCCCACCGGGCCGTTCCACTTCGACAACTTGATCGCCTTCCGACTCAAGACGGACAACTACTTGTTCTGGCGCGCGAAGGTCCTACCGCTGCTATGCAGCCGGTCTCTCCTCGGGTTTGTTGATGGTTCGCTACCGTGTCCTCCGCAGGTCATCCCTACCGTCCACGGCCCGGCCATCAACCCGAAACACCGTATGTGGGTGTAGCAGGACCAGGCGATCCTCTCTGCCATCCAGGGTTCCCTCGGCGACGGGGTCGCTGGCCTTTGTCTCTTCGCCGCCACCTCAATGGACGCCTGGACGACCCTGGAGCACGCCTTTGCCCAGGTCTCTACCTCTCGCTCGATGGCCCTTCGCAGCGAACTCGCCGACATCAAGAAGTTGGACTCCTCCGCTATGACCTACTTCAACAAGATGAAGGTGCTGGCGGACACGCTCACCTCTATTGGTCGGCCGCTTAGCGACGAGGAGTTCGCCGGCTTCGTCATCAAAGGCCTCGACGCCGACTACGACAATCTCGCCGAGGCCGTCCACAACGCCAAGTCATCGATGCCTCCTCACGAGCTCTACTCACGCCTCCTCTTCACCGAGCAACGCGTCGAGGCTCTTCGCTCCTCCGCCACCATCACCGCCTAGCCGACGGCCTTCTGGGCCTCTCGTGGCCAGCGCCCACCTGCCCCGTCACCTGGCAAGGCAGCCCCGCCCCCTGCATCGACCCTGGGTGGGGGCCCTAACACTAGGGTGGTGTGCCAGCTATGTGGTCATGAACGCCATGTCGCCTCCAAGTGTCATCGCCGCTTTCAGAGGAGCTTCCTTGGCATTGGCAACGACGACAAGGGCAACGAGCGCCAGTTTGCCATGGCAGACTTTGGTCCTCCCGCCGCCGCCCCGGCTGCCCACATCGCTGCCGCCCCGTCTGCCCACATCGCCGCCAAGGGCAAGGACCAGCAGCGTCGGCGAGGATACACACCATCCTACCTGTTGATCCAGCTGGTACATGGACACTGGCGCCACAGATCACAGGACGAACGAGCTCAACAAACTCTCCACCTACCAGCCCTACTACGGGCACAATCAGGTTCACACCGCCAATGGTGTAGGTATGCCCATCTCTCATATTGGCAAGCATCTCTTTTAACTAGTCATCCCTCTAGGCAGCTCCATCTTCGTAATGTTTTACGGGTACCCTCGGTAACTCGTAATCTTTTATCTGTCCCTAAGCTCACCCTTGATAACCACGTCCTATGTGAATTTCACCCTTTTAATCTTTTTGTTAAGGATCGAGCAACCCGGGACGTTCTTCTTAGTGGCCTGTTGAGCCAAGGCTTGTACCGTTTGGAGGATCCATCTGCCCCGTGCGTCTTTAGCGGTGTTCATGTGTCGCCTTCCCAGTGGCACTCTCGCTTTGGTCACCCCGCCACACCCATCGTCCGCCACATAATCGACCGTCATGAGCTGCCATTAGTGTCTAGCAATAAAGAGATGTCCGTGTGTGATGCCTGTCTGCAAGGCAAGAGTCATCAGCTACCTTTTGTTTCATCTACTAGAGAAGCCAAGAACCCTCTTGAAATTGTGTTTTCTGATGTGTGGGGTCCAGCACAAACATCTATTAGTGGTCACAACTATTATGTCAGTTTTGTTGATCCCTATAGTCGCTTCACTTGGCTTTATCTTCTTAAGCGCAAATCTGATGTGTTTGATATATTCATACAGTTTCAATTGCATGTTGAACGTCTACTCAAGCATAAAATTATCCATGTTCAATCAGATTGGGGGGCGAATATCGCAACCTCAACACCTTCTTTAATAAGCTTGGGATCTCTCATCGTTTATCATGCCCGCATACACATCAGCAGAATGGCGCTGTTGAGCGCAAACATCGCCATATAGTTGAGACCGGCCTCACACTTCTTGCTCATGCTTCTGTACCCTTTCGTTTTTGGAGTGATGCTTTTGCTGTTGGGGAACGTAGTAATTTCAAAAAAATCTGGCGCACACACAAGATATTGGTGATGCATAGCAACAAGAGGGGAGAGTGTGTCCACGTACCCTCGTAGATCGAAAGCGGAAGCGTTAACACAACGCGGTTGATGTAGTCGTACGTCTTCACGATCCGACCGATCAAGTACCAAACGCACGGCACCTCCGAGTTCAGCACACGTTCAACTCGATGACGTCCCTCGAACTCCGATCCAGCCAAGCTTTGAGGGAGAGTTCCGTCAGCACGACGGCGTGGTGACGATGATGATGTTCTACCGACGCAGGGCTTCGCCTAAGCACCGCTACGATATGACTGAGGTGGATTATGGTGGAGGGGGGCACCGCACACGGCTAAGAGGTCCAAGGGATCAATTGTTGTCTCTCCAAGGGGTGCCCCCCTCCCCGTATATAAAGGAGTGGAGGAGGGGGAGGGTCGGCCCTCTCTATGGCGCGCCCTAGGAGGAGTCCTACTCCCACCGGGAGTAGGATTCCCCCCTTCCAAGTAGTAGGAGTAGGAGTCAAGGAAAGGGAGAGAGAGAAGAAAGGAGGGGCGAGCCCCTCCCCTAGTCCATTCGGACTAGGCCTTGGGGGGGCCCAACCTCTCCTCTCTCTTTCCCTAAAGCCCAATAAGGCCCATATACTCCCGGCGAATTCCGTAACTCTCCGGTACTCGAAAAATACCGAATCACTCGGAACCTTTCCGATGTCGAATATAGTCGCCCAATATATCGTTCTTTACGTCTCGACCATTTCGAGACTCTCGTCATGTCCCCGATCTCATCCGGGACTCCGAACTACCTTCGGTACATCAAAACACATAAACTCATAATATAACCGTCATCGAACTCTAAGCGTGCGGACCCTACGGGTTCGAGAACAATGTAGACATGACCGAGACACGTCTCTGGTCAATAACCAATAGCGGAACCGGGATGCTCATATTGGCTCCCACATATTCTATGAAGATCTTTATCGGTCAAACCGCATAACAACATACGTTGTTCCCTTTGTCATCGGTATGTTACTTGCCCGAGATTCGATCGTCGGTATCTCAATACCTAATTCAATCTCGTTACCGGCAATTCTCTTTACTCGTTCCATAATACATCATCCCGCAACTAACTCATTAGTTACAATGCTTGCAAGGCTTATAGTGATGTGCATTACTGAGTGGGTCCAGAGATACCTCTCCGACAATCGGATTGACAAATCCTAATCTCGAAATACACCAACCCAACAAGTACCTTCGGAGACACCTGTACAGCACCTTTATAATCACCCAGTTACGTTGTGACGTTTGGTAGCACACAAAGTGTTCCTCCGGTAAACGGGAGTGGCATAACCTCATAGTCATAGGAACATGTATAAGTCATGAAGAAAGCAATAGCAGAATACTAAATGATCAAGTGCTAAGCTAATGGAATGGGTCAAGTCAATCACATCATTCTCCTAATGATGTGATCCCGTTAATCAAATGACAACTCATGTCTATGGCTAGGAAACTTAACCATCTTTGATCAACGAGCTAGTCAAGTAGAGGCATACTAGTGACACTCTGTTTGTCTATGTATTCACACATGTATTATGTTTCCGGTTAATACAATTCTAGCATGAATAATAAACATTTATCATGAAATAAGGAAATAAATAATAACTTTATTATTGCCTCTAGGGCATATTTCCTTCAGTCTCCCACTTGCACTAGAGTCAATAATCTAGTTCACATCGCCATGTGATTTAACACCAATAGTTCACATCTTTATGTGGCTAACACCCATAGTTCACATCGACATGTGACCAACACCCAAAGGGTTTACTAGATTCAGCAATCTAGTTCACATCGCTATGTGATTAACACCCAAAGAATTCTAAGGTGTGATCATGTTTTGCTTGTGAGATAATTTTAGTCAACGGGTCTGTCACATTAAGATCCGTAAGCATTTTGCAAATTTCTATGTCTACAATGCTCTGCACGGAGCTACTCTAGCTAATAGCTCCCACTTTCAATATGTATCTAGATCGAGACTTTAGAGTCATCCAGATCGGTGTAAAAGCTTGCATCTATGTAACTCTTTACGATGAACCATTTGTCACCTCCATAATCGAGAAACATATCCTTATTCCACTAAGGATAATTTTGACCGTTGTCCAGTGATCTACTCCTAGATCACTATTGTACTCCCTTTCCAAACTCAGTGGTAGGGTATACAATAGATCTGGTACACATCATGGCATACTTTGTAGAACCTATGGCTGAGACATAGGGAATGACTTTCATTCTCTTTCTATCTTCTGCCGTGGTCGGGCTTTGAGTCTTACTCAATTTCACACCTTGTAACACAGGCAAGAACTCTTTCTTTGACTGTTCCATTTTGAACTACTTCAAAATCTTGTCAAGGTATGTACTCATTGAAAAAACTTATCAAGCGTCTTGATCTATCTCTATAGATCTTGATGCTCAATATGTAAGCAACTTCACCGAGGTCTTTCTTTGAAAAAACTCCTTTCAAATACTCCTTTATGCTTTCCAAAAAATTCTACATTATTTCCGATCAACAATCTGTCATTCACATATACTTATCAGAAATGTTGTAGTGCTCCCACTCACTTTCTTGTAAATATAGGCTTCACCTCAAGTCTGTATAAAACTATATGCTTGATCAACTCATCAAAGCGTATATTCCAACTCCGAGATGCTTGCACCATTCCATAGATGGATCGCTGGAGCTTGCACATTTTGTTAGCACCTTTAGGATTGACAAAACCTTCTGGTTGCATCATATACAACTCTTATTTAATAAATCCATTAAGGAATGCAGTTTTGTTTATCCATTTGCCAGATTTCATAAAATGCGGCAATTACTAACATGATTCGGATAGACTTAAGCATAGATACGAGTGAGAAACTCTCATCGTAGCCAACACCTTGAACTTGTCGAAAACCTTTTTGCGACAATTCGAGCTTTGTAGATAGTAACACTACTATCAGCGTCCGTCTTCCTCTTGAAGATCCATTTATTTTCTATGGCTTGCCGATCATCGGGCAAGTCAACCAAAGTCCACACTTTGTTCTCATACATGGATCCCATCTCAGATTTCATGGCCTCAAGCCATTTTGCGGAATCTGGGCTCATCATCGCTTCCTCATAGTTCGTAGGTTCTTCATGGTCAAGTAACATGACCTCCAAAACAGGATTATCGTACCACTTTGGTGTGGATCTCACTCTGGTTGACCTACGAGGTTCGGTAGTAACTTGATCTGAAGTTACATGATCATCATCATTAGCTTCATCACTAATTGGTGTAGGAGTCACAGGAACAGATTTCTGTGATGAACTACTTTCCAATAAGGGAGCAGGTACAGTTACCACATCAAGTTCTGCTTTCCTCCCACTCACTTCTTTCGAGAGAAACTCCTTCTCCAGAAAGGATCCATTCTCAGCAACAAAGATCTTGCCTTCGGATCTGTGATAGAAGGTGTACCCAACATTTTGGGTATCCTATGAAGAAGCACTTCTCCGATTTGGGTTCAAGCTTATCAAGTTGAAACTTTTTCACATAAGCATTGTAGCCCCAAACTTTAAGAAACGACAGCTTAGGTTTCTCGCCAAACCACAGTTCATACGGTGTCATCTCCAAGGATTTAGATGGTGCCCTATTTAATGTGAATGTAGCTGTCTCTAATGCATAACCCCAAAACGATAGTGGTAGATCGGTAAGAGACATCATAGATCATACCATATCTAATAAAGTACGGTTACGACGTTCGGACACACCATTATGCTGTGGTGTTCCAAGTGGCACAAATTCGTGAAACTATTCCACATTGTTTTAATTGAAGACCAAACTCGTAACTCAAATATTTGTCTCCGTGATAAGATCATAGAAACCTTATTTTCTTGTCACGATGATTTTCCACTTCACCCTGAAATTCTTTGAACTTTTCAAATGTTTCAGACTTATGTTTCATCAAGTAGATATACCCATATCTGTTCAAATCATCTGTGAAGGTCAGAAAATAACGATACTCGCCGCAAGCCTCAACACTCATCGGATCGCATACATCAGTATGTATTATTTCCAATAAGTCAGTTGCTCGCTCCATTGTTCCGGAGAACGGAGTCTTAGTCATCTTGCCCATAACGCATGGTTCGCAAGCATCAAGTGATTGATAATCAAGTGATTCCAAAAGCCCATCAGCATGGAGTTTCTTCATGCGCTTTACACCAATATGACCTAAACGGCAGTGCCACAAATAAGTTGCACTATGATTATTAACTTTGCATCTTTTGGCTTCAATATTATGATATGTGTATCACTACGATCGAGATCCAACGAACCATTTTCATTGGGTGTGTAACCATATAAGGTTTTATTCATGTAAACAGAACAACAATTATTCTCTAACTTAAATGAATAACCGTATTGCAATAAACATGATCAAATCATATTCATGCTCAACGCAAACACCAAATAACACTTATTTAGGTTTATCACTAATCCTGAAAGTATAGGGAGTGTGCGATGATCATATCAATCTTGGAACCACTTCCAATACACATCGTCACTTCATCCTTAACTACTTTCTGTTCATTATGCAACTCCCGTTTCGTGTTACTACTCTTTAGCAACTGAACCAGTATCAAGTACCGAGGGGTTGCTATAAACACTAGTAAAGTACACATCAGTAACATGTATATCAAATATACTTTTGTTAACTTTGCCATCCTTCTTATCCGCCAATTATTTGGGGTAGTTCCGCTTCCAGTGACCATTCCTTTTTGCAGTAGAAGCACTCAGTATCAGGCTTAGGTCCAAACTTGGGCTTCTTCACTTGAGCAGCAACTTGCTTGCCGTTCTTCTTGAAGTTCCCCTTCTTTCCCTTTGCCCTTTTCGTGAAACTAGTGATCTTGTTAACCATCAACACTTGATGCTCTTTTCTTGATTTCTACCTTCGCCAATCTCAGCACCGCGAAGAGCTCGGGAATTACTTTCGCCATCCCTTGCATATTATAGTTCATCATGAAGTTCTATTAACTTGGTGATAGTGACTAGAGAACTTTGTTAATTACTGTCTTATCTGGAAGATTAACTCCCACTTGATTCAAGTAATTGTAGTACTCAGACAATCTGAGCACATGCTCACTGGTTCAGCTATTCTCCTCCATCTTATTGGCAAAGTACTGTCAGAGGTCTCATACCTCTTGACATGGGCACAAGTATGAAATACCAATTTCAACTCTTGGAACATCTTATATGCTCCGTGGCGTTCAAAACATTTTTGAAGTCCTGGTGCTAAGCCGTAAAGCATGGTGCACTTAAACTATCAAGTAGTCATCATACCAAGCTTTTGTCAAAACGTTCATAACGTCTGCATCTGCTCCTGCAATAGTTCTGTCACCTAGCGGTGCATCAAGGACATAATACTTCTACGCAGCAATGAGGTTAATCCTCAGATCATGGATCAAGTCCACATCATTGCTACTAACATCTTTCAACTTAGTTTTCTCTAGGAACATATCAAAATAAAACAGGGGAGCTAAACGCGAGCTATTGATCTACATCATAGATATGCTAATACTACCAGGACTAAGTTCATGATAAATTTAAGTTCAATTAATCATATTACTTAAGAACTCCCACTTAGATAGACATCCCTCTAATCCTCTAAGTGATCACGTGATCCAAATCAACTAAACCAGGTCCGATCATCACGTGAGATGGAGTAGTTTCAATGGTGAACATCACTATGTTGATCATATCTACTATATGATTCACGCTCGACCTTTCGGTCTCAGTGTTCCGAGGCCATATATGTTATATGCTAGGATCGTCAAGTTTAGCCTGAGTATTCCGCGTGTGCAACTGTTTTGCACCCGTTGTATTTGAACGTAGAGCCTATCACACCCGATCATCACGTGGTGTCTCAGCACGAAGAACTTTCGCAACGGTGCATACTCAGGGAGAACACTTATACCTTGATAATTTAGTGAGGGACCATCTTATAATGCTACCGTCAATCAAAGCAAGATAAGATGCATAAAAGATAAACATCACATGCAATCAATATAAGTGATATGATATGGCCATCATCATCTTGTGGTTGTGATCTCCATCTTTGAAGCACCGTCATGATCACCATCGTCACCGGCGCGACACCTTGATCTCCATCGTAGCATCATTGTCGTCTCGCCAACTTATGCTTCTACGACTATCGCTACTGCTCAGTGATAAAGTAAAGCATTACAGGGCGATTGCATTGCATACAATAAAACGACAACCATATGACTCCTGCCAGTTGCCGATAACTCGGTTACAAAACATGATCATCTCATACAATAAAATTTAGCATCATGCATTGACCATATCACATCACAACATTGAAAGTGCAACTATCCCTAGGTGGTTTTGGTAATTCATAAAAACATATAGCTCATTGAGCTAATGCTATTCCAAGATGAACATTTCAGGAAAGCTCAATGAATGGCATGGCATGGATGATGAAAGTGGATCCCTCAAAATGCTAATGACAAAGGATTGGCTCAAGCTCAAAAGCTCAAGACTCTTCATTTTATATTTTAGTGATTCAAGATCACATTGAGTCTATAGGAAAAGCCAATACTATCAAGGAGGGATGAGGTGCTGCTTAATGAGCCTCTTGCTTCATGTGCTTAGTGATATGCTCCAAAACCCTCAGCCTACTTTCTCACATCCACATATGACCTAAACCTAAAGCCAAAATCGGTCTCACCGATTCTTCCAATCCGCGCCACCGATTCCAAATGTCATAGCCACTCGCCACAAGCCCTAGGCAAATCGGTTCTACCGATAGGGATCTCGGTCTCACCGAGATGGGATTGTAATCTCCTGTTTCCTTTCAGTAACTTTTCGGTCTCACCGAAGAGCGGATCGGTCCCACCAGATTGCAATGTAAACTTTCTGTTTCCCTTTCGTAACATTTCGGTCTCACCAAAAGAGCGAATCGGTCCCACCGAGTTTACCTGACCAACTCTCTGGTTAGCTAATTACCAAAATCGGTCTCACCGAGTTTGTGTAATCGGTCTCACCGAGATTACGTTATGCCCTAACCCTAACCATATTGGTCCTACCGAGATGCAAGTCAGTCCCACCGAAAACCCTAACGGTCACTAGGTTTACTAAAATCGGTCTGACCGAGTTTGTTGATTCGGTCCCACCGAGATTGGTAAATTGTGTGTAACAGTTAGATTTTGTGTGGAGGCTATATATACCCCTCCACCTCCTCTTCATTCGTGGAGAGGGCCATCAGAATAAACCTACACTTCCAACTTACCATTTCTGAGAGAGAGCCACCTACTCATGTGTTGAGGCCAATATATTCCATTCCTACCATATGAATCTTGATCTCTAGCCTTCCCCAAGTTGTTTTCCACTCAAATCTTCTTTCCACCAGATCCAAATCCTATGAGAGAGAGTTGAGTGTTGGGGAGACTACCATTTAAAGCACAAGGGCAAGGAGTTCATCATCAACGCACCATTTGTTACTTCTTGGAGAGTGGTGTCTCCTAGATTGGCTAGGTGTCACTTGGGAGCCTCCGATGAGATTGTGGAGTTGAACCAAGGGGTTTGTAAGGGCAAGGAGATCGCCTACTTCATGAAGATCTACCACTAGTGAGGCAAGTCCTTCATGGGCGACGGCCATGGTGGGATAGACAAGGTTGCTACTTCGTGGACCCTTCGTGGGTGGAGCCCTCCGTGGACTCGCGCAACCGTTACCCTTCGTGGGTTGAAGTCTCCATCAATGTGGAGGTACGATAGCACCACCTATCGGAACCACGCCAAAAACATCCGTGTCTCCAATTGCGTTTGAATCCTCCAAACCCTTCCCTTTACTTTCTTGCAAGTTGCATGCTTTAATTTCCGCTGCTCATACACTCTTTGCATGCTTGCTTGAATTGTGTGATGATTGCTTGACTTGTCCTAAGATAGGTAAAATCTGCCAAATTCTAAAACTGGGAAAAGGCTAAGTTTTTAATTGGTCAAGTATTCTAATCACCCCCCCCCTCTAGACATACTTCAAGGTCCTACAAGTGGTATCAGAGCTTGGTCTCCATTTGCTTTGATTTCCATAGCTTTTGGTGGTCATAGCCTTGATTTCACAACCTAGGAGAGTATGGCGTCTAGCGAGGGAAATTATGACCGTAGAGGTCCTTACTTTGATGGTACTAATTTTGCTAGTTGGAAGCATAAGATGAAAATGCATATTCTCGGACATAACCCCGCCGTTTGGGCAATTATTTGTATTGGCTTGCAAGGTGAATTCTTTGATGGGAGAGAGCCGAACCGTGAAGCTAATGCGGAAGAATTGAAGATGCTGCAATACAACGCTCAAGCTTGTGATATCATCTTCAATGGACTGTGCCCCGAAGAATTCAACAAAAGCAGCCGTCTTGAGAATGCAAAGGAAATTTGGGATACTTTGATTGATATGCATGAAGGTACCGAATCCAAGTTGGATGTGCTCCAAAGTAAGCTTGACAAGTTCAAAATGAAGGATGGTGAAGGTGTCGCTGAAATGTACTCTAGGCTTGCACTTATCACAAATGAGATTGCCGGCTTAGGGAGTGAAGAGATGACTGATAGATTCATCATCAAGAAGATCCTAAGAGCATTGGATGGAAAGTATGATACCGTGTGCACATTGATTCAAATGATGCCAAACTACAAAGATCTCAAGCCAACGGAAGTCATTGGAAGAATTGTTTCTCATGAGATGTCACTTAAGGATAAGGAGGAACTTCACAACAAGTCAAGTGGTGCTTACAAAGCCTCAAGTGAAGCCCCCACATCATCAAGTGAGAAACACACCTTCAATGAAGAATTGAGCTTAATGGTGAAGAACTTCAACAAATTCTACAAGAGTAGAAGCAAAGAAAGAAGCTCCAAGTCAAGGTCTTACAATGACAAAAGATCTTCTAGTCGAGAGCAAAATTGCTACAATTGTGGGAGACCTGGACACTATTCCAATGAGTGTACGACACCCTACAAAAGAAGAGAAGACTCTCCAAAAAGAAGAAGTAGAAAAGAAGAATCACCACCAAGAGAGAGGAGGAGTAGAGATGATCGTTATGAACGAAGACCCTCACGGAGAAGCAAGGATTCGGAAAGGAAGGACAAGTCATCAAAGAGCTACATAAAACGAAGACATCAAGCTCATGTTGGTGAATGGGTATCCGGCTCCGACTCCGACAATCACTCCGAGAGAAGCTATCACTCGGACTCCGAATATACTCAAGATGAAGGTGTTGCTGGTCTAGCACTTGTGTCAACCAACTCCTACGACATATTTGAGTCACCAAATGAAGGAATTGGAAGATGCTTCATGGCCAAAGGTCCAAAGGTAACACATCCTGAGTATGTTGATTTCAATAGTGATGAAGATGACTTGCTTGTGGATGATGATTTACTTGTTGACAACTCTAGTGATGAATACTATGATGAAACATCAATTAATCATGCTAATCAAGATAAAACGAATGACAATCATAAGGAGAAGATTGAGCGTCTAACTAAAGAACTAAACTCTCTTAAGTTAGCTCATGAAACTATCTTCGAAGATCATCGAGAACTTTTAAGGGCTCATGAGAAGTTACGCTTTGAAAAGCTCAATCTTGAGCAAGAGCATGAGTTCTTAAAAGAAATCAATGATGATCTCCGTAAGAAAAGTTCTTCTTACATTGCCAAGCGTTTACTCTTATCTACTTACATGCCTCAAGTCAAGTCTAGTAACAAGATCAAGAAATATTCTTCCTCTAGTAGTAACAATAATAATGTAAAATCCAATATTGTTGCTTCTAGTAGTTATATTGATTCCACTAATGATTCTCTTAGCCAAGTTACACTTGAGCAAGAAAATAGCTTATTGAAGGGAATTATAGAGAAAGGTGTATACAAGAGCCTTGCGGAGTAAGCAATTGAGGAAATTGTACGCAAGCAAGGAAGGCACGGAAGAATCAAGGTGTTGGTTTTGAACGAAAGTTCAATGCCAATGGAGTTGAGTGGGAAGAAGATCAATACCCCAAGACGAAGTTTGTTCCTCAACAAGAGAAGTATGATCCTACTTCCTTCAAGGGAACACAAGCACAAGATGATCTTCCACCACAAGACCACAAGAACAAAGGCAAGGACAAGCTTCAAGAAGAGATTGATGCATTTGAAGAGGCACCTAAGGTCTCGGTCAAGTGGATTCCCAAGACTACGCCAAGTTCTACCTCATCAAGTACAACTATAACTCCAAGGATTCCCATCAAGATGATGTGGATCCCGAAGAAGAAGAGCTAGAGAGTTCTTGAGGGTGACTCCGCCAACATATTTCACTCATATCATTATGGCAAGGACAAGTGCAATCAACTTCCATATCTTGCACTAGTTCAAGGAGTCACAAACCCTCATGTTGGTAAGGCAAGGGACAAGGCAACCTAATGATTTCATGGACATCATTTTGTGTGTGCATCACTCTATGTCTATGGATATACTTGTTTGTTCCTTGTGGTACTAACCCATGTAGGTATTGAAAGTGCAACTCACTCCAAAGGATTGCTCCAAATATCTACATCAACATTGAGCATCCACATCTTCAACACCTACATGAAGTCATCATCGACAAAACCCAAGGTTAGTTCATCCCTCTTAGGGGGGATCTCACATCTAGGGGGAGCTTAACTCTAAGAATTGAGTAAAAGCAACTCTAATGATGTGAACACATAAATGCTTTATGTAAAAGTGGTAACCCCACTTGAGCTTAAACGATGAGTATGACCTATGATCAAATGTCTATCATTTGACTCCTAAGTCAATATACTCATATATAGATGACCTAGTCATCGCCAATTGTTTGATAGATGCTAGAATCGGTTGTGCATGCTTTGCCACATATTTCATTTGCCATCTTATTGTGTGAGCATGTTGGTTGCATACTTTACTCATTTGAGGACATCCACTTGTTGTTTTCATTGATTGGCTTCTTTTTCTTTGGCCAAGTGGATGGACAAGAATGCCTAAGAACCTTCTCTAGCTATCTATGCTTTTCTCGCCTCAAACTCTATTCATGCTACATCACAAAATTTGATCAAGTCGATTCGAACCACTCGTGTGAGGAGCACTGAGTCCCCGATTAGTCATAGACTTAAACTTCCAAAACTTCTTTGTGATTCTCGGTCCGACCGATTCCTCCATTTCGGTCTTACCGAGATCACTAAGTCGATCTAGGTTTTCAATCTCGGTGCAACCGATTTGAACTCTTCGGTCACACCGAGTTGCAATAATCGTACAGTTTTGCATCTCGGTGCCACCGAGTTGTTCCACTCGGTCACACCGGCTGTGGTCGCTATATATAGTCACGGGCAAAATTTGAAATTTCTCCAACCTCTTCGCCAGCGCAATAGCTTGCTCGCCTCCGTGGTCTTCGGATCGTCTCCTCATCGCATGCCGCCTCCTGTCGCTGGTCTCGCCGCCAACGGAATTCAACCTCGCCGTTGCCGCCAGAAGCGAGTCTCCGCCGAACTAGGGTATGGACTCGATCATAGTGCTTTCTCGTCCGATTCTCAAAGACATTGTGTTCTTATTGATTCTTGCCACGATTGAAACACTCCTATCCAGTCAATGCAATCCTTAGAATAGTTTTGATTCAAAAAATTTAGGGTTAGGGATAAGGATTCACCTTCTCACCTACGCCTTCTTCCTCCTTTGCTTATCCATCTCAAGACTCGAGCTCCAGCGCCCAAGTTCGCAAGATCTCGTCTCAACCTTCTCCGACCATGTCCGGAGCGGAGGTAAATGGTTGGCCTCCACCGTTAAGGAGGAGCAATCGCCAAACCGCGCGACGCGGATACCTTTCCGGCGACATCAGACACCGGCTGCCCGACGAGGGCAGCTCATCCCCACCCCTGTGCCCCATGAGAGGGTTGTCTTTCTTTCCCACTTCCTCCATGGATTGGGCTTTCCACTTCACCCTTTTGTCCGAGGGCTCATGTTCTACTACGGCCTGGATTTCCATGATCTGGCGCCAACTTCATCCTCAACATCTCGGCGTTTATCGTCAGGTGCGAGGCCTTCCTCGCATCCAGCCCCACTTCGCTTAGGCTCAAGACCTTCAATGTCAAGTCAAGGTAGTGAAGGGCATTCAAGCGGAGTGCGGAGGCGCCATGTTGGGCAAGATGCCCAACGTCCTTTGGTTCGAAGGGGCCTTCGTGGAATCCGTCAAGGGGTGGCAATCGGGGTGGTTCTACATCACCGAGCCGCGTGACCCTAAATGGGTGGCGGCCCCCGAGTTTAGATCTGGTATCCCCACGCAGCTCACCTCCTGGAAAGAGAAGGGCTTGCTGTGGGGTAGTTCGACGGAGCCGACGGACTCGTGCCCGTATCAAGAAGCTGGTGAAGAGGCTTAGGCTGGTTAACGTGGTCCAAGTCATGCTCGTCCGCGGATACTCCCATGCCAAGAGCGGGCATTCAAACTGTGGGAGTTTGATCCGGAACAGCACCAGCGCTGAACAAGCTCTTCGACACGCCGTCGGAAGGCGCTGGAAGGTGCTGTTCAAAGGGTGCCGGTTTCGCATCCGCGATCAAGATCGCGGATTTCACTCGCAGCGCCAGCCGACGAGGTAAGTGATTCTACCCCTTTACGGGACACTTGTTTTTCATAGTTTGACTCTATGCGGGTTTTAATTTCCCCTTTTCCTTTGACAGGACTGGATGAAGAAGGCGGAGCAGATTACCCGTCCGGCTCCTATGCCAGAAAACCCAGTGGACGCTCGTCTAGCGAGGCTGCTGGTTCCGGCACCGCATGTGGTACCGGAGAAGAAGGCCAAGAAGGAGGCCACGGGTGCTCGAAAGAGCTCCCGTTTTCAGTTGTCCGACGACTCCGGGGCGGACTCCTCCCCCGAAAATGAGGAGGAGGAAGAGGACTCTCTCCTGCAGGAGGAGAGAGGAAAGGAAGGCTCCCCCAACAGGGGAGGCCGAAGGGTCCAAGAGGGGAAGGACTATTCCCCCGGACAGCTCCGCCAACATCAACGTTGGCGACGAAGAATGGCCTTCAAGGGCCAGGCCTCCAGCGAGATCGTAAGTATCCGGATTCCTGAATAATTTATAATTTCTTTTCTGCGCCACATAGTGTCATTCTAATGCCGATATACGCTGTAGTCCGCCAGTGATGATCTCCCGCTTCATCGAAGCGGGTCGTTGGCTTCGCCGGATGTAGACTCCATCCCGACCGCCTCCACCCCTCGCGACGCCGAGGACGCCGAGGTGGGAACCCAAGAAGGGACCCACCGGGGGAGGCTCCGGAGGCGCCACAAGGCGTCCTCCCGGACTCTGCGCCGGACTCCAAAACAGAACCTGCAGTGGTTCCGGAGTCCGGCAGGCGGCACCTTCGATCGAAGGGCAAGACCGTGACGCCGGCGGCTTCCGTCCAACCGGAGGCGCCGGGTAATTTGTTGGAGGCGCTGCAGAGCGCTTCCATCGAGGAAGAACACCGCACTATTATGAGTGCGTTGATCCAGAAGGTGCAGCTCGCCAAAGGCGGGCTGACCGAAGCCTGCAATAGCCTTCTAGCAGGCTTTGAGGTAAGAAGTTAAAAATATGCAATGTAATACCACATGGACAGTAGCCCCTGATGCTCGGTTCGGTGTTCGGAAAGAAAAGCCGGAAAGAGGATCTAAAAAAAAGATATAGGCAGGGTTGCTAAAAAATTATGTCAATATGGGTTGCAGGCTGCGCTGCTGACCTCTGCCGCACTAACGGCGGAGGTCGGTGCTGTGAAGCAGGAGCTCGAGCGGTCCGAGCAAGAGCTCGGCCGCGCCAGGAAGCAGCTCCAGGACAAAGAAGGTGAGTAACACCACTTTGAATTTGTACCCATGTAAAAGGATTTAGGTTGCGATAAAAAATAACAAGGATAACATGGGTACTGCAGGGGCCACGAACGAGGTGGCGGCCGTGAAGGAGGCCGTATCTGCGGCCGAACGCAATGCGGCCACGGAACGGGGGGAGCGAGAAAAGCAGGAGGCGCGGCTGGCGGTGGTGCAGCAAGAGCTCCAGGCTCTCATGGAAAAGCATGAGAGTTTGGAGCGTGACTCAAAGACTCGAGAGTTCGAGCTTGCCTTGGCTCTTGAAAGTGCCAAAACCGCCATGGCCGAGGCCCATAAGTCCCTTCAGGAGATTGAATTGATGAAGAAGATAGCAGCGGGTAAGGCATTTTTCATGCAAAGCAAGCATGTGAATGTAAATTACGTGTTACTTACCCGGATTCGAGCTCTCGTAGGCGTTTGCAGATCTGCCTCGCATGGCGTGTACGATGTCAGCCGCATTCCACCGAGCCGAGGAGGGAGCTCAACGGAGAAGGTCTTCTAGTCTCAAGATATCTTCGAGGCCGCCATCCGGTGTTTCTAGTGACCAGTCAAGCAGCTGGTCAAACTGCACAAGGTGGCCGAGCAGGCCATGAAGGGCCTCATAGTCCATTTGTGGCTCGGAGAGGCCATGCACAGGAGCTACTTCGCCTCGCGCGACGGCTGGTGGATGCGTGCCCCTGGGTGGAGGTTATCAAGTGCTCCGCCTGTATTGAAGGTGCTCGTTGGGCCCTTGCCCGTGCAAAGGTGCATTGGGGCAAGCTGGATGCGGAGAAGCTAATCACTGACGCGCCACTAGCAGGCAAGGAGCATCGTACGCCCGAACTTTACTATAAGGCTGTCCTGAAGGGTGCCCGCAAGATTGCGGATGAGTGCCACAGGGATGTAATTTTTGAATGAATTCGCAATGTGTTATCCTGTGCGCTGAAAACTTTGTTCATATGCGCTAAGCAACGCTTGTTTAATTTAAAATATTACCTTCTGTGCGGCCGTTTATTAAATCTGAGAGATGGCAAGTCGTCGGCTTCAGCCCCCATGCCACGAAAGTTGGGGTGTTCGAGATAAACTTGAGCACTCTTGTTCCCATTTTGGGTCCATCTAGGAGGCGCCAACACAACGAACAAGGCAACCGGACTTATAGTGCTTGAACACTCTCACTTAGCCATAGAATTCTATAATTTTAAATTTGGCGAAGCCCCTAGTATTCGAAGACCGAATTGGGGCGCTATCACGCCTTCATCGGACATAATCCGAACTTCGCTCAAGCGGCGAGGTCTTTAAGGACCCGAAAGGACCTCTCGAACAGCGACCAGTCTCTCGCCTTATCGTGCCGGTCAGTTTTAGCTTTCTCCACTGAGGCGTTAACCCGGCTGAACCGGGGCGCAATCGCAGTGGTTCTCCCAGTGCTACCTTAGCCGATAGAACGGAACGTAAGGTGCGAACATGGAGCCAGGCAAACCCAACTATTGACCCAAGGCAGGATTCGAGCTGATTCATATAATGCTATAAGTTCGGGTGCCGCACTTGTGAAAGTGTCGGACTTTATCACACCATAAAGCGGAGGACATAAGCCCTGGTGTGTTTGGTCGTACTAAGATGCACAGTGCAACATGTTGTAAATAAACATATATATATATATATATATATATATATATATATATATATATATATATATATATATATATATATATATATATATATATATAAATAAATAAAATAATGCAATTAAAGGCAAAAAGTGCTGCATTTTATTCGAGAAGATATGCTATCATGGAATGATACAAATAGTGCGGAAAGCAAAGGATTGGGACGAATTAAAGGCGTCTCCCTCGTGGGTAGGCAGCGGAATGTTGTATTTAACAAATTTAATGCTCGTGATGGAGACCACCGAGTGTTCGCCGCGCCTTTGTCCTTCCCCGGCTGTTGCATCATGAGTTCGGCAGGTTTGCCGCGGACTGAGTTCTGTATAAAAAGAGAAAATAAAAAAGCGACACACTTGGGAGCCCTGGTGTGGTCGAACCGCACTGGGTCTGTTGTGGTTGTGCCCTTCCCCTATGCCCATGGTATCTCCAGCGTAATTATGTACGTGGAGAGTTTGTCTTGCAATTTCGCGAGGGCTGGGGTTGGGGCCGCATGCTACGCTGCGTACGTAACGTGCTGTGTGGTCTTGGTTGATGTTGCTCCGGCGCGTTTGGTTGTGTCCGGTCGCTTAACGGCCGGACTCGAGAATTGCCTTAAAAGGCTGCTCAGATTTTCGCGCGAGAGCCGCTGTATGTTCCTCCGCTCGGAGGGAGCGTTCCGTGTTTCCATTGACCGTGATGACTCCACGAGGGCCCGCATCTTGAGCTTAAGGTATGCATAATGCGGCACCGCGTTGAATTTTGCAAACGCGTTCGTCCGAAAGCAGAGCGTGATAGCCGCCGCGAACAGGACTATGTCGAAGATTAACTCCTCGCTCGAAATTATCCGGGATCCAAGACCACTTCAGTAATCGAGCTGTATAATTGGCCTCGACACCTGGTATGACGCCTTTGAAGGTCGTCGTTGTAGGTTTAATCCTTGAAGGGTCTATGCCCATCTTGCGACCGTATCCCGATAAAGCAGGTTCAGCGCCGCCGCCCATCGGGACTCTCGTGAGGTGAAATCCATCAACGATTGGGTCTAAAACCAACGCGGCGGATCCGCCATGGCGGATATCGGTCGGATGGTCTCTTCGATCGAAAGTGATCGGGCAAGAGGACCATGGGTTGAATTTTGGGGCGATCGCTCCATCGCAGATACGCCCTTTAGTGCACGCCGCTCCCTCTTGGGAATATCGCTATGATATCATGTTTACCGTCCGAACTTGAGGGGGAATCCTTTTGTCCTCTGTTGTTTGGCGGCGGGTCTCCTCCTTGTCATCATTGTGTAGCCCCTTGTCACTGTTTTGGCGATTAACTTGCTCGCTCGCTTGAATACCCAACAATCTCTGTTGGTATGGTTGGCCGCTTTTCGGGGTTCCATGTATTTGACAAGAGCGATCGAGTATTCGGTCCAAATTGGACGGGCCCGAGTGGATCTTTTGAATGGCTTCTTCCGTTGACCGGTTTGAGCCTCGAATCCGGCGTTAACTGCCAGATCCTCATTGCCGCCGCCGCACGCGGCGTTTGTTTTTGTTTCGACGCAACCTGCCATTGCGGTCCTTGATATCCGGACTGCCGGTGTTTTTGCTGAGGTTGTTACCGCGAGCGAGCCAGCTATCCTCTCCCGCACAAAAGCGGGTCATGAGGGAAGTGAGGGCTGCCATGGATTTCGCTTCTCTGCCCTAGGTGCCGGGCCAGCCACTCATCGCGGATGTTATGTTTGAAGGCAGCGAGTGCCTCTGCATCCGGACATCGACGATTTGATTTTTCTTTGTTAAGAACCGTGTCCGTAATTGCTCGCCGATTCGCTCGCTGCTGGATTATGTGGCTTAGGTCATCTGCGTCCGGTGGTCGCACGCGTCGCGTTCTCGAAGTTGTCGAGGAATGCGGCTTCCGTGTCTTCCCAAACATCCAATTGACTCTGCGGGCAGGCTGTTGAGCCAATGCCGAGCTGGTCCTTTAAGCTTGAGCGGAGATATTTGATGGCGTGAAGATGTCGCCGGGCCATGTGTATATGGAGGAGATAATCTCAATCCGGACCGTGGGGTCTGTTGTGCCATCGTGGATTCGATATTAACGGGTTTGAACCCTTCAGGATTTGATGATCCATTACTTCGTCGCTGAAGCATAGAGGTGTGCGGCGCCTCAGATTGAGCAATATCGCGACGTAGCTCGAGAGAGCGTTGTCTGCTGTGTTCGGCCCGGCCGGAGTACTTGTATCCGGTGCGACGGTATTCGTCGTGGGTCGTGGGGCATCCACGTGATCCATAGATAGATCTGGATTGTCTAGCCTTGTCCTCCAATATATCTCGCAAGTCCGGCGCGTTCCCCCGTGGCTTCCTGCTTTTAGAGCGATGCCGGGGTACGGTTTTGGTGGAGGGCTTGCACGCCGCTATCGCGACCACGAGGCGGTCGGTTCGCAGACAGGCGCTGGTGATGCTGCCTCCTCTAATCGGGGAGCAACTTGCGTTTTGGGTAACTTTTGAGGGCGTTCGAGTTCATACTCTTCGCCGCGAGGACCTCGGTCCATCGTCGCCAAGATGGGTCTTGATCAGCTTGAAGCTGTTGTTGCTTTTTCTTTAGGCTGTTTGCCGTGGTCATTAGCCTGCGTCTAAAACGCTCTTGTTCGACGGGAACCTCGTGCACGACGAATTAAATGCTGTCGCCGAGGCTTGCCTCGTCTTTGGAGGAGGTAAGTAATTGTCATCCTCGACCTCTTCGCCCGCCGCCCTCTCCGAGGGCTTGCTTCGCCTCCTCCCTGCGCTGGATCGTGGCTTTGGAGGGAGTTGTCTTCGCACTTTACGGGGTGTTATTATCTCTTGTGCCGGAATCTCCATTCTTGCTGTGGCGGGATTTAGAGCGGCGCCGCTGACGTCGGCGCTTGGGCTGTTTCTTTAAGGAATCGGCCTCCGCTGCTTCTTCACCGTCCCCATCTTTTGGGGTGTCCACCATGTATATGTCGTATGACGAGGTGGTCTTCCAGTGTCCTGTAGGCACTGGTTCTTGGTAGTATCCGGCATCGTCGTCCATACCGTCGATGTCTTTGGAGTCATAGTCGAGTACGTCGGTTAAATCGTCGACGGTAGCTACGAAGTGGGTGGTGGGTGGGATCTGAATTTCTTCGTCATCCGCGTCCCAACCGTCCTGGCCGTAGTTCGGCCAGGGCTCTCCGGATAGCGAGAGATGCTTCAATGAATTTATGATATCGCCGAAGGGCGAGTGCTGAAAGATGTCCGCAGCGGTGAATTCCATGATCGGCGCCCAATCGGATTCGACTGGCAGGAGCGCAGGAGGTGCGGAGTCCGGCAGGGAGTCCGGCACCTCGGAGTCATGGGCTTTATGTGGGACAAGGTAAGTGTTCGGCTCCATCGCCGTAGGAATTGCGGCTCCCGAGGCGGTGTCCAGCCATCCGTCCTCGATTCGAGCGATCGGCCCCGGACTAAGAGTCGGAGCGGATCCGGGTGCGGCCTCCAAGGTGTTGTCCGGCGGCAGAGTTAGGTCATGCCCATCGAGACAGCAGCGCACGCCGGCGATGGCTCAGATCCATCGAGGATCAAATCTCGCGGATATCGGCCGTGAAGTTTAGGCTTCAAACCTGACTCGACGGCGAGGCGTAGCTTCGATCTGCTCCGGGATGGCTGCGAGTTGGCCCGCATGATCGAAACCGCCGAATCGAAGATCTGTCCGGGAGAAAGGTCTCACCCGGATTGCGTCGTTATCGATTGAAGAGGCCATCACGCCTACGGTGACGCATACAGAGGAACTCTCAATGAAAGCACCAATGTCGGTGTAAAACCGGCGGATCTCGGGTAGGGGGTCCCGAACTGCAAGGCCCGGCGGATGGTAACAGGAGACAAGGGACACGATGTTTACCTGTGTTGGGCCCTCTTGATGGAGGTAAAACCCTACGCCCCTGCTTGATTGATATTGATATTGTGGATGTTTACAAGAGTGGATCTACCACGAGATCAAGGAGGCTAAACCTAGAAGCTAGCCTATGGTATGATTGTAAGGGTTGTTGTGATTGTTGTCCTACGGACTAAAGCCATCCGGTTTATATAGACACGGAGAGGGCTAGGGTTACATAGAGTCGGTTATAATGGTAGGAGATCTACATATCCAGACGCCAAGCTTGCCTTCCACGCCAAGGAAAGTCCCATCCGGACACGGGAGAAGTCTTCAATCTTCTATCTTCATAGTCTTGGAGTCCGGTCGATGATGATAGTCCGCAAATGATAGTTCGGTGATGATGATAGTCCGCTGTCGGACACCCCTAATTCAGACTCCTCACCCATCCCGTGGTGAGGACATGAAGATCGAAGAGACAATGGGTTGAGGCTATGGAGGATGACAGATCCATATGCCACAAGGAGAAGAACTGTTTGTGGACTACGGTGTTCCACACCAAGGAACAGCGAGGACTTTTATGAGACTATTCTCACTGGATAAGAAGCCCATAGTGTGTGATATGAGGTGGGTCGTTGGACCTACATGAAAGAAAACGAGAGCACTATCACGGAGTGCAAGACAGTTTTTTGTTGTTGGAGTTGCCGACTTCATTGGGCAAAAGCTCACCAACTGGAACGATGAACTTATCATGCAGTTCTACTCCACAGCACACTTTTATCCAGATGGCAGGATACTGTGGATGTCTGAAGGTACAAGGTACCAGTGGGCAAAGATGATAAATGCCCCAGAGGAGAATGAAGATGACCTGGATGTATATGCCAAGAAGAAAATGGACCACAATTCCATGGCACACATGTACAAGGAGATCCCAGACACAGCCATTGAGACACATAAGTTTGGATCAGTCCACTTCCTTCTGTCAGGGCTGCCAACTATCAACTGCATCTTAAGGCATACTCTACTGCCTAAGTCTGGTGACCACAACATGATTAGAGGGCATGCAATCAACATGTTGCATTTGTTTGATGTGCCACAGAAATTCAAAGTCATGAGCCTTATGGTTGAAACCATTAAGAGGACTGCAGCAGACCAGAAGAGAAGTTGTGGATATGCCCCTCAGATCCAGGAGTTGATTAACTCAAAGATGGGCACAGGCAAATATCTATTGGATAAAGAACATTTTCCACTTTATCCAGACTTTGAGGACAATGAGGTTGTCATGAATGAGAATGATCCATCGTCAGTTCAAGCACAAGAGAAGAAGGAGAAGGCAAGGAAGGAGAAGGCTGCCAGGATGCCAACTCAAGAGGAGGCATCTGAGTATTTCTTGAAGAACAAGTAGGAGCAGCTTGGATACTTAATAGCATCAACACTGAGGATTGGGAAGGGATTGGCCACCCTCACTCAAAATCAGAAGAGCTCGGAAAGAATCATGGAACAAAATTTCTATGACTTAGATGTGAAAGTAATCGAGATTTCTGCTGTGGAGCAACTACGAGGATGACATGCAGGAGAGGAAGGGCAAAACAACAACTCGATGCATTTGCAGAGTGCCTAGAGCCCAGAGGTCATCTGCTGTGCGATTCGACACACGAGCCACTTCATCTGCACCAGCTACAGCCTCGGTGCCACCAGCTCCAGCACCTACACCAGCTCCAGCTCCATCTACTTCAATCAAGCCTTCGTCCTCGGCGCTATCCGGACACCACCACCAAGATCAAGCACGAGAGTCGATCTAGCACTATGCATTTTGTATGAACTTTTGGTAACTTGTTGCCAAAGGGGAGAAAAATGTATAGATCATAGGCTTCGAGAGAGAGAGTGTTGCTTTTGTTCTCTCTTGATTTGGTGGTTTTAAACTTGTTTGCTTTTGATTGCTTGAGATACTATGTTTGTGAGACATTGATGATCATGTGTTTGATCATAAGCTACACTTATGCATGTTTGATGATATTATCTTATCTATCCTATGTGATCATTCAACGTGCTTGGTGATGAGTGCATGTATTCAATCCAGATCATTTTGAGCGCTCCACCAAGATGTATGTGACATGGAAGAGTAACCCATGAGCCAAATTCCTTGTGCATTTGCAGTCCAAAGCAAATCGTAAACTATGCACAAATTTAGGGGGAGCTCTTGCTTATCACATACTTCTCAAAGCGACGATGTTTTTCAATCTTATTATCATTTGTCGAAGCTTTGATCTATATGTTGTCATCAATTACCAAAAAGGGGGAGATTGAAAGTGCAACTATCCTAGGTGGTTTTGGTAATTCATAGCAACATATAGCTCATTGAGCTAATGCTATTCCAAGATGAACATTTCAGGAAAGCTCAATGAATGGCATGGCATGGATGATGAAAGTGGATCCCTCAAAATGCTAATGACAAAGGATTGGCTCAAGCTCAAAAGCTCAAGACTCTTCATTTTATATTTTAGTGATTCAAGATCACATTGAGTCTATAGGAAAAGCCAATACTATCAAGGAGGGATGAGGTGTTGCTTAATGAGCCTCTTGCTTCATGTGCTTAGTGATATGCTCCAAAACCCTCAGCTACTTTCTCACATCCACATATGACCTAAACCTAAAGCCAAAATCGGTCTCACCGATTCTTCCTATCCGGCGCCACCGATTCCAAATGTCATAGCCACTGCCACAAACCCTAGGCAAATCGGTTCTACCGATAGGGATCTCGGTCTCACCGAGATGGGATTGTAATCTCTCTGCTTCCATTTCATAACTTTTCGGTCTCACCGAAAGAGCGGATCGGTCCCACCGAGATTGCAATGTAAACTTTCTGCTTCCCTTTGTAACGCTTTTGGTCTCACCGAAAGAGCGAATCGGTCCCACCGAAGTTTACGACCAACTCTGGTTAGCTAATTACCAAAATCGGTCTCACCGAGTTTGTGTAATCGGTCTCATCGAGATTACGTTATGCCCTAACCCTAACCATATCAGTCCTACCGAGATGCAAGTCAGTCCCACCGAAAACCCTAACGGTCACTAGGCTTACTAAAATCGGTCCGACCGAGTTTGTTGATTCGGTCCCACCGAGATTGGTAAATTGTGTGTAACGGTTAGATTTTGTGTGGAGGCTATATATACCCCTCCACCTCCTCTACATTCGTGGAGAGAGCCATCAGAACAAACCTACACTTCCAACTTACCATTTCTGAGAGAGAGCCACCTACTCATGTGTTGAGGCCAAGATATTCCATTCCTACCATATGAATCTTGATCTCTAGCCTTCCCCAAGTTGCTTTCCACTCAAATCTTCTTTCCACCAGATCCAAATCCTATGAGAGAGAGTTGAGTGTTGGGGAGACTATCATTTGAAGCACAAGAGCAAGGAGTTCATCATCAACGCACCATTTGTTACTTCTTGGAGAGTGGTGTCTCCTAGATTGGCTAGGTGTCACTTGGGAGCCTCCGACGAGATTGTGGAGTTGAACCAAGGAGTTTGTCAGGGCAAGGAGATCGCCTACTTCGTGAAGATCTACCACTAGTGAGGCAAGTCCTTCGTGGGCGACGGCCATGGTGGGATAGACAAGGTTGCTACTGTGGACCCTTCGTGGGTGGAGCCTCCATGGACTCAAGCAAGAACTGCTACCCTTTGTGGGTTGAAGTCTCCATCAACATGGAGGTACGATAGCACCACCTATCGGAACCACGCCAAAAACATCCGTGTCTCCAATTGCGTTTGAATCCTCCAAACCCTTCCCTTTACTTTCTTCCAAGTTGCATGCTTTAATTTCCGCTGCTCATACACTCTTTGCATGCTTGCTTGAATTGTGTGATGATTGCTTGACTTGTCCTAAAATAGCTAAAATCTGCCAAACTCTAAAATTGGGAAAAGGCTAAGTTTTTAATTGGTCAAGTAGTCTAATCACCCCCCTCTAGACATTCTTCAAGGTCCTGCAAACATGCCCTGCAAAAACAAGTTAGACATCCTCTACTTTGTTGTTGCAAGTTTTACGTGGCTGCTACGGGCTGATCAAGAACCGTTCTTACCTACGCATCAAAACCACAATGATAGTCGTCAAGTTAGTGTTGTTTTAACCTTCTCAAGGACCGGGCGTAGCCACACTCGGTTCAACTAAAGTTGGAGGAACTGACACCCGCCAGCCACCTGTGTGCAAAGCACATCGGTAGAACCAGTCTCGCAGAAGCGACGCTGTAATGTCGGTCCGGCCGCTTCATCCAACAATACCGCCAACCAAAGTGTGACATTTGGTAAGCAAGATGACTTGTATCGCCCAAAACTCACTTGTGTTCTACTCGTGCATATAACATCTACGCATAAAACCAGGCTCGGATGCCACTGTTGGGGAACGTAGTAATTTCAAAAAAAATCCTACGCACACGCAAGATCATGGTGATGCATAGAAACGAGAGGGTAGAGTGTTTCCACGTACCCTCGTAGACCGAAAGCGGAAGCGTTAACACAACACGGTTGATGTAGTCGTACGTCTTCACGATCCGACCGATCAAGTATCGAACGCACGACACCTCCGAGTTCAGCACACGTTCAACTCGATGACGTCCCTCGAACCCCGATCCAGCCGAGCTTTGATGGAGAGTTCCGTCAGCACGACGGCGTGGTGACGATGATGATGTTCTACCGACGCAGGGCTTCGCCTAAGCACCACTATGATATGACCGAGGTGGATTATGGTGGAGGGGGCACCGCACACGGCTAAGAGATCCAAGGGATCAATTTTTGTCTCTCCAAGGGATGCCCCCCTCCCCGTATATAAAGGAGTGGAGGAGGGGGAGGGCCGGCCCTCTCTATGGCGCGCCCTAGGAGGAGTCCTACTCCCACCGGGAGTAGGATTCCCCCCCTTCCAAGTAGTAGGAGTAGTAGTCAAGGAAAGGGGAGAGAGAAGAGAAGGAAGGAGGGGGCGCAGCCCCTCGCCCTATTCCAATTCGGACTAGGCCTTGGGGGGTGCCCAACCTCTCCTCTCTCTTTTCCCTAAAGCCCAATAAGGCCCATATACTCCCCGTAATTCTCAGAACTCTCCCAGACTCAAAAATACCAGAATCACTGAACCTTTCCGATGTCCGAATATAATCGTCCAATATATCGATCTTTATGTCTCGACCATTTCGAGACTCCTCGTCATGTCCCCGATCTCATCCAGGACTCTGAACTACCTTCGGTACATCAAAACACATAAACTCATAATATAACCGTCATCGAACTTTAAGCGTCATGGACCCTACGGTTCGAGAACAATGTAGACATGACCGAGACACATCTCCGGTCAATAACCAATAGCGGAACCTGGATGCTCATATTGGCTCCCACATATTCTACGAAGATCTTTATTGGTCAAACCGCATAACAACATACGTTGTTTCCTTTGTCATCGGTATGTTACTTGCCCGAGATTCGATCGTCGGTATCTCAATACCTAGTTCAATCTCGTTACCGGCAAGTCTCTTTACTCGTTCCATATACATCATCCTGCAACTAACTCATTAGTTACAATGCTTGCAAAGCTTATAGTGATGTGCATTACTGAGTGGGCCCAGAGATACCTCTCCGACAATCGGAGTGACAAATCCTAATCTCGAAGTACGCCAACCCAACAAGTACCTTCGGAGACACCTGTAGAGTGCCTTTATTATCACCCGATTACGCCAGGACGCTTGGTAGCACACAAAGTGTTCCTCCGTAAACGGAGTTGCATAATCTCATAGTCATAGGAACATGTATAAGTCATGAAGAAAGCAATAGCAGAATACTAAACGATCAAGTGCTAAGCTAACCGAATGGGTCAAGTCAATCACATCATTCTCCTAATGATGTGTTCCCGTTAATCAAATGACAACTCATGTCTATGGCTAGGAAACTTAACCATCTTTGATCAACGAGCTAGTCAAGTAGAGGCATACTA
The DNA here is from genome assembly GCA_021605205.1 of Aegilops longissima. Lineage (NCBI taxonomy): Eukaryota > Viridiplantae > Streptophyta > Magnoliopsida > Poales > Poaceae > Aegilops > Aegilops longissima. Next base: position 140,631,491 of record CM038677.1, on the reverse strand, counting down.
GTGACATCTGTTTGTCTATGTATTCACACATGTATTATGTTTCCGGTTAATACAATTCTAGCATGAATAATAAACATTTATCATGAAATAAGGAAATAAACAATAACTTTATTATTGCCTCTAGGGCATATTTGCTTCATTTGCTACCGCGTGTTTTCTCATTAATAGATTACCTACGCGTGTTCTTAATACGAAAACTCCGATTGAGCTTCTCTTAGGTGAAACTCCTGACTATACCTTTTTTAAGGTGTTCGGGTGTGCCTGCTTGCCTCATCTTCGTCCTTATAATGATCGCAAACTTGAGTTTCACTCCAAAAAGTGTGTGTTCTTAGGGTATAGTTCTCTCCATAAAGGCTACAAGTGTCTCCATGTCCCAACCAATCGAGTCTACATATCTCGGGATGTTGTTTTTGATGAGACCGTCTTCCCTTTTTCGCCATGCTCACCATCCACCACAGCACCTTCTATGCATTCATCTCCTCTTATGCCCGCCAATTTGAAGATGTTGCATATTCGCCGTGTTGTTACCTAATCATGGTGCAGGAATTGGACGTGGAGCTCGCTCGAACTCCTCCCCGACGGACCCGCCTCGCCGCTTTGTGGTGCACGTCGATCGGCCGGTGCATGCACCACCTCCCGCCCTCGACCCTGCACCGGGCGCCCCGTCTCCAACCGTGCCTGGGTTGGAGCCCATGCTGGCTACTGCGACCAGGACAGAGCCTGCGACGGCCTCCTCTGAGCAGTCTCCGTCGCCACCTCCTCGCTCGACTCCCCTCCATCGCCGCCTCGCCATCCGCGGCGGGCGCCCTGGTGCCTACCGCCGGGTCTGCAGCGGCTCACACGCCGGGCCTACGCCGCTTGCTCGCTGTCGCCTGGTCCGCCGTCGCCTGGCCCGATGTCACCCGGTCCTTCTTCGCCGGAGTCCCCTGGACCAGCCTCACCTGCTCCGGACATCCCGCCGGCCTCGGTGTTTGTTCCCCCGCGGCGTCCACACACTCGCAGCCGCAGTGGCATTGTTCGTCCCAAGGAGCGCACCGATAGCACGATCACCTATCTTGCTGCTTGTCTGGCTCATGCTGTGGATGATCCAACCGCCGAAACATGCAGTTATCAAGCCGCTATGAGTATTCCACACTGGAGGGCTGCTATGGAACAATAATATCATGCTCTTATGAAGAATAAGACCTGGACACTTGTTCCCCCTCCGTCTCGCTCAACATCATTGATTCGAAGTGGGTGTTCAAGGAGAAGAAACATGCAGATGGTTCCATTGAGCGCTACAAAGCGTCTCGTGGCTAAGGGCTTTAAACAGCGCCGTGGCTCGGACTATGAGGATACATTCAGCCCAGTTGTCAAGCCTACCACTATTCGACTTCTTCTGTCTCTGGCAGTTTCTCGCGGATGGTCTCTCCGCCAGCTTGATGTGCAGAACGCGTTTCTTCATGGATTGCTTAAAGAAGAGGTTTACATGCGGCAGCCACCTGGATTTGTTGATCACACTCAGCCTCATCATCTCGGTCATCTTACGAAGGCCATATATGGACTGAATCAGGCTCCCCGTGCCTGGCATGCTCGCGTAGCTTCAGCTCTATGCACTCATGGGTTCATTCCTTCGACGGCTGATACTTCACTGTTCTTGTTTCAGCGACCGAGTGTGACCATGTACCTCCTTGTGTATGTGGATGATATTATCCTGGTGAGCTCATCTCCGATGGCTGCTGATGCTCTTGTGACTGCACTTGGTCGTGATTTTGCGCTAAGGATTTGGGACAACTTCATTTCTTCCCGGTATTGAGGTCGCCATCAGCCTTGTGGCAGTTTGGCTCTCACCCGTAAGAAGTACTCTCATGATCTCTTGCGCCGGTCGGTATGCTCAAGTGCAAGCCATCGCCACGCCCATGTCCTCCATCGACACCCTTTCTCGCCGATGATGGTGCTCTTCTCTCCCGAGGATGCTACCGAGTACAGGAGTATTGTTGGTGGCTGCAGATGTCGACGATCACGCCCCGATCTCTCTTTTGCGGTTAATAGGTGTGCCAAGATCTTCATGCTCCCACCGATGTACCTTTGTTCTGTGAAGCGATATCGCATTATGTGCGCCTCATCGCCTCCTTTGGTCTTCACTGCGCCCAGCTTCCTCCGGAGTTCTTTCGCATTCTCGATGCTGATTGGGCTGGTGTCCAGATGACAAAGCGATCCACGGGGACATGCTGTGTTCTTGGGTCCTAATCTGATCGCCTGGAGTGCATGCAAGCAAGCCACCGGTTCCGCAGCACAGAAGTTGAGTACAAGTCGGTTGCCAATGCAACTGCTGAACTTATATGGATTGAGTCCCTACTTCGAGAGCTAGGAGTTGCTCAGCCACATCCTTCGGTCCTTTGGTGTGACAACATCGGTGCTACGTTTCTGTCGTCAAACCCGGGGTTCCATGCACGGACTAAACACATTGAGATTGACTATCATTTTGTGAGGGAACGTGTTGCACAGAAGCTACTACAAGTCAAGTTTATCTCTTCAAAAGATCAACTTGTGGACATCTTCACCAAGCCTCTACCTTCTCCCATGTTTGAGGTCTGTAGGCGCAATCTCAACCTCTTAGATACTTCAGGAGTGAGTTGTGATTGAGGGAGGGTGTTAGACTTCGTATTGTAGCCCTACTGTGTAAACCATACCTTATTGGTATTGGACTTGTATGTCATCATTATATATATGTGATAGGCCACCCCTTTGAGGGTTGAGCCAGTTCCCCCAAAGCCTACATTTTACACTGTTTGCCTGGAGCCCATGCGTTTGCCGCCAAACCACCACTGCCAATCCTATTAAATTCAACGCATGTGCTCGGGCCCGCACATCAATCACATAAAGCAGTCCAAGCCCATCCTTTTTAATGGCAAGCGTGATGTTGGGAACCGCCTCGTCCACTTCACCCCCAGTCCACTTCTTCCTCTTGCCCGCCATGCAGGCCCACACCAACCCTAGCCACCGCCACCATTGTTTTCTTCAAGCGTGGCAAGCATGACACGAGTCCGCCTCGTTGTCCACGCGCCGCCTGGCCAATTCACAATGGCGCCGCTGTCGCGGCCGGTACGCCAGCGCATGTACATCCTCGTCCATCGGTGCCACTACCTTTGGGAGCATCACGTGCCGGACCCGTGGCTAGACGTGAAACCTCCCGCACGCCTGGAACCTCAACCCCCACAGGGTCCCTGATACGGGGCTAACCTGGTGTAGGCCGATCTTTCACAATTGGATTGGAGTCCCTCAAAGAACACGATGAACACGGGGAGGAACGGAGAGAAATCACAAGGGGAAATACTCAAGAAAAAGTCCAATCACACATCCACTAGACAATCAAACACACAAGATTCATAAGGTACATGAACAACAAAGGGAAAGATACAAGGTAAACTTCATCTCCAAAAGGAGGTCTTGATGGTATCCTAGACGGATCTTCCCTTGCGGGGTCTTGACGATATATCCCGCAGGATCTTCTCACATGGAGGTCTTGAACTCCATGGGAGTGGGGATGCTTCACATCAGTTCCAGTGTCGGCAGTGTCGTAGTCTGACCGGGCACGGCGGCAGAGATCCACTGCCGCCATGCTGACCTCCCACTATAGCTCCACCACCACCCAGACTACCCCAAGGACTCGCCGAATTGGGACGTGTGATTTTCCATCAAGCACGACATGCGCCGCCGAGGGAGCTTTGGAGTTGCAGCCCGCCCTCCACCAACGCCAGTGGTGGTGAAGGAGGAGGACGCCTACATTGCAGCCCTCGAGGAGTAGCATGAGGAGCTGGCTAGGTGCCCAGTCCTTGCGCAGGCTATGGCCGAATTTGTGGCCCGAGTGCAGTCCGTCTGGCTGGGCGTAGCCCACGAGGAGGAGCGACGACACATATACGAAGCCGAGACACAGGCTTTCGCAGTAGAGTGGGAGGCTGCCGAGAGCGAGATGGAGGCCGAGCGGCAGGCGGTGGCAGCCTCCCAGACGGCTTTTCCCGTAGATGGAGACGCCGGTGATCGTTGACCTTATCGAGGGGGGGGGGGGATGACGCCGACGCATAGCTCCACAACCCACCACTGCCTGTTTTTTCTGTTTTTGTTTAATATTTTAAGATAAAATTAATGTAAACTGGACATTCTGACTATTTATTTGTTGTTTTTTATTTTTTTATTTTCAAAAACCGGTCCATTTGTGAAATGCATCCGTCCATATTGGGCTGACCTATGGACCGGCGAGCATCGCAAGGAAAATATGCAGGACTTGCACCGATTGTCGTGGGAACGATTCCGACAATAAGAGAGGGGTAGGATAAAGGAGCATGATCTATCGAGATGCAAATGGGTGACACAGTGGTTTTAGCGAGTTCGGGCCTCTCACGGTGGAGATAACAACCCTACGTCTCGTGCTCCGGAGAGGCTTTGTTTTATCTGTATATGTATCCGGAGATTACAATGTATGAGAGAAGGGAACAGATCCCATGCTTGAGCTAAGCCCTGAGATGAATGACGAAAAGAGAGAGAGGTGGAAGAAAAGACCCCCTAGTCTAGTGGTGGGGGTGGTTTATATAGAGTGCGCCACCCCCTCACCTCCTATGTTACAAAGAGGGCATGAATGCCGTAATGTCAGCCCACTATGAAACCTCCAATACGAGGATGATGCTTCAACTGCCTTGTCGACTGTTTGGTCTTCACATATCCGATTGGGTCGTACGGTCGAGTGATTGACTGTCATCCGAGTGGACGGTATGCTGCTTGGTCGAGTGGATGGTATGCTGCTTGAAATTTATTTGGACCCACATGTTGTGTGGACCCCATGCTTTATGATATTTCGACCCTTCGTGGGCCTACCTGTTATTTGTATCCCCAACATTAGCCCCTGAATCGATTGAAATTTTGTAGAACGAGTTTGTGAAAGACACAATTTGGCCCGAGTGATTACGGAAATACTCGGTACCTGTCATCGTGCTTTCAGACAACCAAGATTTGACAAAATCTCAATGGATTCTTTTATTGTGCTTCCCGACTGATCTGGGGTAAGTGCCCGCGAGGAGCAACTTGGTGACATTCGATCATTTCTCGGAAGAGGTTAACTTGTGATCAGAGTATGGATGTGTCATTAAATCTGGGCAACAAGATTGACGCATGGACTTCTCTCTCGGAGAGATGCCATTCTTATACCGGAGGAACGTCAATACGAGTCGATTCTAGATCGAAACTTATGAGTTTCACGCTTTGAGTCCTAGAAGAAGGCTCAAAACAGGCCCACAGAGGAGCGTTAAACTCACCTTATAGCAATTTTTTTGGTAGCCGACAGGAGCCTTAGAACTTGTTTGTTTGTTGTTCGCCACTCGGACCGGTCAGGCCGTACCGAGTGGAGATTACTCCAGTGGGGGCACGCTGAGTGCACCCACTGGGTGTAGTCCCGAGATCGCCGCCGATTGCGGCAATCGGCGGGGTCTGAGAGAACTTAAAATCTTCTTAGCTGGTACTGATAGAACTTGTTCCTCTTTGACTCGGAGTCAAGTAGTGCTTGAGGATCTGGTACTGGTCTAACTTGCCCTTCCTCGACTCGGATGTCGAGTAGCACTTGAGTGATCCAGAGATGGTCTTGCATCGAGCAAAAATCTTTCTTTTCGAGTTCTCTTCCAGTGGGGGCACGCTGAGTGCACCCACTGGGTGTAGTCCCCGAGCCTCTGTCGGACAAGATGAGTCGGGCAGAGGGTTTAAGTCTCCTGGTAAACTTCCATGCAGTCGACACGGTAAATATCTTATAGTCTGGAAATGAGTAAATCGGATGCATCTTCAGGCGCTTGACATCGTAAATAAGCTCAGCCTGGAACTGAGTCAGTCGGACTGATCTTTGTGTACTCGGCACGGAATAAATTCAGCCTGGAACTCGGTCAAGTAGGTGAATCTACGTGCTATCGGCATGGTGAATGAATTCGGCTTTGAAACTGCCGACTGTAGAAAAAAGCTGGACACTCCAGGGAGTAATCGCTCCAGTAGTACTTCTTATATTGACCGTTAAATTTTGTGTGAAAGGGGTATTTGTAAGAGTACATTGTATCCGTAGAGGAGCTTCGTTTTCACCCTTTTGCATGAAAGGGGTATTTGTCCGAGTGGACGTGCTTCCCGACTGATCGGGGTATGTTGACTGCAAGGAAAATTTTTGGTGGCACTCGTATGTCTCTCGGAGGAGATAGACTAGTGGTCTGACATGGTCGTGCTATTAAACCCGAGTGACGAGGCTAGTGTGTGGGCTGACTCTCCGGAGAGAGGCCACTCATTATCACGGGGGAACACCAGCACATGCCATCTCTAAGTCCAAGTTTGTGAAACTGACGCCTTGGAGCCTAGGATAGGGCCAAGTGTATCCGTAGAGGAGCACTGTTTTCACCCTTTTGCGGTCCTGAAGATGTCTTTAGGTAAAGATTTGGGCGATCGTCCGAATGGACAGTACTACCCTTATAGATTTTCGGCAGACTGAGCATGTATGGTCAGAAAGATATTCCTGATGTGATCAATGGGTTGATTGAATGGGCGTAACCCCTGAGGGCGGCATGGCCAATGGTTGTGTGTAGACCCCGGGTGATGCTCTAAAGAGGTAAGCTTGCTATAGAGTGTGATATGAGGTTTGATCATATGAGTAACTTGGTCGTTCTCGTGTTGGGGGTGTAGAGGTGACGCACGAGGCGGCCGAGGGGCGATGATGTGTACAACCGAGTGACGACGCACGGGGCGGCCGAGTGGTGAAGACGTGCACAACCGAGTGGTGACGCGCGGAGCGGCCGAGTGGTGAAGACGTGCATAACCGAGTGGCGACGCGCGGAGCGGCCGAGTAGTGAAGGATTATGTGTCCAGCCAAGTGGCTAAAATGGTCTACGAAGGAGCTAACCAGATGCTTTCGAAGCTAATGTAGCAACGAGGTTAGTGTAGTGTGGTTGCGATGCAACAAGACCGGCGTAACAACTGAGTCTGAGTAGGAATGAAGATGGCGTGCAGAGTGTCTGGGTGATTATAAAACTTGTCAAAGTGGCGGATCGAATGCACTTGTTGAAGTGAAGGATCGGACTAGTGGTGAAGTACTCGACCACTCAGGAGAGTGTCATTCCAAATGAGATGCAGCCCCCGAGCGTACTTCAGGCTTCGACAACGGACATGTTGGAATACGAGAAATAAAGTTTTGAATGGATAAATTGCAATTCATCGAGTCAGACTCGGGAAAAGGTGAGGAGGAGCTTCCGAGTGATGCTCGAAAAGAGGCAACCTCGCAAAGGAGTGAAGTGTGTGTATTTTATTACGAAAGTGACTTATTTGTCTCAAGCCTGACGAGGTCTATATCATTGATACGATGAAGAGGATTCCACAGAGGGGTTGGCCGGATGTGTTTGAAGTCAACAGAGTGACAAGGTCGGTGTTGTGGTGCGCTGGGACCGGTGTGGTGACCGAGTCTGAGCAGCGATGAAATTGGCGCATAGGGTCGTCGAGTGATTGCGTAACTTGTGTAAAAAATGGCACAAGCCAACGAAATAATTTCTTGAGGAAATTTGATGTGTGCTGAAATGATTTGTGTGAATAACACCCATAGACACCCACCGAGTGTAAGGGCTTGCTGGTTAACCAGCAAGAGTGCGAAGAGCGAAGGATCCGCTCGAACTTGTCGAAGCGAAGGATCCGACTGAACTCATTGAAATACTGGCTCAAATAAAACAGAAGTGTAGTGTTTCGACTGAGTTGCAGCCCCGGAGGACCGATGCAAACTCGAAACGAAGAACACATGGTGTTTGTGAATGATGTATACGAAAACATGGAAGTTGGACTCGGGAGTCACATAACCAATACTAAGCAAGTATGTGAAAACAAGTAGCCGAACATAGAGGTACACTCGGTGGCGTGGCCTCCGAGTGAACGTGATGTGTGAATTACGGGATACTCGGGAAGACGGAAATAACAGAATATAAAATGACTTGGCTGTCTGAAGGTGCACGAGTGGCCGAGTGGTGATGAGGCGACCAACGGAGTGGTGACGCGCGGGGTGGCCGAGTGGTGATGAGGTGACCAACCGAATGGCAACGCGCGGGGCGGCCGAGTGGTGATGAGGTGACCAACCGAGTAGCGACGCACGGGGCGGCTGAGTGGTTATGTGGTGACCAACCGATGGCGACGCGCGGGGCGGCCGAGTGGTTATGAGGTGACCAACCGAGGGGCGGCAGGCGGCCGAGTGGTGATGAGGTGACCAATCGAGTGGCGACGCTGGGCGGCCGAGTGGTGATGAGGTGACCAACCGAGTGGCGACGCGCGGGGCGGCCGAGTGGTTATGTGGTGACCAACCGATGGCGACGCGCCGGGCGGCCGAGTGGTTATGTGGTGACCAACCGATGGCGACGCGCGGGGCGGCCGAGTGGTTATGAGGTGACCAACCGAGTGGCGACACGCGGGGCGGCCGAGTGGTGATGAGGCGACCAACCGAGTGGTGACGCGCGGGGCGGCCGAGTGGTGATGAGGTGACCAACCGAGTGGCGACGCGCGGGGCGGCCGAGTGGTTATGTGGTGACCAACCGATGGCGACGCGCGAGGTGGCTGAGTGGTTATGAGGTGACCAACCGATGGTGATGCGCGGGCAGCCGAGTGGTGATGAGGTGACCAACCGAATGGCCACGCGCGGGGCGGCCGAGTGGTGATGAGGTGACCAACCGAGTGGCGACGCGCGGGGCGGCCGAGTGGTTATGTGGTGACCAACCTATGGCGACGCGTGGGGCGGCCGAGTGGTGATGAGGTGACCAACCGAGTGGCGACGCGCGGGGTGGCCGAGTGGTTATGTGGTGACCAACCGATGGCGACGAACGGGGCGGCCGACTGGTTAAGAGGTGACCAACCGAATGGCGACGGCGGGGCGGCCGAGTGGTTATGAGGTGACCAACCGATGGCGACGCCCGGGGCGGCCGAGTGGTTATGAGCGGCCGAGTGGTTATGAGGTGACCAACCGAATGGCGACGCGCGGGGCGGCCGAGTGGTTATGAGGTGACCAACCGATGGCGACGCCCGGGGCGGCCGAGTGGTTATGAGGTGACCAACTGACGGCGATGCACGGGGCGCCCGAGTCGTTATGAGGTGACCAACCAAATGGCGACGCGCGGGGCGGCCGAGTGGTGATGAGGTGACCAACCGAGTGGCGACGCGCGGGGCGAGATGTAGACGCCTCCCGCGGCGTGGCCACGCACGGGGCGGCCAAGTGATGAAGATGTGTGCCGCGAAATGACAATGCACGGGGCGCCTGAGTGATGAAGTAGATGCATCCTGCGGAGTGGCGACGCGCGGGGCGTCTGAGTGATGTAGACGCCTCCCTGGCGCGGCGACGCACGGGGCGGCCAAGTCTGGCCAATTGATGAAGATGTGCCCAACTGAGCGGCGACGCGCAGGGCAGCCAAGCGAACAAGTTGATGAAGATGTGCCCAATTGAGCGGCGACGCACGGGGCGGCCGAGCGGGCAAGTCGGTGAAGATGTGCCCAACTGAGCGACGACGCACGGGGCGGCCGAGCGGGCAAGTCGATGAAGATGTACCCAACTGAGCGGCGACTCACGGGGCGCCCGAGCGCGCAAGTTGATGAATTTGTACCTAATTGAGTGGCGACGCGTAGGACGGCCGAGCGGGCAAGCCGTTGAAGATGTGCCCAACTGAGCGGCGACGCACGGTGCGGCCGAGCGGGCAAGTTGATGAAGTCGCGCCCAACCGCTTGGCGGTGCGCAGGGTGACCGAGTTGAGCATGTTGTCAAAGATGTACCCAACCGCGTGATGGTGCGCCGTACGGCCGAGTGATGTATATGCATCCCGCGGAGTGGCGACGCACGAGGCGTCCAAGGAATGCATGACAGAGGCATCCAATCGAGTGAGAACACATGAATGATCGAGTGCCTGCATGTTAGTCGTCTTTACGTGTCGCGCGATGGCCGAGTCGCGCAGATGTATCTCACCAAGTGATGAAGCACGGGGCACAGTCAGTCACCTGGATGCAAAAGTCATTCGAGAAACCTGCACGTTAGTTGTTCAGAGTGCAAAAATCATCTCGGGGCTAGCCGGTCGAGTGAACCTATTAGTTAGCAGGTAGAGTAGAAAGTTGAATTAGCCGAGTGAACCACAGCTGAGCTGCGATCCAGTCGCCACATTATCAGCCGAGTGGAATAAATGGCGAGTCGGTCGAGCGACGTTGTGCGCCGGAGTAAGCCTGCAAGTTAGTACATCCACAAATATTTTTTTGTTGGACTATAGTATCCATGTACGGATGCTATTTGCAAGGATTAAAGACGAAGGATGATTATGCATGCATGCACAATTAACTGGCACGGAATCTGTGGAAGTCGTGCAAAGAGCCTGGTTCTGGCCGCAGCAATTAAGTGACGCCATTAATCCCCGTCAATTGGCTGGTTAATAAGGCGATTACCTTAACGAAGTGGATCGATCCATGCTTGACAGAATTATGAGACCGACGTTAATTAGGCATGCTCTTAATGATTGCCGGTGGAGCCGCGTTACCTGCGTACGTGTGGGAGTTGTCCTTCTGTTCCTTTTTTCCTGCATGCAGTTGTCGCTCGATTAAATGACATACGTTAGGCTGGTCACAATGGGGAGGAACTTAAGAGTAACATCACACACTCCAATACAACTTTGCTTATGTGGCACATATTTAATGAAGAGAGAGCTGCTTGTGGTAACTACTAGCTAAGTTATCGGAACATCACACACTCCAAGAAACAATGAGTCTATAACCTAATAAATACATCGTTGCATGACACTACATAGATGTTCCTACCCACTATGGAGATAGTAATATAGTCTAGGGAAGTGTGTAAGTTACTAGCTTATGTTCTTGCCCATTATGACCAGCCTTATGCATGCACTTACCAGACATTTATTCCCTCAATCCCGCACGGCCGTCGCTTGAGGGTCGAGGCTGCTTCGAAGGTCGCCGCCGCAGCGCGCCTCCACCACAGAGACCGTCGTAGGCGACTGGCACCGGAGGTAGGAGCGCTGCGTGCCTGCGCCGCCACCGCGGAGGTCGCCGGCGAGCAGCCGAGAACATGAAGCCGGAGCCGATGGCGAGGTGAACGGCGACGATGGTCGTGCGTGTGGCTCAACGAAGAGGTTGGAGACGATGATGACGTGGACGCCGCCGGTAGCTGCGCGCGGAGGCGCAGTCGACGGTGCCGAGGTCGGAGACGACAACGGGGCTGACGGCGCCGGTGGTCGTCCGTGGAGGTGCGGTGAGCTATGCGGAGGTCGGAGACAACGATGACCGTGCGTGGAGGTGCAGCCGGCTGTGCCAAGGTCGGATACGACGACGACTGTGCATGGAGGCGCAGTCGGCTGTGCCAAGGACGAAGACAACAACGGGGCGGATGGCGCTGGTGGTCGTCCGTGGAGGCGCAGTCGGTTTCTCGCTTTCACGCCGATTCAAGTGATCCGCTCATGCGGATGGGAGGTTAGCCAACCTGAAGGCTGAGAGTTCTCCTTGTACGTGCTTGGATGGATGTACGCTTTCCTTCTGTTTGCGATGCTTTGCTCGTCGTGCAGATGAACAGTACATGAAACGTGTTAAAACATGAAGATCAAACCAAATAGAGGGCACCAACAGGAATCGATGTGCCGCTGGTGGTAAAAGAAATAACCATCTACATCATGGCTCGATAGACGCCATGCCCCAAGGTGGGCGCCAACTGTCGTGGGAATGATTCCGACAATAAGAGAGGGGTAGGATAAAGGAGCATGATCTATCAAGATGCAAATGGGTGACACGGTGGTTTTAGCGGGTTCGGGCCTCTCACGGTGGAGATAACAACCCTACGTCTCGTGCTCCGGAGAGGCTTTGTTTTATTTGTATATGTATCTGGAGATTACAATGTATGAGAGAAGGGAACGGATCCCATGCCTGAGCTAAGTCCTGAGACTAATGATGAAAAGAGAGAGAGGTGGAAGAAAAGACCCCCTAGTCTAGTGGTGGGGGTGGCTTATATAGAGTGCGCCACCCCTCACCTCCTATGTTACAAAGAGGGCATGAATGCCATAATGCCAGCCCACTACGAAACCTCCAATATGAGGATGATGCTTCAACTGCCTTGTCGACTGTTTGGTCTTCACATATCCGAGTGGGTCGTATGGTCGAGTGATTGACTGCCATCCGAGTGGACGGTGCTTGGTTGAGTGGATGGTATGCTGCTTGAAATTTATCTGGACCCACATGTTGTGTGGACCCCATGCTTTATGATATTTCGACCCTTCATGGGCCTACCTGTTATGTGTATCCCCAACACCGATCGTGCCCTCCACAACCGACTAACGAGCGTCTGTCATCATCACTACATGGACACACTCTACCGCAACTCCGACTTCAAAGCAACCATGCAACCCACAGAAGAGCACCTCGGACATGCCGAGAAGATCCAACTATCGAAGCTCCTCTCGATGTCAGCATCGTTTCCAAACAAAAATCAGCGCCCTCGAAACGGCTACCTCAACAAACCATGCTGCCATGATGCCGCCATCCAACGGTCTTCAGGTTGTGGCCGGCTCCAAGACGATGCCCCCAAGGAGGAAGAAGTCGTGAAGACGCCTTCATCACCCAATCTCGAGGATATGAGGTTTCCCTCCGGAGCTAAGGCCATGGGGAGGGGGACAGCACACAACATCAACGCTTTCAAGAAAGAGCACGAAGCCCGCGGGTGTCACTATCGCTGGATCCGACAAGGCCTGGAAATAAGATTTCTCTTGGAGATGCTCAACCATCACCTGCTCACACCCCGCTGAAAGTGCACGTAGTCCCCATGTGTGGTTTTGGTAATTGATGACAAACCTAATGGACTAATGTTTGCATTGAGTTATACATTTGAAGGAAAGTCCCATTGACAATGCATGAAGAATACCGGATGAACTGAAGGATGTAATCCATCAATACAAACAAATGCATTGAGACTTGATAATGAATGACAATTCTTTATGAAGAAACAAATGCATCAAGAGACATATGAAAGTTTGTCTCATGGCTAATGCAATAAGAAGATTGAATGCATTCGAAATGAATGCCATCTACATTCATAGAGATTGAGATCAATGACTGAATCATGATGGATCAAGTTCTCAAAGGAGTGATTAAAGAGAAGAATTCCCATATGGCTTGAAGATTAGAAGCATGATGCTCTCATATGTTGAGTCATGTATGATTATGTCTTGAAGCAAGTAATTCAAGTGAAGAATTCATTTTACCTCTTAAGAGTTCAATATGACCTTCAAGACATCAAGATTAATCATGGAGCAAAGATAAGTGTGACCTAGATGAAGATCGATGATTGAATTCAAATATGGTTAACACACAAGCACAAATAATGTGACTCTCGTGGGCTTGGATCAAGATGAAAATTCCTATTATCCATGAGAGGATGACATTAAGTAATGGTGATCATGCTTAACAAGGGCAAGTTCAAGATAAGCATACCGAAGTATTACATGCTTGAAGCTTGTGGATGATCACATGATGGACATATGAAGATGGGATACAATGAAGTTCTCCCCGCGTGGCTTATGGGGGAGCTATTTGAAGTCTTCATGAAATGATCTGATCAAGCTTATGCTTTCATGTTAAGCCAAGAATAAATGTATACATTAAGCTCAAGTGGAATGCTCTAGTCAAAGGTATTAGTTCCTTTGGTTGTAGTTGCATGGATCAACGACCATCACAAAAGGTATATACCCAAGAATGGATTTCTAGGAGCTATCTAGTGCAGCCCTTTTATGTTTCTTGAGTTATAGGGATCCCGCACTATTAAGAGGGGATCAAAGGGGTTCATGATGGATTTGTTCAAGTCAACATCTTCTGTACACAATTCCACTCCTACCATACATTCCAAAGTAAAATCCCAAGCCAAAAAGGGTTCCACAAATCCTATGCTCAAACCTTTGCATTGACACCATCATCCATTTTGTTTTATATTGGTTAGTTCTCTATGTGAGGACCTGGAGCTTTTCATAGCTACAAAATGAGCCCAAGATCATCAAAATCAGAGTCCGTATGAAAAAGTTATGCATGTTTTACTTTCGGCACGCTGGCTGTTTTCTGTGGGGACGGAAGTTCCGGGCCAGTTCCGGGAAGAGTTCTGGGCTAAACCGAAAGTTTTCATACATCTGGCCGAAGGGAGCCCGGAAGTTCCGGGCCTTTCGGAGGTTCCGGGGGCCAGAAGTTTCAGGCATTCCCAGAAGTTCCGGGCTGCGTTTTTCTGAGCCTAACGGGCAGATTTGGTGGGGCACTATATAAGGTACCCTTCTTCCCCAACGAGGGTGAGCTTTTGGATATGATATTTCCCCATTCTTTTGAGCTCTATCCTCCTCCCCCAAGCCTAAAAACTCCAATCCATTTGGGGGGAAACTATCCCATGGATCTAGGGTTCATTTGTTGACCTCCTCCATTGTTCCTCTCCTCTCCCATCCCTCCATAGAATTAGTTGCTTTTGGTGGGATTTGAGACAGAGGGATTTGAGCCTTCTCGTGCTAGACCCCGAAGAGATTTGTGAGAGTTCTTGAGAGAGATTTCACCCCAAGCATACACCCACTCCTCCTCTCTCTTTTGACCAAAGCAATTTGTGATTTGAGCAAGTCTTGAGCATTTCCCCCTTGATCTTGTTACTCTTGGAGGTTGGAGACTCCTAGGCGGTAGGAGTGCTCCAGTGAGGAATCAACTTGTGATTTGTCCCCTGGAAAGTTTGTGAAGGTTTGTAGGCCGCCTCAAGGTCTACCACTAGTGGTTGGGAATCGCCTTCGTGGTGATATCTCAAGGAGAATAGGGTGAGCCTTCGTGGCGTTGGTGTGCCTTCGTGGTAACATCCACCTCTCCAAACGGTGACTATCTTCCCTCCAAGGAAGTGAACATCGGGATACATCCTCGTCTCCATGGATTTGGTTATCCCTAACCCTATCTCTACTTGTGGTTTACTTTGGTCTCTTGACCTTGCATTCACTATATATTGTTGTCCTCATTATATTGTGTTGTCTATTTCCTTGAAGAGATTATTTAGGCCTACACTTTATATCCCAAAATTCATACTTGCTACTATTGATATATCTTGTGTTTAGTGTGAATTGCTAACTTGTGTCATACACTTACATATCTTGTGATATTGCTCAAGTAAGTTTGTGTAACTTACTTGTGCTTGTTAGTATCCTTGTTGTGCTCACCTCATTTACATTATGTTGTTGGTGCACTTAGTTGAGCCTAGTATATTTAGGATTTGTGCTTGAAAAGTATCCACTTAGTTTATTTCCGCATTAGGATAAAGCCAAATCCGTAGAAGTTTTTAAAACGCCTATTCACCCCCCTCTAGGCGACATCGTGGTCCTTTCAATTGGTATTAGAGCTAGGTTTCTCCTTATTAGACTTTACTGCCTAGAGAGTATCGATGTCGACTAGTGATTTAGTACACAATGACACCTTCTATTTAGATGGCACAAATTATCATTTATGGAGAATTCTCATGCTTTGCCACTTTCGGGCCATGGGTCAAAATGCTTTGGGAATTGTTCTTGTAGGGATTTCTATTGCAAAGGGTGGTCCATCTCCGTCTATCAATGATATGCTTCTTGATTGTGAGGTTTCTCTTGCCATTCATCAAACTGTAACCTTTGAAGTGTTTAAGTCAATCTCAGCTTGTAAGTCAGCTCATGAGGCTTGGACTAAACTTGACGAAATATATGGTGGGTCCAATCTTGATGAAGATAATCGTCTTTGGGAGGAGTTAATGGATGATCTCTCCACATTTTTATATCATGATGAAGAACTTTCTATTGCTTCCACCTCCGATTACTTAGACACTTTCACATGTTCCACTTCACCAACATGTGGTGTGCCACAAAGTAATGACATGGTGAGTGAAGAAATATTTTGTGATGATATGTTTTCTCTCCCATGTTGCCATGATCGAAATGCTTTGGTTTCCTCTAGTTGTTCTATGACTAACCATGTAGAGGAAATCAAGAAAGATGAGGCACGCTTGATTGATAATGAACTCTCTTCTCCAAAAGAATCATCATCAACCCCTTTGGTTCACATGTGCCTCATGGCAAGAGGTAATTGTTGGGGAACGCAGTATTTCAAAAAAATTCCTACGATCACGCAATATCTATCTAGGAGATGCATAGCAACGAGAGGGGAGAGTGTGTCTACGTACCCTCGTAGACCGAAAGCGGAAGCGTTTAGTAACGCGGTTGATGTAGTCGAACGTCTTCGCGATTCAACCGATCCAAGTACCGAACGTACGACACCTCCGCGATCAGCACACGTTCAGGTCGGTGACGTCCCTCAAACTCTTGATCCAGTTGAGGCCGAGGGAGAGTTCCGTCAGCACGATGGCTGGTGACGGTGATGATGAATTTATTGACGCGGGGCTTCGCCTAAGCACTACGATGATATGACCGAGGTGTGTAACTGTGGAGGGGGGCACCACACACGGCTAATAGAAAATTTTGTGTGCCTTTGGGGTGCCCCCCTCCCACGTATATAAAGGGGGGAGGAGAGGTGACTGGCCCTAGGAGGGGGCGCGCCATGGGGGGAGTCCTACTTGGACTCCCAGTCCAAGTAGGATTCGGTCCCCCCCTTTCCTAGTCCAAGTAGGAGAAGAAGGGAAGGAGGAGGGCGTCTCCCCCTCCACTTGTACAATTCGGACTGGGCAAGGGGGCGCGCGCCACCTCTGGCCGGCCCTCTCTCTTCTCCACTAAGGCCCATTGTGGCACATTAACTTCCGGGGGTTTGGTAACCCCGTACTCCGAAACTTATCCGAAATGACCCGAACCATTCTGGTGTTTGAATGTAGCCTTCCAATGTATGAATCTTTATGTCTCGACCATTTCAAGACTCCTCGTCATGTTCGTGATCTCATACGGGACTCCGAACAAACTTCGGTTCATCAAAACACGAAACTCATAATACAAATCGTCATCAAACGTTAAGCGTGCGGACCCTACGGGTTCAAAAACTATGTAGACATGACCGAGACATATCTCCAGTCAATAACCAATAGCGGAACCTAGATGCTCATATTGGCTCCTACATATTCTACGAAGATCTTTATCATTCAAATCACATAACAACATACGTTGTTCCCTTCATCATCAGTATGTTACTTGCCCGAGATTCGATCGTCGGTATCATCATACCTAGTTCAATCTCATCACCGGCAAGTCTCTTTACTCGTTCCGTAATGCATCATCCCGTGGCTAACTCATTAGACACATTGCTTGCAAGGCTCATAGTGATATGTATTACCGAGAGGGCCCAGAGATACCTCTCCGATACACGGAGTGACAAATCCTAATCTTGATCTATGCCAACTCAACAAACACCATCGGAGACACCTGTAGAGCATCTTTATAATCACCCAGTTACGTTGTGACGTTTGATAGCACACAAGGTGTTCCTCCGGTATTCAGGAGTTGCATAATCTCATAGTCTGAGGAACATGTATAAGTCATGAACAAAGCAATAGCAGAAAAACTAAACGATCATTATGCTAAGCTAACGGATGGGTTTGTCCATCACATCATTCTCTAATGATGTGATCCTGTTCATCAAATGACAACACGTGTCTATGGCTAGGAAACTTAACCATCTTTGATTAACGAGCTAGTCAAGTAGAGGCATACTAGGGACACTCTGCTTGTCTATGTATCCACACATGTAATAAGTTCCGGTTAATACAATTCTAGCATGAATAATAAACATTTATCATGATATAAGGAAATATAAATAACAACTTTATTATTGCTTGCTTCACTTTGTGTTATGCAAATAACATCAATTTGTGCCATGTGCTTTGTGCCATGTGCCTTGCTATTATGACTAGGCTCAAGTTGTATAATAGTGGATTCACTTGTGGATATCATGTTCTTATCAATTACAACCTTTTTGTGTATGCGAGTTTCTTTGTGGATGCATATCATGCTGACTATTGGCCACTTAGAACCTTTTATACACAAGAAAGTTCATACCCATCTGTGGTATCATTTATTCCTTGTAGGCCACTTGGTTTGGTTCATTTTGACTCTTTGGTGGTTTCGGTAAGGGGTTGAAAGTGAGTGCTTGTATGCATTGCATATATCCCTGCACACTCATGTGTTTTGGATGTATTTTGGACCCATACTTGACATGATGATCACATTGGATATTCGTACTATATCTTGTCCAAAATATGTTCTTTGGATCTTTTGAATGTGTTTCCTCCCATGTCTAATCTTAATTTCATATCATAGTATCGTGTTGCATTCTAGATCCTAAATATGGTTTGAGCTCCTCAAATTTTTCAACATTGAATATGTGCATTTGATTTCACCCACATTTTTGTGATATGCACACATTAAGGAGGAACTCATACTATATTGATCTTCTAGATTTTTTTGTCCATTTTGTCATTTGTTGCCAATGGGGGAGAAGTTTAGAGGGTTTAAAGATAAGTATTTTTAGTGTGCTTGTTGTCATTCATGCTTACCTATCCTTGTTATATATGTGTGTTGCATGGATGAGTATTGTATATAGAGAAAACTTCACCTAGTTTATGTCAACCAATATATGCAATGACATTCAAAGTTCATTCACACATGCATATATTGTGGGGGAGTTTTCCCTCTATATTGTGGTTGTGCTATCATCAAATTCTTCTGTTTTGTTTGATGCTAGTACAACCGGTTTTGATAATCTCAAGTATCTTTGTGACACTTGATGTTGTCAAAACCACCTCAAGTATTCAATTTATCCTCGGATGAATTGCATACTTATTTTTAAAATTCAATATATAAACCCTCTTGTTGAGATTGTCATCAACTACCAAAATGGGGGAGATTGAAAGTGCACATAGTCCCCATGTGTGGTTTTGGTAACTGATGACAATCCTAATGGACTAATGTTTGCATTGACTTATACATTTGAAGGAAAGTCCCATTGACAATGCATTAAGTATAGTGGATGAATTGAAGGATGTAATCCATCAATACAAACATATGCATTGAGACTTGATAATGAATGTCAATTCCTATGAAGAAACAAAGGCATCAAGATACATATGAAAGTTAGTTTCATGGATAATGCAATAAGCAGATTGAATGCATTCGAAATGCATACCATCTACATTCATCGAGATTGAGATCAATGACTGAATCATGATGGATCAAGTTCTCAAGGGAATAATTAAAGAGAAGAATTCCCATATGGCTTGAAGATTAGAAGCATGATGCTCTCATATGTTGAGTCATGTATGATTATGTCTTGAAGCAAGTAATTCAAGTGAAGAATTCATTTTACCTCTTAAGAGTTTAATATGGCCTTCAAGACATCAAGATTAATCATGGAGCAAAGATAAGTGTGACCTAGATGAAGATCGAAGATTGAATTCAAATATGGTCAACACACATGCACAAATAATGTGACTCTCATGGGCTTGCATCAAGATGAAGATTCCTATTATCAATGAGAGGATGACATCAAGTAATGATGATCATGCTTAACAAGGGCAAGTTCAAGATAAGCATCCCGAAGTATTACATGTTTGAAGCTTGTGGATGATCACATGATGGACATATGAAGATGGGATACAATGAAGTTCTCCCCGCGTGGCTTATGGGGGAGCTATCTGAAGTCTTCATCAAACGATCTGATCAAGCTTATGCTTTCATCTTAAGCCAAGAATAAATGTCAATATTAAGCTCAAGTGGAATGCTCTAGTCAAAGGTATTAGTTCCTTTGGTTGTAGTTGCATGGATCAACGACCATCACAAAAGGTATATACCCAAGAATGGATTTCTAGGGGCTATCTAGTTTAGCCCTTTAATGTTTCTTGAGTTATAGGGATCCCGAACTATTAAGTGGGGATCAAAGGGGTTCATGATGGATTTTCTTAAGTCAACATATTCTATACACAATTCCACTACTATCATACATTCCAAAGTAAAATCCCAAGCCAAAAAGGTTTCCACAAATTCTATGCTCAAACCTTTGCATTGAC
Organism: Aegilops longissima; assembly: GCA_021605205.1. Classification (NCBI taxonomy): domain Eukaryota; kingdom Viridiplantae; phylum Streptophyta; class Magnoliopsida; order Poales; family Poaceae; genus Aegilops; species Aegilops longissima. The sequence continues at coordinate 140,611,459 of CM038677.1, read as the reverse complement.
ACCATCATCCATTTTGTTTAATATCGGTTAGTTCTCTATGTGAGGACATGGAGCTTTTCAATAGCTACAAAACGAGCCCAAGATCATCAAAATCGGAGTTCGTATGAAAAAGTTATGCATGTTTTAGTTTCGGCATGCTGGCTGTTTTCTGTGGGGACGGAAGTTCCTGGCAGGCCAGAAGTTCTGGGCAGGTTGTGGGAAGAGTTCTGAGCTAAACCAAACTTTTCCATACATCTGGTCGAAGGGAGCCCCGAAGTTCCGGGTGAGGGAGTCCTGGACTAGGGGGTGTCCGGATAGCCGAACTATCACCGTTGGCCGGACTCATAGACTATGAAGATACAAGATTGAAGACTTCGTCCCGTGTCCGGATGGGACTTTCCTTGGCGATATGGATATGTAGATCTCCTACCATTGTAACCGACTCTGTGTAACCCTAACCCTATCCAGTGTCTATATAAACCGGAGGGTTTTAGTCCGTAAGACCGAACACCATCATACCATAGGCTAGCTTCTAGGGTTTAGCCTCTCTGATCTCGTGGTAGATCTACTCTTGTACTACCCATATCATCAATATTAATCAAGCAGGAGTAGGGTATTACCTCCATCTAGAGGGCCCGAACCTGGGTAAAAACATCGTGTCCCTTGTCTCATGTTACCATCCGCCTAGACGCACAGTTCGGGACCCCTACCGAGATCCGCCGGTTTGACACCGACATTGGTGCTTTCATTGAGAGTTCCTCTGTGTCGTCACCTATAGGCCCGATGGCTCCTTCAATCATCAGCAACGACGCAGTCCAGGGTGAGACTTTTCTCCTCGGACAGATCTTCGTATTCGGCGGCTTTGCACTGCGGGCCAATTCGCTAGGCCATCTGGAGCAGATCGAAAGCTACGCCCTTGGTCATCAGGTTAGATTTGGAAGCTTGAACTATACGGCCGATGTCCGCGGAGACTTGATCTTCGACGGATTCGAGCCACAGCCAAGTGTGCCGCATTGTCTCGATGGGCACGATCTAGCTCTGCCGTCGAACAGTGCCCTGGAGGCCGCACCAGCGTCCGCTCCGACCCTTAGCTCGGAGCCGACTCCCCCGATCGAGGACGAGTGGTTGGACACCGCCTCGGGGACTACAATCTTTATGGTGATTGAGCCGAACTCCATCCCATTCCTTTGCGAAGACCGTGACTCCAAGGCGCCGGACTCCTCTCCGGACTCCGAACCCTCCGCGCCCCTGCCAATCGAATCCGATTGGGCGCCGGACATGGAGTTCACTGCCGCGGACATCTTTCAGCACTCGCCCTTATGCGGCATCCTGAATTCACTAAAGTCTCTCTCTTTATCAGGAGAGCCCTGGCCGGACTACGGTCAGGAAGGTTGGGATGCGGACGACGAAGAAATTCAACGCCCACCCACCACCCACTTTGTAGCCACTGTCGAAAGCTTAAACGACGTGCTCGATTTCGACTCCGAAGACATCGATGGTATGGACAACGATGTAGGAGACAACAATGAACCAGGACCTATAGGGTACTGGACAACCACCTCATCCCATGATGTATACATGGTGGATACACCTAAAGGAAGTGACGACGAGGAACAACGGGACACTACGAAGGATAAATCCCTCGAAAAGCAGTCAAAACGGCAACGTAAACGCCGCACCAAGTCCCGCCTCGACAAATACCCAGCCATAGAGCAGGGCAAACCGGTGGACGACGAACATGCTATCGAGCAACCGTCCTAATAGGACAACTTGGATAAACAACCCGTCCCCGGCGAAGATAACAGTCCGGATGATCTCACACCGGACAAATTGTTGGAGCAGAAGAACCTCCACAGAAGGCTCGTCGCCATTGTGCGTAGCCTGAAAAAGCAAAAGCGGAAGCTCAAAACAGCGGAAGATGCACTCAGAATCAGATGGAGCAAAGTACTCAACACCGCAGACAAATACGGCGACAGTCGCCGAACAAAGAGCTACCCAAAGAGAAAACTACTGCCCGAATTTGATGAGGAGGCCATAGAGCCCCCACAATCAAAAAGCAAGAAGGCCACTTGGTCGGATGGACGACCCCACGGCAAACAAAGAGCGGCAAATGGCGCCACACACAAGCCGGTACGCGATCCGCATAAGGATTCACATCAAAAGAATGGCCCAGTTAGGTCCATCTATGGGCCGAGAAAGCAAGCTCTTCAAAGCAATGCAACACGCCAAATATCCGAACATCACGGCACACCCAAATATAGGGGTGCCGCACACCCCCTGTGTTTCACCAATGAGGTGTTGGATCACGAATTCCCAGCGGGATTCAAACCCATAAAGATAGAGGCATACGACGGAACAACAGACCCTGGAGTATGGATTGAGGATTACATCCTCCACATACACATGGCTAGAGGAGATGATCTCCACGCCATAAAATACTTACCCCTCAAGCTCAAAGGGCCAGCCCGGCATTGGCTCAAAAGCCTCCTTGAAAATACCATTGGAAGTTGGGAAGAGCTCGAGGATGCTTTTCGGGCAAACTTTCAAGGGACTTATGTCCGTCCTCTGGATGCAGACGATTTAAGTCATATAACTCAACAACCCGGAGAGTCAGCCCGCAAATTCTGGAACAGGTTCCTCACCAAAAAGAACCAAATAGTCGACTGTCCGGACGCCGAAGCCTTAGCAGCTTTCAAACACAACGTCCGAGACGAATGGCTCGCAAGACACCTTGGCCAGGAGAAGCCGAGAACCATGGCTGCATTAACAAGCCTCATGACCCACTTTTGCGCGGGAGAGGATAGTTGGCTGGCAAGATGCAGTACCAGCGACCCAAGTACATCCGAAGTAAGGGATGGAAATGGAAAACCACGACGTAGCAAGGACGAGTGCCTGACAAAGGGAGACAACCCGAAGAGCACGGTAGTAAACGCCAGATTCAAAAGCTCCCGGCAGAATCATAAGAAAATGCCCCTCAAGGACAACAGCAAAGAGCTATCCAACCTAAACAAAATCTTGGACAAAATATGCCAAATCCGTAGTACTCCTGGGAAGCCTGCAAACCATACCCACAGAGATTGTTGGGTCTTCAAGCAGTCCGGCAAACTCAATGCCGAACACAAGGGGCTCGACACACCAAGCGAGGACGATGACGAACCCCACAAGCAGAGCACCGGAAAACAAAAGAATTTCCCACAAGAGGTTAAAACAGTGAACTCACTTCACGTGATAAAAGGGAAAAACAGAGCGGCGCCCACTAAAATGCGCGCCGCACAGACTACCCTAGCGGAGTACCAACACTGGTTGTCAAAACCAATCACCTTCGACCATCAGGACTACTCCGAAAGTATCCGGAACGCAGGATGGACTGCCTTGATATTGGATCCTATAATCGACGGATTCTAATTTACACAAGTCCTCATGGATGGCGGCAGTGACATAAACCTGATATATCAGGACACAATCCGCATGATGGGGATAGACCCAACCAAAATTAGCCATAGCAACACTTCCTTTAAAGGAATAATGCCAGGCACATATGCCCATTGTACGGGCTCCCTAACATTAGAAGTTATGTTCGGTTCATCCGACAACTTCCGTCGCGAAAAGTTAATATTCCATGTCGCCCCATTTAAAAGTAGCCATCAAGAACTATTGGGACGCGAAGCTTTCACCCACTTTAACGCAATCCCGCATTATGCATATCTTACACTTAAAATGCCCGGTCCACGAGGCATCATCTCATTAAAGGGAAACTCCGAGTATTCCTCGAATACGGAAAAATGTGAGACTGCCTTAACAGCCTCACACTAATACGGCTTTGCTGATCAAAGCATCTAAAGTAGGTCGTTCAGACCCCGGACACGGTTAGGCAAGTCCGGCATAAATAAACAAGGGGCTTACTAGCCGTGTAACCCCTTACAAGGGGCTCCACGCATGTACAACAAGAGACAATAGAGCTCAATTTTATTCATTTTTTGAATCGTACTCTGTTTATTTCAAATTACAGTTTTCGCAGACGATCTTTTTCAACTAAGTTCCTCTCTTTTTACAGATGAACGCGTGCTATACCCGCCCAGATACGGCACAACGGAGACACAGGCGCAGACGTGCAGCAGGGACCCGTTGCAAGGATTCTTTTCAGATTAAGACCCTGCGTAAACCTTTCTCACTGTCTCTTGTTGTTATTCATCCCCCGGTCTCTTGTTATAACCAAGGAGGAGGCTGGCGTTTTGGCATCGGCCGCGTCAGAATTTTGCACGCACGGACACCGGGGCTTGTTATCAAGGGCATTGTTCAGCCCACTTTATAAAAGACCGAATACCTTAGGGAGTGTTGGCGTCTCGAGTTAGGCCTTATATGCATCAGCTCAATCATGTCTTTGGTAAAATGTTGGGTTTGCCCGGCCCGTGTTTTGCTGCCTTATGTTCCGTTCTATCGGCTAACGCGGCACCGGAGAACTATCGCGACAGTGCCCGGCTCGCCAAAGCGAGCACCTCGAAGAGAGAAAGCCAAAACTGACTGTCATGATATAGCGAGAGACTGGTCAACCACTCGATGACCCACCGAATGTTTAGAATTCCTCCAGATTAACGAAGGACCGTTTCCGGTCAGCAGACACGCACCCGAATTCGGGAGAGTGCGGTGCCTCGAGGGCTATATAGTAGCCCCACCATCGAACTCCTATGGCTAAGTGAAAGTGATAAAGCATTATAGTCCGTTGCCTAGTTTGCTACGCTACCACCTCCTTAATAGGACCAAGACGTTGATTAGTGTGAAAAGCGCCTTCTTTGCAAACACCCCGCACTATGCGTGGGGCTCAAGGCTTAAGACTGCCATCTTTCAAGTTATATATACATATACATCAACGGCCGACAGGAGTAGTTTACTACTTGAACGCACAAGTATAAAAATCTCTTATATTATATAGAAACGTTGTTTCATAAGTTACACATGTCATTCAAACATAACATCCTTCGAGCATGCGTCTCTATTAAACAAGCGCCGGAAGAACTTCCTCAAAATAGCGCCGACCGGTACTCGGCTTCCGTCTCGAATCTGGGACCTTAACGTCGATGGCCTTCATTTCTGCCCAAGATGTCTTGACACGGGCAAGAGCCATCCGCGCACCCTCAATGCACGCCGACCGCTTCATTGCGCCGACACGGTACCTCACCAAGGAACTGCTGCACTAAGCCAAAATAACTCTTTGGCCGAGGTTTCCCGCCACAAATGAGTCACGACATGCTTCATGGCAAGTCCGGACAATCGATTCAGCTCGCCCATTCGCCAACCGATCGGTTAACGGAAGAGGACGCGACTATGGAATCTGCGGCCAAAACAGCTCTTCCTTCGTGCCCTTTCGCCTTGGAAGTGCTCGATCGCGTCCGCGGCTTTTCGCCGCTAAATCCAGATAAGCATCCTCTCAACTCCACAACCGGTCCAAGCGAGCATACCGGATCCGTGAACTTCCTCCGCAGCGTAAAAGGCTTTCCAAAGCAGCAACATCCACACCGACGCAGCTCCTCCTTTGCAGCTCTCATTGCGGAGCGGCATCCTTGGCTTTGGTGGTGGCCTTTTCAGGTCCTCTTGCTCCGCTTGACGTTTTTTTCAAGAACCCCGCAGCGGTCGGCAGCATTCTTCAACTTTATGGCCATATCGGCCATTTCCTCTTGCTTGGCGGTGAGCAGCCCGTTCGGCTTTTAACTCTTCGGCCGCCCTTAAAGCGGCCGCATTACTATTTCTGGCTTGCTCTTTAGCTCGGACGAGTTCCGCCCGCAGCTCCTCTACAGCAGCGGCACCACCTGCATTAAGCATACAAGTAGTAAGCCACGGGCATCAAGCTCCCTTACCAGGCGTCTGTGAAGAAGTCGCATACTTTGTGACTCGTCAAACCGCTTATTGACAAGCGCGATGTCCGCATCCGCCTCGTCAAGTTGCCGCTTTAGTTCGGCAAATTCATCAGTCCGGCTGGCCACCGGACGCCCCGCCACCTATTTAGGAGCGGCGATATGTTATAACTGAGATTATGATCCTCGGCAGGCTGTCAATTTTGACAACATACCGAGTCTCAGGGGCTACTATCTATACAAGGCGCATTCCATATGCATAACTGTTATAAGGTACATCATTTTTGCGTACCTCGAACCCCGTCAGTAAGCTTCTGACGGCTTCATGCAATCCGCTCTCAGCGGATGCAATTCTTTCAATCACCATACCCATTAGCGCACGGTGATCTTCGAGATAGCCGCCGCCCGAGCAGATCCTTGAGTTCCTCCGATCAAGACGCCGATTGGCGCGGACCTTCCGCCCCGCCCGGACTCGGGAAACCCTCCGCGATGACACCTCGTGGTCGTCCGCCTCGCATGAAGGTGCGTCGGTGGAGGCGTTCGCTCTCCATCATCTCCGGAAGAAGATCCTCAAGACGAGCTCACGAGAAGGGCTGAGATCCGAACTACAAGGTACAATTTCGGTTATCTTCAGAAATAAATACTGGGATGTTCTTTATTCACAGGACCCCTTCTTTTTACTTACGGCTCGCTGGAGGGCTGATCCCCTTGGGGAAATAGTGCGGCTGGGATACTTCCCGGCGCCGGACTTTCTAACGAAGACTTCTTTCCCCGTTTTGAGGCCTTGGCTTCCGGATCTTCCGAAGCGGTCCTATTCTCTCCTTGGAGGGTGGGACTTCTGATCCCTCCTTCCTCGAAAGCCTCCTTCGTGGAGGCAGTTGCTTCCCTGCTCCCCCCTTTGCCTTCTTTAAAAGGCGCGGCCTTCAACATCTTGGTCAGCATGGGATCCGACGTGGTCTCTGGGAGGGGAGCCGGACACCTTATTAACTTTGCCTTGGCTATCCACTCCTGTTCAAGAAACGGCTCCCTTATAGGGCATATATATGATAAATGAATGAACAGCCTGTCCGTTCTGAGGTTACTTACTTGAGTATCCGGGTGATTGCAGCTTAGACCTGCGTCCTCGGTCAAGTCCGGACACTTCTCTTGTGATCCAAGAACAGTTTGTACATCTGCTTGGCGTCGCGCCCATAAAATGTTGGAGAGCTCGTGGTCCCTCCGGATTAAACTCCCACAGACGGAGGGGCGACGCAGGCAGGCGGCGCCGAATCAGCATAACCTGCGCCGCCACGACCAGATTGATCTCTTTCTTGGAGGTCTCGAACACGGCCCCGCAACAGAGGAACGCCCTTGACGGCCCCAGCCGAGCCCCGGTTGACCCATGATGCCAGCCGCTATGGTGGACCTGAGCGAAAGGCGGGTGGCGCCACCCATTTGGTGCCCCTAGGAGCGGTGATATAAAACCACTCCCGTTGCCACAAACCAAGCTCCTCTTGAAAAGAGCCCTCGGCCACGGAGCATCAGACACTTGCTTATGACCACCCCTCCGACTCTGCTTGTTGCCCCTCGATCATCTTCGGCTCCACCTTGAAGGTCTTGAGCCACAATCCAAAGTGAGGGGTAATATGGAGGAAGGCTTCACATACGACAATGAATGACGAGATATGGAGGATGGACTCCGGATTCAAGTCATGGAAATCCAGCCCATAATAAAACATGAGCCCCCGCACAAAGGGATCCGTCGGGAAGCCTAAACCCCGAAGGAAGTGAGACACGAACACCACGCTCTCACCGTGCTCGTGAGTGGGAATGACCTGCCCTGGAGCAGGCAGCCTATGCGAAATCTCGCCGGTTAGATACCTGGCGTCTCACAGCTTTAGCACATCTTCTTCTATGACGGAAGAAGACATCCATCGGCCGAGTTGGTCGGAGCCGGACATTGTCGAAGGTCCGAAGCGCCTAAATCTGAAGCTTTGGGTGTTAGAACTCGAAGCGCGAGGCGAACTCGATGGAGGGTGGAAAAAAGAAGAGGGTCTTGGTCTCATTATAAAGAGATTGAATACCAAGAGCCCTCCCCGTGGTCGATTGGGACTCGCCTTCGATAGAGGAGGCGTGCCAACGGGCACGGTTGGGTTACCCACATCCGTATTGATGAGAATCCCGGAATAAGGGGGCATGATCTACGCTTTGATAAGACGTGCCAAGGAAACCGCCTCGCTAAACGCACTGAGGTGGACAGTAAAAAAACGATTCGAATAAAGGCCTGACCGTGGTGTGACGTCACGCCGCGGAATACGTCAGCAGATCTGTGCAAAGGTTATTCTCTCTATGGTAGTATGTGGAACTTGTTTTGCAGAGCCGGACACTATCCTTGTGTTCAAAATCTTCTATGAAGTATTCGGAAGAGGAACCCGCCTTGCAATGCCGAAGACAATATGCGCGCCGGACTCATCGTCATTGAAGCCTGGTTCAGGGGCTACCGAGGAGTCCCGACTAGGGGTGTCCGGATAGCGAACTATCACCGCTGGCGGACTCCTAGACTATGAAGATACAAGATTGAAGACTTCGTCTCGTGTCCGGATGGGACTTTCCTTGGCGTGGAAGGCAAGCTTGGCGATACGGATATGTAGATCTCCTACCATTGTAACCGACTCTGTGTAACCCTAACCCTATCCGGTGTCTATATAAACCGGAGGGTTTTAGTCCGTAGGACGAACAACAATCATACCATAGGCTAGCTGCTAGGGTTTAGCCTCTCTGATCTCGTGGTAGATCTACTCTTGTACTACCCATATCATCAATATTAATCTAGCAGGAGTAGGGTATTACCTCCATCGAGAGGGCCCGAACCTGGGTAAAAACATCGTGTCCCTTGTCTTCTGTTACCATCCGCCTAGATGCACAGTTCGGGACCCCCTACCCGAGATCCGCCGGTTTTGACACCGACACCGGGCCTTTCGGAGGTTCCGGGGGCCAGAAGTTCCAGGTGTTCCTAGAAGTTCCGGGCTGCGTTTTTCTGAGCCTAATGGGCAGATTTGATGGGACACTATATAAGGTACCCTTCTTCCCCAATGAGGGTGAGCTTTTGGATCTGAGATTTCCCCATTCTTTTGAGCTCTATCCTCCTCCCCCAAGCCTAAAAACTCCAATCCATTTGGGGGAAAAATATCCCATGGATATAGGGTTCATTTGTTGACCTCCTCCATCGTTCCTCTCCTCTCCCATCCCTCCATAGCATAAGTTGCTTTTGGTGGGATTTGAGAGAGAGGGATTTGAGCCTTCTCGTGCTAGACTCCGAAGAGATTTGTGAGAGTTCTTGAGAGAGATTTCATCCAAGCATACACCCACTCCTCCTCTCTCTTTTGACCAAAGCAATTTGTGATTTGAGCAAGTCTTGAGCATTTCCCCTTGATCTTGATACTCTAGGAGGTTGGAGACTCCTAGGCGGTAGGAGTGCTCCGGTGAGGAATCAACTTGTGATTTGTCCCCTGGAAAGTTTGTGAAGGTTTGGAGGCCACCTCAAGGTCTACCACTAGTGGTTGGGAATCGCCTTCATTGTGATATCTCAAGGAGAATAGGGTGAGCCTTCGTGGCGTTGGTGTGCCTTTGTGGTAACATCCACCTCTACAAACGGTGACTATCTTCCCTCCAAGGAAGTGAACATCGGGATACATCCTCGTCTCCGTGGCTTTGCTTATCCCTAACCCTATCTCCTTACTTGTGGTTTACTGTGGTCTCTTGACCTTGCATTCACTATATATTGTTGTCCTCATTATATTGTGTTGTCTATTTCCTTGAAGATATTATTTAGGCCTACACTTTATATCCCAAAATTCATACTTGCTACTATTGATATATCTTGTGTTTAGTGTGAATTGCTAACTTGTGTCATACACTTACATATCTTGTGATATTGCTCAAGTAAGTTTGTGTAACTTGTGCTTGTTAGTGTCCTTGTTGTGCTCACCTCATTTACATTAAGTTGTTGGTGCACTTAGTTGAGCCTAGTATATTTAGGATTTGTGCTTGAAAATTATCCACTTAGTTTATTTCCGCATTAGGATAAAGCCAAATCCGTAGAAATTTTTAAAACACCTATTCACCCCCCCTCTAGGCGACATCATGGTCCTTTCACCCGCGAAGCCAACAATCACCATCCTGCTGAGGTCGAGCGTGAACTGGCTTGGACTCCTCGGTCTCCTTAGTGTCATCATCCTCGGGGTCATCCATTTCCTCATCCTCACTGTAAGCTGCAGTGCTCTCGAAGATTGGGGTTGCTACTCCTTGAGTTTGCATTGATTTTTCTCTTGAAGAGGAAAGGGTGATGCAGCAAAGTAGAGATAAGTATTTCTCTCAGTTAAGAACCAAGGTATCAATCCAGTAGGAGGCACAAGCAAGTCTCCAATATATGCACCTGCTCAAACTAACAAACACTTGTACACAACGCAAAAAAGGGGTTGTCAATCCCTTCATGGTCATGAACAAGAGTGACATCTGATAAAGATAGGTATAAAAAGATAAATAAAAAAGCAAAATAAATTAAATATAAATAAAGTACGATAAAGTATTGTAGGATTTTTTGGTTTACAGATCTGAAAATATAAGATGGAAAATAGATCCGGGTGAGGGAGTCCTGGATTAGGGGGTACTCGGGTGTCTGGGCTATTCGATATGGGCCGGACTGATGGGCCGTGAAGATACAAAGCAGAAGGCTTTCCCCCGTGTCCGGGTAGGACTCTCCTATGCGTGGATGGCAAGATTGGTGTCCGGATATGTAATTTCCTTCCTCCATAAACCGACTCTGTACAACCCTAGGCCCCTCCCGTGTGTATATAAACCGGAGGGTTTAGTCTGTAGAGGCTATCAAAATTCTCATAGGCTAGACAACTAGGGTTTAGCCATTACGATCTCGAGGTAGATGAACTATTTTAACCCCTGTACTCATCAAATATAATCAAGTAGGACGTAGGGTTTTACCTCCATTAAGAGGGCCCGAACCTGGGTAAACATCGTGTTCCCTTTGTCCCTTGTTACCTTCGATCCTCAGATGCACAGTTCGGGACCCCCTACCCGAGATCGACCGGTTTTGACACCGACATTGGTGCTTTCATTGAGAGTTCCATTGTGTTGTCGATAGAAGGATCGATGGCTCGCCTTGTCATCAATGACGATATAACTTCTGGAAGGACCCTAACTCCAGGACAGGTCCTCCAGCTCGACAGTTTTACTATGGGGGCTCGCTGGGACGTTAAGCCAACGGCGACCCCCACAATCGCTAAACATCATCTCCGCATCGGCCTCGAACACTCCGAAAAGATGGATCTGGCAGATATCTCGTCCTTGAACGAGCTGCTAGATCGCATCGCCGCCCTAGGGCTTGCAACCGACTATGATTGGATCGGGCTTAAACCCGATCAGAGGGAAATCAAGTCCACACCGATCACCCATTTGGTAGCAGTCGTTGAGGAACGAGCCAAGAACGCTTCTTCCCCTAAGTTAAAAACCAGTTATGTTCGGATTTCCGAGCCCATCGAGCCAGATAACCATCCTTGGGAAGAGACTTCATGTCCTCCAAACTCAGGATCAGGCATTGAGCCCGGAAGTCACCTGGACCTTCCTGGTCCTGAACTGGTGACCTCAGAGATTCTTCAAGCTCCGGATTCCATCTTGGGTCAGGATTCGGGTTTTGGCCCGCCCACCCACCACAATCAATATTCCCCAAGTAATTCAGGCCCTCCAGACATATGTGACCTAATGTATGTACGGCAACAACCTCAGGAAACTATCCATCACTTTTGGGCCAAATTCCTCCTTGTTAAAAACAAGATTAAAGATTGTTGCGATGATGACGCGGTATCGGTTTATTGTCGTAACTGTACTGACGAGCGAATTCTCAACGCCCTCAACCGCCGCCGCATACAACACTTTATAGAATTGGCACACATAGTACAGAAGTATTGCATGATGGAAAGCACATGGACGGCCCAGACAGCCCGGTGGGAACCCCCTGCCTTTAAGCAGCCCACTGTACGGGCAAAATGGATGCACCCTTACGAGGCAACCGACGACAAGCCCCGTCAGATACATACGACACCGAGCACCGAACCAACGCACAGCCTTCAGGCATGTTGGGTACCCCGACAAGTGGCTAAGAGCGGTGAGGCTATCCTCACCAGTACTACTCCAGAAAAGCATTCTTAGGAGGATGACGATCTCAATGTCTTTACGGTCTTGGAGACCTTCTCTTCGAATAATCGGCACAAAAGGGCGTTCCGCGACCTCGCGGAAGTCAACCAAGTAACCGCAATGAACCCTTGGATTGACACGACCATAACTTTCGTTGTCACCGACGAACCAAGGGCCCGATCGATCCGAGCACTTGTAGCCTTGGTCTTAAACCCAATTGTGGATGGCTTTCGACTCACAAAAGTGCTCATGGACGGCGACAGCGGACTTAACCTCATATACGAGGATACGCTCGATAAAATGCAAATTGACAAAAGCCAAATCGAGCTAAGCAATACCACCTTTCGAGGCATCATCCCCAGTCGAGAAGCACGATGCTCGGGGAAAATCAAACTCAATGTAGTATTCAGCACGCCTGAGAACTATAGGTCCGAAGAGTTGCTCTTCCATGTGGCACCTTTCAATAGCGGATATCACACCCTCTTGGGGCGGGACGCCTTCGCATGCTTCCAAGCCATACCCCATTACGAGTACATGAAGCTTAAAATGTCAGGGCCCAACGGAGTGATCACTATCACTAGTGATCCGGATATAGCACTCAGTGCCGAAAACAAAATTGCATCCTTGGCCCTCGAGGCACTATCCGAGGCCCTCACGGCCGAAGAGCTAACCACCCTACGTTCCATAGTGCACAAAGACGATGTGATCCTCGACAAGAGGCCAATATCCACCTCTTTCAAACCAGCAGATGAAATAGTCAAATTTCAAGTGCACTCGACGAATCCTAACAAAACAGCATCCATTGGAGCACAACTGGATCCGATGGTCAACACCGCCCTACGAGCGTTCCTGCGCGAAAATTGGGACATCTTTGCCTGGCACCCTTCGGACATGCCCGGGATCCCACACAGACTGGCCAAACACAGGCTCAATATAATAAAGGGGTTCAAACCCGTTAAGCAAGCGCCACGGCGATTTTCCAAACCCAAATGACAAGCTATGGGGGAGGAGCTAGTCAAACTACTCGAGGCCGGGTTCATTAGAGAAATCAAGCACCCGACTGGCTAGCCAACTTGGTCATGGTGCCGAAGAAGGATAAATCCTGGCGCCTTTGTGTCGATTTCAAAGACCTCAATAAGGCTTGCCCTAAGGACCCCTTCCCACTGCCCCGCATTGACCAAATCATTGATGCAACCGCGGGACACGACTCATTGTGCTTCCTCGACGCCTACTCCGGGTACCATCGGATTAAGATGAAGGAGTCCGACCAGGCCGCAACAGCATTTATTACCATGTATGCGCCTTTTTGCTTCAACACTATGCCCTTCGGGCTCAAAAATGCTGGTGCCACTTACCAACGCATGATTCAAACATGTTTGGAAAAACAAATCGGCAAGACAGTGGAGGCATATGTGGACCATGTGGTCATCAAGACTAAACATGTTGAATAACTGGTGGACGATCTACGCCTCACATTTGACAACCTACGAACATATGACATACGGCTCAATCTGAAAAATGTGTCTTCAGTGTTCCAACAGGGAAACTGCTCGGGTTTATTGTTTCCAATAGAGGAATCGAAGCAAACCCAGCCAAAATCTGAGCCCGGTCACAATTGGCAACGCCAACAGACTTACAACAGGTCCAAAAACTAGCTGGGTGCATAGCAGCCTTAAGCTGCTTCATCTCCAGATTGGGAGAAAAGGCGCTACCACTTTATCGACTGCTCCGACCACTTTGAATGGACGGATGCGGCTACAGCCGGATTGGAGGAAATAAAAACTTTGTTAGCAGGCAACCCAATCCTAGCCGCACCAATTGTTGGTGAGCCTATGTTGCTCTACATATCTGCGACTCACCAGGTAGTGAGCGCCGTACTCGTCGTTGAATGAGAGGAAGAGGGACACAAATTCCCCATACAAAAACCAGTGTACTATGTATCGAAGGTCCTTACACCATGCAAATCTCGATACCCTCACTATCAGAAGATAGCCTATGCGGTCTTTATGGAATCCCGAAAGCTGCGACACTACTTTCAAGAGTGTTCGATCACGGTGGCATCTGAAGTACCACCCAGTGACATCATAAATAACCGGGATGCCACCGGCCGCATAGCCAAATGGGCCATCGAGCTCTTACCATTTGAAATAACATACAAGCCACGCCAAGCTATTAAATCTCAGGTGCTAGCCGACTTTGTCACCGAGTGGACAGAAGCTGAGCTCCCTAAAGAGTACATCACATACTCCAACTGGATCATGTACTTTGATGGCTCCAAAATGTTAGCCGGACTAGGGGTTAGTGTCATCTTGACATCCCCTACGGGGGACACCGTCTGCTACGTGTTACAAATCATGTATACGGACTCCAACAATGCAGCTGAATACGAGGCACTACTACATGGTCTCCGAATGGCTGTCTCCATGCACTGGTGCGCGTCGGTCCTAAACAAACGGTTTTTAACCCCTTTCCACGACGACATTTGGAACCGTCGCCAACTGAGTGTGGGCGGTATGGGGTCCTTCCCACACGACCCAGAAACCGTCGGGGATAGGGCCCCTACAGTACTCCTACTCGTTTCTGCTCGCATTGCCATCGGAGTCGGTATTTTGTGGTGCTACATTTACGATGTGCGGCCCATCACAAACGGTTCACTATTATAGAACGTGTATGATGTGCGGCCCATCACGAACGGTTCACCGTTAAGAAGATTAGCTAATCTTCGTATGAGTGTCGGACAGGATTACGAAATGTCGGACCGCTGTAACATCATCGTACACGACAGCTATCGCACACGCTATCCTGTGGTGCAACGTTTATGATGCATACTTCATCAGAAACAGTTCATGGTTGCGAATCATGTACGATAAAGGCAACTAACACAAACGTTTAGTTTTCCCGCACCGATTGTGATATTGTCTGACATCCCACACAGTTTGCAAACGGCAACTGTGTGCATGCTTGCACACGTTTCCTCTCTGTGAACCGTCTCGGATTATGGTGCATATCACAAACATTTGTGTTTTCCAACTGTGTGTGCCAAAACAACCTAGAGAGCGTAATTTCACCCTAATTTAATTGCTGCTTTTCCAAATTGTACCGGATTTGGATTTGAATTTGAATGTATGCTACAGCTTTATTCATATCCATCAGGTTCAAACAACCAATGCATTATTCGATTCATAGGTACATATGTTCAAGAATTACATAAGAACCAAATAAAGAATGAGGAACCATAGTTGTATACTTGTACTAATAAAGACGGTAAAGAAAGAGGCAAAATATATTCTGGTTGCTGAACAAGGTGAAGCGGAATGCCCATATTGTGGCCTCCTCCATGCAGAAGGCACACGCGACTCTAGTCCAACTCCTTGTGATGGCCGACCGCCCATCCTTCACGAACTTCATGAAAACATCTAGATAATCATCGTGTTCTGGTAGAAATACTTTAACCTTTGCATTCCCACCAATCATGTAGTTTGAGAGGTAATCTTGAGTAAACTGCTTTGGCAACCACTGCAAAGGAAAAAGATTCAGACATTGTCATCTAAAACAACTCATTATGGGCAGTAAAAAGAAGGCTGCAGAGTTCTTACTTACCATCCTGCAGTTCGCTGTTGTCTTGGATAAAGTGTAAACAAATAGTTTAATTGCCATCTTTGGACCCATCTTACTAACAATCTTTATCAGCTTCCTCACTTGATGCTGGTTCATCGATATCTCATTGCCCCATACGCAGAAAGGGTCGAAACGCGATCTTTACCAATGACATATGTACCTAAAAGCACCAAGTTAATATTAGAAGCTAAACAACAATTGCACAATGATGTAGTACAACACTCTTTTATAATATGTCTATATACATATGTATGTGGTAGTCCATTTGAAATCTCTAAAAATACAAATATTTAGGAACAGAGGGAGTATCTTATAACATCCAATATACTCACATATTAGATGAATTAACATCTTATATTATGGGCCGGAAGGAGTTTAGTTCATTCCTACAAATTATCTGCTGCTGTATCCACGGGTTACAGTTAGTTTGAGCTAGTTCGGGCTCAAATAGCCCTAAAGTATATCGAACCATGAGGGCTAGTTTGAGCTAGTTGCATCTATAACCCACCCAAAAAAAACTAGTATCCAACCCAAGAGGTGCTAATTGGAGCTAGTTCTCCTAGTGCATTTATTGTCAATCTAACCCTGCCATCCAAACAACTCCTTGGATGGAGTTAGTTCATGGTTAGTAATGAGCTAGAAACTAACTCTAACCTCTAGCTAAGTTAAGTATCCAAATAGGGATGTGTTGTTGCTGCTGCTGCTCTTCTACGTATATCTAGACATCATTAGAACATTAATATAACACTCTTCCTTGTTGCTATGTAGCCTAGGATTGCATATTTAGACATCAAGTATAGTGCATGTTGCTATGTAGCCTCAGATATATTGCATATGGCCCTAGTTAACCTAAGGAAAAATGGGTTGCAGATATATTCAGTTAAAAGTCCGATTCACCGATTAGTCCCTTATCACCACCGCCTATATGGTACCAAATCATCGATATCCCGAGCAAAGGAGCAGATATAAGCCATGGGATGAAACTAACCTCGATGGAAAACAACAGTCGTTCCCAAAATTGTCCTGTGTAGGTACATCAAGAAGCATGTTAAGCACAACAGGCTAAACATCAACCAAAATTACACATGGCAGACAAAATAATCTCCAGAAGATACCTTCGGTGTTCTGGTTTAAGCACGCTAATAAAGCAAAACAAGTGGAAAGGTGTGCTAACTGCAACATGCCAAACATTTAAGAACAAGCAAACATGGTCATTCAAACTGGTATTGTGCTGGTCTAAGTACACTGGTTATGGTTAAATAAAAATGGGAAGGCGTGTTAACTAGAAGATGCAGCAACCAAATGTAGTAATTCATAGTGGTATTGTTGAAACTGGTACTGATGAAATTGATCTGCACAGTTCATACTTGCACATATAGAACATCACGCCAGAATAAGCTCGAATAAACAAGGCATACTACTTAACAACCAAAGATAGCATTTGAAACTGAACATATGCTAACTACAAACAACCGAACAATCAAAAACTTAAAAGAGGCATATGCTAGCTATAACAGCTTAATAAAGAAGCAAATATATGCATTCCTATCGGTATGTTTAAAACTGGATTGATGAAATGTACTGCACAGTAAATAATTGCACATATAGAGCATCACATTGTGAACAACTGAAATAAACAAGTCATACTGCAAACAAACAGATATAGCAATTAAAACTGGACATATCTCACTACACTACAAAAGGGACTCGATAAAACAAATCATGGGTTTCCCCCTGTGAAGAGGCACGGCAAAACAAATCATGGGTTTCCTCACTTGTCACAGATGGGCTCGTTCCCGTGGGAAGAGCACGGACCCTGGATACGCTCCATGTTGTCCCAGATGGGCTCCTTCCCCTTGGAAGAGCACGGATATATATAGGGTGCCCTCCTGATGTCGCAGATGGGCGCTTTCCCCTTGGAAGAGCAGATGGGCTCTTTCCCCTTGGAAGAGCTGGAGAGGGTGCCCTCCTCGTGGTCATCGTCGATGAGGTCTGACTTGGAAGCTGTGTGAAAGGATTGATATAGTTGACTAGAGGGGGGGGGGGGAGTGAATAGGCAACTAACAATTTTTAGCTTTTCTTTACCAATTTAAACTTTGCATCAAAGTAGGTTGTCTAGATATGCAACTAGGTGAGCAACCTGTATGATGCAACAACAATAAGTAAACGAGCAAGCAAGGGAAGTAACACAAGATAAGCTTGCACGAGTAAAGGGATGAGATAACCAAGAGTGGAGTCGGTGAAGACGAGGATGTGTTACCGAAGTTCCTTCCCTTTGAGAGGAAGTACGTCTCCATTGGAGCAGTGTGGAGGCACAATGCTCCCCAAGAAGCCACTAGGGCCACCGTATTCTCCTCACACCCTCACACAATGCGAGATGCCGTGATTCCACTATTGGTGCCCTTGAAGGCAGTGACCAAACCTTTACAAACAATGTTGGGGCAATCTCCACAACTTAATTGGAGGCTCCCAACAACACCAGAAGCTTCACCACAATGGAGTATGCTCCGCGATGACCTCAACCGTCTAGGGAGCTCAAACACCCAAGAGTAACAAGATCCGCGAGGGATTAGTGGGGGGAATCAAATATCTCTTGGTGGATGTGTAGATCTAGGCCTTCTCAACCAATCCCTAGGAGATCAACAAGTTTGATCGGCTAGGGAGAGAGATCGGGCGAAAATGGAGCTTAGAGAAACAATGGAGCTTGGAGGTGGAAGAGGTAGTCAACTCGGAGAAGAAGACACCCCTTTTATAGTGAAAGAACAAATCCAACCGTTATCCACTTAACTAGCCCGCGAACATGGGGAGATAATACAGGATTTGCACAAAGGGAGATAAAAAGAACATGGGCAAACCCCACATCTAAAAAATATAGAAGGGCTCCCCCTAGATGTGTGCTAACTGGAGAAGTGCTTTGGACTGCACGTCACACATACTAGGATCAACACTCCCCCTGTCGTGGTTCTAAGACCGATAGTAGAATGGGGGGTAGGTATGAGGAGGCAAGATCCCATCTGTGGTGAAGTTGTACACACAAGATTTACGAGTTCAGGCCCTTCACAGTGGAAGTAATAGCCCTACGTCTCGGTGCCCGGAGGTGGTCGACTGGATTATATGTGTGTGGAGTTACAAGGGGTGCGAACCCTTGTCCCTGAGGAGGGGGGGGGGTGGCTTATATAGAGTTCGCCAGACCCCTCCCGCCCTCAGTTACATAGGGTTTAAGGTACAAATAGATGGGGCGTTTCTGGTAACGCCAGTAATAAAGTGACATAAATGTCCATTAAGTCTACAGAGTAATCGTCCGTCCGTTGCTATTCAGAGTGACTATAGGTCTCCTGTCTGTCGAGTGATTCCTGTTACGGTCGAGTGAACTTGAATCTTCCGAGTGGAATGCTTCTGGTCAAGTGGATGATGGTATCCCTTGAATGCTTCTGACTTTAGGGTAATGTCTTAGGGGAGGGCGTCTAGGTCATGCCTATGACCCAACCCTAGGTACATAGCTTCATCATTAGCCCCTGAATGGTTCAGGGTTCGAGTGGAGAAGGAGTTGAAAATACTTCCGACTCAATTTTTGCGCTTCGGATGCGTCTCGCTGGGGTCAATGAACAACATGGTGACTTCAACTTCTTTTTCAGTCGCCTTGATCCATTCTTAGTTCGTCGAGTGAACTTTTACTGCTAAGCTTCGAGTGTTGGTATGGGGAAAAAATCTTCAGTCTGACAGGTTGCTCTGCTGCTCGCGGATCTTGTGGGATTCAAATTTTCGGGAAGCGCGCGGGGCGGAGGAGGCCGCGGTAATCGGAGAAGATTAGGCAGGGGCGCCTCGATCCCCGCGCCACCTTTTTTGCCACGTACTATGTGGGAGACTGTTGCGGGATTTGATGGGATTGTCCGGGCCCACAAGTCAGTTCATAACCCACAAGTATAGGGGATCAATTGTAGCCTCTTTCGATAAGTAAGAGTGTCGAACCCAACGAGGAGCTAAAGGTAGAACAAATATTCCCTCAAGTTCTATCGACCACCGATACAACTCTATGCACACTTAACGTTTGCTTTACCTAGAACAAGTATGAAACTAGAAGTACTTTATAGGTGTTGTTGGATAGGTTTGCAAGATAATAAAGAGCACGAAAATAAAAAACTAGGGGCTGTTTAGATAAAGAAACAATAAAGTAAATATAGCGAGTGTGGAAAGGTGGTGGTAGGAGTTGCGAAATTGTCCCTAAGCAATTGACTACTTTACTAGACCGATAGCAAGTTTTATGTGGGAGAGGACACTGCTAGCATGTCATCCCTGACTTGGAATTCTATGCACTTATCATTGGAACTATTAGCAAGCGTCTGCAACTACTAACGTTCATTAAGGTGAAACCCAAATATAGCATTAAGATATATTGGTCCACCTTCAATCCCGTATGCATCAATTTCTATGCTAGGTTGAAGCTTCTGTCACTCTTGCCCTCCAATACATAGTCCTATCAACATACAACTAACCCTATGGTGTGATCCACGCACACGCTCATATGATGGGCACCAAAGGACAACAACATAACCACAAGCAAATTAAATCACTCATAGCAATTCATCAACCAGCGATAGGACAACGAAAATCTACTCAGACATCATAGGATGGCAACACATCATTGGATAATAATATGAAGAATAAAGCACCATGTTCAAGTAGAGGGTACAATGGGTTGCGGGAGAGTGGATTGCTGTAGATAGAGGGGGGAAGGTGATGGAGATGATGGTGAAGATGGTGGAGGTGTTGGTGAAGATCGTGGTGATGATGATGGTGGCCACGGCAACGTTCCGGCGCCATCGGAAGAGAGGGGGAGAGGGGCCCCCTTATTCTTTCTTCTTCTTCTTCTTCTTCTTCCTTGACCTCCTCCCTAGATGGGAGAAGGGTTTCCCCTCTGGTCCTTGGCCTCCATGGCATGGTAGGGGAGAGAGCCCCTCCGAGATTGGATCTGTCTCTCTATATCTCTCTATTTCTACGTTCTGGATTCCGCCTTTTCACCATTTCTTTTATAACCGGAGATCCGTAACTCCGATTGGACTGAATCTTGGACACGATCTCTATCCAGAAATTAGCTTTCTTGCGGCGAAAGAAGGGCTCCAACCGCCTTACGGGGTGGCCACGAGGGTCTAGGGCGTGCCCCCTGCCTCGTGGCCCCCTCGGGTATCGTATCGCGTTGATTCTTCTTCCCAGAAATCATAAATATTCCAAAAAAAATCTCCATCAGTTTTTATCCCGTTTGGACTCCATTTGATATGGATTTTCTGCGAAACAAGAAACATGCAACAAACAGAACTGCATTGGCAATCGGATCAATATGTTAGTCCCAAAAATAGTATAAAAAGTTGCCAAAAGTATATGAAAGTTTCATGATATTGGCATGGAACAATAAAAAATTATAGATACAACGGAGACGTATCAGCATCCCCAGGCTGAATTCCTGCTCGTCCTCAAGTAGGTAAATGATAAAAAGATAATTTTTGATGTAGAATGCTACCTAGCATAATCTTGATCATGTATCTAATCATGGTACGAATATTAAGACACGAGTGATTCAAAGCAATAGTCTATCATTTGACATTAAGACAAAATACTTCAAGCATACTAACCAAGCAATTATGTCTTATCAAAATAACATAGCCAAAGAA
Source organism: Aegilops longissima (assembly GCA_021605205.1). Lineage (NCBI taxonomy): Eukaryota > Viridiplantae > Streptophyta > Magnoliopsida > Poales > Poaceae > Aegilops > Aegilops longissima. Next base: position 140,590,161 of record CM038677.1, on the reverse strand, counting down.
AGCTCATCCCTACAAAATCATATAGTCTGGCTATGCTCCATCTTCACCACACAAAGCATTCAAATCATGCGCAACCCCGATGACAAGCCGAGCAATTGGTTCATACTTTTTAACGCGCTTCAGCCTTTTCAACCCTCACACAATACATGAGCGCAAGCCATGGATATAGCACTATAGGTGGAATAGAATATGATGATGGGGGTTGTGTGGAGAAGACAAAAAAGGAGAAAGTCTCACATCGACGCGGCTAATCAACGGGCTATGGAGATGCCCATCTATTGATGTCAATGTGAGGAGTAGGGATTGCCATGCAACGGATGCACTAGAGCTATAAGTGTATGAAAGCTCAAACTGAAACTAAGTGGGTGTGCATCCAACTTGCTTGCTCATGAAGACTTAGGGCATTTGAGGAAGCCCATCGTTGGAATATACAAGCCAAGTTCTATAATGAAAATTCCCACTATTATATGAAAGTGATAACTCAAGAGACTCTCTATATGAAGAACATGGTGCTACTTTGAAGCACAAGCGTGGTAAAAGGATAGTAACATTGCCCCTTTTTCTTCTTTTTTTCTTTTTTTTTTCTTTTTTTATTATTTTTGCGGGCTTCTTTGGCCCCCTTTTTTTATTTAAGCTTCTTTGGCCTCTTTTTTGGGGCAATGCTCTAATAATGATGATCATCACACTTTTATTTACTTACAACTCAATATTACAACTCAATATTACAACTCGATACTAGAACAAAGATATGACTCTATATGAATGCCTCCGGCGGTGTACCGGGATGTGCAATGATCTAGCGTAGCAATGACATCAAAAAACGGACAAGCCATGAAAACATCATGCTAGCTATCTTACGATCATGCAAAGCAATATGACAATAAACGCCAAGTCATGTATATGATGATGATGGAAGTTGCATGGCAATATATCTCGAATGGCTATGGAAATGCCATGATAGGTAGGTATGGTGGCTGTTTTGAGGAAGATATAATGAGGCTTATGTGTGATAGAGCGATCGTATCACGGGGTTTGATGTACCGTGAAGTTTGCACCAACTCTCGAGGTGAGAAAGGGTAATGCACTGCATCAAGAGGCTAGCAATGATGGAAGGGTGAGAGTGCGATAATCCATGACTCACATTAGTCATAAAGAACTCATATACTTATTGCCAAAGTTTATTAGCCCTCGAAGCAAAGTACTACTACGCATGCCCCTAGGGGGGTAGATTGGTAGGAAAAGACCATCGCTCGTCCCCGACCGCCACTCATAAGGAAGACAATTAATAAATACCTCATGCTCCGACTTCGTTACATAATGGTTCACCATACGTGCATGCTACGGGAATCACAAACCTCAACACAAGTATTTCTACTAATCCACAACTACCCACTAGCATGACTCTAATATCACCATCTTTATATCGCAAAACTATTGCAAGGAATCAAACATATCATATTCAGTGATCTACATGTTTTATGTAGGATTTTATGACTAACCATGTGAATGACCAATTCCTGTCATCTCTCTAAATATATATAAGTGAAGCAAGAGAGTTTAATTATTTCTACAAAAGATATGCCCATGCTCTAACAAATATAAGTGAAGCAAAAGAGAATTCTACAAATGGCGGTTTTCTATGTGAAGAGAAACAGGCAATCCAAACTTCAAATGATATAAGTGAAGCACATGAAGCATTCTATAAAGCCATACTCAAAGAATATAAGTGAAATGCAATGATCATTCTATAAATAAACCAAGGAATATCTCATACGAGCATGGTGCATAAAATAAAAAAGAAAACTAAATGCAAAAGACGCTCCAAGATTTGCACATATCGCATGAACGAAACGAATCCGAAAACATACCGATACTTATTGAAGAAAGAGGGGATGCCTTCCGGGGCATCCCCAAGCTTAGACGCTTGAGTCTCCTTGAATATTTACTTGGGGTGCCTTGGGCATCCCCAAGCTTGAGCTCTAACCTTGGGCATCCCCATGCAACGGATGCACTAGAGCTATAAGCATATGAAAGCTCGACAAAAGAAACTAAGTGGGTGTGCATCCAACTCGCTTGCTCATGAAGACCTAGGGCATTTTGTGGAAGCCCATCATTGAAATATACAAGCCAAGTTCTATAATGAAAAATTCCCACTAGTATATGAAAGTGACAAAATGAGAGACTCTCTATCATGAAGATCATGGTGCTACTTTGAAGCACAAGTGTGGTAAAAGGATAGTAACATTGTCCCTTCTCTCTTTTTCTCTCATTTTTTTATTTTTTTATTTGGGCCTTTTCTCTTTTTTTATGGCCTCTTTTTTTCTTTTTCTTTTATTTTTTTCATCCGGAGTCTCATCCCGACTTGTGGGGGAATCATAGTCTCCATCATCCTTTCCTCACTGGGACAATGCTCTAATAATGATGATCATCACACTTTTATTTACTTACAACTCAAGAATTACAACTCGATACTTGGAACAAAATATGACTTTATATAAATGCCTCCGGCGGTGTACCGGGATATGCAATGAATCAAGAGTGACATGTATGAAAGAATTATGAACGGTGGCTTTGCCAAAAATACGATGTCAACTACATGATCATGCAAAGGAATATGACAATGATGGAGCGTGTCATAATAAATGGAACGGTGGAAAGTTGCATGGGAATATATCTCGGAAGGGCTATGGAAATGCCATGATAGGTAGGTATGGTGGCTGTTTTGAGGAAGGATATGGTGGGTGTATGATACCGCTAAAGGTAAAAGTGTATTAGAGAGGCTAGCAATGGTGGAAGGATGGGGAAAGTGCGATAATCCATGGACTCAACATTAGTCATGAAGAACTCATATACTTATTGCAAAAATCTACAAGTTATCAAAGCAAAGTATTACGCATGTTCCTAGGGGATAGATTGGTAGGAAAATACCATCGTCATTCCCCGACCGCCACTCATAAGGAAGACAATCAATAAATAAATCATGCTCGACTTCATCACATAACGGTTCACCATACGTGAATGCTACGGAATCACAAACTTTAACACAAGCATCTCTCAAATTCACAACTACTCAACTAGCATGACTCTAATATCACCATCTTCATATCTCAAAACAATCATCAAGCATCAAACTTTCTTAGTATTCAACACACTCATAAGAATTCTTACAAATCTTGTATGCTTAGCATATTAGGATTATTTAAGAAAATTACCATGCTATTTAAGACTCTCAAAATAATATAAGTGAAGTATGAGAGTTCATCTATTTCTTCAAAATAAAACTACCACCATGCTCTAAAAGATATAAGTGAAGTACTAGAGCAAATGACAAACTACTCCGAAAGATATGAAGATCTTTGTATTTTATCCAAATAGCAAGCAAATCTAAAGAAAATGACATGACGCTCCAAGCAAAACACATATCATGTGGTGAATAAAAATATAGCTCCAAGTAAAGTTACCGATGAATGAAGACGAAAGAGGGGATGCCTTCCGGGGCATCCCCAAGCTTAGGCTCTTGGTTATCCTTGAATATTACCTTGGGGTGCCTTGGGCATCCCCAAGCTTAGGCTCTTGCCACTGCTTATTCCATAGTCCATCGAATCTTTACCCAAAACTTGAAAACTTCACAACACAAAACTTAACAGGAAACTCGTGAGATCCGTTAGCGAAAGAAAACAAAACACCACTTCAAGGTACTGTAATGAACTAATTCTTTATTTATATGGGTGTTAAACCTACTGTATTCCAACTTCTCTATGGTTTATAAACTATTTTACTAGCCATAGATTCATCAAAATAAGCAAACAACACAATGAAAACAGTCTGTCAAAAACAGAACAGTCTGTAGTAATCTGTAACTGACGCAAACTTATGGAACTCCAAAAATTCTAAAATAAATTTGTGGACCTGATAAATTTGTCTAGTAATCATCTGCAAAAATAATCAACTAAATATCACTCTCCAGTAAAAAGTTTTAGCTACTCTCGTGAGCGCTAAAGTTTCTGTTTTTTACAGCATGATCATAAAGACTTCACCCAAGTCTTCCCAAAGGTTCTACTTGGCACAAACACTAATTAAAACACAAAACCACATCTAAACAGAGGCTAGATGGATTATTTATTACTAAACAGAACCAAAAAGCAAGGAACTAAAATAAAATTGGGTTGCCTCCCAACAAGCACTAACGTTTAACGCCCCTAGCTAGGCATGATGATTTCAATGATGCTCACATAAGAGATAGGAATTGAAACATAAAGAGAGCATAAGAACAATATGACTAGCACATTTAAGTATAACCCACTTCCTATGCATAGGGATTTTGTGAGCAAACAACTTATGGGAACAAGAATCAACTTGCATAGGAAGGTAAAACAAGCATTACTTCAAAACTTTAAGCACATAGAGAGGAAACTTGATATTTATTGCAATTCCTACAAGCATATATTCCTCGCTCATAATAATTTTCAGTAGCATCATGAATGAATTCAACAATATAACCAGAACCTAAAGCATTCTTTTCATTATCTACTTGCATAGAAATTTTATTACTCTCCACATAAGCAAAATTCTTCTCATTCGGAATAGTGGGAGTATCATAAGAGACATGAATACTATAAATTTTTTCCACGTTAAAAGAGTAATGTTCAGAAAAAGGGTACTCATAATCATGACAAGTTTTATAAATATAATCATCACTACTCTTTATAACATAAGTTTTGTCACAATAATCATCATAAGTAGCAACTTTGTTCTCATCATAATCGATTGAAACCTCTTCCAAGATAGTGGATACATCACTAAATAAAGTCATGACCTCTCCAAATCCACTTTCATAAATATTATAAGATTCAACATCCTCTAATATTGTGGGATCACTACTTCGTAAAGTTGACACTCTTCCAAACCCACTTTCATAAATATAATCATCATAGGTAGAATTCATGCTATCATCATAACTACTTTGCATATCAAAACTTGAGAGGCTAAAAATATCATCATTATTAAACATAGCATCCCCAAGCTTGGGACAAACATTAATTGCAGCAAATATATTCTCAAATATGTCATCCTCATCAAACATAGCTTCCCCAAGATTGGGCCTTTTCATATCATAAGCATAATCACTCTCATCATTAATAGTATGGATAGCACCAATAGTATAGCAATTATTATATTCTTCCAAGCAAGTGCCAAAAAGATTTTCAAGATCATAAGAAGTATCATTATCTTCCCAATCATAATCATCACAACAAGCAATAGGCATAACGAGATCATCGTCAAGTGTATCATCTTCATTTTCATGAGGCACATCAATAATAGGAGCAACTTTATTTGGGAGAGATACCTTTTTACCTCTCTTCCTTTTTCTTTTCTTCTTCTTCACCTCATGTGTGGGTTCAATCCTCTTTTTGTAGATCCTTATTAATGAGATTGGTTGGATAGAAGACTCCTCCTCGTTACCTGATTCATCATAAGAAACAATAGGAGGATATTGGGAAGTCTCTTCCCTTTCGTTAGCATTCTCTTCATCTTCTATTTGTTTTCTTTTCTTTATGTAATTGGCAATATAAGGATTTTCAATGCAATTCACCGCACAATACATATAAATCTTCTCTAGATCAAAATCAAGAAATCTATCAAGATTAAATTTTGGAATACCCTTAGTTATACGTTTCATTTATTCATAATCCAAAAGAAGGCTAAGCTATTTATGATGCTCAAGGGTAATCAAATTATCACAATATTTGGAAACGACTTGATCATGGAGCAAATAGCATTGGAGCTTTAAATGACCATGTTCATTGCAAAGTTCACAAGGGGTACTATAAATATTGAATCTTTCAGCACATTCATCTAGCTCTTCTTGCAACAATTTGGTTTCTAAGTACTTATGCCTCTTGCAATATTTATCTTCCCTATTTGGTGTGTACTTACAAACCCAATGCTCTCCACAAAAATTGACATGTTTATAGGAGACATTTTCATCATAACTAGTGCAATCATCATTAGCATCATGGATATTCAAAGAATTCATACTAACAACATTGCGATCATGCTCATCACTCAAATATTTAGTGCCAAACAATTTAGAGATTTCTTCTTCTAGCACTTGAGCACAATTATCCTTTCCATCATACTCACGAAAGATATTAAAAAGGTGAAGCGTATGAGACAAACTTAATTCCATTTTTTTGTAATTTTCTTTTATAAACTAGACTGGTGCTAAAACAAGAAACAAAAAGATTCGATTGCAAGATCTAAAGATATACCTTCACTTACCTAGCCTCCGCGGCAACGGCGCCAGAAAAGGGCTTGATGTCTACTACGCAACCTTCTCCTTGTAGACGTTGTTGGGCCTGCAAGTGCACAGGTTTGTAGGACAGTAGCAAATTTCCCTCAAGTGGATGACCTAAGGTTTATCAATCCGTAGGAGGCGTAGGATGAAGATGGTCTCTCTCAAGCAACCCTGCAACCAAATAACAAAGAGTCTCTTGTGTCCCCAACACACCCAATACAATGGTAAATTGTATAGGTGCACTAGTTCGGCGAAGAGATGGTGATACAAGTGCAATATGGATGGTAGATATAGGTTTTTGTAATCTGAAAATATAAAAACAGCAAGGTAACAAGTGGTAAAAGTAAGCGTAAACGATATTGCAATGCTAGAAAACAAGGCCTAGGGTTCATACTTTCACTAGTGCAAGTTTTCTCAACAATAATAACATAGTTGGATCATATAACTATCCTTCAACATGCAACAAAGAGTCACTCCAAAGTCACTAATAGCGGAGAACAAACGAAGAGATTATGGTAGGGTATGAAACCACCTCAAAGTTATTCTTTCCAATCAATCTGTTGGGCTATTCCTATAAGTGTCACAAACAGCCCTAGAGTTCGTACTAGAATAACACCTTAAGACACAAATCAACCAAAACCCTAATGTCACCTAGATAATCCATTGTCACCTCAAGTATCCATGGGTATGATTATACGATATGCATCACACAATCTCAGATTCATCTATTCAACCAACACATAGAACCTCAAAGAGTGCCCCAAAGTTTCTACCGGAGAATCAAGACGAAAACGTGTGCCAACCCCTATGCATAAGTTCATGGGCGGAACCCGCAAGTTGATCACCAAAACATACATCAAATGAATCACGTGATATCCCATTGTCACCACAGATACGCACGGCAAGACATACATCAAGTGTTCTCAAATCATTAAAGACTCAATCCGATAAGATAACTTCAAAGGGAAAACTCAATCCATTACAAGAGAGTAGAGGGGGAGAATAAACATAAGATCCAACTATAATAGCAAAGCTCGTGATACATCAAGATCGTGCCAAATCAAGAACACAAGAGAGAGAGAGAGAGATCAAACACATAGCTACTGGTACATACCCTCAGCCCCGAGGGTGAACTACTCCCTCCTCGCCATGGAGATCGTCGGGATGATGAAGATGGCCACGGTGAGGGTTCCCTCCCAGGTGCTTAACAGGGTCCCGATTGGTTTTGGTGGCTACAAAGGCTTGCGGGCGCGAACTCCCGATCTAATCTCCGTTCTGGAAGTTTTAGGGTACGTGAGTATATATGGGTGGAAGAAGCACGTCAGGGGAGCCACGAGGGCCCCACGAGGCAGGGGTTACGCCCCCCACCCTCGTGGCTTCCTCGTTCCTTCCTTGACGTGGGGTCCAAGTCCATCCGGTAGCTTTCCTTCCAAAAATAACTTCTCCAGTTGATTTCGCCCGCTTTGACTCCGCTTGATATTCCTTTTCTTCAAATATCAAATAGGCAAAAAAACAGCAAATCTGGGCTGGGCCTCCGGTTAATAGGTTAGTCCCAAAAGTAATATAAAAGTGGAAAATAAAGCCCAATATTTCCCAAAACAGTAGATAATATAGCATGGAGCAATCAAAAACTATAGATACATTGGAGACGTATCAGTCCCCGAGACTATTGTTGGATGTTTGATTCGGCAGTAGTCTTAGAACTTGTTGAATTTATCACTCTATTGCTCTGAGGTAATCAATCTTTCTATCCGTCGGCTGACCGTCTTTTGACTACAGAAATCCTGTGAACTTGGAGCCCATTTTGCTGACCTGGAGCAGAAGCAGATTCAGCTCAATCTCGATCTGGAGCTGGCCAAGACAAACTTACAGAAGGCCAAGGATGAAGCCACTTGTACGAAAAACTTGTCGACTGATTTGATTCTGAATCGGGTGTTATTTGTTTTTTCTGAACCAACCATCATTTCTTTCAGAAACAATGAACCAAGCTCTGGCGAAGAAGGATCTGGACCTTGCAGCCGCGCAGAAAGCAACCGAAGAGAAAACTGCACTCGCCGACCAGAAGCTGGCTTCAGTCCGCAAACTGGAGGAAGAGAACGCCAAGCTGAAGACTGCCTTGGATGAAGCTAACAAGGAGGCAACTCGTCTAAAGAAGGACAAGAGGGCACTGACCGACAAGGTGGAAGACATCGCCCGTAAGAGGGATGACTTGGAGAATTATCTGGGAGGTCTTGCCAAGAAGCTGTTCGTCATGCTTGAAGGTGCTTTCCTTTGTCCGACTGACTTGTTACTGTCGACTCGATATATAACCATTAATTCATCGTTGTATTGTGTGTGCAGATTTTTGCCAAAACTTCAAGGAAGAGACTGGGCGAGTTGAGACAAGCTTGGACCCCATCCTCTCTCCTATGAAGGATGAAGCTGCCATGAACATGCTCCGACTGGAATCCCGTGTCGCTGGTGTTGTTGACTATAGTGCTCGACTGAAAGTCGTGGTGTCGTGAATCGACACAGCACTCTGACCAAGGGCGACGCTCCAAAATGACCTCGAGTCTCTGATGGCTCGACTTAATGAGGTTCCTGGTCGAGTGCAGGAATGGAAGAAGTCTTCTGCTTGATGCGGTGTTGATGTGGCTCTGTCCCTGGTTCGTGTCCACTGCAAGGAAGCGTGAGAAGAGAAGCTAGCAGCAATCAAGGTTGCCAATACCAAGAGGCATGACTTCCAATCTTTCATGGAAACCTTCGTCACTGCCGCCACTCGGATTGCTGACGGAATTGACCTGGACGAGTTCGTCGAGCCCCCTAGCCCACCTCCTGCGGAGTGAACAAACTTTAAGCCTCTCCTTAAATTTTCTTCGGAATGCCGAGTGATTTTGTAATCGTTAAACTCCTTCAGGCTTGATGCCCGAGTACTTTAATCCATGGTCTAGACCCTTAGGATTCATCTGAACTTGGTTTATCTCTGAATATGCTTGTGTTTGTCTTCGAGTGGAACTTGTTCTTCACTCGGAATAGTCTTTGTACTTGTGATGCAGCTCTGAGGAGAAGGTAACGGTCGACCTACACCTCATCGTCCTTGCGGATCAGGATGGAGGGCACATTGTTCTTATGGCGCAGCTCTGAGGAGAAAGTCGCAGTCGACCTGCCCCTCGTGGTCCTTGTGGATCAAGATGGAGCGCACATTGTATTTATGGCACAACTCTGAGGAGAAAGTCGCAGTCGACCTGCACCTCGTCGTCCTTGTGGATAGGGATGGAGCGCACATTGTGCTTATGGCGCAGCTCTGAGGAGAAGGTCGCAGTCAACCTGCACCTCGTCGTCCTTGCGGCTCGGGATGGAGCGCACATTGTCCTTATGGTGCAGCTCTGAGGGGAAGGTCGCAGTCGACCTGCACCTCGTCGTCCTTGCGGCTCGGGATGGAGCGCACATTGTACTTATGGCGCAGCTCTGAGGGGAAGGTCGCAGTCGACCTGCACCTCGTCATCTTTGCGGATCGGGATGTGTTTTAAACTTAGGCGAGTACTGGACTGCAGCTAAGCCCCCCGAGTGAGAGGTTTGCTCACCACTCGGTAGGATTTTCAAACTTAGGAGAGTGCTGGACTGCAGTTAAGCCTCCGAGTGAGAGGTTTTCTCTCCAGTCGGTAGGATTTTTCAAACTTAGGCGAGTACTGGACTGCACCTAAGCCTCCGAGTGAGAGGTTTGCTCACCACTCGGTAGGATTTTTCAAACTTAGGCGAGTACTGGACTGCAGGTAAGCCCCCGAGTGAGAGGCTTGCCCACCACTTGGTAGGATTTTTCAAACTTAGGTGAGTACTAGACTGAAGCTAAGCCCCCGAGTGAGAGGCTTGCTCGTCACTCGGTAGGATTTTTCAAACTTAGGCGAGTATTGAACTGCAGCTAAGCCCCCGACTGAGAGGCTTGCTCACCACTCGGTAGGATTTTTCAAACTTAGGCGAGTACTAGACTGTAGCTAAGCCCCCGAGTGAGAGGTTTGCTCACCACTCGGTAGGATTTTTCAAACTTAGGTGAGTACTTGACTGCAGCTAAGCCCCCGAGTGAGAGAATTGCTCACCACTCGGTAGGATTTTTCAAACTTAGGCAAGTACTGGACTGCAGCTAAGCTTCCGAGTGAGAGGCTTGCTCACCACTCGATAGGATTTTTCAAACTTAGGCAAAACGGATTCGCAGCTAAGTCCCCGAGTGAGAGGCTTGCTCACCACTCGGCAGGATTTTTTAGACTTAGGCAAAACGGATTCACGGCTAAGCCGCCCACTGGGGGATTTAAAATATATGAATAAGCAACGACAATCATTTCAGAGGACTGTAAACATTGTATTTGATAAACAAACTAAAAGTTATTTCTTATTACATCTCAACAAACTTAGTGCTTAAGTATAAAAACGGCGGAGCAACTCTGCATTGCAAGCACGTGGCTCGTCCTTCTTGTGCTCGACGTTGTAGAGGTGATACGCTCTGTTGTGGAGCACTTTGGTGATGATGAAGGGGCCTTCCCAAGCAGGTGTGAGCTTGTGTGGTTTCTGCTGATCCACTCGAAGAACCAGGTCTCCCTCTTGAAATGCCTGATCTTTCACGTTTCTAGCATGGAATCGACGGAGATCTTGCTGATAGATGGTCGACCTGATCAAGGCCATCTCTCTTTCTTCTTTCAGAAGATCAACAGCATCTTGTCGTGCCTGCTCTGCTTCGGCTTCTGAGAAAAGTTCCACTCGGCGTGCATTGTGAAGCAAGTCACTCGGGAGCACAGCCTCAGCTCTGTAGACAAGGAAGAACGGGGTTCGACCAGTCCACCGATTTGGAGTTGTTCTCAATCCCCAGAGTACTGATGGCATTTCATCAATCCAAGCTCCTGCAGCATGCTTGAGATCACGCATCAGTCGGGGTTTCAACCCTTTGAGGATCAAACCGTTTGCTCTTTCTGCTTGTCCATTCGATTGTGGGTGGGCGACTGAAGCATAGTCGACCCGAGTGCCTTGGGAAGCACAAAAAGCTCTGAATTCATCTGAATCGAAGTTTGATCCATTATCCGTGATAATGTTGTGTGGGACTTCATATCTGAAAGTTAACTCTCTGATGAAGCTGACAACGGTACTCGCTTCGAGGTTCTTGATGGGCTTAGCCTCAATCCACTTGGTGAACTTGTCGACTGCTTCGAGCACATGTGTGAAACCACTTCTGCCAGTCCTCAGGGGCCCAACCATATCTAGTCCCCAAACAACGAATGGGCAGATGAGTGGAATGGTCTTCAAGGCTGATGCAGGTTTGTGGGACATGTTGGAGTAGAACTGACAACCTTCACATTTGTCTACTATTTCTTTCGCCATCTCATTGGCATGTGGCCAGTAAAATCCGGCTCGGTATGCTTTGGCTACGATGGTCCGAGAGGACGCATGGTGACCACAGGTCCCCGAGTGAATATCATTGAGGATCATTCGGCCTTCTTCTGGCGTGATGCATTTCTGGCTGACTCCAGTTACACTTTCTCTGAACAGCTGTCCTCTTATCACAGCAAAGGCTTTGGATCAAATGATGATCTCTCGAGCCTCTTCTTCATCCTCTGGGAGTTCCTTCCTAAGAATGTATGCAATGTATGGCACTGTCTAGTCGGGAATGATGACCAAAACCTCCATGATCAAGTCGACCACGGCTGGGACTTCGACTTCAGTCGGATCAGCGACACTCTTAGGCTGTGGGGGCTCTTCACTGAAAAGATCTTCCTGAACTGAAGGTGTGTGAATATGCTCCAAAAATGCATTGCTGGGAATGGTCTCTCTCTTGGAACCTATCTTTGCCAAGTCATCAGCAGCTTGATTTTTCAGTCGGGGTATATGGTGGAGCTCTAACCCTCAAACTTCTTTTCCAATTTTCTCACTTCATTACAATAACCAGTCATAGTCAGGCTTCTGATGTCCCACTCCTTCATTACTTGATTAACCACCAAATCTGAGTCGCCGTAGACCATTATGCGACGGACGCCGAGTGAAATGGCCATACGCAACCCGTACAGAAGTGCTTCATATTCAGCTTCGTTGTTGGAGGAATCAAAATGAATCTGAAGAACATAGCTGAGTCTGTCTCCTCGGGGGGATACCAATGCCACCCCAGCACTAGAACCATTCAGCATCTTGGATCCATCAAAGAACATGGTCCAATGCTCCGAGTGAATCCGAGTCAGTTGTTGCTGCTCAACCCACTCGGCGAGGAAACCTGCTATTGCTTGGGACTTGATATCCAAGGGAAGGAGTTCAATCACCCACTTTTCCACTCGACCAGTTGCATCTCTGTTGTTCAGAATTTCTGACAATGGTGCGTCGCTGACGACTGTAATGGAGTGATCAGAGAAATAATGTGCAACCTTCTTCTTGGTCATGTAAATTCCATAGACAAGCTTCTGATAATGTGGATATCTTTGCTTGGATGGAGTCAAGTCTTCAGAAATATAGTATACTGGGCGCTAAACTTTATAGGCTTTTCCTTCTTCTTCCCGCTCGACCGTGAGCATTGTGCTGACAACTTGTCCAGTGGATGCAATATAAAGCAGTAAAGGCTCTTTGCTGATTGGGGCAGCAAGCACCGGCTAGGTGCAAAGCAGGGTTTTGAGTTCTGCAAACGCTGCATCGGCTTCAGGAGTCCACTCAAATTTGTCAGATTTCTTCATCAGTCGGTAAAGAAGCAATGCCTTTTCACCGAGGCGAGAGATGAATCGACTCAAGGCGGCCAAGCAACCAGTAAGCTTCTGAACGTCATGCACACGCACAGGGCGTTTCATCCGGAGTATGGCCCTAACTTTCTCTGGATTCGCGTCGATCCCTTGTTTGAAAATGAGAAAACCGAGTAAGTTTCCTCCTGGAACTCCGAATGTGCATTTCGACAGATTAAGCTTGATATCATATCTTCTCGGGTTGGCAAAGGTTTCAGCCAGGTCAGTCAGCAGGTTGGAACCTTTACGCGACTTGACCACAATGTCATCCATATATGCTTCCACATTCTGACTGATTTGAGTGAGCAGACACTTCTGAATCATCCTCATAAATGTGGCACCAGCGTTCTTGAGACCGAATGGCATGGTGACATAACAAAAGCACCTGAATGGAGTGATGAAAGATGTTTTTATCTCATCGGGTCCATAGAGTCGGATCTGATGATACCCAGAAGAGGCGTCCAGAAAAGACAAATGCTCACACCCCGCAGTCAAGTCAATGATTTGGTCGATACGGGGGAGAGGGAAATGATCTTTCGGGCAGGCCCGATTGATATGCTTGAAGTCAATGCACATACGAAGTGAGTCGTCCTTCTTGGGGACCATGACAACATTGGCGAGCCACTCGGAGTGGTAAATATCTCGAATGAACTCAGCTGCTAGGAGCTGATCCACTTCTTCGCCAATTTCCTTTCTCTTCTGTATGGCGGACCGTCGAAGATGTTCCTTGACTAGCTTCACTTTCGGGTCGACTCGCAAACGGTGCTCAGCCAGTCCCGGCATGTCAGAAGGTTTCCATGCAAAGATGTCCCAGTTCTCACGGAGGAACTGGATGAGCGCTTCTTCCTATTTGTTGTCGAGTGATGTTGAGATATGAGTAGGAGCAGCATTAGGATCGGTTGGGTGAATATGAATCGGCTTTGTTTCACCGGATGACTGAAACGTAGAATTTGTGGCAGGCTTCTTGGCTCGCAATAAATCACTCGGATCTGCATATTTCTGATACTCTTGCATTTCAACTGCTGCCATTTGTGCATCGGCAATTTTAGAACCCTTCTGGAAGCATTCTTTTGCCTTCTGCCGATTGCCAGTGACCGTGATCACTCCTCTGGGACCAGGCATTTTTAACTTGAGATACACGTAACATGGTCGAGCCATGAATTGTGCATACGCCGGCCTCCCCAAAATAGCATGATAAGCACTCTGGAAATCCACCACTTCAAATGTCAACTTTTCCTTACGGTTATTCTTTGAATCACCAAAAACCACGTCAAGGGTTATCTGGCCGAGTGATTCAGCCTTCTTGCGAGGGATGACGTCGTGAAACCTCATGCTGCTCTCACTAAGTTTGGACATCGGAATGCCCATCCCCTTCAAGGTTTCAGCATAAAGGATATTCAGGCCACTACCACCATCCATTAGCACTTTGGTCAGTCGAGTGCCTCCAACAACTGGGTCGACGACCAACGCTTGCCTCCCAGGGTGGCTATGCGAGCAGGGTGATCAGACTGGTCGAATGTGATAGCTGTTTGTGAACACTTCAGGTATGTTGTCATTGCCAGAGCAACCATATTCACTTCTCTGTTGATCACTTCAATCGACTTTTGCTCTCAACATCAGCAAAAATCACTAGGGTGGAATTGACATTGGGAAAACCATCATCTTCCTCTTTGTCCTCATCCTTGTCTGATTCCTTTTCCTTCTCATTAGGTTGTTTCTCTCGGAATTGCTGGATCAGAACCCGACACTGTCGAGTGGTATGCTTAGGATAAATCAGATTGCCTTCTTCATCCTTCTTGGTGTGAATGTGACATGGAAAATCCAACACATCATTTCCGGCTTGATCTTTCACTTTCTTGGGGGTCCAGGGCCCCTTAGGTTTCCCTTTAAACTTTCCTTGAATCACTTCCGCAGTTTCACCAGGTCCTGCAGGCTCAGCTTTACGCTTCTCTTTACGATTGGAATTGCCTCCACCGGTGTCCTGACCGACTGGTTTGATCTTTCCACTGCGGAATCGATCCTCTTCTTCTCCGTTAGCATACCGAGTGGCTATTTCCATCATCCGAGTCAGAGACATATCTCCCGTCCAACCAAATTTCAGAACCAGTTCTTGATACTTAACGCCTTCCTTGAAGGCACAAATTGCTTGATGCTGGGACACATTTTCCACCGTGTGATGCAAAGTGGTCCACCTCTGAATGTAATCTCTCAGAGTTCCATTCGGTTTTTGCACGCAATGCTGCAATTCTGTTAACCCTGCTTGCCGCTTGCATGTACCCTCAAAAGTTCTAACAAACACTCGGGCAAGTTCCTCCCAACTGAATATACTGCCAGGTGATAACTGAGTCAACCATGCTCTGGCTGAACCTTCCAACATCAGAGGAAGATGCTTCATGGCCACTTCATCATTGCCGCCACCAATATGCACAGCCACTCGATAATCCTCGAGCCAAGTGTCAGGCTTGGACTCCCCGGTGAACTTGCTGACTCCGGTCGCCAACCTGAAGTTGGGAGGAATCACCACGGCTCTGATGGCTCTGCTGAAACACTCTGGGCCTAAAACATGAACTCTGCTGCCAGTCGGGTGATCTCTGTCAAGGCCCTCTCTGTGTGCTCTGTTCCTGTCGAGTAGACCTTGAACGAGAATAGATCTCGCATCAAAGCCTAGCTCCCTTGGGTCGACTGGTATTCTTCGCTCGCCACTGTGAGGGCGTCTGTCATCATATCGCCGAGGCACATATAATCCACTCCTCGGAGGAGATGTGGGCACTCGACGACGGTCATCACGGCCGAGTCGGTGATCATACTGCTCGTGGTTTCTGTACTGATCCTGCCGGTGCCCACGTCCCTCACGCCGCGGGGGAGATCTTGGGCTGTGGGCCGACTGAACTGTGTCTGCCATCACAGACCTGCTATGAATCCTATTCCGTGACTGAGACACTACTGTGTTCTGCTCTCCTGCTGCCCGGAGTAAGGCCCGGATCTGCATCAAACCTCGGCCAGCCTCTGACTGGGAAGGCTGAATTGACTCTGCTATACGGGCTGCAACAGTGAGGTTTTGAATCAGGGTGCGGTATACCTGAGGTTGAGGCGGAAAAAGTTGTCGTCGACTGGACTCAGGAATCCGCTGCCGAGCACGCTCGTCGAGTGCATGCTGAAGATTCTCCAGTCAAGTGTGCTCAGCCAGGTTGGCCAGGCGTGCCTCCTCCAAAGCCCAAGCCTCGGAGGTTTCCCCAACGATCGGCGTGTGGAGTGCATCCATGTTGCAGCAGCGAAGCTCTTCCCTCTACAGCGAAGAAAGGGGTTTGAGGCAGTACTCCTCGTGAACGCGTGACGGATCGCCGCCACCATCACTGCCGTTGTCGCAGGGGAAGCCAGGAGGACTACGTGGTCCGTCGACCATCAAGACTTCAACCGCAGGATCGCTGCTATCGCACTCGGGTGCGGTCTCGACGGAGCCAGTCAACAGGTCGAATAGGCCGTAGAGAGTTTCGTCGAGCTCAATTGCCGCGACTTGTGGGGTGGCCGATTGACGGGCCATCGCGTGTTTCACCCACTGCTGAAGCCGCGATCGACCGGATCGCTTGCGTCGGCGAACAGCGGGGAGCGAGGACACCACGGGAGCCGACCGATACTGGGTCGACGGCTGCCGAAAAAGGACGCCGCGGACGCATGTGCGAAAGTGCGTCGCCCCGCGGACGGGGAGCGTCTTGACATCGAGGGGAGCTTCCTGAAGCCAGGCGGAGTCGTTGGCAACGAAGACGAGCGCGCCGAGATGAATCTCGCGGCCCTCAGCCAATCCACCGCCGGAAACCATGATGATAGGAATCGGAAAAATCGCAACTTCACCAAAAAGTCGCTAAGACACCTGCCCCACGGTGTGTGCCAACTGTCGTGGTTCTAAGAAATACAGTAGAATGGGGGGTAGGTATGAGGAGGCAAGATCCCAGTTATGGTGAAGTTGTACACACAAGATTTACGAGTTCAGGCCCTTCACAGTGGAAGTAATAGCCCTACGTCTCGGTGCTCGGAGGCGGTCGACTGGATTATATGTGTGTGGAGTTACAGGGGGTGCGAACCCTTGTCCCTAAGGAGGGAGGTGGCTTATATAGAGTTCGCTGAGACCCTCTCCCGCCTCGCCATACAGTGGTTTAAGGTACATAAAGATGGGGCGTTTCTGGTAACGCCAGTAATAAAGTGACATAAATGTCCATTAAGTCTACAGAGTAATCGTCCGACCGTTGCTATTCAGAGTGACTTTAGGTCTCCTGTCTGTCGAGTGATTCCTGTTACGGTTGAGTGAACTTGAATCTTCCGAGTGGAATGCTTCTGGTCGAGTCGATGATGGTATCCCTTGAATGCTTCTAACTTTAGGGTAATGTCCTAGGGGAAGGCGTCTAGATCATGCCTATGACCCAACTCTAGGTACATAGCTTCATCACCCCATATATTTTATAGACAAGGCATATCTTGTAATGATAAAGCTAACACTAAGGAAGATAAAAACTACGAGCATAAAGTAAAGGGCACAAGATAGCATAGGCTCAATAAGGTACGCAAGGGTGCATATGTCTTACACCATATGATAGAAAGGTCTCACAAGCACAAACCGAACCAAAGCAAGCGAGGTTCAATGAAACGAAAGCAAAGCGACAAGACGAAACACGACACACGACTCGCAAATCCTACACTCTCTCCCCCTTTGGCATCGAGACACCAAAAAGGCAGAGAGGACACCTACGACATAAGTGGTGGCTCAAGCTGAAACGGTCACTCGTCATGCTCCTCGTCGGTCTCAGCAGTGGGGATGGGCTTCTCCTCAGAATTAGTCCACCTGTAACCTTGCTTCGCCATCCATTCAGCCTCTGGAGTGATGTGCTTCTCGGACCCACTGGATATGTCCTCGCCAAACGTCCTCAAGATCCTCTTGTCGCGGCGACGACTCTCCTTGGAAGCAACATGAGTCTTGTATTGCCCCTTGGTTTGCACGCAGAACAAGGCCTTCATCTTGGCCTTCAGCTTCTTAGCCAATGAGGGCTCAGTAGAGGGAGGAGCATACCCATCAGAGATGTCCTCATCCGCTTCCTCCTCCTCAATCTCATCCTCATTGACGTCCATCTAAGCAGCCTCTGCCTCAGCTCGGGTAGTGGTGTTATCCCACTTAGGCTTGACGCAGAGCTTGATGGGCTCATGACGGGTCTAGTCGGGGGCCTCAAACTCAACATTGGGATAGAGCTTCTCCCAAGTCTTCGAGATCAGGTGAAATAGGTAAGGACCATAGATGGGTACCTTACGGTTGAACACCGCAAACCAAAGCTCACACCACATGATATGTGAGACATCAAGTGGTTGCGTCTGAGCACGACGCGCCTCCTCACAAATGAGCATCATATCCATGAGATAGGCATGTACCTTATCCTTGTCACCAATACATGGGAAGAAGGTGTTGCGGAAGATCCGATACATGATGTAAAGGAATGGGTTCAGTACCCAAGTCTTCTTGCTACTGGGAAGCTTCTTCTCAACATAGTATGGCTGGAGCTTGTTTTTGTTAGCAGACTCGGAGTTAGCATGAGGGCGAACACCAACGGGCTTGTCGAGCCCCTCATCACGAACATGCAGAAGATCCATGAAGTACTTCCACGTGGCGGTCAGCTGGTGTCCATTTGTCATCCATGTAAAAGTCCGTTCCTCATCAGAGTGGAAGTGGACCGAAGCAAAGAACTGAGCCACAATCTCAGGGTCAAAGTGCAGGTGGAATGTGATCAAGTCCTCAATCCCAAACTGCTCCACCAGGTCCAAAGCCTCAGCAAAAATAGGCGCAGTGCTTATCCTCCCTCATATGATGCATGTTAATCCAGTGCGTGTCCACATAGAGGTTCTACCTGGCCTTGATCACATCCAGATAGATAAGATATTGTTGCTTGGTCCAGATCAACTCATTCCCTGTGAAGTTTGCACGGGGATTCACATAGGGGTTGATCTTCCTTCGATTGACAAACTCAGTAAGTGGCATCTCATCCATGCTTAATGCTGGCTCCTTCTGATTGGTTGCAGTTGACTTGGTTCTGCGTTGGGGGGCATTGGAGCCCTCTGGAGCTTCATCTTGGTTACGCAGACGCTTCGAACCCGTCTCGCAAACGAGGTTCGAATGACGGACATTGGAACCGGAGCCACCACCTATGACACACAACACAAGAACATGCAAGAGAAACGAGAAGGATTAATGCAAAGACCACAACAAAACAAGGGAAACAAGTAGAACTAGTATTGGGTAATTGCCACTTGGGAGATTTAACAACAACGGTAGTACTGCATGGATGCACGGGACTAAAATTTTAGTGTTGCTCCTAGTCACGGTAGTACTGCGCCAGGATGGCACGGTAGTACCACGGTTTGGAGCGGAAGTAAAATTTTAGTGCCGCGCCTCGCGCGGTAGTTCCGCTCCCGAGGAGCGGTAGTACCATATATACGAGCGGTAGTACCGCACGGGAGGTGTGGTAGTACCGCACGGGGTCAGATCCGAACCACAAACGGATCTAAGCACAACCGTGACAACGGAGCGGTACTACGCTTGATCAAATCTACCATGGGGCAACATACCAAGTACCATCTCTACACATTACTACTCTCCTACATCCTACTCTTGCCAAGATTTGGCCTATAATCTCAAGAAAAACATGCATCTCCCCAAAAACCTAGAAACGAAAGAACGAACCAAAGAGAGGGGGAGTTGGGGAGAAACCTTGTTCCATGGCAAGAGGAAGTGGTGGGGAACGATCCCATCGGACGGAATGCTAGGAGAGCGGCCGGAGGCGGAGAGCCGGCGAGGTTCTCCGGCGCCGTTCTTGGGCAGGAGAGAGAGAGAGAGAGAGAGAGAGAGAGAGAGAGAGAGAGAGAGAGAGAGAGAGACGGAGTGAGGAAAAAGAATTGAATGGGTATGGGGGAGTTGGAACTCCCCCTGCTCGCTCTTAACCCCCACGCGCTCGCGATTACGCGGTAGTACCGCCCGGGCGGAAGTACCGCACCCTGGGCGGTAGTACCGCTCCTCCGGCGGCAGTAAAAAATACTACCGTGCTGGTTGCGGTAGTACCATGCACAGCTCCTGCGGCTGTAGCAAATTTACCTCAGGTGGATGACCTAAGGTTTATCAATCCGTGGGAGGCGTAGGATGAAGATGGTCTCTCTCAAACAACCCTGCAACCAAATAACAAATAGTCTCTTGTGTCCCCAACACACCCAATACAATGGTAAATTGTATAGGTGCACTAGTTCGACAAAGAGATGGTGATACAAGTGCAATATGGATGGTAGATATATGTTTTTGCAATTCAAAAATATAAAAACAGAAAGGTAACTAATGATAAAAGTGAGCACAAACGGTATTGCAATGCGTTGAAACAAGGCCTAGGGTTCATACTTTCACTAGTGTAAGTTATCTCAACAATAATAACATAATTGGATCATATAACTATCCCTCAACATGCAACAAAGAGTCACTCCAAAGTCACTAATAGCGGAGAACAAACGAAGAGATTATTGTAGGGTATGAAACTACCTCAAAGTTATCCTTTCTGATCGATCTATTCAAGAGTCCATAGTAAAATAACATGAAGCTATTATTTCCGTTCAATCTATCATAGAGTTCGTACTAGAATAACACCTTAAGACACAAATCAACCAAAACCCTAATGTCACCTAGATACTCCAGTGTCACCTCAAGTATCTGTGGGTATGATTATACGATATGCATCACACAATCTCAGATTCATCTATTCAACCAACACAAAGAACTTCAAAGAGTGCCCCAAAGTTTCTACCGGAGAGTCAAGATGAAAACATGTGCCAACCCCTATGCATAAGTTCAGAGGTCACGGAACCCGAAAGTTGATCACCAAAACCTACATCAAGTGGATCACGTGAATATCCCATTGTCACCACAGATAAGCACATGCAAGACATACATCAAGTGTTCTCAAATCCTTAAAGACTCAGTCCGAAAAGATAACTTCAAAGGGAAAACTCAATCCATAACAAGAGAGTAGAGGGGGAGAAACATCATAAGATCCAACTATAATAGCAAAGCTCGCGATACATCAAGATCGTGCCGAATCAAGAACACAAGAGAGAGAGAGAGAGATCAAACACATAGCTACTGGTACATACCCTCAGCCCCGAGGGTGAACTACTCCCTCCTCGTCATGGAGAGCGTTGGGATGATGAAGATGGCCACCGGAGAGGGATTCCCCCCTCCGGCAGGGTGCCGAAACGGGTCTAGATTGGTTTTCGGTGGCTACAGAGGCTTGCGGTGGTGGAACTCCCGATCTAGGTTTCTTTCTGGAAGTTTGGGGTTATATAAGAGGTGTTGGTGTCGGGAACTAGTCAGGGGGTCCCCGAGGCGGCCACGAGGTAGGGGGCGCCCAAGGGGGTAGGGCGCGCCGCCCACCCTTGTGGTGGCCTCGGGGCTCCTCTGGTCCATCTTCGGTACTCTGTGGGCTTCTTTTGGTCCAAAAACAATCTCCATGAAATTTCAGGTCAATTGGACTCCGTTTGGTTTTCCTTTTCTGCGATACTCAAAAACAAGGAAAAAAACAGAAACTGGCACTGGGCTCTAGGTTAATAGGTTAGTCCCAAAAATCATATAAAATAGCATATAAATGCATATAAAACATCCTAGATGGATAATATAATAGCATGGAGCTATCAAAAATTATAGATACGTTGGAGACGTATCAAACATCCCCAAGCTTAATTCCTGCCGGTCCTCGATAAAAACAGAACTTTTGATGTGGAATGCTACCTAACATATTTATCAATGTAATTATCTTTATTGTGGCAAGAATATTCAGATCCGAAAGATTCAAGACAAAAGTTTAATATTGACATAAAAATAATAATACTTCAAGCATACGAACCAAGCAATCATGTCTTCTCAAAATAACATGGCCAAAGAAAGCTATCCCTACAAAATCATATAGTCTGGCTATGCTCTATTTTCATCACATGAAATATTTAAATCATGCACAACCCCGATGATAAGCCAAGCAATTGTTTCATACTTTTGATGTTCTCAAACTTTTTCAATCTTCACGCAATACATGAGTGTGAGCCATGGACATAGCACTATAGGTGGAATAGAATGGTGGTTGTGGAGAAGACAAAAAGGAGAAGATAGTCTCACATCAACTTGGCATATCAACGGGCTATGGAGATGCCCATCAATAGATATCAATGTGAGTGAGTAGGGATTGCCATGCAACAGATGCACTAGAGCTATAAGTGTATGAAAGCTCAAAAAGAAACTAAGTGGGTGTGCATCTAACTCGCTTGCTCACGAAGACTTAAGGCATTTTGAGGAAGCCCATCATTGGAATATACAAGACAAATTCTATAATGAAAGATTCCCACTAGTATATGAAAGTGACAACATAGGAGACTCTCTATCATGAAGATCATGGTGCTACTTTGAAGCACAAGTGTGGTAAAAGGATAGTAGCATTGCCCCTTCTCTGTTTTTCTCTCATTTTTTTGTTTTTTTTTTGTCTTTTTTTGTTTTTTTGTTTTTTTGGGTCTTCTCTTTTTTATGGCCTCTTTTTTCTTCTTCTTTTTTCGTCCAGAGTCTCATCCCGACTTGTGGGGGAATCATAGTCTCCATCATCCTTTCCTCACATGGGACAATGCTCTAATAATGATGATCATCACACTTCTATTTACTTATAACTCAAGAATTACAACTCAATACTTAGAACAAGATATGACTCTATATGAATGCCTCCGACGGTGTACCGGGATGTGCAATGAATCAAGAGTGACATGTATGAAAGAATTATGAATGGTGGCTTTGCCACAAATACGATGTCAACTACATGATCATGCAAAGCAATATGATAATGATGAAGCGTGTCATAATAAACGGAACGGTGGAAAGTTGCATGGCAATATATCTCGGAATGGCTATGAAAATGCCATAATAGGCAGGTATGGTGGCTGTTTTTAGGAAGGTAATGGTGGGTTTATGGTACCGGCGAAAGTTGCGTGGTACTAGAGAGGCTAGCAATGGTGGAAGGGTGAGAGTGCATATAATCCATGGACTCAACATTAGTCATAAAGAACTCACATACGTATTGCAAAAATCTATTAGTTATCGAAACAAAGTACTACGCACATGCTCCTAGGGGGATAGATTGGTAGGAAAATACTATTGCTCGTCCCCGACCGCCACTCATAAGGAAGACAATCAAAAAATAAATCATGCTCCGACTTCATCAAATAACGGTTCACCATACGTGCATGCTACGGGAATCAGAAACTTTAACACAAGTATCTCTCAAATTCACAACTACTCAACTAGCATGACTCTAATATTACCATCCTCGTATCTCAAAACAATCATCAAGTATCAAACCTCTCATAGTATTCAATGCACTTTATATGAAAGTTTTTATTATACCCATTTTGGATGCTTATCATATTAGGACTAATTTCATAACCAAAGCAAATTACCATGCTGTTCTAAAAGACTCTCAAAATAATATAAGTGAATCATGAGAGTTCATCTATTTCTTCAAAATAAAACCACCGCCGTGCTCTAAAAAGATATAAGTGAAGTGCTAGAGCAAATGACAAACTACTCCGAAAGATATAAGTGAAGATCAATGAGTAGTTGAGTAATTATGCAACTATGTGAAGAATTTCTAACATTTAAGAAATTTCATATCTTGGTATTTTATTCAAACAACAATCAAAAAAAAGAAAAGAAAATGACGCTCCAAGCAAAACACATATCATGTGGTGAATAAAAATATAGCTCCAAGTAAAGTTACTGATGAACGAAGACGAAAGAGGGGATGTCTTCCGGGGCATCCCCAAGCTTAGGCTCTTGGTTGTCCTTGAATATTACCTTGGGGTGCCTTGGGCATCCCCAAGCTTAGGCTCTTGCCACTTCTTATTCCATAGTCCATCGAATCTTTACCCAAAACTTGAAATTTCACAACACAAAACTTAACAGAAAAATCGTAAGCTCCGTTAGTATAAGAAAATAAATCACCACTTAGGTACTGTTGTGAACTCATTATAAATTCATATTGGTGTAATATCTACTGTATTCTAACTTCTCTATGGTTCATACCCTCCGATACTACTCATAGATTCATCAAAATAAGCAAACAACACAATAAAAACAGAATCTGTCAAAAACAGAACAATCTGTAGTAATATGTATCATTCGAATACTTGTGTCACTCCAACAATTCTGAAATAAATTTGTGGACCTGAGGAATTTGTCTATTAATCATCTTCAAAAAGAATAAACCTAAACGCACTCTCCAGTAAAAAATGGCAGCTAATCTCGTGAGCGCAAAAGTTTCTGTTTTCTACAGCAAGATCGCAAAGACTTCACCCAAGTCTTCCCAAAGGTTCTACTTGGAACAAACACTAATTAAAACATAAAACCACATCTAAAAAGAGACTATATGAATTATTTATTACTAAACAGGAGCAAAAAGCAAAGAACAAAAATAAAATTGGGTTGCCTCCCAACAGGCGCTTACGTTTAACGCAGGGAGCTAGGCATGATGATTTCAATGATGCTCACATAAAGGATAAGAATGAAACATAAAGAGAGCATCATGAAAAATATGAATATCACATTTAAGTCTAACCCACTTCCTATGCATAGGGATTTTGAGAGCAAACAACTTGTGGGAACGAGAATCAACTTGCATAGGAAGGTAAAACAAGCAAATCTTCAAGATTTTCAACACATAGAGAGGAAACTTGATATTATTGCAATTCCTACAAGCATATGTTCCTCCCTAATAATAATTTTTAGTAGCATCATGAACGAATTCAACAATATAACTATCACATAAAGCATTCTTTTCATGAGCCACAAGCATAGAATTTTTATTACTCTCCACATAAGCAAAATTCTTCTCATTCGGAATAGTGGGAGCATCATAAGAAACTCAAATATTATAAATTGTTTCCACATTAAAGGAGTAATGTTCAGAAAAGGGTAATCATAATCATGACAAGTTATATAAATATAATCATCTCTACTTTTTATAGCATAAGTGTCATCACAATAATCATCATAAGTAGCAACTTTGTTCTCATCATAATCAATTGAAACCTCTTCCAAGATAGTGGAATAATTACTAAATAAAGTCATGACCTCTCCAAATCCGCTTTTATTAATATAATCATCATAAATAGGAGGCATGCTATCATCAAATAAATTTGCTCATCAAAACATGGGATACTAAAAATATCATCTTCATTAAACATAGCATCCCCAAGCTTGGGACAAACATTAATTGCACAAATAAATTCTAAAACATGTCATTCTCATCAAACATAACATACCCAAGCTTGGGCCTTTTCATATCATAGGCATAATCACTCTCATCATTAATCGTATGGATAGCACCAATAGTATAGCAATTATCATCATCACAATGAGTAATAGAAGCAACATCATTTGGGAGGGATACCTTTTTACCTTTGCTTCTCCGTCTTTTCTTTTTGTTCTTCTCATCATGTGTGGGTTTAATCCTCTTTTTAGAGCTCCTTATTAATGAGATTGGTTGAATAGAAAGCTCCTCCTCATTACCTGATTCACCATAAGAAAGAATAGGAGGATATTGGGAAATCTCTTCCCTTTCATTAGTATTCTCTTAATCCTCTATTTGTTTTCTTGTCTTTATGTAATTGGAAATATAAGGATTTTCAATGCAATTCACCGCACAATACATATAAATTTCTTCTAGATCAAAATCAAGAACTTTATCAAGGACAAACACTGGAAGATTCTTAGTTAAACATTTCATTTCTTCATAACCCACAAGCAAACTAAGTTCATTATGATGTGCAAGGGAAATCAATTCATCACAATTTTTGGACACGATACGATCATGAAACAATTTGCATTGGGGCTTTAGGTGATCACGTTCATTGCAAAGTTCACAAGCATCTAGCCCCTCTTGAAGCCATTTAGTTTCTAAATACTTATGCCTCTTGCAAAATCTATCTTACCTATTTGGTGTGTACTTGGAAACTCAATGCACTCCACAAAAGTTGACATGCTTATAAGAGACATTTTCATCATGACTAGTGCAATCATAATTAGTACTATGGATATTCAAAGAGTTCATACTAACAACATTGCAATCATGCTCATCATTCAAATATTTAGTGCCAAACAATCTAATGCATTCTTCTTCTAGCACTTGAGCACAATTATCGGAATCCTTATTTTCATGAAATATATTAAAAAGATGAAGCATATGAGGCACCATCAATTCATATTTTTTTGTAGTTTTCTTTTATAAACTAAACTAGTGATAAAACGAGAAACAAAAAGATTCAATTGCAAGATCTAAAGATATACCTTCAAGCGCTAACCTCCCTGGCAATGGCGCCAGAATAGAGCTTGATGTCTACTACACAACCTTCTTCTTGTAGACGTTGTTGGGCCTCCAAGTGCAGATGTTTGTAGGACAGTAGCAAATTTCCCTCAAGTGGATGACCTAAGGTTTATCAATCCGTGGGAGGTGTAGGATGAAGATGGTCTCTCTCAAACAACCCTGCAACCAAATAGCAAAGAGTCTCTTGTGTCCCCAACACACCCAATACAATGGTAAATTGTATAGGTGCACTAGTTCGGCGAAGCAATGGTGATACAAGTGAAATACAGATGGTAGATATAGGTTTTTGCAATCTGAAAATGTAAAAACAGCAATGTAACTAATGATAAAAGTGAGCACAAACGGTATTGCAATGTGTTGAAACAAGGCCTAGGGTTCATACTTTCACTAGTGCAAGTTCTCTCAACAATAATAACATAATTGGATCATATAACTATCCCTCAACATGAAACAAAGAGTCACTCCAAAGTCACTAATAGTGGAGAACAAACAAAGAGATTATTGTAGGGTACGAAACCACCTCAAAGTTAACCTTTCTGATCGATCTATTCAAGAGTCTGTAGTAAAATAACATGAAGCTATTCTTTCCGTTCAATCTATCATAGAGTTCGTACTAGAATAACACATTAAGACACAAATCAACCAAAACCCTAATGTCACCTAGATACTCCAAGGTCACCTCAAGTATCCGTGGGTATGACTATACGATATGCATCACACAATCTCAGATTCATCTATTCAACCAACACAAAGAACTTTAAAGAGTGCCCCAAAGTTTCTACCGGAGAGTCAAGACGAAAACGTGTGCCAACCCCTATGCATAAGTTCACGAGGTCACGGAACCCGCAAGTTGATCATCAAAACATACATCAAGTGGATCACGTGAATATCCCATTGTCACCATAGATAAGCACATGCAAGACATACATCAAGTGTTCTCAAATCCTTAAAGACTCAATACGATAAGATAACTTCTAAGGGAAAACTCAATCCATTAGAAGAGAGTAGAGGGGGAGAAACATCATAAGATCCAACTATAATAGCAAAGATTGCGATACATCAAGATCGTGCCGAATCAAGAACAGAGAGAGAGAGAGAGAGAGAGAGAGAGAGAGAGAGAGAGAGAGAGAGAGAGAGAGATCAAACACATAGCTACTGGTACATACCCTCAGCCCTGAGGGTGAACTGCTCCTTCCTCGTCATGGAGAGCGCTGGGATGATGAAGATGGCCACCGGAGAGGGATTCCCCCCTCCGGCAGGGTGCCGGAACGGTTCTAGATTGGTTTTTGGTAGCTACAGAGGCTTGCGGTGGCGGAACTCCCGATCTAGGTTTATTTCTGGAAGTTTGGGGTTATATAAGAGGTGTTGGAGTCGAGAACAAGTCAGGGGGGTCCCCGAGGCGGCCATGAGGTAGGGGACGCGCCCAGGGGGTAATGCTCCCCCCACCCTCGTGGTGGCCTCGGGACTTCTCTATTCCATCTCCTGTACTTTGTGGGCTTCTTCTGGTCCAAAAACAATCTCCGTGAAATTTCAGGTCAATTGGACTCTGTTTGGTTTTTCTTTTTTGCGATACTCAAAAACAAGGAAAAAACAGAAACTGGCCCTAGGCTTTAGGTTAATAGGTTAGTCCCAAAAATCATATAAAATAGCATATAAATGCATATAAAACATCCTAGATGGATAATATAATAGCATGGAACAATAAAAAATTATAGATACGTTGGAGACGTATAAGTGCGCAACAACTACCAGCGGCCACATACTCTGCTTCGGTGGACAAGGGAGATACACAACTTTGCTTCTTGGAAAACCAACTCACCAAAGAGCAACCAAGGAATCGGCACCCTCCGGAAGTTGTCTTCCTATCCACTCTGTCTCCCGCCCAATCGGAGTCTGAATAGCCTACAAGATTGAAGTTTGCTCCTCTTGGGTACCATAAGCCAAAGTTTGGGGTATGAGCCAAATATTGAAAGATTCGCTTAACTGCCATAAAGTGGGTCTAGATGCACAAAGGTAAAGCAAGGAGCCAATCATGGAGCGATATACCTTTTGATCCACTGCTTTACCATTGGGATCTATGTCAAGTTGGCATTTGACGGGCATTGGAGTGGAAGCCGGCTTGACTTCACTTAGCTTGAATCTCTTGAGCATGTCTTGAGTGTATTTGGCTTGGTTGATGAAGGTTCCTTCTCTTCGTTGCTTGATTTCGAACCCGAGAAAGAACTTCAACTCTCCCATCATGGACATCTTGAACTTTGAGGTCATGAGAGAGGCAAATTCCTCATTTAAAGCTCTGTTAGGAGAACCAAAGATAATGTCATCAACATATAGTTGGCACACAAACAACTCCCCTTTGACCTTCTTAGTAAAAAGAGTGGGGTCGATTTTCCCAATTTCAAACCCATGATCTTGCAACAACTCGGTAAGGTGGTCATAGAACGCACGTGGGGCTTGTTTAAGGCCATAGAGTGCCTTATCGAGTTGGTACACATGATCGGGGAAATAGGGATCCTCGAACCCGGGGGGTTGTTTGACATACACCAACTCATTAATAGGACCATTAAGGAAAGCACTCTTCACATCCATTTGTTGCAACTTGAAGTTATGATGAGAAGCATAAGCAATCGACAAACAAATAGATTCAAGGCGTGCAACGGGAGCAAAGGTTTCACCATAGTCGATACCCTCGACTTGGGAGTAGCCTTGAGCTACCAAGCGAGCCTTGTTGCGGACAATAATTCCATGAGAATCTTGCTTGTTCTTGAATATCCACTTGGTTCCAATGACATTATGGTTCTCCGTTGGCCTTGGCACCAATCTCCACACCTGGTTATGCTCGAAGTTGTTGAGTTCTTCATGCATGGCATTAAGCCAATCCGGATCCTCAAGCGCCTCATAGACCTTTTGGGGTTCAACACAAGAGACAAATGCATGATGTTCACAATAGTTTGCCAATTGTCTATGAGTGCTTACCCCCTTTCGTATGCTTCCAAGCACATTTGTCATGAGACGACCCTTGGTAGATAGCTTGGATGCAATCTTGGCGGCACGGCGCTCCAATTCCTCCTCAGGAGTGAGTTGAGGAGCGGTTACTTGATCATATTGAGCGTCGTCTTGAGCTTGTTCTTGATATTGAGCTTGCTTAGAGGGGAGAACTTGACCTTGGGAATCAATTGGTGGTTCAACGCCATCTTAAGGTTGATCTCTCCCTTGGTCTTGTTCATGAGGTTGAGGGCCTTCACTTTGTTCTTCGGAAGCGTGTGGGTCTTC
This sequence comes from Aegilops longissima, assembly GCA_021605205.1. Taxonomy (NCBI): domain Eukaryota; kingdom Viridiplantae; phylum Streptophyta; class Magnoliopsida; order Poales; family Poaceae; genus Aegilops; species Aegilops longissima. Next base: position 140,560,447 of record CM038677.1, on the reverse strand, counting down.
GGTTGGTGATGGTTCCACTTGAGTGGAACATTGTCCTTCTCCTTCGGCCACAAGGGGTTCCTCAATGGGTAGGATAAAACCAACACCCATTCTTCTTATGGCTTGGGGAGGAATTTCATCACCTACATCACAAGTACCACTTTGCTCCACTTGGGAGCCGTTATTCTCATCAAACTCCACGTTACACGTCTCCTCAATAAGTCCCGTTGACTTATTGAGGACACAGTAAGCATGACAGTTTGTAGCATAACCAACAAATATGCCCTCATGAGCTCTAGCCTCAAATTTAGACAAACGAACACCTTTCTTGAGAATGAAACACTTACACCCGAACACCCGGAAGTACTTGAGGTTGGGCTTGTTACCGGTGAGTATCTCATATGGAGTCTTGTTCAAGCCTTTGCGGAGGTAGAGCCGATTGGATGCAAGAAACACGGTGTTGATGGCTTCGACCCAAAAGTTGTATGGAGACTTGAACTCCGCCATCATGGTTCTTGCCGCATCCATCAACTCCGGTTCTTCCTCTCCGCTACACCATTTTGTTGAGGGGTGTAAGGTGCGGAATATTGATTTTTAATCCCCTCATCACTAAGAAACTCATCCAAGGTGTAGTTCTTGAACTCGGTGCCATTGTCACTTCTTATTATCAAGATCTTTGCATTGTGTTGACGCTGAGCTTCATTTGCAAAGTCAATGACGGTTTGTTGGGTCTCACTCTTCCTCTTGAAGAAGTACACCCAAGTGTATCTTGAATAGTCATCCACAATCACCAAGCAATACTTTCTACCCCCAAGACTATCAAAGGATGGAGGCCCAAGGAGATCCAAGTGAAGGAGCTCCAAAGGCCTCTTTGAGTAAATGATAGTCGTGGGAGGGTGAGCCTTCTCATGTAGCTTTCCTTCAATGCAGGCACTGCAAGCACGATCTTTGGCAAAACTAACATTTGTTAGTCCATGAACATGGTCCCCCTTGAGAAGACTTTGCAAATATCTCATACTGACATGGGCTAAACGGCGATGCCAAAGCCATCCCACGTCAACTTTAGCCATTAGGCATGTCGCGGTCTTAGTGGGTCGACCGTTCTCGACATGCCCAACAATGGCTATTTTAAGAGTCTTGCACCACAAGAGGGCCACGGTATCAATATCAAAGAAAGTGGCAAAGCCCATGTTTGCAAGTTGACGAACGGAAAGTAAATTCTATGCAAGGGACTCAACAAGCATGACCTTCTCGATCATGAGATCATGATAAATGACAACCTTTCCAAGCCCCAATACCTTAGAGGACGAGGCATGACCCCATTCGATGTTGGTGGGCATAGATGGAATCTTTTGCACGTCCACCACCAAGTCCTTGCTTCCGGTCATATGATTAGTGGCTCCACTATCGAGCAACCATGATCCCCCACCGGAAGCAAACCCTACAAGAGATCAATGCTTGGTTTTAGGTACCCATTTTGTAATGGGTCCTTTGATGTTAGTGACAAGGGTCTTAGGAACCCAAATGGACCATTCAATGTACTCATAAGAAGAACCAACAAATTTAGCATAAACATGCCCATCACTAGCACGGCATAACACATAGGAAGGGTTAAAGTCGTCGGCGTTGTTGGAAGGGGTGGCATTGACCTTCTTGACACCACCACCCTTCACATTGTTCTTCTTATTCTTAGAGGCATCCTCTCCCTCTTTGACAAAAGTTTGCATGATAGGAGGAGGTCGTTTGGCCTTGTCATTCTTCTTCTTGTTCTTGGACTTGGGTGCAAACCCAATCCCTTCCTTGGCCAAAACTTCCTTTTGATTGCTCAAAAGATCGCTGAGGTTCTTCTCACCTTTTATGCACGACACAAGGCCTTTCTCAAGTTGCTCCTTAAACTTTGCGTTCTCCTCAACAAGATGCACATGCTCACAACAAGGGTTAGTAGCATTTGCATTATCAATTAAAACCATATGAGGAAAAGTGGATTTCTCCTTGGTTAGCCTCACTTGGAGTTGATCATGAGACTCTTTAAGACTAGCATGAGTACTCTTCAAGGCCTTGTGAGCCTTGTCAAGGATATCAAACTCCTCCTTGAGTCTAGCAAGATCAACATCAAGTTTGGCCTTCTCAGAATTTAGCACACGAGACACAACAAGAGCATGATCAAGATCTTTCTTTAATTTAGCATGGTCATCGTTGTGTGACTCCTCAAGAGCCAAACGATGAACACGCTCTTCCTCAAGAGCATTAGAGAGATCTGATATCTCATCGACATAGTCACGACTATGCCCCTCCATCTTACAGATTGTGTCTTCGTGAGCCTCGATCTTGTCATTGGCTTCACCAAGTTGTTCGAAGAGAGCAAGGAAGTGCTTCTTGGATTTACCCTTAAGCTTACTCATAAAAGACTCAAAATCATTTTCCTCCACATTGGACCCCCCACTTTCATCAATGCAATCCGTCAAAGAAGGATGAGTAATGATGGTAGTTTTGATGTTGGGGGTTACCTTGTTGGTGGCTTTAGCCATGAGGCACTTGGCGGTGATGTTCTAATTGGGTGAGTCATAGAGGGACGCCCGGGGTGTTGTCGCAATGGCCACGGAAGCCATCGCAACCGTCTCGCCATCTTCATCATCATCATCCTCATTGTACTCTTCTTGTTCCACCAATCCCTTGGGAGGAGCCTTCTTGGTGAAGTGGTTCTTGTTGGGGAAAGACTTGGCCTTGTCCTTCCGGATGAGTTTGCCACCATTGTCTTCCCTCTTCTCATAGGGGCACTCTGCAACAAAGTGGCTCACATTGCCGCAATTGTAGCAAGTCCTCACATGTTGCTTGCCTTGACGCCACTTGAGATCCTCTTGTTGAAGTTTGGCCTTGAGTTCTTCTTGCTCCAAAATTGTCTTGAACCGAGAGCCATGTGCTCATGATAATCATATTTTGTATCCTCGGGGTTGCTCTCCTCTTCTTCCTCTTCCTACTCTTCTTCCACACTAGCCTTGGCCTTCAAAGCAAGATTGGGCTTCTTGGCTCTTTGAGAATGCAATACCGCATTGTTGGCGGTCTTGTCCAAGATACTCATTGCCACAAACTCATCCAACACTTCGCTAGAGGACAAGGTGTGGAAGTCCGGCCTTTGACGGATAACGGAGGACATGGCCTTATGGTAAGGCATCATGGCTTTGAGAAATTTCTGCTTGATCCAATTGTCATTTGTATCCTTGCTCCCATGATCTCGGAGTGAGACCACGAGAGTGGTTAGTCTCCGGTAGAGCTCACGAGGTTCTTCACCTTCATTCATAAAAAAATCATCGGCTTCATCTTGCACCACTTCATAGTTAGAGCGTTGAATGCTTGCGCTTCCCTTGTAAAGGGAAACAACATGGTGCCATGCTTCCTTTGCCATGGTGAATGGTCGGAGATGCGCAATATCTTTGGGAGGGATTGCATCTTGGATGATGAAGAGAGCATTCTCGTTGAATTGATGATTCGCGGCTTCTCTTGGGGTGAAGTTGCTTGGGTCATGCGGATAGAAACCTTGCTCAATGATTCTCCAAAGGTTAGTATTCACATGATTTAAATGACGTTTAAAGCGATATACCCAAGCGTCAAAATCCTCATTTTTCACAATCTTAGGAGGAGAACTAGCATGATTTAAATGGGTGGAGGGAATCGGTAGGTAAGTGGAGGTTCCACATGGGCAAAGATGCCATTTCCGCTTTTACCACTAGACAAAGGAACTTTATCACTAGAGGCTTCCCCCTTGTCGGAGTTAGCAACCGTCACCTTGTTAGTGGGATCAACCACTTCCAATGGTGCGGTGGATAATTTAAGACCATCAAGAACATCCTTAAGCACGCCTTTGACCTCGGCCGTCATGGAGTTTTTAAATGTGTCCAAGGTCACATTGAGTTCCTCACGTGAGTCCAAGGTTCCCCCATCGGTCCTAGACGAGGACAGAATCACACCGGGGTGCTCCTCCTCACTGCCTACGGTGTCAACCATACTCTTCGGACGGCAAAGTCCTTAATAAAGAGACGAGGCTCTGATACCAATTGAAAGGATCGATATAGTTGACTAGAGGGGGGTGAATAGGCAACTAACAATTTTTAGCTTTTCTTTACCAATTTAAACTTTGCATCGAAGAAGGTTGTATAGATATGCAACTAGGTGAGCAACCTGTATGATGCAACAACAATAATTAAACGAGCAAGCAAGGGAAGTAACACAATATAAGCTTGCACGAGTAAAGGGATGAGATAACCAAGAGTGGAGTCGGTAAAGACGAGGATGTGTTACCAAAGTTCCTTCCCTTTGAGAGGAAGTACGTCCCCCTTGGAGCGGTGTGGAGGCACAATGCTCCCAAGAAGCCACTAGGGCCACCGTATTCTCCTCACACCCTCACAGAATGCGAGATGCCGTGATTCCACTATTGGTGCCCTTGAAGGTGGTGACCGAACCTTTACAAACAAGGTTGGGGAAATCTCCGCAACTTAATTGGAGGCTCCCAACAACACCACGAAGCTTCACCACAATGGAGTATGGCTCCGTGATGACCTCAACTGTCTAGGGTGCTCAAACACCCAAGAGTAACAAGATCCGCGAGGGATTAGTGGGGGGAATCAAATATCTCTTGGTGGATGTGTAGATCTAGGCCTTCTCAACCAATCCCTAAGAGATCAACAAGTTTGATCGGGTAGGGAGAGAGATCGGGCGAAAATGGAGCTTAGAGCAAGAATGGAGCTTGGAGGTGGAAGAGGTAGTCAACTCGGAGAAGAAGACACCCGTTTTATAGTTAAAGAACAAATCCAACCGTTATCCACCTAACCAGCCCGCGACCTGTGGTACTACCACACCAAACAAGTGGTACTACCACGAGGGCTCACGGTACTACCGCAGAGAACTGTGGTACTACCGCTGCCACAGCAGGGCCTAAGACCAGTCCTGAAGCGCTAAGGCAAGGAATGGTAGAACCGCTGGCGCGGTACTACCGCACCCCTTGCGGTACTACCGCAAGGCAAGAATGGACTAGGCCGGGAAGGCACGGACATATAAAAATACATCCGTGACTACTTTCGCTGAGTTTTGATCCATGCAAAGATCCGACATGGTACTACCATAGACCTGGAGCAGTACTACCACGTAGGACGCGGATGTAAAAAATTACATCCGCCCCTACTATCGCTCATGCTGCTGAGCCTTGCCAGAGCGCACGGTACTACCGCGCCCAAGGAGCGGTACTACCGCGTACGGCGCGGATGTAAAAAGTTACATCCACCCCTACTACCGCACTAGCAGCAGTGCCTGGCCTGAGGCCACGATACTACCGCTCCCGAGGTGCGATACTACCGTGAGCACTTGCGGTACTACTACGCCACAGGCTGGTACTACCGCAAGGGCCTGTGGTACTACCGCTCCTAAGGAGCAGTACTACCACATGCCCTAGTTCAGCAACACAAGGAGACCTTCATTTTGCATAGACAAGGAGAGACGGAGGATGCTCCAAAGAGCCAAAGGAAAGGTGGTGTAAAAGGAGTAGACGTGTACGTGATGATTCCACCCAAACCTTTCCAAAGCGGACCCCCTCTTAATAGTAAGGCTTTCCTACGACTCAAATCCACCGAAAAGAAACGTAGAGAAATGTCGTCTTCAATAGTCTTAGAGGGGCACCAAATCGTCTTGTGCCTAGACATGATATGTATGAAATACTCCATGCACACGATTAGTCCGCAAAAGCATTGTCATCAACCACCAAAACAACTAAGGGATAAATATGCCCTTACACTGTGGATCCCAAGCCAGTGTCGCAGAACGTGTCCTTCAGAAATGACAAAAGGGGCTCGATGGCGATGTAGAATGGAAAATTGTTGACAGCGAGCCAGAGGAGATCAGCGGCGGGGCAATGGATGAGATCGACGGCGGTTGAACCCGAGGGGTTTGGGGTGGGGCACTTAACAAAACACAGCCCGCCTTAGGGCGTGGCTGTCGATGACCTCGATGTCGTAGCCGGTGGACGAGACATGCCCGCATACTCTAGCCCGCTGCTTGAGTGCCTGCCACCAGTAATGGTCGTCAGCTTCCTCGGCGATGTCGGGCGAAGAGACCGCTATACACCTCTTTTGGGCCAGTCGCTCCTCGAGCTCCACGGGAAGCGTAGCGGGGCTTAGGCTGCGACGCTCTGGAGTGGGGGACGGGGATGGGGATCTGTGAGAAAGGGGGTGTTTGGCAGGCGTCATCTAAGAAACTCAGGGCGGCCTGGGTATGGAGATCGGTGGGTAAGCTGCACGGGCAAACCGGCAGATATTGACAATGGAGGCCTTGCAGCAGCGGCGGCGACGGCGGGGACTTTACTAGGGTTTCAGCGAGGGAGGGTGTGTGTGTGTGTGTGCGCGCGCGCGCACACGCCCGAGGAGATTTTGGTGTGTGTGTGTGCAGGGGGCGTGGGGTGTTTGATGAAATGACGCGGGTACTGAAATTTTTACTACGCGCGAGTCAAACGCGGGATTGAAATGCCGGGCTATTGAAATTTTTGATGATAGTGCATCGCACACGGTCCGGAGATAACAACCGTGTGTTATGAAACAGAAAAACCCTAGAGGCGGGCAGATATTTTCTAGGGATGCAGGCGGGATTGGGAACAAGAAACATCGCACACGGTCCGGAGATAACAACCGTGTGTTATGAAACAGAAAACCCTCGAGGCGGGCAGATATTTTTGAGAGTGGGAGCCTCGTGGAGCCCAATGTACTGTGCGGATGTGTGCGTGACAGGTGCACCGGCGTGGCACACGGTTAGTTTGAGTGAACCGTGTCTGTTGCGTCATCCGACCTGTCTAATGTTCATAAATTTGGCGAAAAATGATGGGGGAGAGGGTCAGAACACGAACACACTTGCATGTGGACCAAATTTATGTATCAAAAGGGTGGTTTGATTTTCAAATACCAAATGCAACTTCGATGTGGCACCTCTCTCGCAAAGCGCACGGTATTGCTTGCCCCCACCCCCCCTCGTGTCGGCACGAAGGGAAACCTAAGCTATGAATGCATGCCCCTCCCCCTCAACCGAGGTTCACCTAGAAAAGTGTGAAGTAGCTAGCAGCCCCCTCCTCCCTCGTGTCGGCACGAAGGGAATCCTAAGCTATGAATGCATGCCCCCCAACCATGGTTCACTGTAGCAAAGTGCAAAGTAGCTAGCAGCCCCCTCCCACGTGTCGGCACAAAGGGAATCCTAAGCTATGAATGCATGCCCCCCAACCGAGGTTCACCTAGCAAAGTGTGAAGTAGAGCTAGCAGCCCCCTCCCTCGTGTCGGCACAAAGGATTCCTAAGCTATGAATGCATGCCTCCCCCCCAACCGAGGTTCACTCAGCAAAGTGTGAAGTAGCTAGCAGCCCCCCTCCCTTGTGTCGACACGAAGGGAATCCTAGCTAAGCTATGAATGCATGCCCTCCCCCCCAACCGAGGTTCACCCTAGCAAAGTGCGAAGTAGCTAGTAGCCACCCCTCCCTTGTGTCGGCATGAAGGGAATCCTAAGCTATGAATGCACATGCCCCCACCAACCGAGGTTCACCTAGCAAAGTGCGAAGTAGCTAGCAGACCCCGTCACTTGTGTCGGCACGAAGGGAATACTAAGCTATGAATGCATGCCCCCCTGAGGGAGTCCTAGATTAGGGGGTATCCGGACAGCCGGACTATATCCTTTGGCCGGACTGTTGGACTATGAAGATACAAGATTGAATACTTCGTCCCGTGTCCGGATGGGACTCTCCTTGGCGTGGAAGGCAAGCTTGGCGATACGGAGATGTAGATCTCCCCCCATTGTAACCGACTCTGTGTAACCCTAGCCCCCTCCGGTGTCTATATAAACCGGAGGGTTTAGTCCATAGGACCAACAATAATCATACCATAGGCTAGCTTCTAGGGTTTAGCCTCTACGATCTCGTGGTAGATCAACTCTTGTACTACTCATATCATCAAGATCAATCAAGCAGGAAGTAGGGTATTACCTCCATCGAGAGGGCCCGAACCTGGGTAAACATCATGTCCCCTGCCTCCTATTACCATCCGCCTTAGACACACAGTTCGGGACCCCCTACCTGAGATCCGCCGGTTTTGACACCGACATTGGTGCTTTCATTGAGAGTTCCACTGTGCCGTCGCCGCAAAGCTGGATGGCTCCTCCGATCATCGATAACGATGCGGTCCAGGGTGAGGTTTTCCTCCCCGGACAGATCTTCATATTCGGCGGCTTCGCACCGTGGGCCAACTCGCTTGGCCATCTGGAGCAGATCGAGAGCTACACCCCTGGCCACCAGGTCAGGTTTGGAAACTTGAATTACACTGCTGATGTCCGCAGAGACTTAATCTTCGACGGATTCGAGCCCATGCCAGGTGTGCCGCACGATCACTACGAGCATGATGTAGCTCTGCCGTTGGACAGTGTTCGGGAAATCACGCCAACAACCACTCCGGCCTTCAATCCGGAATGGACGGCGCCATCCGAGGACGGGCTGATAGACCCCGCCTTGGAGGTTGCACCCTCAGTGGCGATAGAGCCGAATACTAACCTTAACCCTCACGAGAACCGTGACGCCGAACCGCTGGACTCGTCTCCGTCCACGGACTCCGAACCGCCTGCGCCCATGCCTATCGAATCCGATCGGGCGCCGATCATGGAGTTCACCTCCGCGGATATCTTTCAGCACTCGCCCTTCGATGATGTACTAAACTCGTTAAGGTCTCTCTCCCTGTCAGGAGAACCTTGGTCGAACTATGTTCGGCTAGAATGGGATGCGGATGACGAAGAAATTCACCCCCACCCACCACCCACTTAGTAGCCACTGTCGATGATTTAACCGACATGCTCGATGATGTCTAGTACACAACCTTCTTCCTGTAGACGTTGTTGGGCCTCCAAGTGCAGAGTTTTGTAGGACAGTAGCAACTTTCCCTCAAGTGGATGACCTAAGGTTTATCAATCCGTGGGAGGCGTAGGATGAAGATGGCCTCTCTCAAACAACCCTGCAACCAAATAACAAAGAGTCTCTTGTGTCCCCAACACACCAAATACAATGGTAAATTGTATAGGTGCACTAGTTCGGCGAAGATATGGTGATACAAGTGCAATATGGATGGTAGATATAGGTTTTTGTAATCTGAAAATATAAAAACAGCAAGGTAACTAATGATAAAAGTGAGCGTAAACGGCATTGCAATGATAGGAAACAAGGCCTAGGGTTCATACTTTCACTAGTGCAAGTTCTCTCAACAATAATAACATAACTGGATCATATAACTATCCCTCAACATGCAACAAAGAGTCACTCCAAAGTCACTAATAGCGAAGAACAAACGAAGAGATTATGGTAGGGTACGAAACCACCTCAAAGTTATTCTTTCCAATCAATCCGTTGGGCTATTCCTATAAGTGTCACAAACAGCCGTAGAGTTCGTACTAGAATAACACGTTAAGATACAAATCAACCAAAACCCTAATGTCACCTAGATACTCCAATGTCACCTGAAGTATCCGTGGGCATGATTATACGATATGCATCACACAATCTCAATTCATCTATTCAAACCAACACATAGAACCTCAAAGAGTGCCCCAAAGTTTCTACCGGAGAATCACGACGAAAACGTGTGCCAACCCCTATGCATAGTTTCATGGGCGGAACCCGCAAGTTGATCACCAAAACATACATCAAGTGAATCACGTGATATCCCATTGTCACCACAGATACGCACGGCAAGACATACATCAAGTGTTCTCAAATCTTTAAAGACTCAATCCGATAAGATTACTTCAAGGGGAAAACTCAATTCATTACAAGAGAGTATTGGGGGAGAAGAAACATAAGATCCAACTATAATAGCAAAGCTCGCGCTACATCAAGATCGTGCCAAATCAAGAACACGAGAGAGATCGAACACATAGCTACTGGTACATACCCCGAGCCCCGAGGGTGAACTACTCCCTCCTCGTCATGGAGAGCGCCGGATGATGAAGATGGCCACGGTGAGGGTCCCCCCTCCGGCAGGTGCCGAACAGGGTCCCGTTGGTTTTGGTGGCTCTGGAGGTTTTATGCAGCGGAACTCCCGATCTAATCTCTGTTCTGGAAGTTTTAGGGCACGTGGAGTTATATAGGCGGAAGAAGCATGTCGAGGAGCCACGAGGGCCCCACGAGGTGGGGCGCCCTAGGGGTGGGCGCGCCCCACCCTCGTGGCTTCCTCGTTCCTTCCTTGACGTGGGGTCCAAGTCCATCCGTAGCTTTCCTTCCAAAAATAACTTCTCCAGTTGATTTCGTTCCGTTTTGACTCCGTTTGATATTCCTTTTCTTCGAAATACTGAAATAGGCAAAAAAAAACAGCAAATCTGGGCTGGGCCTCCGGTTAATAGGTTAGTCCCAAAAGTAATATAAAAGTGGAAAATAAAGCCCAATATTGCCCAAAACAGTAGATAATATATTATGGAGCAAGGAAAATTTATAGATACGTTGGAGACGTATCAGCATCCCCAAGCTTAATTCCTGCTCGTCCTCGAGTAGGTAAATGATAAAAAAGATAATTTTTTATGTGGAATTCTAGTTGGCATAATTTTATTGTAATTCTTCCTAATTGTGATATGAATATTCAGATTCGAAAGATTAAAGACAAAAGTTCATATTGACATAAAAATAATAATACTTCAAGCATACTAACTAAGAAATTATGTCCTCTCAAAATAACATGGCTAAAGAAAGTTCATCCCTACAAAATCATATAGTTTAGTCATGCTCCATTTTCGTCACACAAGAATGCTCTCATCATGCACAACCCCGATGACAAGCCAAGCAATTGTTTCATACTCTATTAATCTCAAACTTATAAACCTTCACGCAATACATGAGCGTGAGCCATGGATATAGCACTATGGGTGGAATAGAATATGATGATGGGGGTTATGTGGAGAAGACAAAAAAGGAGAAAGTCTCACATCAACAAGGCTAATCAATGAGCTATGGAGATGCCCATTGATTGATGTTAATGCAAGGAGTAGGGATTGTCATGCAACGGATGCACTAGAGCTATAAATGTATGAAAGCTCAACAAAAGAAACTAAGTGGGTGTGCATCCAACTTGCTTGCTCACGAAGACCTAGGGCACTTGAGGAGGCCCATCGTTGGAATATACAAGCCAAGTTCTATAATGAAAAATTCCCACTAGTATATGAAAGTGACAACATACGAAACTCTCTATATGAAAAACATGGTGCTACCTTGAAGCACAATATATGAGACTCACTATATGAAGAACATGGTGCTACTTTGAAGCACAAGTGTGGAAAAAGGATAGTAGCATTCCCCTTTTTATTTTATTTTTATTTTTTTATATTTTTGGGCCTTCTTTTTTTCTCTTTTTTTGGCCTTTCTCTTCTTTTTTTGGGATAATGCTCTATTGAATGATGATCATCACACTTCTATTTATTTACAACTCAATGATTACAACTCGATACTAGAACAAAGTATGACCCTATATGAATGCCTCCTGCGGTGTACTGGGATATGCAATGAATCAAGAGTGACATGTGTGAAAGAATTATGAATGGTGGCTTTGCCACAAATACTATGTCAACTACATGATCATGCTAAGCAATATGAAAATGATGAATGTGTCATGAAGAACGGTATGGTGGAAAGTTGCATGGCGATATATCTAGGAATGGCTATGGAAATGCCATAATAGGTAGGTATGGTGGCTGTTTTGAGGAAGATATAAGGAGGTTTATGTGTGAAAGAGCGTATCATATCACGGGTTTGGATGCACCGCCAAGTTTGCACCAACTCTCAATGTGAGAAAGGGCAATGCACAGTGCATCAAGAGGCTAGCAATGATGGAAGGGTGAGAGTGCGATAATCCATGGACTCAACATTAGTCATAAAGAACTCATATACTTATTGCAAAAATCTACAAGCCATCAAAAACCAAAGCACTACGCGCATGCTCCTAGGGGGATAGATTGGTAGGAAAATACCATCGCTCGTCCCCGACCGCCACTCATAAGGAGGACAATCAAATAACACCTCATGTTTCAAATTTGTTACATAACGTTTACCATACGTGCATTCTACGGGACTTGCAAACTTCAACACAAGCATTTCTCAAATTCACAACTACTCAACTAGCACGACTTTGATATTATTACCACCATATCTCAAAAAAATCATCAAGCATCAAACTTCTCTTAGTAGTCAACACACTCATAAGAATTCTTACAAATCTTGCATGCTTAGCACATTAAGATTATTTAAGAAAATTACCATGCTATTTAAGACTCTCAAAATAATCTAAGTGAAGCATGAGAGTTCATCTATTTCTTCAAAATAAAACCATCATTGTGCTCTAAAAGATATAAGTGAAGCACTAGAGCAAATGACAAACTACTCCGAAAGATATAAGTGAAGATCAATGAGTAGCCGAATAATTATGCAACTATGTGAAGACTCTCTAACATTTAAGAATTTCAGATCTTGGTACTTTATTCAAACAGAAAGCAAAGCTAAAGAAAATAAATGACGCTCCAAGAAAAACACATATCATGTGGTGAATAAAAATATAGCTCCAAGTAAAGTTACCGATGAATGAAGACGAAAGAGGGGATGCCTTCCGGGGCATCCCCAAGCTTAGACGCTTGGTTATCCTTGAATATTACCTTGGGGTGCCTTGGGCATCCCCAAGCTTAGGCTCTTGCCACTCCTTATTCCATAGTCCATCGAATCTTTACCCAAAACATGAAAACTTCACAACACAAAACTCAACAGAAAACTCGTAAGCTCCGTTAGCGAAAGAAACAAAACACCACTTCAAGGTACTGTAATGAACTCATTCTTTATTTATATTGCTGTTAATACTACTGTATTCCAACTTCTCTATGGTTTATAAACTATTTTACTAGCCATAGATTCATCAAAACTAGCAAGCAACACAATGAAAACAGAATCTGTCAAAAACAGAACAGTCTGTAGTAATCTGTAACTAACACAAACTTCTGGAACTCCAAAAATTCTAAAATAAATTGTTGGACCTGAGTAATTTGTCTAGTAATCATCTTCATAAAGAATCAACTAAATAGCACTCTCCATTAAAAAGTTTTAGCTAATCTCGTGAGCGCTAAAGTTTCTGTTTTTTACAGCATGATCATAAAGACTTCACCCAAGTCTTGCCAACGGTTCTACTTGGCACAAACACTAACTAAAACACAAAACCACATCTAAACAGAAGCTATATGGATTATTTATTACTAAACATAACCAAAAAGCAAGAAATTATAATAAAATTGGGTTGCCTCCCAACAAGCGCTAACGTTTAACGCCCCTAGCTAGGCATGATGATTTCAATGATGCTCACATAAGAGATAATAATTGAAACATAAAGAGAGCATCATGAAGAATATGACTAGCACATTTAAGTCTAACCCACTTCCTATGCATAGGGATTTTGTGAGCAAACAACTTATGGGAACAATAATCAACTAGCATAGGAAGGCAAAACAAGCATAACTTTAAAACTTTAAGCACATAGAGAGGAAACTTGATATTATTGCAATTCCTACAAGAATATATTCCTTCCTCATAATAATTTTCAGTAGCATCATGAATGAATTCAACAATATAACCAGCACCTAAAGCATTCTTTTCATGATCTACTTGCATAGTAAATTTACTACTCTCCACATAAGCAAAATTCTTCTCATGAATAATAGTGGGAGCAAACTCAACAAAACAACTATAATGTGATTGAAAATTAAGATCAAGATGAAAAGTTTCATGGTTATAATTATTCTTTATAGCATACGTGTCATCACAATATTCATCATAGGTAGGAGGCATGCTTTCATCACAATAAATTTGCTCATCAAAGCTTGGGGGACAAAAAATATCATCTTCATCAAAAATAGCTTCCCCAAGCTTGTGGCTTTGCATATCATTAGCATCATGGGTATTCAAATAATTCATACTAACAACATTGCAATCATGCTCATCATTCACATATTTTATGCCAAGCATTCTATGTAATTCTTCTTCTAGTACTTGAGCATAATTTTCCTTCCCATCATTTTCACAGAAGATATTAAAAAGATGAAGCGTATGAGGTAAACTCAATTCCATTTTTTGTAGTTTTCTTTTATAAACTAAACTAGTGCTAAAACAAGAAACAAAAAGATTCGATTGCAAGATCTAAAGATATACCTTCAAGTACTCACCTCCCCGGCAACGGTGCCAGAAAAGAGCTCGATGTCTACTACACAACCTTCTTCTTGTAGACATTGTTGGGCCTCCAAGTGCAGAGGTTTGTAGGACAGTAGAAAATTTCCCTCAAGTGGATGACCTAAGGTTTATCAATCCGTGGGAGGCGTAGGATGAAGATGGTCTCTCTCAAACAACCCTGCAACCAAATAACAAAGAGTCTCTTGTGTTCCCAACACACCCAATACAATGGTAAATTGTATAGGTGCACTAGTTCGGCGAAGAGATGGTGATACAAGTGCAATATGGATGGCAGATATAGTTTTTTGTAATCTGAAAATATAAAAACAGCAAGGTAACTAATGATAAAAGTGAGCGTAAACGGTATTGCAATGATAGGAAACAAGGCCTAGGGTTCATACTTTCACTAGTGCAAGTTCTCTCAACAATAATAACATAATTGGATCATATAACTATCCATCAACATGCAACAAAGAGTCACTTCAAAGTCACTAATAGCAAAGAACAAATGAAGAGATTATGGTAGGGTACGAAACCACCTCAAAGTTATTCTTTCCAATCAATCTGTTGGGCTATTCCTATAAGTGTCACAAACAGCCCTAGAGTTCGTACTAGAATAACACCTTAAGATACAAATCAACCAAAACCCTAATGTCACTTAGATACTCCAATGTCACCTCAAGTATCCATGGGCATGATTGTACGATATGCATCACACAATCTCAATTCATCTATTCAAACCAACACATAGAACCTCAAAGAGTGCCCCAAAGTTTCTACCGGAGAATCACGACGAAAACGTGTGCCAACCCCTATGCATAGGTTCATGGGCGGAACCCGCAAGTTGATCACCAAAACATACATCAAGTGAATCACGTGATATCCCATTGTCACCATAGATACGCACGGCAAGACATACATAAAGTGTTCTCAAATCTTTAAAGGCTCAATCCGATAAGATTACTTCAAGGGGAAAACTCAATTCATTACAAGAGAGTAGATGGGGAGAAGAAACATAAGATCCAACTATAATAGCAAAGCTCGCGATACATCAAGATCATGCCAAATAAAGAACACTAGAGAGAGAGAGAGAGTGAGAGAGATCAAACACATAGCTACTGGTACATACCCTCAGCCCCGAGGGTGAACTACTCCCTCCTCGTCATGGAGAGCGCCGGGATGATGAAGATGACCACCGGTGAGGGATCCCCCCTCCGGTAGGGTGCCGGAACAGGGTCTCGATTGGTTTTTCGTGGCTCTGGAGGTTTTGTGGCGGCGGAACTCCCGGTCTAATCTCTGTTCTGGAAGTTTTAGGGTGCGTGGAGTTATATAGGAGGAAGAAGCACGTCAGGGGAGCCATGAGGGCCCCACGAGGCAGGGGGCTGCGCCCTAGGGGGGTGGGCGCCCCCCCCCCCACCTTCATGGCTTCCTCGTTCCTTCCTTGACGTGGGGTCCATGTCCATCCAGTAGCTTTCCTTCCAAAAATAATTTCTCCAGTTGATTTCGTTCCGTTTTGACTCCGTTTGATATTCCTTTTCTTCAAAATACTAAAATAGGCAAAAAACAACAAATCCGGGCTGGGCCTCCAGTTAGTAGGTTAGTCACAAAAGTAATATAAAAGTGGAAAATAAAGCCCAATATTGCCCAAAACAGTAGATTATAGCATGGAGCAATCAAAAATTATAGATACATTGGAGACGTATCACTCGACTTCGACTCCGAAGACATCGATGGTATGGACAACGATGAAGGAGACGAACAGGAACCACTGCCCATGGGGCACTGGACCGCCACCTCATCACATGAAATATACATGGTGGATACACCCAAAGAAAATGATGACGAGGAACGGAAAGATGCAGCGAAAGACAGCTCCCTCGAGAAGCAATCAAAGCGGCGCCGTAGGCATCGCCCCAAATCCCGCCTCGGCAAAAACAGCGATAACAGCGCAAGAAAAAACAATACCACGGTCGACTCCGGAGGAAACGGCGACCAAATGGACCCAGCGATAGAGCAGGGTGAGCCAGCGGACGACGAACAAAGTACGGAGCCGCTGACCGAACATGGCGACGCCGAGCGTCAAGCTAATCAACCCGTCTCTGGAAAAGCTAATCAACCCGTCTCTGGATGATGATGAACACATCATCCTGGAAAGGCAGCTGGAGCAAGAGAACCTCCATAAAAGGCTTATCGCCACTGCGAGGAGTCTGAAGATGCAGAAGCAACGGCTCAAGGCCGAACAAAACACACTCAACAGTAGATGGAACAAGGTGCTCGATATGGCAGAAAAGTATGGTGGCAGTCGCCACACGAAGAGCTACCCAAAGCGAAAGCTGCTGCCTGAATTCGACGATGAGGCCTTAGAGCCCCCACAACCAAAAATAAAACTGCCAACCGGTCGGATCGACAACCTTGTGGCCGCGATAGAGCGGCCAACGAAGCCGCACATAAGTCACTACATGACCCACGCGAGGACTCGCATCAAAGGACCGACGCAACCAGATCCATCTACGGATCAAGGAAACGCGCTCCAGCAATCAACCAAAACCAAATATCACAACCGTCCAAACGCCATGGTGCAGCTAAATACAGGGGTGCCGCACACCCCCTATGTTTCACCAATGAGGTATTAGACCATGAATTTCCAGAAGGATTCAAACCAGTGAACATAGAGGCGTACGACGGGACAACAGACCCCGGGGTCTGGATTGAGGACTTCATCCTCCATATTCATATGGCTCGTGGAGACGATCTCCATGCCATCAAATACTTGCCCCTCAAGCTCAAAGGACCAGCTCGACACGGGCTGAAAAGCCTCCCCGAAAACTCCATCAGAAGTTGGGAGGAGCTCAAGGATGCTTTTCGGGCTAATTTCCAAGGGACTTATGTCCGACCTCCGGACGCAGACGATTTGAGTCATATAATTCAACAGCCCGGGGAGTCAGCCCGAAAGCTTTGAAACAGGTTTCTCACTAAGAAGAACCAGATTGTCGACTGTCCGGACGCCGAAGCCTTAGCAGCTTTCAAGCACAACATCCGAGATGAATGGCTTGCCAGACACATCGGCCAAGAAAAACCAAGAACAATGGCAGCCCTAACAAGCCTTATGACCCGCTTTTGCGCGGGCGAGGACAACTGGTTAGCCCGAAGCAGCACCAGCGACCCAAGCACATCCGAAGTCAGGGATGGCAATGGAAAACCACGACGCAGTAAAAAAACGCCGGAACAAAGAAGACAGCCCAGATAACACGGCGGTAAACGCAGGATTCAGGGGCTCTCGACCGGGTCAGCGGAAAAAGCCGTTTAAAGGCAACAGAGATGGACCGACCAGCCTAAACAAGATTCTAGACAAACTATGTCAGATCCACGGCACCCCCGACAAACCTGCAAATCATACCCACAGAGAATGTTGGGTCTTCAAGCAGGTCGGCAAGCTAAACGCCGAACACAAGGGGGAGGACACACCAAGCAAAGACGAGGATGAGCCTCGCCAGCAAGGCACTGGGGGACAGGAAAAATTCCCACCAGAAGTCAAGACAGTAAATGGATCCACGTGACAAAGAGGAGAAACAAATATGTACTCCGAAATACACAAGCCGTAGAGCCCGTCACCCTTGAGTTCTACCCCTGGTCGGCCCGCCCTGTCACTTTTGACCGCAAGGATCACCTAATAAGCATCTGGCATGAAGGATCAGCCGCCTTGGTGCTGGACCCAATAATAAACGGATACCATCTCACACGAGTCCTTATGGACGGCAGCAGTAGTCTAAATCTGATATATCAGGACACCATCCGCAAAATGGAGATAAACCCAACAAAAATCAGCCACAGTAATACTACCTTCAAGGGAGTAATACCAGGCACAGAGGCTCGCTGCACATGCTCTCTAATACTAGAGGTTGTGTTCGGCTCGCCCGACAACTTCCGAAGCAAAAAGTTAACCTTCGACATTGCTCCATTCCGAAGTGGCTATCATGCACTACTCGGACGAGCGGCTTTCGCTCGTTTTAATGCAATACTGCATTACACTTTTCTTAAGCTTAAAATGCCCGGTCCGCGTGGCATCATCACAGTACATGGAAATGTTGAGCGCTCCTTACGAGCAGAAGAACGTACGACTGCTTTAACAGCCGAACACTAGACGGCCTCACCACCAGAACAGATGACCGGTCGTTAAGACCACATACATGTTTAGACGAGTCCAGTTAATCATTGGATAGACATTGGTTTGATGGTTGTACCCTTGTAGACGGTACCAGCGGCTTCTCAGCGATAGTTCGGCTCAACTTTTCCCATCTTAACTTTTAAATGGTTTATTTATAATAGCCAATTTTTTGCACAACAACTTTCAACTAAGTTCCTCTCTTTTACAGATGACAATCGTACTACACCCGTCCAGGATACGGCACAATGGAGACACAGGCGCAGACGTGCAGCAGGACCCGTTCAAAGGTTTCTCTTTAGATTAAGACCCTGCGTAAACCTTTTTTACTGTCTTTTGTTGTTCACATCCTCCGGATTCTCAATACAACCGAGAAGGATGCTGACGTTCTTGGCATGTGGCCACGTCAGAATATTGCTCATACCCGGACACTAGGGGCTCATTATCTAAGGGCATCATTTAGCCCAGTATATATCTCAAAGACCGAATACCTTAGGGAGTGTTCGGCGTCGCGAGTTTGGCCTTATATGCATCAGCTCCGAATCATGTCTTTGGTTAAATGTTGGGTTTGCCCGGCTCCTGTGTTTTGCTACCTTACGTTGCGCTCTATCGGCTAAGACGGCACCAGGAGAACTACTGCGATTGTGACCTGGTTCGGCCGGACGAGCACCTCAGTAGAGAAAGCCGAAATCTGACTATCATGATAAAGCGCGAGACTGGTCAACCACTCGATGACCTAACGGAATCTTCGGGATTCCTCCACATTAACGAAGGGTCGTTTCCCGGCCAGGCATGTACGCGCCCCGTATTCGGATGAGCGTGGAGCCACTAGGGGCTATATAGTAGCCCCACTGTCAAACTCCTATGGCTAAGTGGAAGTGTTAAAGCAATATAGTCCGGATTGCCTCGTTTGCTGTGCTATCACCTCCTTAATGGACCAAGACGTTGGATCAAGTGTGAACACGCGTCTTCTGCGAACACCCCCGCATTATACGCGTTGGGGCTGAAGCCGAGGACTGCAAACTTTCAGGTTATATAAATATTTACATAAACGGCCGCACAGGAGGCATCATCATACTTTCAGGTAAAGTATAAAAATGGCCTTTACAATTGAGTAAAACATTGTTTTTCAATGGGAATACATGTCACTAGAACATAATATTCTTCGAGCACTGAGCTTCTATTGAACAAGCACCTTCAAGGACTTCGTCAAAGTAGTGCCCGGCAGGTACTCGGCCAACGGCCGAACTCGGGGTTGCAATTGCGGTGGCCTCCATCTCCTCCCAGTATGTCTTGACACGTGCAAGCTCCATCCGCGCACCCTCGATGCACGCCAACCTCTTCATAGCATCGATGCGCAGCACAGTACCAAGGAATTGCTGCATCAAACTAAAATAACTGTTCGGCCTTGGCCTTTCCGGCCATAGATAATCCACAACAAACCTCATGGCAAGCCCGGACAACCTATGGAGCTCGGCCCATTCGGCCATCCGCTCATTCAAAGGAAGTGGACGCGCTGGAACGTTAAATTGTGACCAGAACAGCTTCTCCACTTCGCGATCTTTTTGATCTTTGAAGTATTCGGCCGCATCAGCGGCACTTGCGGCCAAATCCAGATAAGCGTCCGCAGAACTCCACAGCCGATCCAGCGGAGCGTAGTGAGGATCTACGAACTTCATCCGCACCAAAAAGGGCTTCCCAGCCGCGATATCCCCGGCGTGACGCAGCTCCTCCTTCATCGCTCTAATTGTAGAGCGGGCGTCCTTGGCCGCCACCGTGGCCTTCTCCAGGTCCGTCGTCTTTGCTCGATCTTCCTTTTTGAGAAGCTCGTAATGGCCGACGGCATCTTTCAATTCCACATCCATCTTGGCTATTTCCTCCTTGCTTCGGCAATGAGCAGCCTTTTTGGCTCTCAGCTCCTCGACCACCTTCAGGGCGGCCGCATCACTTTTCCTGGCTTGTTCGTTGGCCCGGGAAAGTTCCGCTCGAAGGTTCTCCACGGCCGTAGCTCCATCTGCAATCGCAACATATTAAAAATACTGTCATCATGCTCCTCTTACTACATATCGATCACTGGAGAAATCACATACCCTGTGCCTCGTCAAGCCGCTTGTTGACAAGCACGATGTCGGCATCCGCCGCATCAAGTTGCCGCTTTAGCTCGGCAAACTCACCAGTCCGGCTAGCCACCGGACCTTCAGCCACCTGCATACACTACAAAAAAATACACTTCTGTGATGATACGTGTTTGTCACAGTAGGTCGCGTTTTTTGTCATGCATGTACATCCATGACAAATTTATGACAGAATCAAGATAGTCATACATGTGCTGTCGTAGAAGTGTTCCATGACATTACCAAAAATTATCATCACGGAAGTGTCCACTTCCATGATGATAAATCGCGTGTCACAGAAGTGCTTTCGTCAAGGGTGACCGACACGTGGCATCCACCGTATCGGAACGCCGTTAAGCTATCGGGTCGGGTTTTGGATCCGATAACACGTTAACAGCCCCGACCAATGGGGATTTTCCACGTGTAAAATCGTCATTGGCTGGAGGAAACACGTGTCGGCTCATTGTTGGAACATATGTCATCCACTCATTGGACAGAAGGCGCCTATGATACGTCGACGCGTGGCCCGCCCAACAGAGGCCCATTCTCGTGAAAAGGCCGCCCGCTTGACTTGGTCAAAGGTGACGGGCCGCCCATGGAAAGCCTATTAACGGCATGTTCGATATAGCCCATTTATAGCCCGCTATCCCAAGGCCCGTTCGCCCTACCGAATTAGGCCCAATAGCGTCCATGGGCCATCCAATATGATTCTAGCCCGTTTTCACTTCGCCCATGTATGGCCCATGACGTCTTCGCCCATATGAGGCCCTATGTAACTCTTGGCCTATTAACGACCGTGGTGAAACGGCCCGCAATGAACAATGTATCACTTTAGACCCATTAACGGCCCGTGGTGAAACTGGCCCGTAATGAACAGTGTATCACTTTATACCCATTAATGGCCCGTTATTCAGTTGGGCCGTTTCCAGCCCATGTTATCTTTCGCCTTCTCGAGCCCATTTATTCTTGGGCTCATTTCGAGCATTCGTTTACTTACGGCCCACATTGTAATTTTCTGCTTGTGGGCCAAATTCAGCCCGTGGTTACAGTCGGCCCGTTTGTGGTCCGTTAATACATTGGGCCATTTTCATAGCGTCATCAAATACAGCCTATTAACGATGGACCGTTATGGTTGGCCGATGAACGGACGATTCCAACTCTAGCCCGTTTACGGCCATAATGCGGCCTGTTATTGGCCCATGTTTGGCCAATCGATCATACGGCCCGTATAAGGCCCATTGATGATAGGGCCCGTAGAAGTCCCATTGTTTCTACAGCCCGTAGAAGGCCCAATGTTTCTACGGCCCGTAGAAGGCCTGCTGTTTCTACGGCCCGTAGAAGGCCCACTGTTTCTACGGCCCGTAGGAGGCCCAGTGTCACTACAGTAAAGATTAGCCCATGGTTATTGTGGCCTAGTTTTAAAAAATAGGTTATTGCAGCCACTAGCCAACCCCGGAAAAAGAACTGCACTGATTACAAGCAAATCAATAAACAAGACAACAAGGAAATAAAGAAGCAAGCAACTTATCCTAGGCTATCACGGTTATTACACATATTACATCCACTGGGCATCAAAGTTCACCACCAGTGCAAATATAGGGAACACATCAGCATATAAACGCCGCAGCAAAACAAGTCCAGAACTGAAACCACTTCAGAAGAGTTCAAGAAACAATATCCTGGGTACCCATAATGTTGGCAAGATGCTTAGCAAGCTCATTAACTTTCTCTTGTTTGGCGCTTAAATCCTCCAGCGCTTGCTGTTGCACAAGAAAGTACGCATCTGAATTCTGCAGGGACTTCCTCAGTCCTTCGACTTCTTGCCGCAACACAAATGACTGATGCCTTTCAGCTTGTAGCTGAGACTGAAGAAGCCGAAGTGATTCAGGCAGCGAGTTCGAAGAGCTTGTGCCAGCGGTACTGGCCAGTAACTCGAACACTACATCAACGCAGGACTGTGGGGTTTTCTCACTATCTACAAGATCGTTTTTATCACCTTTCTTGGAGACCAACAGGGTTATCTCACTATCTTGAACCTTATCTGCATTACTTTCTCTACCATTGCATAGTGGGGTGCTCTTCTCCAATATTCTGTTTGCATACTACAAGAGAAACAAGCAGACACATCACAGGTTTAGCTTGTAGTATACCAAACTCATTTTGGTAAACTGGTTCAGTAGTAAGGTGGACACGGTAACAGCATGAAATAAACATATATCTATGTACTATGGTCACTGTATTGTCCATATCATTCTAGTTTATATTCCCTAATCAAGATAGAGACACAGTTCAACTCATATATATTTAAGACACGGCAGTATAGACAGAATATAAGTGTGAGAAACTACACAACATTAGCAGCACTTGTAATGTGCATCACATGAGAACATAACTGTTTATACAACTTAAACTGAAATCAACATAGAGCAAGAAGTTAGAACAGCAATCCAGTTAAAGAAATAGGTTTAAAACATACCTGTTGCGCCATTGGAGTTTCAATTGGATCCTTCAAATTGAAAGTAGTTGGTATGAGTAAATCTGGTGATGCAACAAGAAAGGAGTATGGACCATAGCTACGGAATCGACCTGAGAACAATTGCTCTTCTTCTTTAAACGTGGAGCTTGGGTTAGCTGTGGTGGTCTTCGTGCTTTGGGCAATGCAGTAGCTTTACAAACTGCTCGTGTGGGGGTACTCTGTGGTGGACATGGTGCTTTGTCAACTATAAGTGGGTTACTATCCGCTGGGGTTGCGGTTAGATGGGTTGTAGCTGGTTCTCTGCCCAACGGTGTAAGTGTGCAATCTGGAAGAGTCTCGATTATGTGTGGTGGGGCTAGTTTGTGGGCCAGTACAACCATGGTTCTATCTGCATCGACGGGTAGCTTGTCTTTTGTGAAGAACGGGTTTTGCTCCCTTAGATACCGCCATCACCCCTCCAATTCAAATGGCTGATAAACAAGAAAAGAAATTGAACGTCTGAGACATTGTATGATAGCAGATGTGGTCATTCACATATATGTTGTCTAACCAAACAGGACAGCATGACACAATTTCACATATATGATGCCTAACTAAACATGATAGCAGGACACAGTTTCAGATATATGATGGATAACTTAACAGGATATAATGGCATAATTCAACATATGATGAGTACCTAAACAGGATGACATGACAAAACTATATGATGTCTTTCTAAAATAGGTTGGGATGAAATAATTCACATACATGTTGTCTAAGTATACAGGATGGCTTGATATAATTGACATAATTGATTCATATACTAAGAAGCTGGCACTCGCATGTATGATCTCTAAACTAAGCAGATAGAATTCAATATTGTGCATATGATGTCTAAACTAAGCAATGCAAGACACCATATGCATCATATGAGAAATATAAACATTGCAACTTAGAGCATACACCTCAGGTGGGATATAGGACTGGTCATCTGTCTCTGAATCCTCCTCTGAGGAGCTCCCTATAACCATCGAGATATATGCTTCAACAGGTACCATTGCCTGCTCTGAAGACCTTGTTTTCACTCCAGATTTTTCCATAACCGGCTCAAATGGTTGATACACATGAAGAGTAGTTCAATATACACAGATTTTCGACAAATGGAATACGAAATGAAGAAAAAAATATGGCATGAGATAATTCACATATATGATGCCTGGCTCCATGGCGGTGCATAATTCACATATATGATAACTGGCTGAAAAACATGGCATTGCATAATTCACATATCTGATATAGAAAGCAAACAGGAGGCATTCACACAAAGCATGTCTAATTTAAGCAGATGGCATGGCAATGCAAGACACCATATGCATGATATGAGCAATATAACCCAGCCAAGTTAGAGCATGCACCTCGAGGGGGGGGGAGGGAATACGACTAGTCATCTCTCTCTGAATCCTCCTCTGAGGAGCTATCTATAACCAGCAAGAAATCTGCATCGACACGTAGCACTGACTGCTCAGAAGACCTTGTTTTCACTCCAGATTTTCCCATGACCGACTCAAATGGCTGATGCACAGGAAGAGTAGATGAATGTATAAACATTGCTGACAAATGGAACACATTATGGAAAAAAAATATGGCACGATACAATTCACATATATGATGACTGGCTAAACAGGATGGCATTGCATCATTCACGTATATGATGCCTGGCTAAAGAAGATGGCATTGCATAATTCCCATATACTCCCTCCGTTCCTAAATATTTGTCTTTTTAGATATTTCAAATGGACTACCACATACGGATGTATATAGACATATTTTAGAGTGTAGATTCACTCATTTTGTTCCATATGTAGTCACTTGTTGAAATCTCTAAAAAGACAAATATTTAGGAATGGTGGGAGTATGATATAGAAACCAAACAGGTGGCATTCACACAAAGCAAATCTAAACTAAGTTGATGACATATAAGATGTATAATGTAAGCAATGCAAGGCGCCATATGCATGATATGACCAACATCAGGATGCCAGGTTAGAGCAAACACCTCGGTGGTAAACATGCATGGTCGGCTCCTTCGAATCTCCATCGAACAGTTATCTTCCTCTCGAATACAATCTGAAATGCAGAGAGAGGGGGCACGCCCGCCATGGAGCAGCGTCTGCATGACATTATATTCACACATAACGGTCTTCTCTTTTCTCTACATGTTGAAGACGATTGTGTACAATATCGACATGCATAATTAAAAAATATTTAGATTTTGTAAGGCCTAAGGGTGCATGCAAAAATCAAGACTGATGGTAGCAAACGAGTGGATGGATCCAAAACTAATGATAGCGGTAGATTATAGCTTCAGTTTAAAAGATAGACAATGGATCATCTATTGTTTGTTGCCCACCTAACATGAACCACATAGAAGACCCCAGATGAACCAGATAGTAGACAGATACTATTCGTTCTGGCTCGATATGAGACCCATGGGCAATTCAAAACTCAAGATTGAGCGATAAAGTAGCGGTAATAATAACCGATGTATAACGTAAGCAAACACGAAAGATGCGACCTCTCTTAGGAACTGTCTAGTCCTCGGGTTCATCTGCTCATCGATGATGGTAATGCAGTTGGCGTGGCTACCGCAACGGGAAGATGATCTGAGGCGGCGGAAGAAAGTCTGCAGGGGGGATCTCTGCTGCAGTGAACGCTTCTATCGATGGTGCACCTTAGGTGGGGTGGATGACGGCACGGCGGGAGCAGGACATAACACACATAATTTTCTTTTACGCCAATCTGAAAATGAAGTAAATCTGTAAGGGCTCCTTAGAATTGGAGGATTCTATAAGCGCAGGGACAGGAAAAACACAGAATAGGATAGGAATGCACGTGCAAAAGCAGAGCATTTGGAAACATAGGATTTCAGTCAACCTGGGTGTTTGGCTCACATGAATTGGAAGAACAGAGGAATGGAGAACAAAGTGAGGCGACGAGTGTACAACCTCTTTGGCATAGCCTTGTGGACCTCAGCATCATTGGGTTGGACGTGGAGGATGGTGATGATGCTGGTGTGACTGTCGGAGGCAGGGAAGAAGATCTGAGGCCTCTGGAAACGGCGCCGAGGGTACTGCTCCGTTGTGATGGACGGTTCCGTCATTGGAGCAGCTCCGCTAAGGTGTCTCATGACGAGGCTGAAGCATGACAAGACAGACAACTTTAATCTGAAGTGGGACCCTAATATCATCTGCCATAGATGATGTAAAATACATCACCAAAAAGTGCTAGATGTAAAACGCATCTGCCGCGCCACGGCCGCTCCGACAGATGATGTAAGAACTGTTCAGTCTAAACTTAACTGAAGAAAACGAACTTCACAGTCAAAACTGAATTTTACTGTCGAAACTGATTGAACTAGTAACAGAGCATTGCAATAGATGTTTAGGGCGTTCGAGCACTAGTAGCGAGAAGCAAGTGATCTAAATCATCGACGCCGAGCAGGAACGACTAGCAGAGAGCAAGTCGTGCAGTAGCACCGCGAGCGAGTGCTAAAGCAGCAACTCCTATAGCTGCCGGAGGTCGTGCAACAGCAGCAGCAGCGCAAGCGAGAGCAAGAGCAGAGCAGCAGCACGAACAAAAGCAGGAGCAGTGCAGCAGCGCGACCGACAGCAAGAACAGAGCCGCAACGCGAGCGAGAGCCGGAGCAGCTGCAGCTAGTGCCGTTGTGGAAGTCGCGGCCGAGGAAGCAACGACATGGGGAAGAGACGTCGTGGATGATGTGGCCGGCGACGGCGCCGTCGATGGAGACGCCATGTCTGCTCGGTATCGAGCATCGGCAGCCCCGTGAGATCGAATAAAAGATAAAATGCAGCGGTGAGTGCAGAACCTCCTTGGTGGCGCCGAGTTGGCCTCGGCTTCACCGGAGGAATTGCTGAGGGTGCTGCGGTTCCGGTGGAGCAGGTCAAGACGGCGCTGTGGGGATTGAGGTGGCGCGATAGACGAGGCGAACATTGGGGCAGCTCCTTGGAGGTGGAGGACGGGGCGGCTGATCCGGCTGGACGACGAGATCGACAATGGATCCTCATCTGGTGCGGTGGATGAGGGACGGCGAGCTGTTGCGGTGGACGACGTAGTCGGGGAAGAGTCTTCGGCTGGGCGGCGGTCGGGAGGCCGACGGAGGAGCGTGGGGTTTCACGGGTTTTGGCGGCCTCGGTGTACGAATTGGGGGGAGGATGGCGGGCGAAGGGGGAGGGGGGAGCCAAGCTTAGGGACGCGCATGTCCGAAATGTAGGGTAAGTTACCAGCGTACCCCCACTAGTTTTGACACCGCGACATGGAGCTTCATTTCCGACTGAGGGGTAGAAGAGGGATTTCGCGTGTCTGGGCTGCGGGAGCGATTTCGGATGAGGAAGGAGTTCTCGCGCGCGTCCAAATTTCGGGATAACAAGGCGCGGCGCGGGTTGAAGAAGTGGGAGTTTTAAAGCAGGTGAGACAAAAAATACTCGAGCTTGAAAATTTCAGGATAACAAGGTGCAGATTCCTTGTTCGGCAGAACAAACTTAACGTGTAAAAAAAATCATACAAGACACAAGAGAGTCATGTCCCCTTTTACTATATTGCTATAGATGCCATTGAAAAAACTACAAGAAAAATGTAAAAAAATCGGGAGAACATGATTACCCTGCACAGTACCAAATCGATTCGCACTTCCCTCAACAACAACAAAAAACAAATCAATTCCCACCAAAGAAAGAGTAATGTCCCTTTTTATATGATTACAGATGCCATGATCTCGAATTTCAATTTTTGAATCCACGTTATGTTGAATTCGAATATATCATTAGGTGACCTTGCGGTTTATAATTGATGTAGTCATACATTTTGATCTTCCATCATATATGAACATTTTACTCCACCATGTGAACATATATATTGTCGTCTACCATATGGACTAAATTTGAATCAATTTTCCTTATTTGAATACGATTGTTGTCAAGTTATACAATAATTTAAATATTATCTTGATAACAAAAGACATGCATATAGCAGTAATCATATTTCACTATGAACTACATGTACCATACGCCTCCAATTCAAATATTTGTATCCATTTTATGTTGAATTCAAATCATAGTACATTATTGGTCTAGGTAGCGAGATGTTAGGGATAATCTAAACCCTTTTTTCATACGTATAATTTTTGGATGAATTGGGACAAGTATAATCCTCTTGCAAAACCGGAGATTCTCTCAACAAGCCTCGTGGTTCCGAGAGGGAACGTGTCACCTTTGTGTGCGAAACGATATACGCTGCCTCCCCCTTGATTTTATTTACAGAGGCAACATAGAACTATATGAGTGCCCTGTTAAATTTTGGAATTATTTCGGGTTCATTTGGCCTTTTTATACATTAATTGAGTTTCTAGACTTTTAATGTGCATAATCTAAATATGAATTGCATGCACATGCTCCGGTGCACCAAAGTGGGTTGAAAAATCACATGTGTGTCCTTGGTTGAATTTCTAGGTCCCATGGAAGAAATGAGAATGAAATTCAAACATCTCAAGGCCATGACTCTGCCGAGAACATCGAGAAACTTAGATTTTAAATTCATGTAATGAAACTTGGCATGGTGTCATGTCATGGCACTAACATGTTGTGGTAAAAAATTGGGCCGATTTGGAAGCTCGTGGTTCTAAGAGGGAACGTGCCACCCCCCCGCCCTTGAGTTTCTTAACAAAGGCAACATAGAACTACATTAGTGCCATGTTAAATTTTGGAATTATTCCGGGTTCGTTTGTCGTTTTTATACATTAATTGAGTTTCTGGTCATTTAATGTGCATAAGTCAAATTTGAACTACAAGCACATGCTCTCGTGCACCAAAGTTGGTTGAAAAATCACATTTGTGTCCTCGGGTGAATTTCTAGGTCCCATGCAAGAAATGAGAATAAAATTAAAACATCTGGGCATCGTGGCTCGGCCGAGAACATTGAGAAACTTGGTTTCAAAATTCTTGTAAATCCAAAACACGTCTGAAAATCATGAAACTTGGTATGGATGTCATGTCATGGTACTACCATGTTGTGGTAAAAAAATGGCCGAATAGGAACAGATTTTGGTATAAGCTTCTTGCAAACCGAAGCTTCTCTCAAGAAGGCTCGTGGTTCTGAGAGGGAACGTGTCACCTTTGAGTGCGAAACGATATACGTTGTCCCCTTGAGTTTATTTACAAAGGCAACATAGAACTACATGAGTGCCCTGTTAAATTTTGGAATTATTCCGGCTTCGTTTGGCCTTATGTACACATTAATTGAGTTTTTGGTCATTTAATGTGCATAATTCAAATTTGAACTACAAGCACGTGCTCCCGTGCACCAAAGTTGGTTGAAAATCACATTTGTGTCCTCGGGTGAATTTCTACTCCCATGCAAAATATGAGAATAAGATTCAAACATCTGGGCATCGTGGCTCGGTCAAGAACATTGAGAAACTTGGTTTTAAAATCATGAAACTTGGCATGGTGTCATGTCATGGTAGTACCATGCCGTGGTAAAAAAATGGCCGAATAGGAACAAATTTTGGTATAAGCTTCTTGCAAATCGGAGCTTCTCTCAAGAAGGCTCGTGGTTCTGGGAGGGAACGTGTCACCTTTGTGTGC
Organism: Aegilops longissima; assembly: GCA_021605205.1. Classification (NCBI taxonomy): domain Eukaryota; kingdom Viridiplantae; phylum Streptophyta; class Magnoliopsida; order Poales; family Poaceae; genus Aegilops; species Aegilops longissima. The sequence goes on along the minus strand of CM038677.1, from coordinate 140,530,831 downwards.
ATAATTCAAATTTGAAATACAAGCACATGTTCCGGTGCACCAAAGTTGGTTGAAAAATCACATGTGTGTCCTCGGGTAAATTTCTAGGTTCCATGCAAGAAATGGGAATGAAATTCAAAATTCTGGGCGTCGTGGCTGGGTTGGAAACATTGAGAAACTTAGTTTTTTAATTCCTGTAAATCCAAAACACGCATGAAAATAATGAAAATTGGCTTGGTGCCATGACATGGCACCAACATGCTGTGGTAAATTTGCAGTCCAATTTGTGAAGGCGCACACATTAACAATCAACAAAGTCATTTTGGAACAAGTGTTGTCACGTTACAATCGGAAACACAAGTATTATTGAAACCGTGGGCGTTCTACTTACTAGTACCATTTACGTGCCGCCACGCGTCCCCATTTTTTATTAGCTAGGAGGCGCCGTGCAGGGTAGCTATTTGAGTACGAGAGGCGTGCGATCAGACCCCTGCGCGTGCTTATCGGGAGGAGAGCCCTTTGACCTCCATCTGCCGTCCACCTCTCTCCCATGGTCTCCATTAATGGCGCCCGAGCCTCTATTTAATGGCGTGGCTATGTCTCACTCGACTGAGATTTAAGAGAGAAGAAAATCTGACAGCACGGATCTTGATGTAAGATCCGACGGACCTATATAGCATCTACTGTGACTTATAGCAAGACTGATGAATATATAAGGATGATTTTTTTTATCAAAGAAGGGCTTGCCCCTTCCGATTTTCATTACTGAAAACCACCACAATTCACAAGAAGTTCAGCACAACTCCAGCCTAACACGAAGGACTAAAAGTACCAGATTGAAATCGCAACATCCCAAGAGGCCAACAAAGGCCAAACATCCGTGCTAGAACCCAACATTTCACAACCGACGACACAATCGACATCCTAAACCGATTATTACATCAAAAGAAACCAGGAAACTGAAGGAAGCCTAGCAGCAACTAGAAGAACAGCAACGCTAGGGTCGCCACAACAAGAGTTTTCTTCATTCCAGCCTCGCAACATTGATCTTCCACAGAAAGATAAGGATGATTAATTGTCTTACATAATTAGAAAGATAATTAAAAAAGCCACATGCGGCTACGCCCGGAATACACAAGGGCAAAAGAAGAAGGAAGACAAGGATCTGGCTCGCTGATCTCTACTTTCTTGATGCGTTGCTGTAGGCCGTGAGAACTAGTCTCCGCGGCGAGTGGTGAAGAGCTCTTTCGTGTCCTCAAGACGCTGATTGAGAACATCCATGGATTCCTCCACCAGCCTTTGGCGCTTGTTGCGGAGCATGTCATTCTCTTCCATAAGTTTCTTGACGATGACGCCAGTCCTCTTCAACAAGGCACTGGTCTCCTCCTGCTGGTCTGCACTTCGGACGATCTTCTCCCTCAGCAGGTCGCGCTCGGCCCGGAGCCTCTCATTTCCCTCCCTTAGTTGCCGGATGACGCCAGTAGCCTGTTCAAACGAGGCTTTCACGTCGTCCTGCAACCTCGCCAAGCCGGAGATCTGATCCATCTGGCTATGGACAATCACATGCATGCGCCTGTAACAGTCGTCGCCTGCCCGCGAGAAATTTTCCCAAGCTGCCGCAGCGCGGCGGGACATCTCTGTTGCTTCCGCGGCGCGGTCGGACCAGTCTGCTACATCGACGGTGCGGCGGGACCTCCATGCTGCTTCAGCGGCGCGGCGAGACCTCTGTGCTGCTACTTCCGCGCGGCGGGACATGTCGTCTGCTCTCGCAGCGAGGCGGGACATCTCTCGTGCTTCCGCTTCCATGCTCGCCTCTCCCTGGTAGCAATCTCTCAACCCGGAACTCATGCTGGCCATGGCAGACGCAAGGGAAGGATGCTGAATGACTTGTTTGTTTTTGTGGATGAGTAGTTGAGGAGGAATGTGCAGTCATCTTGGCATACTAGTATTTATAACCGATTACTAATACGCTCCTAAGTGGGAAACCGTTTAAGTTGTGATCGGTGTGAAAGGTTTGGAATTCAATATACTAGCGTGGTACTAATACGCTCCTAAGTGGGAAACCATTTAGGTTGTGATCGGTGTGAACAGGTTTGCAATTCAATATAGCATGGAGTAATTTGGAATGTGACGAGACGCAAGCTCAAAAACTTGTACTCTGAGTTTAGTAGTATGTTATACAGGAAGAGAAGAGGTGCACGCACGCACTCGTCCTCTCACACACGCGTCTGTTTTTCTCGAAAAGGAGGATGATGACCCCCGGCCTCTGCATCTGGGAGTCACACACACGCATCTGTAGCTACAAATTGTAGTGTTCTCAACTATCCGATTGGCTCTATCATGGATGTACCTATATACTAAAACATGTCTAGCTACATCTATATTTTGACAAATGGAAGGCATGTATTGTGGAACGGAGGGAGTGCGTGTCATCAAAATGGATAAAAAGGGACGTGTCTAGAACTAAAATACGTCTACATACATCTCCTTTTATCCATTTTGATGACAAGTAGTACTCTTACCCAAAGGAACTTTATATCCAACAGACACAAAATATCCGTTCGACTATTGGAAATTACTGATCTGATGTCGAAGTAGTTGCTGCAGCGCCACCAAAACCCACCATTTCTTAAGCTAAAGTAGACCAAGGTAATCCCTATATTAGCATATTACTAAGATAAACAGAAGGCAATGTCGAAACATTTAGGACGTGAGCTTGTCAATCTGAATGTGGAGGGACACAAGCTTAGCCCCGGCCAGCAGCTTGGGCGGAACTGTCAAGAAGGTCAGCTCCTACACGTCGACGTCGCCGGGATCCTTGCTGCTTGTCACCTCCATTTCCACCTTGACGGCATCGGTCGTGCCTTTGGGCTCCCCTGGCGGGCCGTTCACCCACAGCTTGGCCAAGTAGTGCGGCAGTGGGGACGCCCCCGCTCTGATGCAGACGACTGACACGGCGAGAGGCGCGCCGATGTCGAGTACGCTGCCGACCAAGAAAAACGCGCGGCGGTCCTCCTCCGCGAACAGCAAGAGCCGTGGCTCCGACAGTGGCACTTGCAGCTGGAGCACCTTGCCGTACTGGATCCTGTGCACGGGCATGGGATGCGCGGTGCTGATGTGGTGGTAGAGCACCGGCGGCGGCCTTCGAGCCGCAGAGGGGCACGGGCATTTGCGGGCGCGAGCGACACACGCCCGGTGATCGGCGAGCTTGTGGTAAGTGACGTAGAGCCCACAGCCTTCATGCGGGCACTCCAGCTTCACCGATGAAAGGACGGAGTCCACCGCCCTGTTCCGCACATCGAAGCCACCGCCGTGCTCGCACTTCTGGCACTGCCGGTGGTTCCCGGGGCGCTCGACGCGGCAGTCCACGCAGGACAGGTGCCCTCCCTTGCACTGCAGAAATCAATCCAACAGCACATCAATCAAGAACCTGCACCTTGCTCAATCAGCCGAACGGATGAGGTGTATTCGAACCTCATACACTGGAGGCGTCAAGGGGCGGAGGCACAAGGGGCAGTGGAGCACGGTGAGGTCCATCGAGACCTTAGAGAGCTCCATCGTCGGGTCCTGTTCCTGTTCGGTCTGCATGATCTCGCCCTCCTCGTGCACAACCATCCTTCAAGGTGCATTAAATTAACACATGCAAGTACTATCAAAAGAAGAGTCACGGCATGCATGCATGCGTTGTAATTAATGCATCGGTAAACGCAAATTATTGAAATATATCGAGTGCAGTGCTTTGATGTGTCGCGTCAACTCGTACATCAACGAGAAGTTTGATTATCCTCTCCCTCGCGGACTTAACTGCACCTGCCTTTGCCTGTATGATAGGTTGGCCACACACCTGTCGGGCCCACCTGTCATACACGCAAAGACAGGAGTGTCCCTCCCTCACCCATGAGCATGGTGGCTGGCAAGACTAGGAGAAGCTTTTGCTACACGCTCTCCCTCCCACACGCGGTGGACATGCAGCAGTTCAATCGGTGCCAGATGGCCAGAAGCGTACTGTAGTACTCCTCCAGTGCAGTAGTACACCATCATTGTTCGACTTCCCGAAGAGGCGAAGAGCCAAGCGCAGCCCGGACGCTCGTGTGGCAGTTTCATTTGTAGAGTAGTCTAGATAACGTGTCCCGTGCCTGTAAGCTTAAAATCGTTGGGGTCGGCTCCATGCTATGTGGCCGTCTCGAAGTTTTTTAAAAAAATTTAAAATAGTCTTCTGGCCCTACCTGTCACCCTGGTGATTGTAGTTTGCAGCAAATATATTGTACACTGCATACGGCCTCTGTATCAGAACGATGCATACGGCCACATATATTTTAATTTGTGGTGGGTAAATGTTAGAGGTTGCAGCAAATATATTGTACACTGCGGGTCTTTCAGCCAAGTTTAGAGGCAAGCATGTGGGGCCAGTGCTATGATGTGTCGCATCAACTCGTAGAACGAGGAGAAGCTTGATTTTACTACACGCCTTCTCCCTCGCCCATGCGCGCGGTTGCTCGCAAACTAGGACCGGCTTTTTCTTAGTAGTAGTACTTCCGCAACAAGCTATCCGTCCCGCTCGCGGTGGACGGACATGCAGCAGTGGATTCAACACTGTAGAAGCAGTAGTAGTAACATCATTGTTCGTCTTCTCAAAGAGGCGAAGAGCCAAGCGCAAACCGAACGTTGCGATTTGTAACATTGAGCACGATATAGCCGTGCTCTTGCATGAGACAAAATTGCTATGTGAGCCCACTATTGTACTAGTACGCATAACTACTTGCTAGTATAGCCCAGTAAACCAGTAAAGAAGTATTTGCCCTTCTAGAGATTTCAACAAGTGACTAGACTACACCGAGACGGAGTACATATGGAGCAAAATGAGTGAATCTGCACCGTAAATAAATACGTACTAGTTCTATGGTTTTCCTCTCCGAGGTGCATAATATTGAGTATCTTGACTAGTCTCTTTTGACACACATTTACATTTTTTTACACAAGTCTGACGCAAGCGCCATATACACGCCGCATACACTCACCCCTATGAACGCACACACGCACGGCACTATCATCTTGAAATTTACGAAGTCACCATAGGCACCTCGTCGTCGACGGGTCCATAGGTGCTTGAATGCCAAGGAGGAAGAGGGTAGCGGTTCTCGAGACGTTGAACGGTCAATGATGCATCCTCAATTACATGCAGAGGGAATTAATTGGAGAAGCAGACTAGAGCCAGCATGATGTGAATGCAACAGAGTTTGGACTCTCATACTATAATAAAGGCGCCCCACCACTCCAATCCATCTACTCCCAAGTCTCTGCAACAACTTTGCTCACTCCAATCCAAGACCAAGTGACCGAAGCCACAAGCACCTATGGAGGCGATGGACGCGAGCGGTAGTCGGTGTGCCAAATCATCCAAAGCGCCGCCCTGCCGCCCAAAGACTGCGTGCAGCGTTCCACACGGTCTTGGCGACCGCAGGCATCGTAGCCCTCGTCGACGCAGGCTTCGCCTCTCGCATGGACGACATGATGATCAACTCCATCCGCAAGTTCACGGCCATCAAGAAGCGCGCGGACGACCATGCCGTACTGCTCCAGCCCGCGTGCCCAGGCTCCTCATTGCCTGCCACCCTCATCAGCCTACATGGTGATGAACTCTTTCAAGCCCTGGTGGCCCTGCAGGTGCCGGAGGTCGCAATGAAGAATGTGCACCTCGAGGCCGTGCTCGCCGCGCAGTGCCTCGCCATGCAAGAAACCGTCGACCTGCACATCCACGTCTACAAGGAAATCATCTACATAGGCCACTACAAGGCAAGCGAGGACAGAAAGACGTTGGCCTTCTTCCAGCGGCTGGAATCTTTGGACGCCATTGTTCAGAAGCACGTCGAACTGGCCACGAAAGCCGCTGCTACTTAGGCGCCGTTCGGTGGGCCGGCGCCCTGAGTCGAGGAGGTGGACATCGTCGATGGATGCATCTCTTCTTCTTGCCTCATGTAACCAGCAATGCATCGCCTCGTGGCCTTAATGTTTTATTAGTATAGTACTCCCTCCGTTCCCAAATATAAGTCTTTCTAAAGATTCCAGCAAGTGACTACTACATGCGGAGCAAAATGAGTGGATCTACACTCTAAACTATGTCTTCATACATCTGTATGCTGTATTCCATTTGAAGTAGTATCTAGAAAGGCTTATATTTATGAACGGAGGGAGTATATGGCATTTTTTATTCCAGTCATAACGTTTTCACTGTGAGGTGGGGCCGCAGTTGAGCAAACCCACCCCACCCACCGGGCGTCGGCCGAGTTTAGAGCTAGAAGAGAGAAACGAGGGAGGAGGGCTAGCTGTAGCACGGATGCTGTTGTCAGATGGGACTCGTGTTTATAGAATAGGAGTACTGAACACTCGTGCCTCTTTTTTTAAGGGAAAAATTAGTCGTATGTCTAGTACCACTAGTTGGGTGCGTGCGACCTATAGCTGTCATCACTTTATGTCTACTTTTTGAACCACGGCTACGCTTCATAGTACATATTTTTCACGCATTTATCCTCCTATATGTACTCCTAGGCTATTTCCACGTGCTCCTATTCGCCGACATGTGGGACATAGAGCATCTGGGTCGTAGTGCATGCACAACTCGGAGCATATGCCGGGGTACTTTACATTTCAGACCTCACAAATTACATACAAACCCCCCGCAGAAGAATAAATAAATCAATGAATTACTACATGAAATCAGATTATTTTCGTGGAAACCGGAGCACGTTCATTAAATTTTGGACATAACACGTTTATAAAAAATGACCGGACCTAAACCAGTCTAAGGGCCTCTTTGATTTTTCCTGAAAAAAAGGGCCTCTTTGATTCGCAGGATACTGAAAACACAGGAATGGGGAAAGTATGATGGCGATGAACCGAGACGCGGAGAACTCTAACTCAGTTAGAGGTTAGAGTTAGATTCTAACCTTGAACTAACTCTAAACCAAAGAGGTGTATGGATGGCAGGGTTAGATTGACAATAAATGCTCTATCTCAATCATTTGACTACTTTGGACCCTATTTTTAGTCAGACTAAAATAAGTCCCTTGGATCCAAGCACCCTCTTGGTGTGGCCGGCTCTTCTATGGCCTCCTCCCACTCACAATTGACATAAACGAACCATCTATACAATCAAGCATGCAAAACATGATAATTTTTACTTTGTCCATACAAATGATATATCCCACTTAAACATACAAGTCATCAATCAAGCTTCACAAAATAAAAAAACACTTCATGAAACAAAGAATGAGCTAACTCCTCACGGAAGTTGTTCATGATAGGGAGGGAGCCCGAAGCCCCTCACGCACCGAGGGAGGAGCTCGCCATTGTCGCTCTGGAGGAAGGCTCTGTAGAGCCCAAGCCCCGGGAACCCCTCCGACGACGTCCCTTGCGAGTTGAGGTCGACACCAGCACGGGTAGCAGGGCCGCTTGCCGCCGACTGGGAACTTAATCTTTGGGCCTCTATAAATAATGCAAGCCTGTAACTAAAATACCTAGAAAGGTGAACTGAATCTTTGGGCCTCTAGAAATAATGCAAGCCTGAAACTGAAATACCTAGAAAGGTGAACTGAATCTTTGGGCCTCTAGAAATAATGCAAGCCTGAAACTTAAATACCTAGAAAGGTAAACTGAATCTTTGGGCCTCTAGAAATAATGCAAGCCTGAAATTGAAATACCTAGAAAGGTGAACTGAATCTTTCGGCCTCCAGAAATAATGCAAGCCTGAAAATTAAATACCTAGAAAGGTGAACTGAATCTTTGGGCCTCTAGAAATAATGCAAGCCTGAAACTCAAATACCTAGAAAGGTGAACTGAATCTTTGGGCCTCTACAAATAATGCAAGCCTGAAATTGAAATACCTAGAAAGGTGACCTGAATCTTTTGGCCTCTAGAAAGATTTATTACCTCCTCAAGCAGCATCAAATAATTCCATGCGTGCACCACAAATCTATAGCAAGTTTGATCCGGATCTACTTTTCCAAATCAGAATTAGCGCTAGAGCAAGCAAGATCAATGATATGGTCGTGAGACAGAGAAGGAACGAACAAACTCACCCCTCTCGCGACCTCCCTGGTAGATGCGCCACCACAAGCACTTGAGGGAGAAAACGACTAGTGAAGGGGAGCGGGCGACCTTCAAGGTCGGAGGAGAGGGCGGCCGAGAGGGGCGGAGGCCGAAAGGAGAGGCGGCGGAGAGAGAGGGCGAGCGGCGCTTGGGCGGGCGGCCCTATGGGGAACAGAGAGGAGTCGTGCGAGAGGGGGAGCGATCTGGTGCGGGCAGGTGAGATTTTTTTAGGGGAGCGATCTGGTGCGGGCAGGTGAGATTTTTTAGTTCTCTTTTAGTGGGCCCAGGATAACTAACCCAATTAGAACCTCTCCACCGGGCTAGTTTTTTTAGCTGGGTTAGAGCAAACTAGCTCAAACTAACCCCTCTTATTTCGATAATTTGAGGCTATTTCAACCCAAACTAGCTCTAACTCAGGGATCCAAACAAAGAGGAGTGTTACTGTACATGCTACGGTGTGGACCGTGGCACATTGTTTTTTATGGCCATATCACCACATTATTGTTTTCTACTGCTGGTTCACTGGGCTACCGTGGTCCGCACGGCTGGTTCACTGGGCTGCCGTGGTTCGCACTCCTCCGACCTGAGTAGTACTGCCTCCGTTCCTAAATATAAGTCTTCGTAGATATTTCACTGTGGACCACATACGGATGTATATAGATGCATTTTATGTGTAGATTCACTCATTTTTCTCCGTATGTGGTCCATAGTGAAATCTCTCCAAAGACTTATATTTAGGAACGGAGGGAGTAGTATAGTACTAGTATATACCGCATCATTCTTTGCTCCTTCTTACTACTCCGACATGTGGGAGAGCCAGCATCCGGGTCGACGTGTCATGCACCAGATTAGGCGCTGAACGGAAGGGGGCATCACCCGGTCGGAGCGCCAGAATTCATGACTATAGTGAGTGGTCATATCACAAGTCTTTCCAGAAGAACGCCGTCAAATCGCACAGTCCCACTCGCTCACCCTCCTCGCCTCTCTGTCAAACCGCCTACCCAAAACTGCCATACAGATCGCCGGGAAAAGCCCCGGCCTCAACTTTTAACTACGCGAAAATAGTTTGAGCTTGTTCGTTCAATATAAATACAGTACTTACTGTATGTTTATTCACCCGTGGGGTTGTTCAATGAATGGAAGGGCGGGGAGCACAAGTGAACAATACTACCTCTGTCCGGGTTTATTGGTCCCCATTGTATTTCGTGCCAAATTTTGACCATAGATTAAACTAAGAAAATGTTCACGCATGTCACCAAACATTATATTTTTCAAAACTATGTTCAAATACGAATCCAATGAGATAATTTTTATTGACATGCATTAACATTTTGTTAGTTAAATCTTTAGTCAAAATTTGGCAAAACTATAAAAGGGACCTATAAACCAGGACGGAGGTAGTACTGTAGTAGTAGTAAGTAGGAGTCGTAGAGTAGTCACCTTAAATAGGGAGTTTCTTTTCTTTAATGCCACGTACACAAATTGAAACGCTTGTTGTGGAGAGAAAAAAGATAATCACTCCACTATATATGGACGCAGGGGCTTGAGCGCTTGCTTTACTTGGGTTGCTCTCTTCATTCTCTCATCCTCTCCAGATATAAACAAGATAGCGGTAGCGACATTTTCTTTCTGCTCACCGCTGGTCACAGATCCGGCCGGATCCCTTTGGCCGGTGTGTGTAGAGGACTAAAAGGTGCATCACGCGGTCATCGCCGACGAGGGAGGAAACCACAGCTTCCGGAGGGGCCCGATCCTCTGCCCGTGTCGTTCTCTCCGACACAGCGCCGGCTCGGGAGGTCCTCCGACCATTCTTCCTCCCTGCCGTATTGTCCGCAGATCCGACCTGCCGCCGCCGACATCCCGGCGACCCTCAGGTATAAGTTCTTCGAAAGCGGCCTTGCACTACTGCCCCAGCTCCCCACGTGTCTGCATGTGCATCTTTTTTCTACTTCCATTAGCTCTTCCAAAGCCACCTAAATTGTTAGTATTATTAGAGGTAAAGCTACTTCATGCATTCGAATCTAGGGCTTTGTTCAAACAACGAAGAAAGGGGGGAAAGTTGTAGCATGAATCTAGGACTTGATTCAAAGAAGAAATAATATGGAAAAAGTAGTAGAGACCGGATACCCAACCGTTCTCTTGGTTGAAAAGGGAAATAATGGGAAAACGCAGTACAAACTGGATAAGGAACAGATCTATTATTGGTTGAAAAAGGATAGAAAGTGGCGGTGGTGGACAAGTCAGCAGAGTATGTCCAGGATTAGCTTTGCTGCCATCACATAGTAAAAGGTCTCGTGATTAGATTTGCTGCCCTCACATAGTAAAAGGTCTCGTGGATTAGATTTGTTGCCCTCACATAGTAAAAGGTCTCAGGATTAGATTTGCTGCCCTCACATAGTAAAAGGTCTCAGATTAGATTTGCTGCCCTCACATAGTAAAAGGCCTCGTGATTAGATTTGCTGCCCTCACATAGTAAAAGGTCTCGTGATTAGGTTTGCTGCCCTCACATAGCATGAACAAGCTCGGCATCACCACTTTATGCCTCCTTGTAGGTACATTGTCTTTGATCGCCCACCGTCGCATGTCCTTATACCAACCTTTTGCTTTTTTTTTTATGGTAAACCAACCTTTTGCTGTAAGGGCGCATGTAAAATGAAGCGATCACACTGTTATCTTAGGGACATGTCTAACCAGTGTTATTGTTAATCTAATGCCTCCGTGGTAAGATGCAATTAAAGCGTGTTACAAATGGCACTCTGCTGTTTTCCCCAAAGATGATAAGTAAGTTGCTCCTTTACGCTTTGAGTGTCCTGGTGTCCCCACGGTCCCATGCCCTTAAACCAACTCTTTAGCTGTTGTTGATTTATCGTGTCCGTAAACAAGCAATGCCACCATTAAAGTAATCCCATATCTGAGGAATCTCATTGTTGATCGTAATGCTTCTGGTAACATGAAGCATTGCTGACGTTTTAGAATTTCTACTGTCCTTGCGTGATTGCCATGAACATAATTTAGATGCTTCTTTTCATTTTGTATATGTTTCGTATATTCTTATTGACCAGCAACTGTTTAATTTCTATCATTTTGTGCAGATAGGGATATCCATTTCACCTTGTTGCTATTGTGACCTTTTGGTGAACTGCACAAAACACTTTTTTTGGAATGAGTGTCTTGTGCAGTTCAACTAAAATGTCACGTGGGCAACATCTCTCAATTTGGTGGAACTGCACAAAATGGTTAAACTAAAGTGAAACCATGCTCTCCTGTCTCCTTGTTTGTGCTATGCAAACATCTTTGTGCAAACAGAATACTCTACTACTGAGATGTTGTGACGGTCAAGAGCAACATCTCCCAATTTTGGTGGAACTGCACAAAATGGTTCAACTAAAGTGAAATCATGCTCTCCTGTCTCCTTGTTTATGCTATGCAAACATGTTGTGCAAACAGGAATACTCTACTACAGATGTTGTGACGGTCAAGAGCATTCGCCAAGTTCTTCGATTGTATGACATGGCTAGCCAAGATGGATTTAATCCCGATATTCACTTTATCAAAAGGCTCTAATGGGTTGGTTCTAAATCTTGCAAGCTGGGAATCAGTGAGATGTGTAGGCATCTTTGTTGTACTTATTATTTGAATCTTATTTGTTGGTTCTGAATCTTGCAAGCTGGAAATCAATGAGACGTGTAGGCATCTTTGTTGTACTTATTATTTGGATCTTATTTGTTGGTTCTGAATCTTGCAAGCTAGGAATCAATGAGATGTGTAGGCATCTTTGTTGTACTTATTATTTGGATCTTATTTGTTGCTTCGGAATCTTGCAAGCTGGGAAACATGGCATGATGATTCAGAGGACAGCAACCATAACAAACAATTCAAACTTGGTAGTATTATCTTTGTGAAAGTGCGACAAATGTGTTGATCGTGTGCGTCCTGAGAATAATAATTCTAATTGTTGTGCATGTTGATCCCGTGGCACTGATAGAACGAGCCAATGCATTGCTTGTTTTAAGTATAAATTTCTATTAAAGCTAATTAAATTTAAGTAAAGTGACCACTAACTCCTGTTATTACAAGTACCAATACAGACCGCCGTGAATCGACGTGTGGCGGAGTAGGTTTCTTAATGGAGGCGTTTGAATGTGCCGAGGGTGCATCTTCTGCCGGTGTGCAGCGGACGAGGAGGAGTAGTAACTTTTGTCGCTCAGTACACACTCAGCCATCGTTGAATCCAGTTCCCCAAGAGCTGAAAACGAATCTGCCGCCGCCACACACTCGCTCACTCAAGAGCAAGTACAATAGAGCTGAGTCAGCGGGCTATAAGGCATAAACTAGTATATTTCTGCTTAGTTGGAGGAAAGAGAAGGTAAGCGGGCTCTCGTGAAGAGCCAGCTCTAGCACATGCTCCTAGGCACTTTGTGAGAATGAAAGGTGGGCCACATAATAAAAAAAATAGTACACTCTTTTGATCTATTATTGTACATGTTGACTATAAGATGGGCTGTAGATGACATGTCACTGGCTTATAGCCAGCAGCTGGCTATACTATTAACCATGCTCGAAGAGACTCCAATGGCGATCTGAGGGGTGAGCCTGCTGGATATGGACTTTAGCAAGGAGTTAGTTCGCCGTTCAGTCCTATGGCTGCACCAAGTTGAATGTGATGTACACCAATGATAAGGACTCGGTGAAGCTACGCCGCCGAGTCCTATGGCTACACCAGTTTCGAGCATTCGCCGTTTCATCGGCAATACCGATCGCACCTTCGCTACGGTGGAGAGAAGGAAGAACGCGACGATTCGGCCATCTGGTGCAACAATCTTGTCGACATCCAGAAGCAATACCATGGTTTTTTCCGTCATGTACGGCCCAAAGAATGTCATGCAGCTGCGTCTCCGGCCCGCCCAGGACGAAAAGCCCATTTTACGTCATGATTTTTGTCATAGAAGTAGGAGCCCACCACATCTATGATGATACCGGTTTTGTCACAATTATCGTCATAGAAGTGTCATATGTATGATGAAAAAAAAATTGCTCGCCCAAAATGTCACGGATGTGTCTTTTTTTGTAGTGATATGAGGACGGCTGGATTGTTACTGGGACTATGATCCTCTGTTGCTTGCTGCCGCTGACAAAGAACCGAGTCTCGAGGGCTACTATCGCACAGACACACCTTAACGTAGCGGTAATCGTCAAAATACACATTATTTCACGTACCTCAAAACCTTTCAGCAGACTCATAAAGGCTTCATGCAACCCGCTTTCGGCGGATGAAATCCTCTCAACCACCGTACCCATTAGCGTACTATGCGCTTCTGAGATAGCCGCCTGCTCTAGCAGATCCTTCAGTGTGTCCGATCGCATAACAGACGGTGCCGGACCCTTCCAGTTGCTCTCTTCAAGAGCCGGATACTGAGGACTTTGGGTGGCCAAAGGATTACCCTCCGCCTTCTTTGGATCGGAGAAGCCTCTGCGGCGACACCTCGGTCGCCGCCATGTAATGCGGAGGGCATGGGGAGGCGTTTTACTCTCCATCATCTCCGGAAGAAGATCCCCCAAAGACGAACTCTGCCGAGAATGGCTACGATCCGAACTACAAGATAAGCGTTTCGGTTATTTTCCTCAGAAGCAAAGCAGGACATTTTTTACTATTAAGTCCCCTTTCTACTTACAGCTCGGCTGGGGGCTGACCCCCTTGCGGGCATTGTGCGGCCGGGGTACCCCCCGGGGCAGGACCCTCAGAGGTCCTGCCCCGGGGGGTGTCCGGACACATTATTTGTGGTCTGAAGAACAATTTATACATCTCCTCGGGTGTCATGTCAAGGAAATGATGGATAGCACGTGGTCCCTCCGGGTTGAACTCCCACATGCAGAGGGAACGACGTTTGCAGGGTAGGACTCGACGAATTAACATGACTTGCATTACGGTGATTAGACGGATGTCTCTCTCTAGGAGATCCTGGATACGGCTCTACAATATTGGCACATCCTTTACTGGCCCCCAGTCTAGCCCCTTGTTGACCCATGACGCTAGTTGTGGCGGGGGGCCCGAGCGAAAAACAGGGGGAGCCACCCACTTTGTGCCCCTGGGAGCTGTGATATAAAACCATTCTCGTTGCCATAAGCTGGACACCTCCTGGAAAGAACCCTCTGGCCATGGGGCGCCGGTACTTTTGCTTATTACTGCGCCTCTGCACTATGCGTGCAGCCCCTCGATCATCTTTGGCTCCACCTTGAAGGTCTTGAGCCACAGGCCGAAGTGAGGGGTAATAGGGAGGAAAGCTTCACAAACGACGATGAACGCCAAGATATGGAGGACAGAATCCGGAGCCAGATCATGGAAATCCAGCCCATAGTAAAACATGAGCCCCCTCACGAAGGGATTTAGGGAAAGACCTAGCCCTTGGAGGAAGTGAGATACGAACACAACGCTCTCGCCGGGTTTGGGAGTGGGAATGACCTGCCCTCGAGCAGGCAGCCGGTGCGGGATCTCGCCGGTCAGAAACTTTTGGACGTCCTCCTCCATGACAGAGGAAGGCATCCACCGACATTGAAGGTTGAATCCGGACATGGTTGAAGGTCCGAAGCGCCTGACCTGAGCTTCGGGTGTTGGAACTCTAGGTGGGGGAAGGATTGGATTGAGTTCGAGGAGTAAAAAGGATAGGCCTTGGTCTCATCATAAATAGGGTGAATACCAAGTGCCCTCCTCGTGACCGTTTGGTACTTGCCTACAATCGAGGAGTTATACCAACGGGCAAGATTGGGTTACCCACGCCCGTATTGATGAGAATCCCGTGATAAGGGGACACGATCTCTACTTCGACAAGACGTGCCAAGGAAACCGCCTCGCGATATGCGCCAAGGCTGGTCGAGAATAACGGTTCAAATAAAGACCGGGCCATGGTATGTTGTCATGATATCAAGTGTGTCAGCAGAATAGATTTGTGGAAATATTGTACTCTCTACGGTGGCATGTGGAACTTGTTTTGCAGAGCCGGACACTATCCTTGTGTTCAAAATCTTCTATAGAGTATTCAGAGGAAGGAACCCGCCTTGCAATGTCGAAGACAATCTGCGCGCCGGACTCATCGTCATTGAAGCCTGGTTCAGGGGCTACTGAGGGAGTCCTGGATTAGGGGGTATCCGGACAGCCGGACTATATCCTTTGGCCGGACTGTTGGACTATGAAGATACAAGATTGAAGACTTCGTCCCGTGTCCGGATGGGACTCTCCTTGGCGTGGAAGGCAAGCTTGGCGATACGGATATGTAGATCTCCTCCCATTGTAACTGACTCTGTGTAACCCTAGCCCCCTCCGGTGCCTATATAAACCGGAGGGTTTAGTCCGTAGGACCAACAACAATCATACCATAGGCTAGCTTCTAGGGTTTAGCCTCTACGATCTCGTGGTAGATCATCTCTTGTACTACTCATATCATCAAGATCAATCAAGCAGGAAGTAGGGTATTACCTCCATCGAGAGGGCCCGAACCTGGGTAAACATCGTGTCCCCTGCCTCCTGTTACCATCCGCCTTAGATGCACAGTTGGGGACCCCCTACCTGAGATCCGCCGGTTTTGACACCGACACCCCCCAACCGAGGTTCACCCTAGAAAAGTTCAAAGTAGCTAGCGGCCACCCCTCCCTCGTGTCGGCACGAAGGGAATCCTAAGCTATGAATGCACATGCCCCCCAACCGAGGTTCACCTAGCAAAGTGTGAAGTAGCTAGCATCCCCCCTTGTGTCGGCATGAAGGGAATCCTAACCTATGAGCATGCCCCCCTCCTCCCCAACCGAGGTTCACCTAGCAAAGTGCAAAGTAGCTAGCAGCCCCCCCCCCCCTCGTGTCGGCACGAAGGGAATCCTAATTAAGCTATGAATGCATGCCCCCAACCGAGGTTCACCTAGCAAAGTGTGATGTAGCAACCCCAACCCCCCCACCACACACACACACACACACTTTCAGTCGGTGGGCCAGAGAGGCATATATCTCACCAAGATGGATCGTAAAACGGACCAAGAATAATCCACCTTGGTCGTACAGCCTCTCGCTTGTTGTTGGTCAAAGTGATGGCCGTCCATGCGACCCCGGAGATGGGCTAGCTCGCCAATAATCACTCAAGTAGCTAGTCCCCGAAGACAACCACTGCATGCGTGTGGCCCAAACATATGTATGGAGAGGTGTGTTTTTGAGTAACAATGGAACAACTCTGATGTGGCACCGTCATTTCGAACTAGAAATCTCCACACTGGGTGAGGTTTAGGTTGACGATGCATATGTATGTTACACCACACTTCAAGCCAACGACGGGGATTCATATATGCATGCATGCGTGCATAGTATATGCGCTCAAACTTAATTAGGTCTGAATATCACCATGACCAATACTATGATAACATGAACCGAATGAAGAATCTGCCATGGTAACCTATCTTGTTGTTGGTCAAGGTGATCATGGATGTCCACGCGGGCCCACGAATATATAGGCTTGTCACCGATAACCACGCGAGGGAGTGTATCGTTCGAAGGCAACCACTACATGCATATGTATGGAGGTGATGCATGCATGCATGTTTGAATACACAATGTTGATCTGGCGCGTGTGTCAAAAATCGTACACTAGCTCCCCACAAAAAGCGAGATCGGTTCATGATGGTGTCATTGTACTAGACACTTCGACTCGATGGGAGGGATTTATGCGTACACATGCAGGTGTGTGTGCTCAAAGTGTATCATGCACGTCATCCCAGAGCAAAAATAATAATCCCCTCCTAAGTCAAATTAACCTCTCTTGTTGTGAGGCAAAAAGAAGCGATGGACCAAGCGGGCCCATAGATGGAAAGCATCTATATCGCTGATAACTGCTTAAGTGGGTGCGAGAGGACAACCACCCACTTTGCATGTGGGCCAAACATATATATGTTGAATACCCAAAATGCACAACTTTGATGTGCCACATGCCTCAAAAACCATAAACCATGCACCCACACAGAGCGAGGTTCATATCAAGCGTACTACATATGATGGTCCCCTTCCCCCCTCTTCACCGCATACTATATGCTCCTGCCGTAATATATGTACAACCTAAAAGAATCCTCATCGGTGGTGAAATTAATTAACCTCTCCCGATGTAGGTCAAAGTGATGCATGCATGCATGCATATTGACGATGGTCTCATGGTCCCACAAATGGAAGCGTCACACGTGAGTTTCCTAGCTAGGATATATATGCATGTGGCCCAAAAATGTGGTGTGTGATGTTTGAATAACCAATTTCACAATTTTGATGTGGCACGTGCCTCGGTAACCAAAAAGTCCCGACACTGAGTGAGGTGTACTTGTTCACGGACGCATACGTATAGTATATATGCTAGTCCCCTCCCACCTCTCCGACGCGTACTATTTACCACCATAACACAAACAAAAAAGATTCTACCTTGCTAGTCAAATTAACCTCACTGCCGGCTGTTCGTCAAAGTGATGGATGACTACCTCGCGGGCCCATAGAAAGCGTCACATGCGAGTATCGAGTGTCGTGTAGGACAACCACCGACTGCATGTGGCCAAAACATTTATGTATGAAAGGGTTGTGTAATGTTTTAAATAACGATTTCACGACTCTGATGTGGCACCAGCCTGCCTAACAAAACGGCCAACCCACATGGTGGCTCACAACTCATAGTGTACTGCGAGCCACCCGCCACCCCCAGATGCACACACCCACACACACACCGCGAATCCACCGCAACTAGGATGCATGTTAAATTAATTATCCCGCGTGTCAGGACCCCGATTCCAAGTCACATCAATCTAGACGGTAACACCTCATATCACTTTGCGGCCTCACACACGGTATTCCCACGGGTGTCGCCTTACCATGGCCCGGAACCGTTTGCACCTTTTGGCTCACGTATATGATAGTGTCGCTAGCATCCATATGACAGAGAACCCGGGCCGACATGGCTAGTCGTGAACCCAAAGCGGCACTAACCCATGGGGACAGGCATACATGAATCACATCGAGCATGTCGGTCAGCAGCGTGTGAATCCGGGCTGTAGCACTGGCTAACAGGACTCAGGGAACCCGGCTGTAGCAGGCTAGGCAGACTCCGGATGTCACCAGCGTGACATTTCAAGGGATGATAAAGGAACAAAATGAAACACATGCGGACAGTCAAGTGTCCCGAGCAGTAGTCTGGGCTAGCGAGGACTCCGTGAACGGGCTGTAGCGGACTACTATGGCTCAAGGAAGCACTAGACTACATTTCCCCATAAGAGAGGCTGCCAAGGATAAACAACTAGATTGTCGGATCCCACACATACCAAGCATTTCAAACATACACACAATATGCTTGATATGTGTAAATACAACATGGCATCACAACATAACTCTACAACTCAAAGTATTTATTCATTAGGCTCCGAGGAGCGAGATAATACAAACATGGGTCTCTCGACCCAGCATTCAAGGCATGCAAGTCAAACACATGCGGAAGCTTAACATGTCTGAGTACAAACATCTACAAATGAAAAAGGCTAAGAAGCCTGACTATCTACCAGATCCTGCCGAGGGCACAAGATCATAGCTGAGGTAACAAGCTAAACGTCGAAGTCCACGTGGAACTACTAGCGAGACTGACGTCTCTCTGCAAAACATAAAATAGGCAAACGTGAGTACAAATGTACTCAGCAAGACTTACATCAGAACTAACTACATATGCATCATTATCAACAAAGGGGGTGGTGGAGTTTGACTGCAGCAAGCCAGCTTTGACTCGGTGGCTATCCTACACTACGACTGCAAGTAACTCTTTTGAGGTGGCGCACACGAGTCCACATATTCACCATATCAATACACCACTATGGATCCGCTCCCGTTTCCCTACGAGAACGCCATCCATAGCACTCACGCTTATCTTGCGCATTTTAGGGTATCCACTTTCACTTGTCTATGAACTATTATAGGCAACCCAGAAGTCCTTTACCGCGGACAGGGCTATTCAAATAGATGATGTTAACCCTGCAGGGGTGTACTTCTTCACACACGCTCTCACCACTTACCGCCGTTTACACGACATGTACTCGGCAACCTTCAAGCGGAAACCCAGCGAGGGTGTCGGCCACGACCTGACTAAACAAACGAGTCCCTAGTCTAGGTTTATCGCCTATTCGGGTTCCATCCGCAGGGAGTCCGGCCGAGGTTTCCACTAACGGTCCCGAACGATTTGTGCAGGGTTCCCGAGACACCAAACGGGCGAATCGGTACACCGTGCCACGTGCGTACCACAACACAGCCCACCCCTAAGGTCAGCGCTGCGTGCGGCCCCCAGCATGCTACAAACACCAGAAACTACTTTGCAACTCCCGGACAGAGGACAAGAGTGGTTAATAAGTCGAGAGAGTCAATTAAGGATCCCAATGTGTGGTAGTAAATGTTTCATGGATCACAAACACAGAACTCAGTTCCTGAGGACGGCTGCAATGAGACAACCCACCATGCACTCCTACATGGCATCTCACCGCTACCTTTACCAAATCGTATTCACACACTTAGCTCTCAACAGTAGGGCATGTTCACACACCTCGGATTCATCCCCGATGAATCAGACCTGACTCAACTCTAAGCAGTAGCAGGCATGACAAACAAACATGAATGAGTAGGCACATCAGGGCTCAAACAACTCCTACTCATGCTAGTGGGTTTCATCTATTTAATGTGGCAATGACAGGTCATGCAGAGGATAAAGGGGTTCAGCTACCGCAGCAAGTAACAGATGAATTGTTGTTGTCCTAATGCAGTAAAAGAGAGCAGGAGCGAGAGAGTGGGATTATATCGAAATGAACAAGGGGGTTTTGCTTGCCTGGCACTTTCGAAGATAATATAGCTCTTCATCAGTGTCATCGATCTCATCGTCGAAACCACGTCTATCGAGAGGGGACAAATACCAGCAACAGAGAAGAAACACAGTCAATGCAATGCACAATATGATGCATGATCATGACATGGTAGAATGAGTGTGTTGGGCTAATGCAACTACAACCAGATGGGTTTGAGCTATTTTGAACCAAAGATTCAAAGTTCAAACACATTTGTGATCTTAAATAGTGATTTATCATGTTTTGCACACAACAACAAATTAACTTGTTTAAACATGCATGAAACTAGTACAGATAGATAGATTGGATTTTTCTGATCATTTTCATATATAAATTATTTGATTTGGAGCTACGGTTGATTTTCTATGAATTTTAGAAGTTTGTACTATATTCGAATTTCTGTATAATAATAAATCCAGAAATCAAATTAATGCGCCAAGATGACGCCACCGTGATGTCGTGATCAACTGGGTCGGCCAGGTCAAACCTGACCTGCGGGACCCATACGTCAGTGTCTCGGGCTGGTTTGGGTGTATGACAGGTGGGACCGGTCAACGTTGACTTGACCAAGGTCAAAGCTGACACGTGGGGTCCACACAGATTAATACTAACTACCAGAGAAATAAAACTAATTAATTTAGGCAATGGGGCCCACATGACAGTGGCTCTAGGGTGGCTTAGCTGGGTCATTAGTGCCTAATGACGGCCACGTCATCAGTCGCCGGAGTTTTCGGCGGTGACGACCATTTCGCGCGGCGGAGATCGTCGGGATCTCGCTACAGCCCACGGTTTGAGGCGTCATTTGCTCCTACGGATTCCTGGCGTTCTCGCGCATCTAGTGGTGGTAGCGGCAGCAACGGGGATGGCCGGGGTTGACGGCGGCGAGCACTTCCGCGGCGGCCGGAGTTCGGGCACCTGCGGGTTTGGCGTTGCTGGGCATCTCTGGGCGAGAGGGTGGTGCGAGCGGGTTGGCGTGGACGTGCTGAGCATGGGAGCGTGCTAGGGCGCGACGCGCGTGAGCTCTAGCCACGGCGGCTACATCATCGGCGGCGACCAAAGCTCGGTCAAGTGCGGGCGAGGGTGCTACGGTGCGGGAGCGAGCAAATTGAAGGAGGGGAAACAGTCAGGGCCTCACAGGGATCTCTATGGCGTCGTCGGCGAGCTCGGGGACGCGCTGGAGTCGACGAACGGGGGTGGCGATCGCCGGCGACCGAAGCTTGAAGACGGAGTCGAGGCGGTCGTCTTGGGCGTCCGGGCGCTCGGGGCTCGCTCCAGGCGGCGTAACGGATGGTGGCGGAGCTTGCAGACGACACGGGGAGGCAAAGGAAGCACGGTGGGCGTGGCTACGGCGAGCGGCGGCGACGAGCTCGGTGGTGCAGGGGAGGAGCTAGGGAGGAGTGGAGAGGCCAGGGAGCGAGGGAGAGGAGAGAGGCGTCACGAGCGTCCCCGTGGCATCGCTAGAAGGGTCGGGGAGGGGGGAAGCAGGCAGGGAGGAGGCCACGGCGACGGCAGCGCTCGCCACCGAGCTGCTTTGGGGCGAGGGGAGGAAGACGACAGGAGGGGTGGCCTGCTGGGCTGGGCCAGCGCCTTGGCTGCATAGCGCTGGGCCTGTGGGCTGTAAGTAAGCGCCAGGTAGGGTCAGGTGAGCCTCTGTTCTTTTCCTATTTTTATTTTCTGTTATTTTGTTTTGATTTAGTTTGAGAACTAAATCATTTTAAAACTTTTTGTATATTTTTGTGTGAGCTCAGAGAGATATTCCAAGGCCACATGCAAATTTACAAAAATATTTGAACATTATATCTTATATAGCAGAAATAATTCCAACCCAAATACGTTATTGATTTAAATCAAAGGTCCAAAATAAATTATTTCTGTGACTAAAAAATATTGGTTTGAATTTCATCTCATGCCAATATTTTCACAGAATAACAGGAACATTTTCTTGGACTCATTTGATGAGGTTTAAATGTTGGTTATTTTTAGGGGTTTTCTGAGGCTTTGGAAATTCCTCAATTCAAATTTCATTTGAATTTAAACATGATGCACACATGGAAGCTGGCATAGGTCAGACCAGGATTAGGGATGTGACACCGCGGTGAACATACATGTTACCAAAGGAGAGACGTTTTAATTGCAAAAAAATCACAGAGATCATTAAGATGTTTTAGTACATTGATTGATTGATTTTCTATGGGTATAATGTGCAAAAATCAAATTTGAGCTACATGCACACGTGAAAGTGCACCTAAATGGATTGCAAAAACACATGTGTCTCACTGGGTGCATGTTTACTCCCCGTGCAACAAATTTAAAACATTGAGAATCTTGATTTTTAAATTCTAGTACATCCAAAACTTATTTGAAGTTCATGAAATTTATCGTGTTGTCATATGGACACCAATACAAAGTGGCATTGTACTTTTTTTGGTCAAATTTGAGACCAGTTTTGATGTAATCTTTATCTAATTACAGACGGGAGATTATTAATAATTGGGAACCAATATCCCAAACGGATTATTTATCCGAACCGTGAGCGTTAGATCAACAATGGATACGTGCCATGCTTCGGTTAAGCAATAAAGCGGCAACATTAATCATCCAAATAGAAAAACAATATACGCGTCGCCGCGCGACCCGTGTGGCGTCCGAGCAGGCGTGAGTTGACGGGACGCATCCGCCGCGCAGGCAGACAGGGAGGCATGCGTGCAGGTGTGTGAATTGACGGAGGCGTGCTCGCTGCGCAATGTCATCAGGAGGCGTGCGAGTAGCTATGTGAAACTTTGGTAGGCATGCCAGCGGTCCGGTGCGCAGGCTCACCGGGGGGCGAACATTCCGGTTTGACCGCCGCCCGCCTCTCTCCCACTACTCCCACTACTCCATATTAATGGTGCGCCCGAGCGGCCGCACCCCCATCCTCGCTACACACACACAATCCTCTCTCTCCGCTTGCATCCTCGGCGCCGCTCTCAGTCCTCAAAGCCGTCAGTGTATGAGGATGCCACCGAAGCGCCCCATCGGAGGGAGTGGCGACGCCGGGGCTGCTAAAGCACCGGAGCACGACGTGAAGATGGAGACAGAGGTTGTCGTCACCGCCGCGAGTTATCGCTGCACCCTGACGTCATCGACGACATCGAGCTTCCATAGCCGGAGGCGGAGTTCCACACTGACTCCGACGACGACTCCGACGACCACTCCGGCGACGACTCCGACGACCACTCCAGCGACGACTCCGATGACGACGGACAGCTGGTTAGTCATCTATACCCATTTATGTGTCAAATAGATCATAGGGTTTCTCTGGTTACTCCTGCCTCCCCCTTTTTAGAATAGAAATCATGTGGTTATGTTCTCCCAATCCATGGAATCTGAGTAAGTTTCGTTAGATCCGTGTAGTGTATTGATTGTTCGAATGGTACAGGTGATAAGTTAGTTGTTTCATCTGTGCAAATGATTTCTGCTAGTAATCCGACTAGGGTTAGTGTTCGTGCTAATAATTCCTAGCCAGGACTTGACAATTGATTTAGAATGACCTACATATGTTTGTGCCATTATTTTCTTCAAGATTGGTCTGTACATAGACGACTGTGCTTAAAAATCGAACCATAATCTCTGGATATGTATAAATAAATAGCCATAAATTCCTAATCCTACTTCACGGCATGTAATCAGTGATTTGATGCCAAATTTGTTTTACTATTTGTATAGGTGATGTCTTACGATGTGGAAAATGAGGATGAAGATGCCCAGAGGAGGTACAAGAGGCGAATCCTGAGGGAGCTTTATGCGGGAATGCATAACAGGCATATTAGGACCTGGAACGACGGCTGTGGATGCCCATTTTGCAACACAAGATTCATGACGCATATCTAAGTGTTCTGGCGCATGCAAGAGGACGGGCCATTGGCTCCTTCAAGCAGAAGTATTCTCGTAGGGTGGCACACGGCGCGTACGCCGAGTACCTGGAGAAGCTTCAGGATCGTGTCGACCACCTGACGCATATCTAAGTGTTCTGGCGCATGCAAGAGGACGGGCCATTGGCTCCTTCAAGCAGAAGTATTCTCGTAGGGTGGCACACGGCGCGTACGCCGAGTACCTGGAGAAGCTTCAGGATCGTGTCGACCACCTGTGAGATGAGATGTGGGATAGATCGAACTATGTACGCTTGAGTTTGCTTAATGACGGTTGAACTATGTACTTATGGTTGAACTATGCTTATGTATGTGTACGCTTATTATCTATGTCTGAGTATGTTAAATATTTCACCAAATTTTGGTAAAAATTACAACAGGGGACCAATAAACCAGGACGGATGTAGTACGTCAATCACACACGGTTTCCAAAATTGGAACCGTGTGCAATGACTTTCATTTTGCCTGCTATGTCAATCACACACGGTTCGCTCTAGCAAACCGTCGCCCCCAAAATTCTTTGTGGGACAGAAAACCCTCACCATCCAATTCAAAAAAAGAAAAAAAGAAAACCGTCACCATCCCCATGTCACAAAAACCCTCACCCCGCCCGCCACCCCCTCGGCCCCTCCGTACGTTCCCCATTCACACCTGCACAAGCTCCTCCGCGTCTATGACCTGGCAGCGCCTATCGCGGAGGTAAACACTTAGCTCGACACCTGCCGCCAGGCTGCCGGCAAAGCCCACCGCATTTCGCCACTTCCGCTTGCCACCGCCTATCTCCATCGACTTTCTCGACGCTGCTCGCGGTTGACCCAGCTCCGCTCGGTTGGGGAATCTTCCGTACTAAGGGTTCTTTCTCATGGACAACAAGGTAATTAATTTAACGAGATATTATCTCATCTCTTATCCCAGTTCATCTGCCTCCTTTAATCACCCGGAAGAAATCGCCGTGAATTCATTTTTATTCGAGCTGATTTGAGGGTTTTCTTTCATTCATAGAGTGTACAGTGCGCCGACACTTCAGTACTTGGCGACCGCCGCTAGAGATTCCATCTCATCGTACCAGATAACTTGAGGACGTGCGCGGTATGTTCAATCACCCTAAATCGGTTGGCATGGCCTGCTTTCCTGAACATATTCTAAATATTGCTACATTTGGATAAAAGGTGCCACATGCACCATATATGTCAAAGAGGATTTTTTTTCCCTCTTCTTTCTATATTAGGCAAATTAATGATGTATTGTTCTTTCGATTACTCTCATATTTCCATGACATCATGTTTACCCTATCTGTTTAATTATAGACTTTTGTCCTTCGATTTCAACTGTTGTACAGTTCTTTCAATTTGGGCCCATATTTGCATGTTACCATATTTTCTCTAACAATCCTACCATTTTCTACAGGACATCCCTCGCTATGCAACAGATTATGTAGTGCAAAATTTTTCCCTTTACATACATCAAGGCTCCACGAATGTCATATCGCACACAAACCATGGATTTACAATCGCTACTCTGAAGACTTGATGAACGTGGCGACTCCTATTTTGGCATCTGGCTTTTGGGATGAAATTGCAAAGTTTTATGTCCCAAAGCTGGCACTAAAATTGCCCGCACATAGAAGGGCCTGGTCATGAGATATATGCTAACTTCCCGACAAAATCATCCGTCCAGACTTTGTTCGAAGTAAGTTTTCTTTTCAACTATCTGCATATGTTGACTTACCCAGCAATGTCAAATGAATTGTGTAGTATTTAAGCAACCAATTTTTATTCCCTTTTCTTACTATATTCCTACCTAATAACTTCTAGTTACCAATACACTTTTCTATTGCCCTGTTTTAACTTAATATTCCCTGTACTCCCATTTTTATCAGAAAGCGCCGCTGACAAGGAGACTCTGGAGGTGGAGAACGGGGCTTCCAACAAGCGGAGGCGAGGCGAGCTAGAACAGCTAGCGACTCCAGCAGGACTACACTCAATCAGCAGCCTCCCCGATGATATGTTGAGAGTCATCATCTCCCTCCTCCCAATCAAATATGGGGCGCGGACAACCCTCCTTTCCCGGCGGCGGAGCCCCCTATGGAACTCCAGCCCTCTCGACCTCATCGACACCCATGAGCTCTGCCATGGCTATGGCAAAAGCCTGGATGCATTCTCCAAGATCCTCGGCAGTCACCTTGGCCCAACCAAAGGCCTTAGAATTGGCAAGTTCCATTCCAACGGCAAGGACCGAGCCAAGCTTGACGACTGGTTCCGATCCCCCACCCAAGATCAGCTCGAGGAGCTCACTTTTGATGATGGGCATATGCGGTCGCTGCCAATGTCTGTACTCCGCCTCGCGCCCACATGCTGCGCGTCGCCAAGTTCAGGAACTGCCATTTCCCGCCCCTTAATGATGTGCCCGCTCTTATTCTACCACGACTGAAGCACCTGAGCTCGTCGCCGTCAGCCTCTCAAAGGGTGACATGGAGCGCCTGCTCCGTGGCTGTACTGCACTCGAGTACCTTCGTCTTCAGGCGATCAATGGGTTGAGTACCTTCCACATCACCTCCACGAC
Organism: Aegilops longissima; assembly: GCA_021605205.1. Taxonomy (NCBI): domain Eukaryota; kingdom Viridiplantae; phylum Streptophyta; class Magnoliopsida; order Poales; family Poaceae; genus Aegilops; species Aegilops longissima. The sequence goes on along the minus strand of CM038677.1, from coordinate 140,504,420 downwards.
TCTCCGGACTATTTATGTGTGTTGCTGGTGCGGCAGGAAGACATCACAAAAGGTGGACCACGGTATGGTCATCCAGGACACACCTTCACTTGAGAGATTACTTGTAGTTGATCAAGAAAGTCCAACAAGAATCAATGTCATTTCTGCGCCGAAATTGACAGTGGTGGGCTACTTGTCTGACAAATGCTCCGAACTTGTTATTGGATCCACACCTGCTCAGGTACAACAGCCTCCTTCTAACTCTCCTTCCACAAATTAACATTATTTCTAATTTTGAAGATGTTTGTTCGTCTGTCATTTAGAAAATGATTCCGACAAGCTTGATCCCAAAACTGCGCACAGTGAAGGTCTTGGCACTAGAATCTATCGGGCCCGACCTGGAGCAAGTTGTCACTTTCCTAAGATGCTTTTTGTGCTTGGAGAAGCTATATATCGAGGTGATGTTCCTTTCTTGTTAAATGTTGACTATAAGGGAGTTCAATTTGTGACACCTTTTTCCAAGTTTACAATGACAATGTACTATGATTTCCGAAGGTTCTTTTGGAGGATTTCAGTACATACATGCCCCCCCCATATTGGTTGCTTGATCCATATGGTTACAATCAATAAGCATTTCTCCTTTGGATTCATCTGTACTAGTTTTCTTAGGGAAATTTTCATCCACTCCAACCTCTTGTGAAGAAGGCTACATTTTTCTAGAATGTATCAAATGCCCATGTTAATCACGTCAGATCAAAGATGGCATGTCAGTGCATTTTACAAATCCTGCAAACCAAATAGCTAGGCCTGTAGTAATGTTCAAAACTGCATGTAGGCACTAACACATTTTCTTCTTTTGCAGATAAGATTAGGCCCAGTGGTGGATAATGTGATACAATATAACAATCACGTCAAATGCCTAGATCTGCGTCTCTCAGAAATTACTCTGAACTCCTACCAAGGGACCTTACCAGAGATTATATTCGCCAGGTTCTTTGTTCTCAGAGCAAGGGTGCTGAAGGAAATGAGGTTTACCCTACATTTATTTGCTCAAAAATGAATGGTTTGTTGATCAACGCCGGCGCCTGCGGCAGAATGGAGTAGGCTCCAAAAATGCTGAATTTCATTTTGGAACTTGAGATGACAGAGTAATCGGAAGTCATCGGGTCAACCCCATACATGACTTCTCAGTGGCTGACCCCTTTGCAAAAATTGTGAGGTTTCGAAGCCAGACTTAGAAGCGGTGATATTAGTTTGAACCTCTCTGATATCCATGTTCAGCGCATCAGCGCGAGCGTTTGCAGCTGATGAGCTGAATTTCATTTCTAATATCATTTCGAACCTTGTAATCTTTGAATTTGAGCCATATAACTCTGGAATATGAACCTTGTAACATTTCGAGCTTTTGTGGTACAATGGTTGAAATGGCATCGTATGAGACTCGTATATTGCTAGCACTATTTTGACCTTAATATGCAACTAGTCGTCAACTCGTGCCTCTGCACGGGCTAGTACTTTTTAATACTTGATAAACAGAATTTTTTGTTCGATACAAATCGTTTAAAAATAATAAGATGTTTAAACACGACATGCAATATTTTTTTCATCATTTATTAAATGTCCAAATGTGTCACAATGATATATACAAATTATTCTCGTTTCCTTGCAGGAGACCTGAGAATATAGTCATTGTAGTAATATGAACGTGCAACTTTGTTAAAATATTCATTTGTAGAACGCACATAATCATACTAAGAACAAATGATACATTATTATAGGTCAGTCAAAAATAGCAAATTTGGATTGTTGGAGCTAAATCTTAAGAAATATAGGTAATCTATGAATGTTTTATTCTGTTATAACCTATAAGCTCTATAATTGGCATAACCTGTAGTAGGATATGTTGTCATTTTGCCATGAAAGAATACAAAGTTTGAACTTACAGTTTGCTGATAAAGGAACAAACATGAGAGCATTTAAAAAAAGTTTGTTTATAAACCTACCTTTAAAATAAATTATGTTTATTTTCTATAATAGGTATATGTGGAATATTTTTTAGATATTTCATGAAGATTTTTTTAAAAAATAGGAGCATTTGAGCTTGATATATATTAGAATTACACTTTCGAAATTACTTCACTGCAAAATAATGTGTACACATATTTTCTCTATTTAATGTTTATTGGACCAAAATAAAGATATAACGATATATTCTACTTCATGGAGTAGAGTAGTTCATCTATGACTCTATGTACAACTTTTTTTACATTATTTCATGAAGAAAATTATGATAATTTCTGAGAAAATATCTCAATCTAAATTTACGCCAAACACATGCGACCTTTAATATTAACTATCACTTTATAATAGAAATATTAGTTCTGAAACACAGTATGGACTCTGGACATAAATGTAGAGTAATACATTTGAAGTCCATACTATGTATACATGTAAGAGTTGGATATTCATATCTTCTTGCAAAATCAGCACCATATATACATGCATATTGGAGGACAATACTCGAACCTTCCGGCGAGTTTAGTCAATAGCATGGCGCGTCACCTCGCATATGGTGTCGTCGGATGTTGCTGGCACAGCAAATCCCATATGGATACTCGCATGTTGCCGGTACCCAGTGACTTATAGTATAAGTGTTTGTACACACTCTGTGCTAGTTTCTTTTGCAAGGTTGGAAGAAATAAATTAGATAGAGACACTATGCACATATGTATAGATACCCAAGCTACACGAAGCTCTAATTTTAGATAGAGGCACCACGCATACACGTATGTATAGATACCCAGTTCTATTTGTTTTTAAGATCTAAATGTTTAATGCATGTTATCCAGCCAAACGTGCACCATTAGGATTCTCTCTCTCAAAAAAAAGTTGACTCAATAGTACAGGTTGTAGCCGTCTCCTTCATTTGCCTTTGCACGTATGAATTTATCGTCACATCTTTCACGTCTAGGCATACCTTTCGCTCGGTTCATCCTAGCTGCAAATTAAAAATCTGGTGGCCTAACTAATGGATTCTAATCGGCAGAAAATTTTACTATGGAGCCAGGCTTTTGAGGCCAATCAGAAGGATCGTGTATATTTTTTCCCCATTGTCCTTGGATTGGAGTCTTTATAGATGGCGACTTGCCTTTATTTTCCTTTTTGAGGAAACCGATGCATATTGGCTTGCCCTTTTTTTAGGAAATGGATGGATGTTTTTTTACTATTACTGATTAATTATTACTTCGTATTAATTAATGTTGTACGTGTCACATGCCTCTTTTAAGGGACGTCAGGATCATCTGTGTTACGTTTGTTTTCTTTTTATCCTGAGTGTATATTCTACAATCCAATGGTGTAATTAATGTTAATAATGTGGATTAATGAGACGACTTGAAAGGTGCCTCCAATTAGTAAATATAAGATGGTCTTAGATTTTATTAACCATTCTCGAATCAGTTTACCTTGTCGATCTCACAGCACACGATCTGTATAGCTAACTCGACTGCGATCTTTGACATTATTGCACACAATTGGTTTCTTCCACTGTGTGCACTATAGAGTGCAGAATTAATTATCGCACTCGAGTGTCCATCATCACCCTTCTGTGTAACTTTGACCTCATCACCCAAGGGTAAACTTATGACCGAAGTCATTCCACACACTTCGTTTTTACAAAGCTTTTTGCCAATAAACACCCATGATTTGTCCCTCTTCTAGCCGACGCGTGGCCAAACTAGCCGGGCGGGAAGCTTGCGTGGTAAACAGCACGGTAGCGCCGGAACAGGCTCACCGATGATACATTTGGCGCCTCTTCGAGCCCACGCCTGGGGTGCGGTGTTGTCAAGCGTGCACTAGATTCTGGAATCCTCCGCTATGAACGTCGTGACAAGATGTGACGATTACAGGCCGGCCAGTCCCCATTTATTACAGCGGCCATTTAACCTACCCTTGTGTCTCTTCAACCTTTCGATCGCGCCCCACCATTGCAAGAAGCACACCCACCACGAGAAATTCTTAGAGGGTATCCTGCGCGGCTCCAATGGCGCTCCGAGCGGCTGCCGACGATGAGTAGCAGTTCACCATGCGTGTCGTGGTGGACACCCACAGAAGGTTCATGGACCTCTCGGTGGTGTACACCAACGACCCGGTCTGGGCGGAGCACTCCATCCACATCATGGAGTTGTTGCTTGCCGAGGAGAAGTACAAGGTGGTCGGGTTCGACCTTGAGTACACCCGCGCTCGTGCCGGGTCTTGTCCCAAGGTCATCGTCGCCCAGACGTGCATGCGCCACCATGTCCTCGTCTACCATTACTGCCTGGCCACAAGGCCTTGCGAGCGTTTCGCCAGGTTTGTCAACAGCCCCACTACATGTTCGCTATGGTGGGCATCACCAACGATGTAAAAGGCGCTCAATAATTCGGGCATCGCCTACCAGAATCTTGTCGACATCCAGGGCCAATACAAGATTAGGGGCAGCAAGGAGCATGAGAAGGACTCACTGGTTCACCTCGCCGAGGCCATCATCGACCCCTACTACAGGGACAAGCTGGAGAAACTCGACAAAGCTCACGTCATGTACGCGGCCAAGGAGGCGTACACGAGCTACGGCATGTACATGCGGATCGTTGACATGAGGAAGTCCCTCCTTCCCCAAAACGGCTAGGGATCCAGCCGGAAGCAGAGCAATGGCAAGTGTCGTCGTAACAATAAGTAGATGATTAGATCCTCGTTTCTCCTACTTTAGTATGCATGTAATTGATTTCTTTGGTGTGTGGAAATGTTATGTGTGTAGTCACTTGTGTAATTGTATGCTTAATTTGGTTATGCAATTATGTCCTTTTAAGTATATATGTTGATGCTCTGTAGACAGAGCGTAGATGTTGTGCGGACAAAGAAAATCAAATCGCACACGGACTAAACAATGGAACCCGTCGGTGATGTTTTGAAGAATCACTCACAATTGTATACCAGCAATCGTTTGCTCACAACACACACGGCTTGTTAGCAGTAATCGTCTGTGTTGTTATCGGTCTTCGCACACGTTTCCGGTTACATACCTGTTTGCCTCGTATCACACACATCTTGTTCATTTGAACCGTTTCTGTTCTCATGTCTCAACGCAAACAGTTCATCCGAGTGAACCGCAAGCCGTATATCGCACACACCTTTGACCTGGCTGACCGTTTCTTCTATGTTGCCTAATCACAAACAGTTCATCCGAGTGAACCGTATGCTGTACATCGCACACACCTTCATCTGGTTGCCCGTTTCTTTTTTCCTCCTCATCGCAAACGGTTAATTGAGCTGAACCATATGCCCTGCATCGCACACGCAACTAAAATCTGAACCGTGTTTGATGCATCCTCCATCACAAACGTTTTGCACCTTTTTGACAATTATTTTACACCATTGTTTGCGATTATGGCATCGCACACAGTTTCGTCGAAGGACCTCTGATCGTAGTGTCACGTTAGCAGCATCCTGTAATAGTGATGGGCATACAACGCCTAGAGGTGCGTGGGGATTCGAACCTCGCAATATCCCAATTAAATGGATAATTCGATGCAAAAGACCCAAAAATGGCGGCATACTGAAACGCCATACTCAAAATATCGGCTCGGTTTGAGGGGCTCGAGTTCCATCACGTTGCTCGAGACAGTAATCAGGCAGCGGACATCCTCGCTCGAATGGGCACTAAACGCGATCCCGTCCTTCCTAACACCTTTGTGGAAAGGCTCTTTAAGCCATCCGTGGTATGGCAGGACGAGAGCGGAAATACTAGTCCGGAACCGATCATACCCCCAGCAGCTGAACTCAATTCAGATATCGTCGGGGGCTCGGGCACTGAAATAACACCCTCCGCCCATGTAATCATGGCCGTTATTGCTCCATGGACCGAACCCTTCCTGGCCTACCTTAATAGGCAGGAGCTTCCTGATGATCAGAATGAGTCCCGTCGTATAGTTCAATGTTCTAAAGCCTATAAAGTTCACAACTGTGAACTATACAAGAAAAGTGCCACTGGAGTCCTTCAAAGGTGCATCTCCGAAGAGGAGGGTCGGTAGCTCTTGGCTGAAATACATGCTGGTCTAGGTGGCCATCACGCTGCAGCTCGGGCCCTCGTAAGCAAAGCCTTCCGTACAGGTTTCTTTTGGCCAACGGCCCGAGCAGACGCACAGGCCCTTGTGCAACGCTGTGTGGGATGTCAGATTTTTGCCAATCAAAGTCATATGCCGCCCACTTCCTTAAGGACAATCCCCATCACTTGGCCTTTTGCGGTCTGGGGGCTGGATATGGTCGGACCCCTTAAAGGGGGAAGCCACAAGAAGAAATATTTACTGGTTATGGTAGATAAATTCACTAAGTGGATAGAGGCCAAACCAGTAAAAACGGATGAAGCAGGGCCAGTGATCGACTTTATATCTGGCGTGGTACACCGTTATGGTGTCCCGCACAACATCATCACTAATAATGGCTCCAATTTCACAGTCGATGAGGTGAAAAATTGGTGCCCTAACTTGGGCATTAAGCTTGATTACGCGTCCGTATACCACCCTCAAACAAACGATCAGGTCGAACGGGCTAATGGCCTGATAATGAGCGGCATCAAACCTAGACTAGTGCGATCCCTACGGGAGTCAGATAAGCACTGGGTTGAGGAACTCGATTCCGTGCTCTGGGGATTGCGGACTTTGCCCAATCGCATGACCGGCTACACACCTTTCTTCATGGTGTACGACGTAGAGGCTGTCTTGACCGGCTACACACCTTTCTTCATGTCGGCTCCCCAACTACCCATTAGTGGCATTCCATCCCACCACCATTTCCCCCAGCCCGCGCCTGTTCCTGCCAACATCTTCCCAACTCCCACTACCTGCCGCTCGTGGCTATAAAGTTTCGATGCCTTCCCCTCCACTATTCTACTCTCCTTAATGGTGCATCGCATGCCCATTGCCATCAACATCCAGAAGGAGGAGGAGCAACAGGAAAAGGTGTACGATGAGGAGGCTTAATGGATTGACTTTGATCACACCTTGGAGACTGGTGACTTTGGGACCATGTGCCCACCCCCGACGCCGGCGTCATGCCGATGATGGCGCATGGCTAGAGTGAGACAAGGCTGCTCTAGCCTCCTCACCATATGTAGTAAGTTTCCATGTCACTAATTTGCCACCCTATCTATGAAATAAATCATTGACACTTCTACCTCTATGAATGAAATCTTTGGTGCAAATTTTTTCATGCTCTGCGTGAAGGAAATATGCCCTTGAGGCAATAATAAAATTGTTATTTATATTTCCTTATATCATGATAAATGTTTATTATTCATGCTAGAATTGTATTAACCGGAAAATTAGTACATGTGTGAATACATAGACAAACAGAGTGTCACTAGTATGCCTCTACTTGACTAGCTCGTTAATCAAAGATGGTTAAGTTTCCTAACCATAGACATGAGTTGTCATTTGATAAACGGAATCACATCATTAAAGAATGATGTGATTGACATGACCCATCCGTTAGCTTAGCACTTTAATCGTTTAGTTTATTGCTATTGCTTTCTTCATGATTTATACATGTTCCTATGACTATGAGATTATACAACTCCCAAATACTGGAGGAACACTTAGTGTGCTATCAAACGTCATAACGTAACTGGATGGTTATAAAGATGCTCTACATGTGTCTCCAATGGTGTTTGTTGAGTTGGCATAGATCGAGATTAGGATTTTTCACTCCGATTGTCAGAGAGGTATCTTTGGGCCCTCTCGGAAATGCACATCACTATAAGCCTTGCAAGCAATGTGACTAATGAGTTATTTGCGGGATGTCGCATTACGGAACGAGTAAAGAGACTTGTCGGTAACGAGATTGAACTAGGTATGATGATAATGACGATCGAATCTCGGGCAAGTAACATACCGATGACAAAGGGAACAACATATGTTGTTATGCGGTTTGACCAATAAAGATCTTCGTAGAATATGTAGGAACCAATATGAGCATCCAGGTTCCGCTATTGGTTATTGACCGGAGATGAGTCTCGGTCATGCCTACATAGTTCTCGAACCCATAGGGTCCGCACACTTAACGTTCGATGACGATATGTATTGTGAGTTATGTGATTTCATGTACCAAAGATTGTTCGGAGTCCCGGATGTGATCACAGACATGACGAGGAGTCTCGAAATGGTCGAGACATAAAGATTGATATATTGGAAGGTTATGTTTGGACACTGGAAAGGTTTCGGATAGGTTCGGGCATTTTCTGGAGTACTGGGGGATTACTGGAACCCCCCGGGGGGTTAATGGGCCTTCATGGGCTTTAGTGGAAGAGAGGAGGAGGCGGCCAAGTGGAGGGGCGCCCCCACCCCAAGCCCAATCCGAATTGGGAGGGGGGTGGCCCCCCTTTCCTTCTCTCCCTCTTCCTCTTTCCTTCCCCTCCTAGTTGGACTAGGAAAGGGAGGAACCTACTCCTAGTAGGAGTAGGATTCCCCCCTTGGGGCGCAACTCATGATGCCGGCCGGCCCCCTCCTCCACTCCTTTATATACGGGGGAGGGGGCACCCCATAGACACACAAGTTGATTTCTTAGCCGTGAGCGGTGCCCCCCTCCACAGATTTCCACCTCGGTCATATTGTCGTAGTGCTTAAGTGAAGCCCTGCGTCAGTAACTTCATCATCACCATCACCATGCCATCGTGCTGACGAAACTCTCCCTCGGCCTCAGCTGGATCTAGAGTTCGAAGGGTCGTCACCGAGCTAAACGTGTGCAGATCGCGGAGGTGCCGTGTGTTCGGTACTTGATCGGTTGGATCGCGAAGACGTTCAACTACATCAACCGCGTTACTTAACGCTTCCGCTTTCGGTCTACGAGGGAACGTGCACACACTCTCCCCGCTCGTTGCTATGCTTCTCCTAGATAGATCTTGTGTGATCGTATGCAATTTTTTGAAATACTACGTTCCCCAACAGTGGCAGCCGAGCCAGGTCTATGCGTAGATGTTATATGCACGAGTAGAACACAAAGGAGTTGTGGGCGTGGGTATATCCATATTGCTTACCGTCACTAGTCGTTTCTTGATTCGGCGGTATTGTTGGATGAAGCGGCTGATACGTCTCCAACGTATCTATAATTTTTGATTGCTCCATGTTATATTATCTATTGTTTTGGACTATATTGGGCTTTATTTTTCAATTTTATATTACTTTTGGGACTAACCTATTAACCGGAGGCCCAACCCAGAATTGCTGTTTTTTTTGCCTATTTCAGTGTTTCGAAGAAACGGAATATCAAACGGAGTCCAAACGGAATGAAATCTTCGGGAACGTGATTTTCTCATCGGATAAGACCCAGGAGACTTGGACCCTCCATCAAGAAAGCTCTGAGGCGGCCACGAGGGTGGAGGGCGCCCCCCTAGGGCGCGCCCACCTACCTCGTGGGCCCCTCAAGGCTCCACTGACGTACTTCTTCCTCCTATATATACCTATGTACCCCCGTCAGATCAGATACGGAGCCAAAAACCTAATTCCATCACCGCAACTTTCTGTATCCACGAGATCCCATCTTGGGGCCTGTTCCGGAGCTCCGCCGGAAGGGGATTCCACCACGGAGGGCTTCTACATCATCATCATAGCCTCTCCGATGAAGTGTGAGTAGTTTACCTCAGACCTTCGGGTCCATAGTTAGTAGCTAGATGGCTTCTTCTCTCTTTTTGGATCTCAATACAATGTTCTCCCCCTCTCTCGTGGAGATCTATTCGATGTAATCTTATTTTTGCGGTGTGTTTGTTGAGACCGATGAATTGTGGGTTTATGATCAAGATTATCTATGAGCAATATTTGAATCTTTTCTGAATTCTTTTATGTATGATTGAGTTATCTTTACAAGTCTCTTCGAATTATCCGTTTGGTTTGGCCAACTAGATTGGTAGTTCTTGCAATGGGAGAAGTTTTTAGCTTTGGGTTCAATCTTGCGGTGTCCTTACCCAGTGACAGTAGGGGCAGCAAGGCACGTATTGTATTGTTGCCATCGAGGATAACAAGATGGGGCATTTATCATATTGCATGAATGTATTCCTCTACATCATGTCATCTTGCTTAAGGCATTACTCTGTTTTCATTAACTTAATACTCTAGATGCATGCTGGATAGCGGTCGATGAGTGGAGTAATAGTAGTAGATGCAGGCAGGAGTCGCTCTACTTGTCTCGGACGTGATGCCTATATACATGATCATACCTAGATACTCATAACTATGCTCAATTCTGTTAATTGCTCAACAGTAATTCATTCACCCGCCGTAAAATATCTATGCCCTTGAGAGAAGCCACTAGTGAAATATATGGCCCCCGGGTCTATTTTCATCATATTAATCTTCCTACGCTTTATTATTGCTTTGCTCTTTACTTTGCCTTTTATTTTACTTTGCATCTTTATACCAAAAATACCAAAAATAGTATCTATCATCTCTATCAGATCTCACTCTCGTAAGTGACCGTGAAGGGACTGACAACCCCTATTCGCGTTGGTTGCGAGGAGCTATTTGTTTTGTGTAGGTACGAGGGACTGGCGTGGCCTCCTCTTTGGATTGATACCTTGGTTCTCAAAAACTGAGGGAAATACTTACGCTACTCTGCTGCATCATCCTCTCCTCTTCGGGGAAAACCAACGCAAGCTCAAGACGTAGCAAGAAGGATTTATGGCGCCGTTGCCGGGGAGTCTACGCACAAGTCAACACACCAAGTACCCATCACAATCCCTTATCTCTCGCATTACATTATTTGCCATTTGCCTCTCGTTTTCCTCTCCCCCACTTCACCCTTGCCATTTTATTCGCCCTCTCTTTCCCAATCTCCTCCTCTCTTTTCGCTTGCCCTTTTTCTATTTGCTCGTGTGTTGGATTGCTTGTTTGTCACTATGGCTCAAGATAATACCAAATTGTGTGACTTTACCAATACCAACAATAATGATTTCCTTAGCACTCCGATTGCTCCTCTTGTCAATACTGAATTGTGTGAAATCAATACTGCTTTGTTGAATCTCGTTATGAAAGATCAATTCGCCGGCCTTCCTAGTGAAGATGCCGCTACTCATTTAAATAGCTTCGTGGATTTGTGTGATATGCAAAAGAAGAAAGATGTTGACAATGATGTTGTTAAATTGAAGCTATTTCCTTTTTCGCTTAGAGATCGTGCTAAAGCTTGGTTTTCGTCTTTGCCTAAAAATAGTATTGATTCTTGGAACAAGTGTAAAGATGCTTTTATCTCTAAGTATTTTCCTCCCGCTATGATCATCTCTCTTAGAAATGATATTATGAATTTTAAGCAACTTGATCATGAACATGTTGCACAAGCTTGGGAGAGAATGATGATACGTAATTGCCCCACTCATGGTTTAAAATTGTGGATGATTATACAAAAAAATTATGCCGGATTGAATTTTGCTTCTAGAAATCTTTTAGATTCGGCCGCGGGAGGAACTTTTATGGAAATCACTTTAGGAGATACTACTAAACTACTAGATAATATTATGGTCAATTATTCTCAATGGCACACTGAAAGATCTACTAATAAAAAAGTGCATGCGATAGAAGAAATCAATGTTTTGAGTGGAAAGATGGATGAACTTATGAAATTATTTGCTACTGAGAGTGTTTCTTCTGATCCTAATGATATACCTTTGTCTACTTTGATTGAGAATAATAATGAATCTATGGATGTGAATTTTATTGGTAGGAATAATTTTGGTAACAACGCGTATAGAGGAAACTTTAATCCTAGGCCTTATCCTAGTAATTCCTCTAATAATTATGGAAATTCCTACAACAACTCTTATGGAAATTTTAATAAGATGCCCTCTTAATTTGAGAATAGTGTTAAAGAGTTTATGAGTTCACAAAAGAATTTTAATGCTTTGCTTGAAGAGAAATAACTTAAAATTGATGAATTAGCTAGGAACGTTGATAGAATTTCTCTTGATGTTGATTCATTAAAGCTTAGATCTATTCCTCCTAAGCATGATATCAATTAGTCTCTCAAAGCCATGAGAATTTTCATTGATGAGTGCAAAGAAAGAACCGCTAGGATGCGTGCTACGAAAGATGCCTTTATTAAAGCATGTTCTTTCAATTTCCATGAAAATCAAGATGAAGATCTAAAAGTTATTGATGTGTCTCCTATTAAATCTTTGTTTTGAAATATGAATCTTGATAATGATGAGATTGAATATGAGTCACCTTTACCTAGAAGGTGTTCTAAAAATTCAGAGCTTTTAGAGTATGATGCTAAAATTGATAAAAGTGGGATTGAAAGTAAAACCTTAGATGTTGCTAAACCCACTGTTTTGGATTTCAAGGAATTTAATTATGAAAATTGCTCTTTAATTGATTGTATTTCCTTGTTACAATCCATGATAAATTCTCCGCATGCCGATAGTCAAAACAAAGCGTTTTACTAAAAATATCGTTGATGCCTTGATGCAATATTATGAGGAAAAACTTGAGTTGGAAGTCTCCATCCCTAGAAAACTTTATGATGAGTGGGAACCAACTAATAAAATTAAGATTAAGGATCATGAATTCTATGCTTTGTGTGATTTGGGTGCTAGTGTTTCCACTATTCCCAAAACTTTGTGTGATTTGCTAGATTTCCGTGATTTTGATGAATGCTCTCTAAATTTGCACCTTGCGGATTCCACTATTGAGAAACCTATGGGAAGAATTAATGATGTTCTTATTGTTTCAAATATGAATTATGTGCCAGTAGACTTTATCGTTCTTGATATAGATTGCAATCCTTCATGTCCTATTATTCTTGGTAGACCTTTCCTTAGAACGATTGGTGCTATTATTGATGTGAAGGAAGGGAATATTAGATTCCAATTTACATTAAAGAAAGGCATGGAACACTTCCCTAGGAAGAAAATAAAATTACCATATGAATCTATCATGAGAGCCACTTATGGATTGCCTACCAAAGATGGCGATACCTAGATCTATCCTTGCTTTTATGCCTAGCTAGGGGCGTTAAACGGTAGCGCTTGTTGGGAGGCAACCCAATTTTATTTTTAGTTTTTTGTTTTTGTTTCTGTTTAGGAATAAATAATCCATCTACCTTCAGTTTAGATATGGTTTTATGTTTTAATTAGTGTTTTCGCCAATTTAAACCTATAGGATCTTCTTGGATAATAGTTATTTGATCTTGCTGTAATTTCCAGAAACTTTTGGTTCACGAAAACAATTGTTAAAAATCACCAGAATGTGATAAAATAGTTATTCCAATTTCTGCTGATCAATAAAAAAATTTCCTAGGTCTTCCTATTTTGGCTGAATTTTTGGAGTTCCAGAAGTTTGCGTTAGTTACAGATTACTACAGACTATTATGTTTTTGACAGATTCTGTTTTTCTTGTGTTGTTTGCTTATTTTGATGAATCTATGGCTAGTAAAATAGTTTATGATCCATAGGGAAGTTGGAATAAAGTAGGTTTAACAACAATATAAATAAAGAATGAGTTCATTACAGTACCTTAAAGTGATCTTTTGTTTTCTTTCGCTAACGGAGCTCACGAGAATTCTGTTGAGTTTTGTGTTGTGAAGTTTTCAAGTTTTGGGTGAATTTTTTTGATGGATTATGGAACAAGGAGTGGAAAGAGCCTAAGCTTGGGGATGACCATGGCACCCCAAAGATAATCCAAGGACACCAAAAGTCAAAGCTTGGGGATGCCCCGGAAGGCATCCCCTCTTTCGTCCACTTCCATCGGTAACTTTACTTGGAGCTATATTTTTATTCACCACATGATATGTGTTTTGCTTGGAGCATCTTGTATTATTTGCGTCTTGCTTGTTAGTTTACCACAATCATCCTTGTTGTACACACCTTTTGAGATAGCCATACATGAATTGGAATTTGTTAGAATACTCTATGTGCTTCACTTATATCTTTTGAGCTTGATAGTTTTGCTCTATGTGCTTCACTTATATCTTTTAAGCCTTATAGTTTTTCTCTATGTGCTTCACTTATATCTTTTGAGCTTGATAGTTTTGCTCTAGTACTTCACTTATATCTTTTAGAGCACAGTGGTGGATTTGTTTTAAAGAAACTATTGATCTCTCATGCTTCACTTAGATTATTTTGAGAGTCTCAAATAGCATGGTAATTTGCTTAATAATAATATGCTTGGTATTCAAGATTTGTAAAACTTTCTTTTGAGTGCATTGAATACTAAGAAAAGTTTGATGCTTGATAATTGTTTTGAGATATGGAGGTGATAATATCAAAGTCGTGCTAGTTGAGTAGTTGTGAATTTCAGAAATGCTTGTGTTGAAGTTTGCAAGTCCCGTAGCATGCACGTATGGTAAACTTTATGTAACAAATTTGAAACATGAGGTGTTATTTGATTGTCCTCCTTATGAGTGGTGGTCGGGGACGAGCGATGGTCTATTCCTACCAATCTATCCCCCTAGGAGCATGCGCGTAGTGCTTTGGTTTTTGATGGCTTGTAGAATTTTCAATAAGTATGTGAGTTCTTATGACTAATGTTGAGTCCATGGATTATACGCACTCTCACCCTTCCATCATTGCTATCCTCTTCGGTACCGTGCATTGCCCTTTCTCACATTGAGAGTTGGTGCAAACTTCGCCGGTGCATCCAAACCCCGTGATATGATACGCTCTTTCACACATAAACCTCCTTATATCTTCCTCAAAATAGCCACCATACCTACCTATTATGGCATTTCCATAGCCATTCCGAGATATATTGCCATGCAACTTTCCACCATATCGTTCTTCATGACACATTCATCATTGTCATATTTCTTAGCATGATCATGTAGTTGACATAGTATTTGTGGCAAAGTCAATGTTCATAATTCTTTCATACATGTCACTCTTGATTCATTGCATATCCCGGTACACCGACGGAGGCATTCATATAGAGTCATACTTTGTTCTAGTATCGAGTTGTAAATAAATAGAAGTGTGATGATCATCATTATTAGAGCATTGTCCCATGTGAGGTCAAAAAAAAAGCGGCCAAAGAGACCACCAAAAAAAAGAAAAAAAGAAAAAAATGAGAGAAAAAGAGAGAAGGGACAATGTTACTATCCTTTTACCACACTTGTGCTTCAAAGTAGCACCATGTTCTTCATATAGCAAGTCTCATATATTGTGCTTCAAAGTAGCACCATGTTTTTCATATAGAGAGTTTCATATGTTGTCACTTTCATATACTAGTGGGAATTTTTCATTATAGAACTTGGCTTGTATATTCCAACGATGGGCTTCCTCAAATGCCCTAGGTCTTCGTGAGCAAGCAAGTTGGATGCACACCCACTTAGTTTCTTTTGTTGAGCTTTCATACATTTATAGCTCTAGTGCATCCGTTGCATGGCAATCCCTACTCCTTGCATTAACATCAATTGATGGGCATCTCCATAGCCCGTTGATTAGCCTCGTTGATGTGAGACCTTCTCTTTTTGTCTTCTCCACATAACCCCGTCATTATATTCTATTCCACCCATAGTGCTATGTCCATGGCTCGCTCATATATTGCGTGAAAGTTTATAGGTTTGAGATTACTAAAGTATGAAACAATTGCTTGGCTTGTCATCGGGGTTGTGCATGATGAGAGCATTCTTGTGTGACGAAAATGGAGGACGACTAAACTATATGATTTTGTAGGAATGAACTTTCTTTGGCCATGTTATTTTGAGAAGACATAATTGCTTAGTTAGTATGCTTGAAGTATTATTATTTTTATGTCAATATGAACTTTTGTCTTGAATCTTCGGATCTGAATATTCATACCACAATTAAGAAGAATTACATTGAAATTATGCCAAGTAGCACTCCACATCAAAAATTCTCTTTTTATCATTTACCTACTCGAGGACGAGCAGGAATTAAGCTTGGGGATGCCTGATACGTCTCCAACGTATCTATAATTTTTGATTGCTCCATGCTATATTATCTATTGTTTTGGACTATATTGGGATTTATTTTCCACTTTTATATTACTTTTGGGACTAACCTATTAACCGGAGGCCCAGCCCAGAATTGCTGTTTTTGCCAATTTCAGTGTTTCAAAGAAACGGAATATCAAACGGAGTCCAAACGGAATGAAATCTTTGGGAACGTGATTTTCTCATCGGATAAGACCCAGGAGACTTGGACCCTCCGTCAAGAAAGCTCTGAGGCGGCCACGAGGGTGGAGGGCGCCCCCCTCCTAGGGCGCGCCCCCTACCTCGTGGGCCCCTCGAGGCTCCACTCGCGTACTTCTTCCTCCTATATATACCTCACGCACCGTCGGATCAGACACGGAGCCAAAACCTAATTCCACCGACGCAACTTTCTCAGATCCACGAGATCCCATCTTGGGGCCTGTTCCGAGCTTCACGGGAAGGGATTCCACCACGGAGGGCTTCTACATCATCATCATAGCCTCTCCGATGAAGTGTGAGTAGTTTACCTTAGACCTTGGGTCCATAGTTAGTAGCTAGATGGCTTCTTCTCTCTTTTGGATCTCAATACAATGTTCTCCCCTCTCGTGGAGATCTATTCGATGTAATCTTCTTTTTGCGGTGTGTTTGTTGAGACCGATGAATTGTGGGTTTATGATCAAGATTATCTATGAGCAATATTTGAATCTTTTCTGAATTCTTTTATGTATGATTGAGTTATCTTTACAAGTCTCTTCGAATTATCCGTTTGGTTTGGCCAACTAGATTGGTAGTCCTTGCAATGGGAGAAGTGTTTAGCTTTGGGTTCAATCTTGCGGTGTCCTTTCCCAGTGACAGTAGGGGCAACAAGGCACGTATTGTATTGTTGCCATCGAGGATAACAAGATGGGGTATTTATCATATTGCATGAATTTATTCCTCTACATCATGTCATCTTGCTTAAGGCGTTACTCTGTTTTCATTAACTTGATACTCTAGATGCATGCTGGATAGCGGTCGATGAGTGGAGTAGTAGTGGTAGATGCAGGCAGGAGTCGGTCTACTTTTCTCGGACGTGATGCCTATATACATGATCATACCTAGATACTCTCATAACTATGCTCAATTTTGTCAATTGCTCAAAAGTAATTCGTTCACCCGCCGTAAAATACCTATGCTCTTGAGAGAAGCCACTAGTGGAATATATGGCCCCCGGGTCTATTTTCATCATATTAATCTTCCTACGCTTTATTATTGCTTTGCTCTTTACTTTGCCTTTTATTTTACTTTGCATCTTTATACCAAAAATACCAAAAATATTATCTATCATCTCTATCAGATCTCACTCTCGTAAGTGACCGTGAAGGGATTGACAACCCCTATTCGCGTTGGTTGCGAGGAGCTATTTGTTTTGTGTAGGTACGAGGGATTCGCGCGTGGCCTCCTACTGGATTGATACCTTGGTTCTAAAAAACTGAGGGAAATACTTACGGTACTCTGCTGCATCATGCTCTCCTCTTCAGGGAAAACCAACACAAGCTCAAGACGTAGCAGCGGCCCGGACCGACATTACATGACCACGTTCATGAGGCTGGTTCTACCGACGTGCTTTGCACATAGGTGGCTGGCGGGTGTCTGTTTCTCCAACTTTACTTGAATTGGATTCAATGAACAGGGTTCTTTCTGAAGATCAAAAAGCAATCACTATATCACGTTGTGGTTTTTATGCCGTAGGTAAGAACGGTTCTTGCTAGAAGCCCGTAGCAGCCACGTCAAACTTGCAACAATAAAGTAGAGGACGTCTAACTTGTTTTTGCAGGGCATGTTGTGATGTGATATGGTCAAGACGTGATGATATATAATTTTTTCTATGAGATGAGCATGTTTTGTAATGATTATCGAGAATCGGCGGAGCCATATGGTTGTCGCTTTATTGTATGAAATGCAATCGCCATGTAATTGCTATACTTTATCACTAAGCGGTAGCGATAGTCGTAGAAGTAGTAGTTGGCGAGACAACAACGATGCTTCGATGGAGATCAAGGTGTCAAGCTGGTGACGATGGTGATCAGGACGGTGCTTTGGAGATGGAGATCAAAGGCACAAGATGATGATGGCCATATCATATCACTTATATTGATTGCATGTGATGTTTATCCTTTATGCATCTTATTTTGCTTAGTTCGGCGGTAGAATTATAAGATGATCTCTCACTAAATTTCAAGGTACAAGTGTTCTCCCTGAGTATGCACCGTTGCTACAGTTCATCGTGCCGAGACACCACGTGATGATCGGGTGTGATAAGCTCTATGTTCACATACAACGGGTGCAAGCCAGTTTTGCACATGCAGAATACTCGGGTTAAACTTGACGAGCCTAGCATATGCAGATTTGGCCTCGGAACACTAAGACCGAAAGGTCGAGTGTGAATCATATAGTAGATATGATCAACATAGTGATGTTCACCATTGAAAACTACTCCATCTCACGTGATGATCGGACATGGTTTAGTTGATATGGATCACGTGATCACTTAGATGATTAGAGGGATGTCTATCTAAGTGGGAGTTCTTAAGTAATATGATTAATTGAACTTTAATTTATCATGAACTTACTACCTGATAGTATTTTGCATGTCTATGTTGTTGTAGATAAATGGCACGTGCTACTGTTCCATTGAATTTTAATGCATTCCTATAGAAAGCTAATTTGAAAGATGATGGTAGCAACTACACGGACATGGTCCGTAACTTGAGGATTATCCTCATAGCTGCATAGAAGAATTACTTCATGGAAGCAACGCTAGGTGCCAAACCCGTTGTAGGAGCATATGAGATGTTCTGGGAGTTGAAGTTAATATTTCAAGCAAATGCCTGGATTGAGAGATATGAAGTCTCCAGTAAGTTCTACAGCTGCAAAATGGAGGAGAATAGTTCTGTCAATGAGCACATACTCAGAATGTCTGGGTACCACAATCACTTGACTCAGCTGGGAGTTAATCATCCGGTTGATAGTGTCATTGATAGAGTTCTTGAATCACTGCCACCAAGCTACAAAAGTTTCATGATGAACTATAATATGCAAGGGATGGATAAGACAATTCCCGAGCTCTTCGCAATACTAAAGGTTGCGGAGGTAGAAATCAAAAAGGAGCACCAAGTGTTGATGGTCAACAAGACCACCAGTTTCAAGAAGAAGGGTCAAGGGAAGAAGGGAAACTTCAAGAAGAACAACAAGCAAGTTGCTACTCAAGTGAATAATCCCAAATCTGGACCCACTATTCAACAAATCTTCCGATTCACTGATTAATCTTTCGATTTATCACTAATCGTGGGGTGACCAATAAGATTATGCCTTATCTTTGCCGTATATCTTCTGGACCGATTTATCGTTCTAACAAGCGACTCATTGGGAATCTACCGATAATCAGACCTATTCATAGCACTATGTTTGCAAAAACTATGTTTATTTATGTTTTGTGGACCTTGTTACGCAATATGTACAGTTGTCCTATTTTTTGCCATTATATGAGGATTCAAAGGCTAGAAATCAAGGTAACACTTCTCTCAAATATTGTTTTGGTGTTGAATATAGTGTATTTTAGTGTTGGGAACCAGAGATTTGCAAACAAATATCCGATTAATAGTCGACAGATAAAATCGATTAATCGGCCGATTTCCGATTAATCTCTAATCCCTAGCTGACCGAGACGATAACGATAAGCGATATCCTCAACATTGTCCGGACCTAAGCCTGAGATTGAGTGCTTCTATTGCAAAGGGACCGGTCACTGGAAGCGGAACTGCCCCAAGTATTTGGAGGAAAAGATGGATGGCAAAGTGAAAGGTATATTTGATATACATGTTATTGATGTGTACCTTACTAAATGCTCGCGATGGCGCTGGTATTTGATACTGGTTCATTGCTAATATTTGCAACCCGAAACAGGGGCTATGGATTAAGCGAAGATTGGCTAAGGACGAGGTGACGATGCGCGTGGGAAATGGTTCCAAAGTCGATGTGATCGCCGTCGCACGCTACCTCTACATCTACCTTCGGGATTAGTTTTAGACCTGAATAATTGTCATTTGGTGCCAGTGTTAAGCATGAACATTATATCTGGATCTTGTTTAATGTGAGACGGTTATTCATTTAAATCGGAGAATAATGGTTGTTCTATTTATATGAGTAATATCTTCTATGGTCATGCACCCTTGATGAGTGGTCTATTTTTACTAAATCTTGATAGTAGTAATACACATATTCATAGTATTGAAGCCAAAAGATATAAGTTTCATAATGATAGTGCAACTTATTTGTGGCACTGCCGTTTAGGTCATATTGGTGTAAAGCGCATGAAGAAACTCCATGCTGATGGGCTTTTGGAATCACTTGATTATGAATCACTTGATGCTTGCGATGAAGGAAATATGCCCTAGAGGCAATAATAAAGTTGTTATTTATATTTCCTTATATCATGATAAATGTTTATTATTCATGTTAGAATTGTATTAACGGAAACTTAGTACATGTGTGAATACATAGACAAACAGAGTGTCAATAGTATGCCTCTACTTGACTAGCTCATTAATCAAAGATGGTTAAGTTTCCTAACCATAGACATGAGTTGTCATTTGATAAACGGGATCACATCATTAGAGAATGATGTGATTGACATGACCCATCCATTAGCTTAGCACTTTGATCGTTTAGTTTATTGCTATTGCTTTCTTCATGACTTATACATCACTACAAAAAATTACACTTCCGTGATGATACGTGTTTGTCACAGTAGGTCACGTTTTATGTCATGCATGTACATCCATGACAAATTTATGACAGAATCAAGGTAGTCGTACATGTGCTGTCGTAGAAGTGTTCCATGACATTACCAAAATTGTCATCACGAAAGTGTCCACTTCCATGACGATAAATCGCACGTCACAGAAGTGCTTTCGTCAAGGGTGACCGACACGTGGCATCCACGATAACGGAACGTTGTTAAGCTATCGGGTCCGGTTTTGGATCCGATAACCCGTTAACAGCCCCGACCAATGGGGATTTTCCACGTGTAAAATCATCATTGGCTGGAGGAAACACGTGTCGGCTCACCGTCGGGACACGTGTCACTCATCCAATGGGCGAGATGCGCTTATGAAATGTTGACACATGGACCGGCTCAAAAGTGGTCCATAAAGTTTAAATGGGCCGGCCCAACTAAAGGCCCACAAGATTTTGTGGTCCATAATAAGTCGGCCCAGCAAAAGGCCCACGAGATTTTGCGTACCATAATGGGCCGGCCCAACTAAAGGCCCACGAGATTTTGTGGGCCATAATGGGCCAGCCCAGCTAAAGGCCCGCGAGATTTTGCAGACCATAATGGGCCGGCCCAGCTAAAGGCCCACGAGATTTTGCAGACCATAATGGGCCGGCCCAGCTAAAGGCCCACAAGATTTCGTCGACCATAATGGGTCGGCCCAACTGAAGGCCCAAAAGATTTCGATGACACTGCTAGGCCAGCCCATTAACAGGATGCCATGTTTTGGGCCAAATGTCGGCCCATATTTGATCCGGTCCATTAACAGTCTGCCACGTTCCGGGCCTAATAAAGGCCCATATTTGATCCGGCCCGTTAAAAGCCTACCACGTTGTGGGCCAAATTACGGCCCAGATCAGGTCCGGCCCTTTGAGAGGCTTTGGGCTAAATTATGGCCCATATCAGATTCGGCCCGTCAACTGGACGCTATGCTTTTGGGCCCACTTGATAAAGGCCCATTTAGTAATTCGGCCTGATATTAGTTTCAGCCTGTTAAAGGCCCGTTTAACATTTCAGCCCTATATATATTTCGGCATGTTAAAAGCCTGTCATATAGTTGGGCCTAACTATGGCCCCGTTTGCATCCGGCCTGCTCACAGACGATAATATGATTGGGCCAAACAAGGACCGAGACAATTTTGGCCTGTTATAAGCCCATGATTTGATTGGCACAATCATGGGCCGGGGTCTATTTCGGCCTTGTGCCGGCCCATGAGTTGTTCGGCACGTTTGAGGCCCAACCTACTTTTTAGCCTCCTAAAAGCCCATTGAGATTTCTTGGGAAAATAGGGCCGGCAGTTTACTTGGCCTATTAAAGGCCTGAATCTACTAGTGGGCCAGTTTACATTTAGGCCTGTTAACGGACCAAGATGACGGGGCCCATGATGCGGATCATACATGGTGATTGGCATGATGGCCTGATTATGTACCGTAATTTTACGGTTTGGCCGGTTTACTGCGAAGACAAGATATATATACAGTGAATAACTGCAGCATCATGAATAAGAAAAAAACCTAGACTATACAACAAAGAAATTACGGCATATTACATCCACTGGGCATCAAAGTTCGCTACTATGATAATAAAGCACAAGCAGACAGCAGATTACATACACTGGGCATCAATGATCGCCACCAGTGCAATTAAACACGCCGACAAAATAATATACAAAAACGACAACACTTCAATAGAGTTCAAGAAAGCTTAGCCCTACTCGGTAGCTGCAGCGCAAGCAGCTGAGCAAGCTGGTGAGACTGCTCTTGTTTGACACTTATATCCTCCTCACTCTGAAAGATAAACAAGCAGACAAATGACAGGTTTTGCACATATAAGTATCATTGCTGACAATTCATCACATTTCTTACTGACGAATAAAGTGACACAATTTAAAATAGCATTAACACAATATGGTATTGTTCAGGTCAAGACATGGCAGGAAATGACATTGTGAAGGAGTTGGCAGCTTCACGACACCACTGGATTACAGATCAAGAACTCATAAGTATCAATGGTTAGTGTGCTATCAATTTATTTCATTTCAGATTGGCAAAATAAGATCACTTGCTCTGTATAGTTTAATTTACATGGTATGAAGAAGGAACTTGGTTGTACAACTAAAAACTTAAATTGAGAAGGACAAACATTTCTTTATGAACTACTCCCTCCGTCCCATAATATAAGAACGATTTTTACACTACACTAATGTCAAAAACGTTCTTATATTATGGGACGGAGGGAGTACATAATAAACTTTAAGCATGCAATTTGATGCAAACACCAAAAATAAACAGCTGTTGCAGTCATGCCTAACCAAATATACACAACAAAGTTTTAAGGCTTGAGAAGGACAAACTTACATTATTGGTGAAGGCAGGCTCTATAAAGCCCTTGTCCATGCTGATGGGGGGCAATTCAAGAAGTTTACCATAGAATCTTCTTCATAAGCATTGCCTTTATTCTACATTTTGTTAAGAGTAAATATAGATGTGAAAATATAAGAAAAAATGGAGAATATTTAAGATAAGATGAAGAGTGATGCTACATAACCAATTAGCTATAAATGTAAGTACAATGATACAAGCAAAAGGTACAGCCAAGAGCAATGCAGAGCTAAACTTCTTCAGTACCATCGGTATTATCCAACCTTATGGTAAGAGTAAATATAGATCTTATGTGTAGAAAATGGAGGGCAAAGGAAAATAAGCTGCAGAGTGATGTTACATGAACAACTACCTATCAATATAAGTACACTGATAAAGGACATCATGTACTTACAAGAACAATGCAGAGCTAAAAATTTTCACTGGCATTGGATATATTCTACACTAATGTAACCATTCATACAGATCAGATAATTTGGAGCAAACAATTGATAAGAAAGCTATCTTGCATACTGCTGTCACATAATGTACCGGGTATGTATGCAAGTACAGTGATGCAGGACAACAGGTACTAACAAGAGCAAAGCAGCGGGCAACATATTTGTGATATCCTGTCGTTATTTTCAAACTGGAATTCTTTTTCGAGCAGATTTCCTGCAAAAAAGATTCGTAAGGCACATGCGGAATAGTAGAAGTTCAAATTGTCATGCGATATCATAGACAGTACCTCATCCTCGGAACGTGTAACATCCCAAATTTTCAATTTGGAATGTTATACATTAGATCATCAATGCATATCATATTTTATTTGCTTTGGGTTTTGATCCTAGAAATTCTACGCAACTCAAGGACCCACGGAGAGAGTTGGGGATTTTGTTATTTTCATATTTGAGTTTTTCTCAAATTTTGAGAATAGGATCATTTGATTTTAATTATTTTATCATCAATTATTTCTATTACAAAAATATGAGAGAGGGAATAAAATGACTTTCCCAAAATAAAGAAATATTGAGGATTTAATAATAAAATCAAATAAGATTTTATTTTGGAGTTTTTCGCCATTTTATTTGAATTTAGAAA
The DNA here is from genome assembly GCA_021605205.1 of Aegilops longissima. Lineage (NCBI taxonomy): Eukaryota > Viridiplantae > Streptophyta > Magnoliopsida > Poales > Poaceae > Aegilops > Aegilops longissima. Next base: position 140,480,221 of record CM038677.1, on the reverse strand, counting down.
AATGTGCATTTTTCAAAATTGCATTTAGGCCCCAAATAAATGTTCATTTTGTCCGGCTTGATTTTAGAAGTCGGGGAAAATTTATTTCGGGATTTTTGGAGTCCGTTTAGTATTTCTTTTGTTTGTTTTTTTTGCGGAATTAATTTAAAAAAAACGCAACCGACTTACGGGCCGTGTCCAACCGGGACTCCGGCCCGTCTAGGCTTTATAAGCCAGGGGGAGCCAGCCCAGCCCGAGCCAGCCCCGCGCCCAAACCCTAGGCCGCCGCCGCCTCGAGCCCCGGACGCCCGCCGCGCCGCGCTGCCTTGCCGCCGCCGCCCGACCGCCGACCGCCGCCGCCGCCTCGCCGAGCCGCCGCCCGAGGTTGTCTCGTAATCCGCGCCGTCGGTTTTTCTCGAAAAACCATTCGGTTTTCCGTCGGTTTTTTTAGTTTCCGTTTTTTTATTAGATCGGTTTTTTTTCGGTTCGGTTAAATAGCGAGCGTTCGCTCGTTCGTTCATTTTAACGAACATGTTCATCATTTAGATCCAGTTAACGAACGTTCGTTCGTTAAGCTGTTCGTCATTTTTCTTTTTCTCGGATTTTCCGCGATTATTTCTGATTGCGATTTCTGATCCGATTTTCGTTTTAGTATAACTTTTCGCTCGTTTATCGGAATCAGGCGATTCAAACGCCTGGAGTTTCGTCTCAAAACCCTCTTTCCGAATAACCAACTTAAACAAGTTTTTACTTCTGTAAAATTTGACTTAGGTCCAGATTAGTAAAACGAAGTTGTTTTCTTTCGCCGTTTGACTTTCGTTGCTTCGTTTGATTTGTTTCATTTTGCAAACCGGAGTTCTTAAGTTGAACTTTCTGGTTAGATCTCTTATTTGAGTTTTACTTGTGCATTAGATGAGTACTTATTGTATGCTTGTTTGTTTGTCTGTGATAGAATACCCGGAGTGCGCCGCCTGTTACTTCGAGTTTCTAGGTTTCACGGATCATCAGCAAGGCAAGTAACACTTTGATCATATATTTTTCATACCCAGTTTTTATGCATTAGATCAATACTCCAACATTTGCATGATTAGGATCTAATTAAATTGTGGGATGGGAAGTAGTTGAGGTAGTACCTATTGCCTGTTCTATTATCAAACCTTTGGGAGTTACTTTTACGTTTGCTTATTATGCCATGCTATGCTAGTAGACGTGGATTGGGTGAGTGATATCCATGACAGATGTGAGATTGGTAATAAATGGTTTATCTAAGGTGGCAACTTAAACACACATCTGGGTGGATTGAGGTACCTGGTTATTCCAGGATTTGCCTATCTAGGCACCTGGGTAGACCAGGATTGCCTGTTTTTTTTATGGACCGCCACCCAGGCTCAAAGGGATCATAAGATTATTCATGCTAGAAACTTCCATGTGCAGCCACATGCTACTATGGGCTCTAGCATAGTTGATTAAGTCGTGCGAACTCTTACAGTGGTATACTAGCTGATGTAGGGGTTGTAGGTTGGTACGGTCTACCCATTCGTAAGGTGCTAGCGCTTCTGAAAGACTATGTCTCGGTCATCCGTTTCTCAAACACCATGTAGTGCGAGAAATCAAACGGAGGAGATCAAGTCTTGTGGGAAAAGTGCACAAACCTCTGCAGAGTGTATAAACTAATCATGGTTAGCCGTGTCCCCTGTTATGGACATCTTGAGTATCTAGTACTTGGATTATCAAGTGAATCTCATCATGTTACTTTAATTAATACTGTTGGGTTTTAATGATGATTACTTTAATTGGGATTGAGGATGCTTTCAACCATTCTCAATGTTTAACAACCACCATGATAGTTAAATAAATTTATTCCTTTGCAGTAGGGAAAAATTGGCTTTTCGCAAAACTGTAACCATAGAGCTTTCCACCAGCCATATATGCATGTAGTATAGGCTTACTCTTTCATTACTCTCTATGTGTTACATTGCCAGCATATTCCATGTGCTGACCCGTTTTCGGGCTGCAACTTTTCATGTTGCAGACTTTTCAGATGACGAGTAAGGTGCTTTTAGGTCGTGGTTCTATACTCAGTGATGCCGTTGGAGTTGATGGACTCGCTTATCTTCCAAGCCTTCCGCTGTTATCGTAATTAGATGGCCTTAAGCCATATTTATTTTGCTAAGTTCTCTTTTGAGACATTCGATGTAATAAGTGTGTGATTGTTACTCTGTTATAAATCCTTCAAGTACTGTGTGGTGTCAAGATTCTCGATCCACGGATGACACCGAGCACGAGAGATCGACTGTTTGAGGTCCTGGTCGCTCTGTAATCAGACCGATGCATAACAAGGTTTTTCCATTCAATGCCTTCTAAATTTAGCACAGGAGACTTCACCAGAAATTCGTTGATAGACTTGCCATCAAAGTGTGATTTCCTCAGCTAACACCAATACTGCTGCAATGCTTCCTTGAAAAGCGCAAGCAAGCTTTGCTCATCATGACTATCCAGATTGACCCTCGCCTACTTACGACAATGTAATGTAAATCATTGATGTGTTCAATCAGCAGAAAACAGGAAAATAATCACCATGAATAATAGTACTTACACGTAAGTGGGACAGGAAGATGTGAAAATGGTGTTTGTCTTCACTATAATCTTCCCATGATGGGAATATATGCACGTAGTCCCTAACAACATTGAAAGCATTGTCTTTTAAACTGGGAATAACTGGAATGGGGTTCCAATCTGCAGGAATTGGCCATCTCTGCAGTTGGGATAGGTCTTTGGCTGGTGGACTTGCGGTACTTTTTGCTGGAGTGGGATTTTTCTATGGTACGGCTGGTGCCATGGCAACTTAAATCGGCATACCTTTTGCTGGAGTGTTGGTCCTGTGGTGGGGCTAGTGGTGTGGCCAAGATGAAGTATGGGTACAGTCTGCTGAGTCGGTCCTACATTTTGTGTCCTTTGGTTGTACAGCCAATATAAGTGGGGTCTTGTCTGATTTCTCGGCACAACCACGTTTTTCAAGGACTTTCTTGGTGCTCCTTGAGTTCGCAATCACCCTCTTCCTTTTTGGTGTCTGGTGCACAAGAACAACAATTGAGTGGAAAAACATGGTATGATGACAGATGGAATATGTACTGATAATGGATAGGCATGGCATCTCGACATATATGATGAGTAAACTAAGCAGATGGCGGTGCAACAAAGTTGAAGAAATGCAAGACAACATATGCAAGATATGCGCAATCAATAAAACCTTGCCAACTTAGAGCAGGCACCTTGATGGGTGAACATGACAGGCCATCTGCCTTTGTCTCCTCGAGGTTAGAATAGTCATTAGGATCATATTTTGAACAAGAATCTATAGGTGGGGAGCGTATGAGTTTCATTGCATCCAGAATGGCACTCAATGCCTTGGTGCCAATTTTGTAAGTCATTGCAGTGTTCCACAATATTCTTCTGATGCGCGGATTCTGATATTCACTGTAATTACGTATAATATCTGAGAACCATGAAAACATAAATAGTTTTGAGATTATCTTTGTAATGCATAGGATATCCTAATATAGGGGCGCCCCTGTAAACACTTGTGTTCTATCGCTGGATTCTGATGAGAGAGCTCATGTGTGCTGTAATATGGTGCGTGCATTTATATAATCTGACACAAGTACACACAAAATAGGCTCCAAAAGTAAGGATAGTTGGAAGATGATAGGTTCAAAATATACTGTATAGAGATTTTATTGCCAAACCATGATAACAAGAGCACACAACAACTAGGCAGATCATAGTGTACATAAAAGGGGTACACCATAACCATGATATATAAATCGGGAAAGTGGAACTGGCTTGAAAATACGGTGTTGTATTGCCACTAGTAATTGAAAGCCTATCAATCACGTCTGAGCCAGCTCTATCATTTGTTGACTACAGATGTCCTGCTCCCCTTCCCGACAAGGAACATCTTGTCACGTACTATATCTGAGAATAACAAAAGAGGAACATTTAAAGAACAGAAGAGGAAGCATATTCTTGAGGTTCTGCTTAATTGCATACAATGTTGGTTGCCCACTCATGATGAATCACAGAGCCCAAAGAAATGCAATTCCATGTGTCTCTCTATATGTGGCAATTTTGAACAAGAGTCATTAGGATCATATTCTGAACAAGAGCCAACAGGTGGGGAGCGTATCAGTTTCACTGCGTCCAGAATGGCACTCAATGCCTTGGTGCCAATTTTGTAAGTCATTGCAGTGTTTAGCTTCAAGAGTGGACTGCTGCTAGTGCGACACAAAGCAGCTACATAGATCATAGTGTAGATATAACAGGAAAACTGTAAGCATCAGAGTAAAATCAGCAAAGTGGAACTTGCTGGAATATATATGCTAGTATTGCCGGTAAGGCTAGAAAGGCTTCGGATACCAGCTCTCTTCAACTGAAGGTGCGGTACTGTTAATATCAGTGTAACTCTCAAAGGCGACACAGCTCCCCGCATTTCCTTGCTATTCTTATAGGATTCAAGTGGGCAGGCCACTACAAATCCTATTCCCATGTTTACAAAATCCTACGAATCAAAGAGGCCCGAAGAGTTCAAAGTCTCCATCACAACCGACCATATAGACCTCTACACTGCAAATGTCCCTGCTCATCTTCACTACAAGGAACATATTGTACTACTATCATACTCCCTCCATTCCAAAATATAAGTCTTGGTAGAGATTTCCGCTATGGATCACATACAGATGTATCCAGATACATTTTAGAGTGTAGATTCACTCATTTGCTCCATATGTAGTCCATGGTGGAATATATACAAAGACTTGTATTTAGGAACGGAGAGAGTACTTATTAAAGAAGAACAGAAGAGGAACATGCTAAAGAAGAGTAAGCAGATTTTGGATAATAAAATGTTTGTGCGCAGTGCCCACACATGATGAACCAGAGCGCATTAAGAAAGCAACTCCCTGTTGTCTCTCTATATGTGGTGCACGTGCTTTTTGAAAGTAAAGTAGGAACATTAGCTGACCAATTAAATGTTATCTGTTTTAGTAATATCAGCATCATATCAGATTCGTACTTGAGCAACAAGTTTGGAATTATGAGTGTCACGTTGTTTAGCTTGATGGATTCAGGAGCAGTGCTAAGCAGGTACGATGATGGTACTGAATATAAAGGCATATCTACATGCAAGTCGCATGACTTTTGTCATTTGGGTCAGTCGACCATTTCAGGCGGTTGGATGAAGATCCTACGTCTCCTAACCCTTCTTCTTCCTCGTCTCTGGTTCTTCCCATACAGAACACCGCACGGGCCGCCGGTCGGACCACCGGCCCCCGCCGCTTGTGTTCCTCCGCCACCCCCACCCGCACCCGCGTCGAGTTTTCTTTGTTGGGCAAGGCCCCACCACCCCCCCCCCCACAACCATCGTCCCCACCCGAGCCCCTTCGTTCGCACCGGCGAACTCTGGCGAGCTATGGAAAATCGACTGACCCAATTTTGAAATTTAGTCTACTTTGATTTAACTAGTGTGGAATATAAAAGGGGAAAACCATAAGCATTTGGAGTGTAGTGTTGAGCGTGCCGTGGCGGATCTGAAGGTGCAAACCGGACAAAGGCAACTTCGCGACCAATGTTTGCTTTCAACTAGCAAGTAAGTGATGGACAAGAAATCAGAGTAAAGCAGTGGCGATCTATTTTCTTGCTGCGATAAATAAGTTGAGCAGATACGAAAGAGTACCGCCTCTGGTGCGGCGCCGTGTATGCATCTGCTGAGAATTTGACGATGTTGCGGTAGCGATGGCTGTCGGCAGCGTGGAAGCAGATCTAGGAGGGTAGACGGTGGCGGCGGGGCGCGGTGGACGAGACGGTCGTAGGAGCAGCACCGGCAAGGTGGACGATGGCGGAGATGAAGCGAGAGGATGGGATGCAAGGATCCCGGTCTGAAGCCGTGGATGAGAGAGGTCGATCTCCTATAATGGACGGCGGCGTCGGGGTACCAGCTCTGGCATGGTGGAGGAGGACGGCGGTGGATGGGGTGGCGGACGGAGGAGGCTGGGGTGGAGAGGGTGTTTTGGCGCCCACGGAGTACGAATGGGGAAATGGAGGTAGAGAGGAAGGGGGGACCATGTCTTCAGGGCGCGATTGTCTCAAATGCGAGGAAATTTACAAACTTAGCTCCCGTTTCAAATTTCCTACATCACAGCAATATTAGTCGGTTGGGGATAGGACAGTAATCTCGCATACACCGAATATTTGCCGTCGAGAGTTTGTTTTTGGTGCCCACCGTGTATGAATCGGGGAGGGAGTCGATTTCGGCCGAGGACACACTGTGTTTTGGCGCCCACCGTGTATGAATCCGGGTGAGAGGCGGTTATGTCACGTTTGAGTGAGATTACAAACCTACCCCTATCAAAACCTATAGAAATCGAGCAGAGAGGCTTTTGCATGGCAGGGATAGGCAGTAGTAATTTCCATCTCGCGGATTTTGGTTTCGGGCGGTTACTGCGACTTTCCCCGCTTCATTCAAATTTTGCAGAGTGCATGTTTACCGTGTCAACTCAATTCGAATCCCGTTTGTATTCTGTTTTTTTTCGGGCGGGATCCATTTTTTATTGGAATAAAATTCTATATACATCATTTTTTATATATACTTTCAAAAGCACAACACCCTTTATACATAAATATGGTTTACAAATGGCATGATCTCAGATTCATAAGGTTGTATCCATCAATTTGGATTTTCAAATATTTGAAACCACTTTATGTTGAAATCCAATGTATGCATTCCTCGCTAACTGTCTCCAATTAATGTGTGTTTCATGCGGGGTTTTTTTACTTATCAAACATGTATAATGTGTTTCACACACACACAACATATAGTGTAATCCCGTTTAGACATTAATTGCATATAAACCATGCATTGTTTCTAATTAAAGAATCTATGGACCACCAATATTGATAAATTATATAACATTACACGTGTCCCCAAATTCAAATGAATATGCATGTTTGATACACCAATTTGCGTTATGATATTATCGATGTCGTGATCTCCAGTTTAAATATTTGAATCCCATTTAATCCAGATATTCGTCTCATATAACTATCACTCATGCTTATATAGGACCATCTCTCTAGACCTATACGCGTTCATCGTCTCTCGGGTATCTCTCGTGCTACCTATATGTCGACAATGATATTTTATCTTCGTAATACACTGACGGTACTCTCTCCCTCGACCTTCATCACTCTATCTCTCTAAGTATATCTCTCTCCCTGCTATGTGTCTCTAACTATGATTGTCCATGTGGAATCTCTTTCTCTCACACAAACACAAAACTTTGTCTGCCGGGGTCTCATTTCTCTCTACTATTCCCCTGTGTGCCACTCGCACACCCCTCATACAGAGATGTCTTTCGCTCCTTAGGTATGAGAACCTACGACTCTTCCTCTTAAATATCTCTTTCTCACACACAAACACAAACTCTGTCTCCCAGGGTCTCATATTTCTCCACTGTTCTCTTGTATGTCGCTCACACACACACTCTCTCTCTCTCCCTAGAGATATCTTGTGTTCCCTCATATGTCTCTCTAGCTATCACTCTCGTTTTGAAATATCTTTTTTTCTCGCAGACACAAAACTCCGTCTCTCGGGATCTCATTTCTCTCTGATATTTGTTTGTATGTGATTCACATGCACCCTTTCTTCATCTCTCTCACACCCACACCCATAACTCAGCCTTCTGATCCACTCGACTCCTATCTCTAACGCACACTAGATAGCATCTTTATCTTTCTATTTATATGTTTCTCCATCAACCTTCTTTCATTTATAGGTTGATCTCTTTTGCACAATCGTTGTGCCTCACTCCCTCTGCTTGCCATAGATGCATGCTCCAGCCCACACCACTATCTCTTAAAGACAAAAACACATGCTCAATTGTCGGGCCTTCTTCCCTGCATTCTCACATGCATACATATTGTCATACCGATCCGTCTCTCCCATGTCGTTGATCTTATGACTTATGTCTTCTTTCTTTTATATCGATCATGCACGCGCACACACAGACACATCCCATGTATACATGTATACCTCTCACACATGCACGTTCAAGGTCTGTATGTCTCCATACGTAGTTAATTACCCTCAACCCTTCCGCCACATCGAATCCTTCTCTTCTTGTATGCACATAACTTCCGCCTGGATGGGTAAAACACACACTCACACTTAACAATCTCCTTCTAGCTACCCCCCCTCTCACTCTTCCCCTATATCCCCGAAACCAATAAGACCATCCCTCCGTTTAATTCCCGCCTACATGCACCATCGACATATAGTAGTATTCCTCGGTGTCTCTCGAACAAACACGTTCTCTCGATGTCAACTACTCTCACGCGCACACACCTTCTCTTCCCTCTCTACGGGCATTTTTCTCTCTCGCACCCCATCGTTGGTGGCCTCTGCCATACACATCACCTCTCTATGATGAAGCCATGCACACTTAAATTACATCCGCCACTGAGGACCCCGCGACACACACACACACAAACACACACACACACACACACACACACTAAGACTCCATCTCTCTCTCTCTCTCTCTCTCTCTCTCTCTCTCACACACACACACACACACACACACTGAGACTCCATCTCACACACACATGCTCTAGGCGGAGCATTTGTTCCTACCACCCTTCATCCACCCTTACCCGTATGATAAACAATCACCTTAATTTACTTGTATAACATGGAAAATTTCCACTTTACTTTAGTAGTTAGCAAACTTATCATCTGTACCCTTATAAAAAACCGAGTTGGCGATGATGGTGTGCCTGCCACCTTGTAATATAGACCGTCTGATCTATATCTGAGGGATAGAAAGCAAACTATGATAATTTTACAAAAGATACCCGCACCTCTCTCCACATCCTTATCTCCCACAACCTCATTGCTGAGCAATTAAAAAGGAAAGTCTCTAGAATAATCTAGCATGGTGGCCGCTGCCGCCTGCCGGCGCCGTCCATCCCCATGCCTCCGGCCATTCCGACCACCAGTCACCACCACGCTCCACTCCTCCTCACCTTATCTCTCATCTTTCATTTTTCCGATGACATTCTCGAGATACCAGTTTTCCGATAAAATTCTCGAAATATCATTAGTTTTTACACATGGGATTACTCCTGCATGGGTAAATCACAACAGGTGTTTTGTAAAAAAATGCATATTGATGTTCCGTGCAATGCACGAGCATCTTGCTTGTAATTATATAACGCAAATCACGAGGAGGAAGTGACATTTTTTTACACAACCACGTTAACATGGCCATGTAAATCACTAGCTAAAGTAAATACCATTATACTTATATCCCGATGCAAAAGGATGAGTACATGTCCGAAGAGTAGAGTCGCGCACATGCACTCTGTCTCTCAGAATCTCTCTCTCACACACACACACACACACACACACACACACCAGTTACGTGACACCCACTTAAGCAGACACGTATGTTACAATTTGAGCACCCGTGGGTACACGTGATGCTGCACATTTATTTAAGCCGGACAGCGAACCCATAGCTGCATTCATTCCCCTCCCGCCGCCTCTTCTCTGGTCGCCGTCGCCCAGTAGCCATGGCCCGGCCGAAGGTAACAACATACACCATACTCCCGCTGGAGCGGCGCTTTAACGTGGAAATTTTAGTGGTCATGCATGCATCTTTTTGTGCTAGCACTCCTATATAAGGGTTGAACGGTCGCTTCCCGCGGACATGCGCGGGCGGTGGAAGAGGAAGGAGAAGGGAAGCGGGCTGTGGAGTAACGTTTTTTACCACGATTTCTTAGGAAACTGAGTGCAATAATTGAGTAGTTTTGCAAACTACCAGTACTACACCTGAAACGGTTCAAAACCTATACTCCCTTGCCAGCGTGCGCTTCCCGCGTGAAACGGTCAGCGTCGCCCTGGAGCGTCAGTGCCGCATTAATGCCCGGCCAGAGCGGAGGTGACCTCTCACTGGCGCCGGCTTTGAAGCGGCACGACGACCGAGAGAGCGTCGCTTCCTGTTGCACGCGACTGCTCCGCGTCGAGGCTGGCCATAGGCCCTGTTTGGATCCATGGTTTAGAGTTAGTTTGAGCTAGTTGGGGCTCAAATAGCCCTAAAGTATCCAAGCATGAGGGTTTAAATTGGAGCAAGTTGCTCCGAACCCACCAAAAAAAACTATCCCACCCAAGAGGTGCTAACTGGAGATAGTTTTCATTGGGACCACTGAAAAATCACTTTTCTCTCTCCATAAAGTGCATTTATTGTCAACCTAACCCTGTCACCCAAACTCCACTTTGGCTACAGTTAGTTCAGGGTTAGTCATGAGTTAGTCTAACCTCTAGCTAAGTTAGAGTATCCAAACAGGAGCAGTATAGGACATACAAGTTGCTCAAAGCATACAGTGAAATTCGTATGTGAAAGGATTTTTTTTCTTTTTGAAAAAGGAACGTGAAAGGATTTTTTTAGAATGCTCTTGGCATGTCGCTAATATGTGATGAGTTAACCGATATCAATAGACGGCAAAAACGCCAATCCGCTGATATGTCTCCAACGTATCTATAATTTATTAAGTATTCATGCTATTATATTATCCATCTTGGATGTTTAATGGGCTTTACTATGCACTTTTATAATATTTTTGGGACTAACTTATTAAACTAGAGCCCAGTGCCATCTGTTTTTCTCCTTGTTTCAGTGTTTCACAGAAAAGGAATATCAAACGGAGTCCAAACGGAATGAAACCTTCGAGAGAGTTATTTTTGGAACGGAAGCAATCCAGAAGACTTGGAGTATACGTAAGGGAAGCAACGAGGAAGGAACGAGGCAGGGGGGCGCGCCCACCCCCTGGGCGCGCCCTCCACCTTCATGGGCCCCTTGTGGCTCCCCTTACCGACTTCTTTCACCTATATATATCCATATACCCTAAAAACATCGGGGAACAGAATAGATTGGGAGTTCCGCCGCTGCAAGCCTCTGTAGCTACCAAAAACCAATCGAGACCCTGTTCCGGCACCCTGCCGGAGGGGGGATCCCTCACCGGTGGCCATCTTCATCATCCTGGAGCTCTCCATGACGAGGAGGGAGTAGTTCACCCTCGGGGCTGAGGGTATGTACTAGTAGCTATGTGTTTGATCTCTCTCTCGTGTTCTTGATTTGGCACGATCTTGATGTATCGCGAGCTTTGCTATTATAGTTGGATCTTATGATGTTTCTCCCCCTCTACTCTCTTGTAGTGGATTGAGTTTTCCCTTTGGAGTTATCTTATCGGATTGAGTCTTGAAGGATTTGAGAACACTTGATGTATGTCTTGCATGTGCTTATTTGTGGTGACAATGGGATATCATGTGATCCACTTGATGTATGTTTTGGTGATCAACTTGCGGGTTCAGTGACCTTGTGAACTTATGCATAGGGGTTGGCACACGTTTTCGTCTTGACTCTCCGATAGAAACTTTGGGGCAATCTTTGAAGTACTTTGTGTTGGTTTGAATAGATGAATCTGAGATTGTGTGATGCATATCATATAATCATACCCACGAATACTTGAGGTGACATTGGAGTATCTAGGTGACATTAGGGTTTTGGTTGATTTGTGTCTTAAGGTGTTATTCTAGTACGAACTCTATGATTGATCGAACGGAAAGAATAGCTTCATGTTATTTTACTACGGACTCTTGAATAGATCGATCAGAAAGGATAACTTTCAGGTGGTTTTGTACCCTACCATAATCTGTTCGTTTGTTCTCCTCTATTAGTGTCTTTGGAGTGACTCTTTGTTGCATGTTGAGGGATAGTTATATGATCCAATTATGTTATTATTGTTGAGAGAACTTGCACTAGTGAAAGTATGAACCCTAGGCCTTGTTTCAACGCATTGCAATACCGTTTGTGCCCACTTTTATCATTAGTTACCTTGCTGTTTTTATATTTTTCAGATTAGAAAAACCTCTACCTATCATCCATATTGCACTTGTATCACCATCTCTTCGACGAACTAGTGCACCTATACAATTTACCATTGTATTGGGTGTGTTGGGGACACAAGAGACTCTTTGTTATTTGGTTGCAGGGTTGTTTGAGAGAGACCATCTTCATCCTACGCCTCTCACAGATTGATAAACCTTAGGTCATCCACTTGAGGGAAATTTGCTACTGTCCTACAAACCTCTGTACTTGGAGGCCCAACAACGTCTACAAGAAGAAGGTTGTGTAGTAGACATCACCCGCCGCACTTTGAGAGAGACGAGGAGGGAGAAGCGATACGGGCTGCTGGATTACTAGAGATAGGTGTCACACGAAAGCCAAGAAATATGGTGATAGCGTGGGTTAGCCATGTACTAGTATGATGTAACTACACTGGGCTGCTGATACGTCTCCAACGTATCTATAATTTTTGATTGCTCCATGCTACTTTATCTACTGTTTTGGACTATATTGGGCTTTATTTTCCACTTTTATATTATTTTTGGGACTAACCTATTAACCGGAGGCCCGGCCCAGAATTGCTGTTTTTTTGTCTATTTCAGTGTTTCGAAGAAACGGAATATCAAACAGAGTCCAAATGGAATGAAACCTTCGGAAACGTGATTTTCTCACCGAACGTGATCTAGGAGACTTTGACCCTACGCCAAGGAACAACGGAGGCGGTCACGAGGGTGGGGGCGCCCCCCCTAGGGCGCGCCTCCCTACCTCGTGGGCCCCCTGTTGCTCCACCGATGTACTCCTTCCTCCTATATATACCTACGTACCCCCAAACGATCAGATACGGAGCCAAAAACCTAATTCCACTGCCGCAACTTCCTGTATCCACGAGATCCCATCTTGGGGCCTGTTCTGGAGCTCTGCCGGAGGGGGCATCCACCATGGAGGGCTTCTACATCAACACCATAGCCTCTCCGATGAAGTGTGAGTAGTTTACTTCATACCTTCGGGTCCATAGCTAGTAGCTAGATGGCTTCTTCTCTCTTTTTGGATCTCAATACAATGTTCTCCCCCTCTCTCGTGGAGATCTATTCGATGTAATCTTCTTTTTGCGGTGTGTTTGTTGAGACCGATGAATTGTGGGTTTATGATCCAGCTTATCTATGAATAATATTTGAATCTTCTCTGAATTCTTTTATGTATGATTGGTTATCTTTGCAAGTATCTTAGAATTATCCGTTTGGTTCGGCCAACTAGATTGGTAGTTCTTGCAATGGGAGAAGTGCTTAGCTTTGGGTTCAATCTTGCGGTGTCCTTTCCCGATGTGGGCAGGGCAAGGCACGTATTGTACTGTTGCCATCGAGGATAACAAGATGGGTTTTTATCATATTGCATGAATTTATCCCTCTACATCATGTCAACTTGCTTAAGGTATTACTCTATTTTTAACTTAATACTCTAGATGCATGCTGGATAGCGGTCGATGAGTGGTGTAATAGTAGTAGATGCAGAATCGTTTCGGTCTACTTGTCTCGGACGTGATGACTATATACATGATCATACCTAGATATACTCATAACTATGCTCAATTCTGTCAATTGCTCAACAGTAATTTGTTCACCCACCGTAGAATACTTATGCTCTTGAGAGAAGTCACTAGTGAAACCTATGGCCCCCGGGTCTATTCACATCATATCAATCTCCATCACTTTAATACTTGCTTTGTTTTTACTTTGCCTTTTACTTTTCACTTTGCATCTCTATACCAAAAATACCAAAAATATTATTTATTATCTCTATCAGATCTCACTCTCGTAAGTGACCGTGAAGGTATTGACAACCCCTAATCGTGTTGGTTGCGAGGATCTATTGTTTTGTGCAGGTACGAGGGACTTGTGCGTGGCCTCCTACTGGATTGATACCTTGGTTCTCAAAAACTGAGGGAAATACTTACGCTACTTTGCTGCATCATCCTCTCCTCTTCGGGGAAAACCAATGCAAGCTCAAGACGTAGCAAGAAGGATTTCTGGCGCCGTTGCCGGGGAGTCTACGCAAAAGTCAACCATATCATGTACCCATCACAATCCCTATCTCTCGCATTACATTATTTGCCATTTGCCTCTCGTTTTCCTCTCCCCCACTTCACCCTTGCCGTTTTATTCGCCCTCTCTTTCCCAATCTCCTTCTGTTTTTCCCGTTGCCTTTTCCTCGCCCGTTTGTTTGCTCGTGTGTTGGATTGCTTGTTTGTCGCGATGGCTCAAGATGCTACTAAATTGTTTGACTTCACCAATACCAATAATAATGATTTCCTTAGCACTCTGATTGCTCCTCTTGCCAATACTGAATCTTGTGAAATCAATACTGCTTTGTTGAATCTTGTTAGGAAAGATCAATTCGCCGGCCTTCCTAGTGAAGATGCCGCTACTCATCTGAATAGCTTCGTTGATTTATGTGATATGCAAAAGAAAAAAGATGTCGATAATGATGTCGTTAAATTGAAGCTATTTCCTTTTTTTCTTAGAGATCGTGCTAAAGCGTGGTTTTCATCTTTGCCTAAAAATAGTATTGATTCTTGGAACAAGTGAAAAGATGCTTTTATCTCTAAGTATTTTCCTCCCGCTAAGATTATCTCTCTTAGGAACGATATTATGAATTTTAAGCAACTTGATCATGAACATGTTGCACAAGCTTGGGAGAGAATGAAATTAATGATACGTAATTGTCCTACTCATGGTTTGAACTTGCGGATGATTATACAAAAAATTTATGCCGGATTGAATTTTGCTTCTAGAGATCTTTTAGATTCGGCCGCGGGAGGCACTTTTATGGAAATCACTCTAGGAGATGCTACTAAACTTCTAAACAATATTATGGTTAATTATTCTCAATGGCATAGATCTACTAATAAAAAAGTGCATGCGATAGAAGAAATTAATGTTTTGAGTGGAAAGATGGATGAACTTATGAAATTATTTGCTACTAAGAGTGTTTCTTCCGATCCTAATGATATGCCTTTGTCTACTTTGATTGAGAATAATAATGAATCTATGGATGCGAATTTTGTTGGTAGGAATAATTTTGGTAACAACGCGTATAGAGGGAATTTTAATCCTAGGCCTTATCGTAGTAATCCTTCTAATAATTATGGAAATTCCTACAACAACTCTTATGGAAATTTTAATAAGATGCCCTCTGAATTTGAGAGTAGTGTTAAAGAGTTTATGAATTCACAAAAGAATTTTAATGCTTTGCTTGAAGAGAAATTGCTTAAAATTGATGATTTGGCTAGGAACATTGATAGAATTTCTCTTGAGGTTGATTCTTTAAAGATTAGATCTATTCCTCCTAAGCATGATATGAATGAGTCTCTCAAAGCTATGAGAATTTCCATTGATGAGTGCAAAGAAAGAACCGCTAGGATGCGTGCTTCCAAAGATGCCTTTATTAAAGCGTGTTCTTCCAATTCCTATGAAAATCAAGATGAAGATCTAAAAGTTATTGATGTGTCCCCCATTAAATATTTGTTTTGCAATATGAATCTTGATGAAACTGAATATGATCTTCCTTTACCTAGAAGGCATTCTAAGGATCCGGAGTTCTTAGATCTTGATGATGAAATTGATAAATGTGGGATTGAAAGAAATAAAAACCTAGATGTTGCTAAACCCACTATATTGGATCTCAACGAATTTAATTATGAAAATTGCTCTTTGATTGATTGTATTTCCTTGTTGCAATCCATGTTAAATTCTCCTCATGCTTATAGTCAAACTAAGGCCTTTACCGAACACATTGTTGATGCCTTGATGCAATCTTATGAAGAAAAACTTGAGTTGAAAGTTTCTATCCCTAGAAAACTCTATGATGAGTGGGAACCTACTATTAAAATTAAAACTAAATATTATGAGTTTCATGCCTTGTGTGATTTGGGTGCTAGTGTCTCTACTATCCCTAAAACTTTGTGTGATTTGCTAGATTTCCGTGACTTTGATGATTGCTCTCTAAACTTGCATCTTGTGGATTCCACTATTAAAAAGCCTATGGGAAGAATTAATGATGTTCTTATTGTTGCAAATAAGAATTATTTGCCCATCGATTTTATCGTTCTTGATATAGATTGCAATCATTCATGTCCTATTATTCTTGGTAGACCTTTCCTTAGAACGATTGGTGCAATTATTGATATGAAGGAAGGAAATATTAGATTCCAATTTCCATTAAAGAAAGGCATGGAACACTTTCCTAGAAATAAAATAAAATTACCATATTAATCTATCATTAGAGCCACTTATGGATTGCCTACCAAAGATAGCAATACCTAGATCTATCCTTGCTTTTATGCCTAGCTAGGGGCGTTAAACGATAGCGCTTGTTGGGAGGCAACCCAATTTTATTTTTAGTTTTTTTGTTTTTGTTTCTGTTTAGGAATAAATAATCCATCTAGCCTCTGTTTAGATGTGGTTTTGTGTTTTAATTAGTGTTTGTGCCAAGCTAGACCTATTGGATCTTCTTGGATAATAGTTATTTGATCTTGCTGTAATTTCCAGAAACTTTGCGCTCAGTGCCCGAATTATTAAAAATCACCAGGACGTGATAAAATACTGATTCCAATTGCTTCTGATCAATAAACAAATTTTCTAGGTCGTCTAATTTTGGTAGATTTTTTGGAGTTCCATAAGTTTGCGTTAGTTACAGATTACTAAAGACTGTTCTGTTTTTGACAGATTCTGTTTTTCGTGTGTTGTTTGCTTATTTTGATGAATCTATGGCTAGTAAAATAGTTTATAATCCATATAGAAGTTGGAATACAGTAGGTTTAACACCAATATAAATAAAGAATGAGTTCATTACAGTACCTTAAAATGGTCTTTTGTTTTCTTTCTCTAACGGAGCTCACGAGATTTCTATTGAGTTTTGTGTTGTGAAGTTTTCAAGTTTTGGGTAAATTCTTATGATGGATTATGGAACAAGGAGTGGCAAGAGCCTAAGCTTGGGATGCCCATGGAACCCCCAATATAATCCAAGGACACCAAAAAGTCAAAGCTTGGGGATGCCCCGGAATGCATCGCCTCTTTCGTCCACTTCCATCGGTAATTTACTTGGAGCTATATTTTTATTCACCACATGATATGTGTTTTGCTTGGAGCGTCTTGTATTATTTGCGTCTTTGCTTGTTAGTTTACCACAATCATCCTTTCTGTACACACCTTTTGAGAGAGACATACATGAATTTTAATTTGATAGAATACTCTATGTGCTTCACTTATATCTTTTGAGCTTGATAGTTTTGCTCATAGTGCTTCACTTATATCTTTTGAGCATGATAATTTTTGCTCTAGTGATTCACTTAGATATTTTAGAGCACGGTGGTGGATTTGTCTTAAAGAAACTATTGATCTCTCATGCTTCACTTAGATTATTTTGAGAGTCGTTAATAGCATGGTAATTTGCTTAATGTTAATATACTTGGTATTCAAGATATGTGAAACTTTCTTTTGAGTGCGTAGAATACTAAGAAAAGTTTGATGCTTGATAATTGTTTTGAGATATGAAGATGGTGATATTAGAGTCATGCTAGTTGAGTAGTTGTGAATTTAAAGAATACTTGTGTTGAAGTTTGTGATTCCCGTAGCATGCACGTATGGTGAACCGTTATGTGATGAACTCGGAGCATGATTTATTTATTGATTGTCTTCCTTATGAGTGGAGGTCGGGGATGAGCAATGGTCTTTTCCTACCAATCTATCCCCCTAGGAGCATGCGCGTAATACTTTGCTTTGATAACTTCTAGATTTTTGCAATAAGTATATGAGTTGTTTATGACTAATGTTGAGTCCATGGATTATACGCACTTTTTCCCCATCCTTACACCATTGCTAGCCTCTCTAATACCGCGCACTTTTAGCCGGTATCATACACCCACCATATATCTTCCTCAAAACAGCCACCATACCTACCTATCATGGCATTTCCATAGCCATTCTGAGATATATTGCCATGCAACTTTCCACCGTTCCGTTTATTATGACACGCTCCATCATTGTCATATTGCTAGCATGATCATGTAGTTGACATCGTATTTGTGGCAAAGCCACTGTTCATAATTCTTTCATACATGTCACTCATGATTCATTGCATCCCGGTACACCACCGGAGGCATTCATATAGATTCATACTTTGTTCTAAGTATCGAGTTGTAATTGTTGAGTTGTAAGAAAAATAAAAGTGTGATGATCATCATTATTAGAGCATTGTCCCAAGTGAGGAAAGGATGATGGAGACTATGATTCCCCCATAAGTCGGGATGAGACTCCGGATGAAAAATAAAAAAAAGAAAAGAAAAAAAGAGGCCATAAAAAAAGAGAAAAGGCCCAAATAGAAAAAAGAAAAAAAATGAGAGAAAAAGAGAGAAGGGACAATGTTACTATCCTTTTACCACACTTGTGCTTCAAAGTAGCACCAAGATCTTCATAATAGAGAGTCTCTCATTTTGTCACTTTCATATACTAGTGGGAATTTTTCATTATAGAACTTGGCTTGTATATTCCAATGATGGGCTTCCTCAAATGCCCTAGGTCTTCGTGAGCAAGCGAGTTGGATGCACACCCACTTAGTTTCTTTTGTTGAGCTTTCATATACATATAGCTCTAGTGCATCCGTTACATGGCAATCCCTACTCACTCACATTGATATCTATTGATGGGCATCTCCATAGCCCGTTGATACGCCTAGATGATGTGAGACTATCTTCCCTCTTTTTGTCTTCTCCACAACCACCATTCTATTCCACATATAGTGCTATATCCATGGCTCACGCTCATGTATTGCGTGAAGATTGAAAAAGTTTTGAAAATGTTAAAGTATGAAACAATTGCTTGGCTTGTCATTGGGGTTGTGCATGATTTAAATATTTTGTGTGGGGAAGATGGAGCATAGCCAGACTATATGATTTTGTAGGGATAACTTTCTTTGGCCATGTTATTTTGAGAAGACATAATTGCTTAGTTAGTATGCTTGAAGTATTATTATTTTTATGTCAATATGGACTTTTGTCTTGAATCATTCGGTTCTGAATATTCATACCACAATTAAGAGGATTTACATTGAAATTATGCCAAAGTATCACTCCGCATCAAAAATTCTCCTTTTATCATTAACCTACTCGAGGACGAGCAGGAATTAAGCTTGGGGATGCCTGATACGTCTCCAACATATCTATAAATTTTTATTGCTCCATGCTACTTTATCTACTGTTTTGGACTATACTGGGCTTTATTTTCCACTTTTATATTATTTTTGGGACTAACCTATTAACCGGAGGCCCAGCCCATAATTGTTGTTTTTTGCCTATTTCAGTGTTTCAAAGAAACGGAATATCAAACGGAGTCCAAACGGAATGAAACCTTCGGAAACGTGATTTTCTCACCGAACGTGATCCAGGAGACTTGGACCCTACGCCAAGGAACAACGGAGGCGGTCACGAGGGTGGGGGCGCCCCCCCCTATGGCGTGCCCCCTGCCTCGTGGGCCCCCTATTGCTCCACCGATGTACTCCTTCCTCCTATATATACCTACGTACCCCCAAACGATCAGATATGGAGTCAAAAACCTAATTCCACCGCCGCAACTTCCTGTATCCACGAGATCCCATCTTGGGGCCTGTTCCGGAGCTCCGCTGGAGGGGGCATCCACCACGGAGGGCTTCTACATCAACACCATAGCCTCTCCGATGAAGTGTGAGTAGTTTACTTCAGACCTTCGGGTCCATAGCTAGTAGCTAGATGGCTTCTTATCTCTTTTTGGGTCTCAATACAATGTTCTCCCCCTCTCTCGTGGAGATCTATTCGATGTAATCTTCTTTTTGCGGTGTGTTTGTTGGGACCGATGAATTGTGGGTTTATGATCTAGCTTATCTATGAATAATATTTGAATCTTCTCTGAATTCTTTTATGTATGATTGGTTATCTTTGCAAGTCTCTTCGAATTATCCGTTTGGTTTGGCCAACTAGATTGGTAGTTCTTGCAATGGGAGAAGTGCTTAGCTTTGGGTTCAATCTTGCGGTGTCCTTTCCCAAAGGATGTAAGGGGCAGCAAGGCACGTATTGTATTGTTGCCATCGAGGATAACAAGATGGGGGTTTTATCATATTGCATGAATTTATCCCTCTACATCATGTCATCTTACTTAAGGCGTTACTCTGTTTTTAACTTAATACTCTAGATGCATGCGGGATAGCGGTCGATGAGTGGAGTAATAGTAGTAGATGCAGAATCGTTTCGGTCTACTTGTCTCGGACGTGATGCCTATATACATGATCATACCTAGATATACTCATAACAATGCTCAATTCTGTCAATTGCTCAAGAGTAATTTGTTCACCCACTGTAGAATACTTATGCTCTTGAGAGAAGCCACTAGTGAAACCTATGCCCCCCGGGTCTATTCTCATCATATAAATCTCCATCACTTTAATACTTGCTTTGTTTTTACTTTGCCTTTTACTTTTCACTTTGCATCTCTATACCAAAAGTACCAAAAATATTATTTATCATCTCTATCAGATCTCACTCTCGTAAGTGACCGTGAAGGGATTGACAACCCCTAATCGCGTTGGTTGCGAGGGCTATCGTTTTGTGCAGGTACGAGGGACTTGTGCGTGGCCTCCTACTGGATTGATACCTTGGTTCTCAAAAACCGAGGGAAATACTTACGCTACTTTGCTGCATCATCCTCTCCTCTTCGGGGAAAACCAATGCAAGCTCAAGACGTAGCAGCTGCCGTGTTTCGTACTCTTCCAGTCCACTGTGGAGATGATTGGTTGATTTTGTATCGCTGAATAATATAAAATATTATGAGTGCAGACGCTCCACCACGAGGTTCCTTGCTCCTTCTCGGTCGTCGGGAATCTATGTTCTTCCACTCTACTTTTTTACGTGAGTTTTGTTAATCCTTTTGCCAACACGCGACACATCTAGCATCAAGGTGCACGTGTCATGCAAGGATCGTTCCATCTATATGAAGAACACGTGGGACTGGAACTATGAGACGGACATGTAACCAAGAGTGGACGTGCGAACCTGTAATGTAGCGCAGTAAGTGAAGTAGAAAGGCACAAATAGTATGAACATGCATGGCATATAGGCATTTGTCTCTTACTACCACTAAATGTTGTACGTGCAATGCCCGGTGATGTTATGGAGTACGTGACTAAGTACTCTACTACTACTATATTAATTGGAGGCACATATTAGGTTTTATATTTGTTTACGTGTATGCCCTGAGACCTTCCAACTAGACGTGTCTTCCTCTTCGGGTCGCACTTTGTATCGTTCATACCACTAGTACAGTAGTACTACTACGTGTGGTCTCGGACCCAGAAGTGGAGACACTCTACCACGCTGTTCATGTCCCACTCCTTTCGCTGACGTGTGGGACATCCAACACGTGCCGTGTGTTTGGCACTCCTTCGTCGTAAGAGTTGAAACGCTAGCATTCATCAGAAATAAAAAATAAATATAAATCACCAGTGATACTATACCACGCGGTTTCCCTGCTCCTCGATATCGGAAAGAATACTTCCACTCGCCGACATGTGGGACGTCGACCATCCTGGTCCACTTGCCATGCCCATAAAACTCCAAGGGAGAGTCACCCCAGTCGTTGCGCCGCAGTAATTACTAATGAGCCATCAAATCACAGGCCCAACCTTACCCACTGTGAAGTTGCTCGGACGAAGGAACCATCATGACTTCGTTGAATTCCGCTTCTTGAAGAAAACTACTGTACCAGAAGATCTTTGCTAGCTACTGATGAGTTACTCCAGCAGAGACCTCCTTTGGTTCATAGGATAGGAATTTTATAGGAATATGAAAATCATAGGAAGTGAGATGACATGCATCTCAATTCCTATAGAGAAATAGATGCCATTTGATGCATAGGATAGGAATTTTTCCATTGAGTCCAGGCTAATCTACTGGTAATTTTCTCTAAAAACTATAGTAGTAACTAGTAGTACTGGTACATGCTTGTAATTAATTAAACAAACGTACGGGCGACACAGACACACACACTAACTACTAGTACTACTACTTCTCACATGCTGGCCAGACGCCATCGTTCTCCTTCCCGGCTTTGTCGGCGACACCCCACCATGCTTGGATCTCCGCCGACCTCTCCACAGCAGCGCGTGCGTCCTCTTCTTTCTTGCGGCGGCGGGCCTCTCTTTTCTTGAGTGCTTTCTGACTTTTCCGCTCCCTCTGTGCGGCTTTGGCCGCCTCTTGCTCTACTGCCCATTCGGCCTTGGCAGCTTCAAATTCCGCCCACATAGGTGTGAGGTCGCGAGCGGCGATGAACTCGGCACGGCAGGATGCCACCGCTTCCCTACCATTTCGTGTGCGGTCGTGGGCGGCGAGGAACTCGGCGCGGCAGGATGCCATCGCTTCCTTACCGGTTAGTGTGCGGTGCGGTGGCATGAACGACGCTTGGTGACAGCTCTGGTGGTCGTCGAAGGCTAGCTGGCGACAAGAGCGGTTGCATGGACGCCTGGTTGTCAATACGTGCCGCATACGCTCCAAAGGCTCATCATCCATGAGTTCACATTTTACCACCACGCCAGCGTCTGACTGCCCTGGCCTACCGAAACCCCTTCCATCACTAGCGCGCGCTTCCCGCCTGAAACGATCACCGTCTCTCCAGAAGGTCAATGCCTCATTCACCAACCTTAACTGCAGGTGCAGTTGGTGTGTCACTGACATGCGGGCCAGATGCCCGTTGGGCCCACATGTCAGTGAGACAACGCACCTGCGGTTAAGTCACTGAAGCAGCGTCCGCATTCACGCCCGACGCGACCTCTCACTGGCGCCGGCATTGCAGCAGCGCGACGGCTGAGAGAGCGCCACCCGTGCGGCATCCCGGTGCAAGCGACTGCTCTGCATTAATGACACCACGGCCATCCTTCCGTCCGCCGCCAACTTAATGACACGCGGCTGCCGATGAACCTACTCCAGTGCCAGCCGTCCATCCGTTTGCCGCAGCTCATTGCCATTCGCCTGCTATATTAACTTGAGCCCCAGCTCCCAGCCATAGCCAAAGACCCACACTCATTCTCCTCCGGTCCCTTCCTTCTGTTGGCACCACTCCAACCATGGCCTCTGGGCACTCCAAAGCTCTCTTGGACGTACTGTCGTAGGAGCAGACGAAGGACATCGGCGGCTCCGCTCCGGGCGCGCTCCAAAGCTCTCTTGGACGTACTCTCGCAGGAGCAGACAAAGGAGATTGCCGGCTCCCCCCGGCCGCCCTCCGCCGCCACGACCACGAAGCCGGCGCGCGTGCGCGGGCGCAGCCGGCAGTGACGAAGAGTAGTACATGGTAGGTCGCCACCACTCTGGTCCCAGGAAGGCCACTGCTCCTCCACTCAGTCCACGCCAAGCTTGGTGAGATAAAAATCAGCGGCCGATTAGCCGCTTGACGGCGACGTGGAGGCAGAAATCTTCATAACCTTGTGCTCCGGAGGAGGAGGTTATCGAGGCGGATAAGGAGGAGGCAAAGGCAATGGCCAGCTTTCTCGGGTTCATGGCCGGACATGGTGGTCGGGGCCCGGCGATCGTTTAGATTAGGTTTACAGTAGGTTTTAGTATGGTTTGTGCGAAATATTTAATGAATTTCATCCAGTTTATAGGAAAAGTTCTCGAAATGTAATGAATTTCATCCGGTCAATTTGAAATTTGCTTTGTTTGCATGAATTTCATCCGGTTAGTTCATATAGTTGTCGAAAGGTATGCAGGCAGCATTGGACGGCATCCATCAGTGTCCTCGGACAGATGCCGGTGTAAATTTGAGGGCCAGCACTGGAGATGCCCTAACTATCATGCTATAATCGCTAACAGTGCTCCATTATTTCGCAGGGAACAGTTATCCCTCGATCAAAATCAGATCCGCCGTGTTTCGCACTCCTCCGACGTAAGAGTGTAGACTCTTGCTTACATAAAAATGGAGCAAGTGGATGGCACTGTAGCACGTCATATCACTCAAACTAGCCCGCCTAACGCGCGGGAAAGCACCGCCCTCGTCATTTGTTCTGGATTTCTATCAATCGGTCGCATGAAAATGTTACACTTTGCAAGTTCAAAAGGAAAAGGCGGCACACTTACAACTCGTACGCGTCGCGTTCACGTCGCACCCCCGACAGTCCGGCTCGCACGCCGCTCACCAGAGGGGACACGCGTTGTCTTGCATTTTCACTGACATGTGGGACTGCAATTGAATAAACCATCGATAGCCGAAATCTAATCGCTCGGCGAGCGTCGGCTGAGAGGGGAGAGATGGGGAGGGAGAAGAGATCGCCCGCCCGCCATTCACGGACTCCAAGAAATATGTGGTGATAATGTGAGGTGGGCCATGCGGGAGTCCGCACCACTTCCAAGCCCGCTTCTTACCGCCCTAGCCCACCAGAACCCCTCCCCCACTCCACCACCTCCCCGCGCGCGCTCCCCCCTTAGACGCCAGCTGCCCGCATTCATAGCAAGTAGTACCAGTAAAATTCTGGGCTATTAAGGGCATGTACAATGGTTGATAAGATAGTCTTATCATAAGTCTTGCATGTAATTTAGAGATGACAAAAAAACATGTGTACAATGGATCATCTCTTAGCCTTATCTTCAATAACTAGTTATTCCTAAAAACATGGTGAAACATATTGTGCTAAGAGATCATCTCTTGTCTTCTCTTAAATAAGAGAAGACAAGCCTTTTCTTATGATTTATCTTTCCTCCACCTCGTCATTTATCCTATGTGGCATCCCTACAATAGAACCATTGTACATGCCCTAAGCCCGCTTATGTGGAGGAGAGAGAGGCATTGACAAAGTCAAGGAGTGGGATCTGCAGGAGCTCGTCTCTACACGTGCTCCTAGGTATAAAAAAACTAATTCTAAGAAAAGAGGCATAAAAAACAATTGTGTCTAAAAAAAGAAAGGTAAAAACATTTGAGAGGAAATAGATAGAGAGAAAGTGAGAAAAAGTTGTAACCTTATAGCCAACCTTATAGTCAACACTATGGTAGTATTACATGAGGAAGGAGGGAGTGGTGCACATGCCAAGTTCACTGAGCTGCCGTGTTTCACACTCCTCCGTCGTAATAGTGGAGACAATAGGTTTCATTAAAAATAAACAATGAATACTCGTTGCTCGTCCACTATATCGGAAAGAATACTTTCATTCACCGACATGTGGGACGTCAACCATCCTGGTCCACCTGCCATGCACAAAATTATCCTGGTCCACCCCGGTCGTAGCGCAGGCTCAACCTTTCCCACTATAAGTTAGTCAGACGAAGGAACCATCATGACTTCATTGAATTCCGCTTCTTCAAGAAAACTTACTCTACCCGCAGTACTGCTACCACACACGAAGACTGGACGGCACTGTACCACCTCATATCACTAAAACCCACTAGGCCAAACTAGCCCGCCTAGGATTTGTACTCCCTCCGTTTCAATGTTAGTAGTACAAAGTTGACTCATCTATTTTTGAACGGAGGGAGTACGTCTCTGTACTGCTATGATTTTCTATTGTACGTCTCTGTACTTTTGCTACGATTTTCCTACCCTATGAACCAAATGAGGCATGAATGTATCCGTGTCGACTATTGTCTGATCGATCGCTAAGCCTACAATTTTAGGAGCTTGGCTATTGGCCGATCGACGACGGATAAGTATAAGCGTACCACGAGCTCATCAGCCCCAACATTTCTCTTCGGTGAGTGTTTTGCAAGTACTATAGCTCGCACAGTAGCTAGCCTACTAACACCAAGAATCAAGCCCTGCTGATATGATAAACAGTTCAAACTTACATCTAAGCATGCCATATATATTACATCAAAAGCTAGTGAGGATACATATGTTTCCATAACTCGGAGAGGGTTCGCATGATTCACTATCAAACAAAAGTAGCAAGTACCACCCACACAAGGCAGTGCACTAGCCCTAAGATGGTTTGATAACACGCATCGTTCTGGTAATTAAACACAGGGCAATGCAAACTACCCTGAAGGATTAGCGCGACCAACTATTTCTTGTCATCGATCTCTCGGGCAATGACCACGGCATGGACAGCGGCATGGGAATCGATCTCTGGGGCGATGTCCACAGGACTTACCGTGACATCGGAATCGATCTCTGGGGCGATGTCCATAGGATGGCAGCGGCATCAAAATCGATCTCCGGGGCGATGCCAATATGACGAACTGCGACATCGAAAACGATCTCTGGGGCGTTGTCCACAGGACGGGCCGCGACATCGGAATCATCTAGGATGTCCACCGGCACCGGCACAACCCTAACATATTAGCAAGCACATTGCAAATAATCAAAAGCCACAACTATGGTAATAAGCCATTATTTTTTACCTTGTGCAGCTCATCGGGGGATCCCATCCCTCCGGGGGCCATCTCCTCGTCCTCGATGGGGGCCATCACCTTGCCAGGGGAATACTGCTTCTCAACAGCGACTATCTCCTCAAACTCGGCCTTGAGCCTCTCATAAATGGCCATCAGAGTTTCTGGGGTAGGCACAGTGGGGCCCTTGTTGTTCTTCCAACTTTCTTTGAGGAGTTCGTCCGCCAACGTCGTCAACTCTTTGGCGAGTGCTTGTTTCTTGGAGTTCTTCGTCTCCATGGGTTGGCCCGCCAACATGGTCAACTCGTTGGTCGGTGCTCGCTTCCTGGAGATCGCTGTCTCCAGTGGGTTGTCCGCCGGCAAATCTTTGCCTAGTGCTCCAGGATCCATCAATGAACTGACAAACAAAAAGCAATCGAAAGGAAACCACAGTCGCAATGAAAACGGGAAAAGAATAGGTTGTGAGAGTCGGTCGGTGCTTCACAAAAAGAAGATTCTTGGAATGAAAATATAGCAGCATCACTGATTCTCCCACCTTTCCTTCGTCGGTACAGAAGAAAAATGGCAGGAGTGAGTAGCCTAGAGTGAGGTTTTCTTCAAGAAAGGGGAGAAAGGGCTTCAATGAGCGTTCCAGTGAAATGATGGTTGCTTCGTCCAGTCCAACTTTGAGGCCACTTTACCACTGCTGGTAAAGGTGTGGGTTTTGTGATATGACGGCCACACGGGGGTGACCGGTGAGTTTTGACTGTAGCACCTCGCTGTGATTTGGTGGATGGCACGCAGGCCCGGATGCTTTGATTTCCCGCATGTAGATAGAGCGGCTAGTCATATAGGAGTGCTCGATATTGTGCACCGCGACCAAGGCGGAGAGGAAAACGAGAGAACTACGTAATTAATGCATGAGTTTAATTAGGGTAGTTTTGTAAAGTATGAGATACATTCCTCCAATCGCAAAATGCCTTGGTTGATGAGATTTGAGATTTGAGCCCTATAAACCGGAAGGGAGGGAGTACTGCACGCGGTGTAGTCTAGTCACTTGTGGGAATCTCTAGAAAGACTTATACCGCATGATTCTTTGCTCCTTCTTACTACTACGTACTACTTTGCCGACATGTGGGACAGCCAGCAGCATCTTGGTCGATGTAATACGTTGTATGCACCAGATTAGAGTGCGGAACAGAAGGGGGCATCACCCCGGTCGTACCGCCTGGCCCTGTTTGGATACTCTAACTCAGTTAAAGGTTTGAGTTAGATTCTAATCCTGAAGTAACTCTAGCGAAAGAGGTGTTTGGATGACAAGGTTAGATGGAGCGCGGATACAGCGAGGTGCCTTCATGGGCGGTGCGAGAGGGAGGGAGGGAGAGGACGAGAAGCTTCGAGGAAGTGGGGAGGGATCTGCTACGGGGAGAGCGAGAGAAAAATGTGTTTTTTAGTGTCCCGAGAAGAACTAACCCAAATAAGCACCTCTTGGGTGGGTTAGATTTTTTGAATGGGTTAGATGCATCTAACCCAAACTAACCCTCCTTGTCGGTGTACAAAAGAAGGGGTGCACCTTTGTACCCCTTTACATGTGCACGGACAGTCGGAGCCGCGCCCACGGCCGCACCAAGTAAAACAAGGGAGGTAAACCGAGGTAAAACCAAAGCCCAAGACAGAGAGCAACGCCAAGACCGAGACCACAAAGAGCAGAGAGACGAAGCAGGTTCCCTCGGCAAGACCCTTGTCGGGGCAGCCTCCCATGCCCGGCAAGGCCCTTTGTCGGGCGGCAAATCAACACCAGCGGGCGCACCACCCTTGAGCCCACGGTCTCCAACACCATCAACCATGTTGGGCCAGGGCTCGGGAGGCACCTCCATGGTGGCATGCAGATCTTTGTGAAGACAAGGAATATTCAAGATCAGATGAGGATTAAAAGACAACGATCCTCGGCAAGATCCTTGCCGAGGGGAGCCACAAGACCCCCGGCAAGATCCTTGCCGGGGACAACAGCATGCCACGGCGAGGACCTTGCCGGGTGGCCCGCACCAGCCAAGTCTCCATCGCCATTTGCATGCAGCTGCCAGCCCGACCAGTTGGGCAGACACCTGCGTGGCAACATGCAGCTCCCAGGCCAACTCAGCAAGCGCCTGCGTGGCGGCATGCTGATCTTCGTGAAGACTTTGCCACCGCGCCACCTCAGCTGCCTGCCTGCCTACATGGCGCCGCATGCATCACTGACCAGGGCGCGTGTCGAAGCAAGGAGGAGTAGCGACGGACGGGACGGACCCCGTTCCCGTCCCCAATAAAGCAAGGGGACACCTAAGCGATGCATTAAATGCATCTTGTCCTATAATACGAGCGATAAGCTCATAGCACTGTACGCCTTTCCACCTCCTGTGTGCCACTGTGGCAGCCCCTTTCGACTATAAAAGGAGGCCCATGGCGTACTGGAGAAGGATTTGGCTCTTTGGAACGACCCAGCCACCGTAGCTAGTTGGAAGGCTCAAGAACACTCAAGACATCCACCAAAGCAGGACTAGGGTTTTACACATCCTCGCGGCCGAACCTGGGTAAACGATCCTTGTGCTTACTACTAATCCCGCTCTTCTTGCAACCCTGCGCCCTAGTAACAGTAGTAGGGATTCTTGTGATCCCATAGGTGTCGTTTCTCACCGACATCTTTGGCGCGCCAGGTAGGGGGGCGCAATTGTGAGAATCTGGTCTAGTAGTTAGCCTAGCGTTTCTTCATCGCCATGGCTCCCAAGAAGAAGACGGCCACGGTGATCGGCTCGTCGGGGGCCGAACGGCCCGTGGCAGTACGGGCGAGCAGCGGCCCAGTCGCGGACAGAACCCGAGCCGCGGTCCGCGAGCACCAGCATCGCCCTGGCAGTCAGAGCCTGGCAAGCGGCGCCGTTCGCGCGCCAAGCGACGGGCCGCACATCACCAAGTCTAAAGATGGGGTTGGGCCCCCCGCGGGCGGCGCGGGGCCCTCCAGGAGTGTCGTTGTACCACCCGCTGGCGGCGCAGCAACCTCCAAGACGCCCATGCCGGCGACCACTGCGCGCTCTTCCCATGGTGTGCGTGACGAGCAGCGTCACCACGCCAGTGACCCTGGGCACCGCCGTGGGAAGAGCCCTGTGCGTCGTCCGCGGGATGAAGGAGTTCAGCATTCCCGCCGAAGTGCTGGTGAAAATGGCGCGCAGCCGCTGGGTCGTGATGGAGCTCCTTCTAACGTGGTTAGAAGTCGAAGCGCGCCACGGTCCACGCAGTTGTCGCCGCCACCCACGCCAACAGAAGCTTTGGCGCGCGCGCAGCTGCTCCTCGACTTCCCTCCTGCTGCGGAGAAGCTCGACAAGTGGAGGGCCACCATCCGGAGCCTCGTCGTTGTCGCCAACAAAGACGATCCGCGACCGGCGGGACCCTCGGGTCTGCGCTCCACCGAGCCACCACATGCCAGCGCTGGGAGGACAGGGGGTGCTGCGGTCACGGTGCACTCTCCTCCTCCTCGCCAGCCGCCGCGAGCGTCGGCCCGTCGTGACGACGCTTGTGATAACATCTCTATAGCGACATCCGACCCGCGGACCCACCGTGACCAGCACCAAGTTCTTCGAGAATGAGCTCACGAAGATGCTCGAACCACTATTGAGCGTCGGCGTGATACACGCCACCAGTCGGACAAGTGGACGGGACCTGCTATGGACCACCCAACACCGGGGGGCTCCAGCGGCCTACCTTACGAGGTGGGCTGCCCGGCCTTTACCCACGAGCTGCGGCAGTTCCAGTGGCCGTCCCACCGCATGTTCAAGCCCGACGTCAATGAGAAGTACACTGGCAAGACCCATCCGTCCGAGTTCTTCAGCATCTACACCATCGCGATGCAGGCTGCCGGAGCTCGCGACGACAAGGTGCTTGCCAATTATTTCCCGCTGGCACTTAAGCCCAATGTTATGTCTTGGTTGATGCACTTGCCGGCGGATTCCATTTCTTCTTGGTTGGATCTGTGCCATGAGTTCATTGGTCCCGTCACACGAGGCCACCAAGCTCATGGCCAGGCCAGTGATCTCCATATCATTCCCCAGAAGGAAGGGGAAACCCTGTGCAAGTACATCCAGAGGTTCAGCCGGGTGTAGTACAACATCCCTGACGTTCACCCCGCCGATGTGATCAGCGCGTTCCATCAAAATGTGCGCAATCGCAAGATGCGCGAAGAGCCGGTGATGACCAAGGTTAAGGATGTGGCCGAACTCTATGTTCTGGCCGATAGATGCGCCCGGGCTGAAGAGGGAAGGAAGTACCCCGGCGAAGATGCCGGCGCGGAAACCGACTCTACCGATGAAGACGCCGCCGCCCCGACGAAGAAGGGACGTCATTGCACCAGGAAACGCAAGGGCAAGGTCGTACTTGCTGTTGAAGGATCTGACGACACTGGCGCTGCCAAGAAGGTCAAGGCAGACGGCCCCGGCAAGGACATTGCCGGGTGCACCGCCTGCCGGGCCTTAGCAGCAGCCGACAAGCCAGGGGGCTCTGGCAAGCAATACTGCAAGATCCACCGCACCAAGGGCCACGACCTCCAGAACTGCCGGCAAGTCGAGCTGCTTGCTGAAAAGCAAAAGGCCGAGTATGAAAGGCGGGACAAGGAGAAAGGTGAGGACGGTGCCGAGGGATCCGGCAAGAAGCGTGGCGGCCAAGGAAGCCGCCCCGGCAAGGACAACCAGCAAGAGAGGCCCGCCCGAGGCCGTGACAAGAAACAAGAAGACGATGATCATGACGAGGACGACTAGTCCGGTGAGCAAGAGTTCCAGAAGGCTACGGAGGCCATGTGTGTCGATGGTGGCGCCTCGCTGCATACTTCTCACTGCTAGCTCAAGCAGTGGGCGCATGAGATTACAGCAGCAGAGCCGTCGTTCGACGCTCAGAAGCCGCTGAAGTGGTCCAGCACGCCCCTCATCTTTGACGCCGAGGACCACCCTAACCGCACAACCGCGGTCGGGTGTTTGCCATTGTTGGTCTCACCAACGATACACAACCTCAAGGTGAACAAGATGTTGGTCGATGGCAGGGCCGACCTGAACTTGATCTCGCCCGTCGTGATCAAAAGGCTGCAAATTCCTGATGGAGACCTTGAGGAAATGGGCACATTTCAAGGGGTCAATCCGGGGAGGACCACCCGAAGGGGAAGGTCACACTGCCCGTGACGTTTGAAGGAGAGTTGAACTACAGGATGGAGAGGATCTTCTTCGACGTGGCCGAGATCCCCTTGCCCTACAATGGGATCCTCGGCCGCCCGGCACTAGCCAAGTTCATGGCGGTGTCACACTACGCCTACAACATGCTAAAGATGCCCGGGCCGTTGACCATCATCTCCGTCCCCACCGACAAGTAGGATGCGCAGATTTGCGCCGACCAACTCTACTGGGAAGCAGTTGCAGCAGCTGCCGTTAAGGCACTTGCTCCTGCCGCTGAAGGCCCGGGAGGGAAGAAGAAGACCGGCAAGACCTCTCGCACCCACTCCGGCAAGCGCACCTCCTAGGAGTGTTGAGCTACCGTCGAGGACGTGCCACAGAGCTCTACCGGCAAGAACAAGAAATCCAGAGCCGAGCCACCGCAGACCAAGAAGGTGTCTGTCAGGGAGGATGGCACGGGAGGGACCTTCACCATAGGCTCCACCCTCAATAGCAAATGGGAAGGCGCGCTCGTCACCTTCCTGCGGGCGAATGTCGACGTGTTTGCATGGCAAGCATCCGACATCCCCGGTGTTCCCAGGGAGGTGATTGAGCACCACCTAGCTGTCTACCTCATGCGCAGCCCGTCAAGAAGAAGGTCAAAAAGCAGGCTCTGGAGAGGCAGGAGT
Organism: Aegilops longissima; assembly: GCA_021605205.1. Lineage (NCBI taxonomy): Eukaryota > Viridiplantae > Streptophyta > Magnoliopsida > Poales > Poaceae > Aegilops > Aegilops longissima. The sequence goes on along the minus strand of CM038677.1, from coordinate 140,448,065 downwards.
TCATCACAGAGGAGATCAGGAAGTTGGAAGCGGGAGGTTTGGTGAGAGGAGTGCTCCACCCGACGTGGTTGGCCAATCCGGTAGTGGTGCGCAAGGCAAATGGGAAGTGGAGGCTGTGTATTGACTACACAGATATCAATAAGGCTTGTCCTAAGGACCCCTTCCCGTTGCCGCGCATCGACCAGATTGTTGACTCCACGGCCAGGTGTGATCTGTTGTCATTCCTCGACGCTTACTCGGGCTACCACCAAATCTTCATGACAAGAGAGGATGAAGACAAGACAACATTCGTCACCCCATGTGGTACGTATTGCTTTTTACGGATGCCTTTCAGGTTGAAGAGTGCTGGCTCGACGTTTGCAAGAGCAGTCCAAATTGGTTTTGAACCCCAGCTCCATAGAAATATGGAAGCATACATGGATGACATAGTGGTCAAAACCAAGGACGGGGCAACTCTTGTCCAAGATCTGGAAGAGACATTTGCCAACCTGCGCAAGATCAACCTTAAGCTGAACCCTGAGAAGTGTGTCTTCGGCATTCCGTCCGGCAAGCTTCTCGGATTCTTTGTGTCGCAGCGCGGGATCGAGGCAAACCCAGACAAAATCAAAGCTATTGAGCATATTGAGGTTCCCAAGCAGATCAAAGATGTGCGTCGGCTCACCGGCTGTGTTGCCGCCATGAACCGATTCATCTCCAAGTCCGCCGAGCGTGCCCTTCCCTTTTTCAAAATCTTGAAGAAGGCAGGCCCAATGAAGTGGACCCCAGAAGCCGAGGCAGCATTGCAGGATCTAAAGAAATACCTTTCCTCCACGCCAATACTGGTTGCGCCTAAACCACAAGAGCCGCTGCTGCTGTATATTGCGGCGACGAATCAAGTGGTCAGCGCCGCACTGGTGACACAGAGGGAGGTCGACGAGGAGGCAGTGGCGACGGCAGAACCAGCGGATGGCAAGCCAAAGATCCCCCCAGCAGGGCCTGGTGCCGGCAAGGCAAGGCCCCCGGCAGAGTCTGATGCCACCAAGGCAGTGCCCGCGCAGTCAAGTGAGGTGGTGCAGAAGATGAAGATGATGCAACACCCGGTTTACTTTGTCAGCTCCCTCTTGCAGGGGGCTAGGTCGAGGTACTCCGGTGTGTAGAAATTGCTCTTCGGCCTCCTTATGGCCTCGAGGAAGCTGCGTCATTACTTCCAAGCCCACGAGATCACTGTCGTCACCCGCCTCCCATTACAGCGGATCTTGCATAACCAGATCTGTTGGAAGGATTGTGGAATGGGCCCTGGAGTTGTCAAGTTTTGTGTTGAAGTTTGAAAGTACCTCGATAATCCAGAGCAGAGTCTTGGCAAAGTTCATTGCAGAATGGACCTCAACGCCCGACGAAGAAATCCAGGAGACCGTTCTCCCCGGCAAGGAAGCAGACCGTGACTAGATCATGTACTTTGATGGGGTTTCTCGCTGCAAGGCGTCGGTGCCGGTGTGCTGCTTGTCGCACCCACGGAGAGCACCTCAAGTATGTGATCGGATGCACTTTCGGGAGATGTCCACAAACAACCTTTGCTGAGTACGAGGGGCTGCTTGCCGGTCTCAGAATCGCGGCAGACCTCGGGGTGAAGAAGCTCGTCGTCAGGGGTGACTCGTAGCTTGTCGTCAGGGGTGACTCGTAGCTTGTCATCAGGCAAGTCAACAAGGATTACCAGAGCCCATTGATGGAGGCCTACGTAGATGAAGTGAGGAAGCTGGAGGAGCGCTTTGACGGTATCCAAGCGAGCACGCGTCGAAAGCGAGAACGACATCGCTGATTACAGCCGAGCGTGCGCATTCAAGCTACCTGTGGAACCAGGTACCTTTTTGCTCCGGTTAACTCAGTCATCCGTCGAACCATCAATAGGGCAGAACAAGCGGAGGAAATCAGATCCCGGCAAGTACTTTCCCGCCGAGCCCCTTGGGACTGCCGGCAAGGATGTTGCCGTGCACACTGAGCCTGCCCAAGACCAACTGGCTCCGGCAGGACGTCAAGCCCTGGCCGTGGAGACAGCCGCTCCCATGGCAGAAGAGATGCATTTGGTCCTTGCCGTCGAGCCCCAGGCTCCGGCATGGGCGCAACATACCATCCGATTCCTCCAAACAGGGGAGCTTTCTGAGGAGCAGGAAGAAGCGGAAAAAGTAGCCTGTCGGTCGCCTGTGCACCGGTTAAATCGATGGCGTCCTGTCATGAGAGGAGGCGAACGGTGTGAAATTGAAGTGCATCCCCGGGAGGAAGGACTGGAGCTATTGGCGGAGATACATGAAGGCATATGTGGCTCCCACATAGGGTCGAGGGCCCTTGCCGGCAAGGCGTTCCGGCAAGGTTTCTTCTGGCCCACCACCCTCCAGGATGCGACGACACTAGCAACCAAGTGTGAAGCGTGTCAGTTCCATTAAAAGAAGCTTCATGAACCAGCTCAAGCCCTTCAAACAATCCCTCTCTCCTGGCCATTCTTGGTCTGGGGGCTCGATATACTGGGCCCCTTCCCCCGTGCTGTTGGGGGCTTTGAGTACTTGTACGTTGCAATCGACAAGTTCACAAAGTGGCCGGAAGTGGAAGCAGTGAGAAAGGTGACAGCACAGTCAGCCGTCAAGTTCTTCAAGGGACTGGTCTGCCGCTTTGGTGTGCCAAGCAGAATTATCACCGAAAATGGCACGCAGTTCACGAGCCACACCTTCATGCAGTACATTCAAGACCTCGGCAGCAAGGTCAGTTTGCTTCCGTGGCACACCCCCGGAGCAACGACCAAGCGGAGAGGCGAATCTTGAAGTGTCTTTGCGAGAACGAGCAGACCTTTGACAGGTTGCACAAGAGCGGAAGGCGCTGGATCGATGAGTTGCCGGCGGTTCTTTGGTCGATCAGGACGACGCCAAATCGAGCCACCGGTCAGACACCCTTTGCCCTAGTATATGGGGCAGAGGCAGTTCTCCCCACGGAACTCATATACGGGTCACCTCGAGTGCTTGCTTATGATGAGCTTGAGCAAGAGCAGTTGCGGCAAGATGACGCAATGCTCCTTGAGGAAGATCATCTTGGTAGGGTAATGAGAGAACCACGCTACCAAAGCAAGCCTTGCGCTGCTACTATAGCCGCAAGGTTGATGCCCAAGCTTTGAGGAAGGCGACCTTGTTCTTAGCGTTCGATCGGCCAAGAATACCAACAAGTTGGCGCCCGAAGTGGGAAGGCCCTTATCGTAATGTCTGAGTCACCAGGGCCGGCGCGATCCATGCGGAACCGAAGATGATGTCGATGAGTAATTCCTGGAACATCGAGCATCTTTGCAAGTTTTACCCATAAAGCGCGGCTTGCCGGGGCCCCTGGCAAGCCACCTTTTGTACAAGCTTTGCCAGCAAGGCATGTAACCCTCTGTACAAAGCCAGGCGTAGACCCTGAGCATAAATAAACGAAGCGCTGACACCCTAAGTTATAGCATGCATGCTAGGTTGAGTCTCTTCCTTGGTTAGGGTGGATAGTGCTTAGCGGCAACTAACCCCTAGCCTAGAGGTCGGGTGTGCATCTTTTTTGTTTTCTTTGGTTCACAGGGCACTTCTACTAAGCCACTTGGGAAAAGGAGAACAAACTGAAGCTCCGACCCCGGCAAGGCAAGGCTGCCGGGGGCTGAAGATGTAAGGATCCAACCACGGCGAGCCAAGGTTGCCGGGGGCTGCGGGTTCAGATAAGTTTTCCATACCCCTGTTGTACGTTTCCGTATGGAACTGGGACATGTGAAGCCTCGTTTATGTCTCAAAACCACCGTAATCCCTTTTTCCCTGTACCCGAGAGTTACTTCCTGGGTCGGAATTTGGTAGTACTTGCGGTGGAGAAGAAATGAACGAGGAGCCTAACTCTACTTCGGCCCTGCCTCCGCCAAAAGCGCGAGAACGGTCGGCCGAAGAAGAGAAACGGTAAGGCGTGTTGCCGGGATATAACATTTATTATGAAAATAACAAGGATTCCCCCTTGGCATGGGCCTCGCTCACGCACGAAGAACCCAGCAAGCACCCTTTTTCATTAAAAACGTCCCATACAGGTACAGTTCATACGGAAAGAAAAACATGAACAAGTGGGATTACAAGCTTTAAATTTAACAAGGCCCGAATGCTTACAGATTAAAAAAATAGATGAGATGCCCGTGATCCCTTTCTTGTCCCTCTCCTCAGGAGGCAGGTCAAGGAGGCGGAAGGGCAAAAGGGGCGCCTAGGCGAACTACGAGCAGCAGAAAGCACCAAGAGAACACCTCGGTGGCCGCCCACAGATGGGCCGGTGATGACGGTGCCGGGAAAGGAGCTGGAAGACGAGGCGACAGGTTGCCGAACACGCGACGAAGGCGTCGGTGTCCGCATACTCCGAGTTGACGGCCTTGCTGCCCGTCCTCATCATCTTTCGCAGCCCCTCGACGCCAGCCGCCCAAGGAGACGGCCCCGAGAAGTTCAAGGAGCTGGCCCCTCCCCCGGCAAAACTCCGTCGCAGGAGCTGCCAGGTGCAGATGCTGCTGCTGCTGCACCCGCCCAGGCGCGGGGCGTCCGACGCCTAGTCAGACTCGTCCCCGTCACCTGCCCCGCTGTCCTCCTCGTCACTTTCGCTCGAGGAGAGCTTCCATCGTGTGACACCCGGATAATCAAGCTACAGTAACCTCTGCTAATGACACCACGTCACCTCCGTTATTGTCGCTAATCTCGCGTTAGTTCGAAACCGATTCAAATTCAAATGCAAAGGAATTAAGGCAAACAACAAAAGTTTTCCAAAAATAAAACTAAAATGTTCTAAATGTGTCGGATAAGTCATAGGTAATTGTTGTGGAGAAACCAAACTGTGATAAAGAGTATAAAGCCTCTAAAGTAATTAAACAATAGTTAAAACAATTAAATAAATGCCTATTGAATTTTATAAAATATTAAATTATTTTGGGTTAAGGATTAATGTGTTAGTAGTATATTTACAAATACTAAGTTAGGTGCTAGTGGTAAGTTTTACAAAACTAAAATGAAAAGAAACTAGAAATGAAACACGAAAGAATAACTAAAAAGAAAAAGACAGAGACAAGAAGCCTCCCTCCCCCCACTGGGCTTCGGCCTAACTGGCCTATGGGCCACCAGGCCGGCCCACCCCACTCCCCATATCCTCCCCTGTCGGCCGAAACCCTAGGGCAACCACCCCCACTCGCCCCGCACACACTCCCGCACAACCCCCGCCCACTCTCTCGACCCTCTCGCCCCCGATCTAGATCGGGGCTCAACCCCGACCGCGCCCCGCCGATGTCGCCGTTGCCGCCCGTGGATCCCGCAGCCTGCCGCCAAGCTTCGTCGCCGGATCCGCCGCCTCCTCGTCTCACGCCGCCTCGACCACGCCGCCTCGTCGGTCTGCCTCCTCTAACGCCGGTGTCCCCATCGACCACCTCGACTCCCGCTGCCCGTACCCCCTACGCTCCCTCGGTGAGGCCTCGCCCTCCCCCCTTCCCTGCCTCTGCTCAGAGCCGGCCGCGCGCACGCGCGCCACCGCGCCGGCCACGTCGTCGCCTCCTGCAGCTCTCGACCGCGCACCGCGTCCACTCGTTCCCGCCCACGCTACGCCTAGCTGTTGCCGCACGCACACGCCCACGCACGTCAACACGCGTGCCCGAGCCCCGCCTTGCTGCGCCTCGCCCTTGTTGCTGCCGAGCGAGGCCGCCGTGGCCCGGGACCCTGCTCGCCATGCCCGGCCTCCTTCCTCAGCGTCCACAGCACCGCTCCGGCCTCCCCGCGCAGCTGCCCCCGCTCCGGCGTCATCCTCTCGCTCGTAGCAGCCTCCTCCCCCACGCCCACCGCCGCTGCTCCGCCGGGCGCCCGCCCCTGCATCGACTCGCCTTCGCCCCACTGCCGGCTCCGAGCTTGCCCCGCTCCTGCACCCCCTACGCCGGCGAAGACGCCCGCGGCCACCTCCGGCGCTCCAGCGCGCTGCTCCTGTCTCTTGCCTCGCCCGGCCAGCGGTGGCCTCACGCATGTGCCGTGCCCGGCGCCGATCACCCGGCCATGGGTGCCCGTAACCGCCACCCGCGTCCGTTAAGGCACCAGGCCCAATGACAGCCGGGGCCCCGCCCCAGAACGTTTAAAAAAAGAAAAGAATTAAATAAAAATAAATAATAATAATATAATTAATTAATTAAGATAATTAATTAACTTAATTAATCATGTTATTTAATCTAATTAAGTCTAATTAATTAACCTAATCACATTAATTAAATTAACTAATCCTATTTAGTTAAATTAGTCAATGACTAGTGGGACCCACACGTCAGCGACCCAGTCAACACCTCTGTTGCCTGCTGACGTCATGCTGACATCATGATGACGTCAGCATATAATGTTGATTTAAAATAATTAAATAAATTCTAAAAATGATTAAATCTTTTAAAATTAATATAAAATAAACCATACCTCGGATGGAATAACTTCGTACATGAAAGTTGCTCAGAACGACGAGACGAATCCGGATACGCAGCCCGTTTGTCCACCACACATCCCTAGCATAGCGAACACGCAACTTTCCCCCTCCGGTTCATCTGTCCGAAAACGCTAAACACCGGGAATACTTTCCCGGATGTTTTCCCCCTTCGTCAGTATCACCTATCCCTGCGTTAGATCACCCCTGGCACCACGTATTGCCTTGATATATTTTGTGATGCTTTGTTTGCTCTGTATTCATTGTTTCTTCCCCCTCTTCTCACCGGCAGACTACGAGAATAACGTCGCTGCTGCCTCGATCGACTATGGTGTTGACGACCCCTTCTTGCCAGAGCAACCAGGCAAGCCCCCCTTTGATCACCAGATATCGCCTATTCCTTCTCTCTGCTGCTTGCATTAGAGTAGTGTAGCATGTTACTGCTTTTGGTTAATCCTATTATGCTGCATAGCCTGTCATTGTTGCTACAGTTGTTACCCTTACCTGCAATCCTAAATGCTTAGTATAGGATGCTAGTATTCCATCAGTGGCCTTACATTCTTGTTCGTCTGCCATGCTATATTATCGGGTCGTGATCACTCGGGAGGTGATCACGGGTATATACAATACATACATACTATACAGGTGGTGACTAAAGTCGGGTCAGCTTGTAGAGTACCCGCAAGTGATTCCGATGTGAGGGCTGAAAGGACAGGTGGCTACATCCAGGTAGTGGTGGGCCTGGGTTCCCGATGGCCCTTACCTGTTACTTTGTGGCGGAGCGACAGGGCAGGTTGAGACCACCTAGGAGAGAGGTGGGCCTGGCCCTGATCGGCGTCTGCGGTTACATCAATTAACACGCTTAACAAGATCTTGGTATTTTGATCTGAGTCTGGCCACAGGCCTATACGCACTAACCAACTACGCGGGAAAAGTTATGGGCACTCGACATCGTGGTATCAGCCGAAGCCTTCGTGACGTCAGCGACTGAGCGGCGCGCGCCGGGTTGGACCGCGTAAAGCAACTTCCTTTGAAATGGAGGTTGCTAGGTCTGCTCTCCGGCCGCCCACGCAACATGCACGTGTGCAATGGGTGATGGGCCCAGACCCCTGCGCGCATAGGATTTAGACCGACGTGCTGACCTCTCTGTTGTACCTAGGTGGGGCTACGACGTGTTGATCTTCCGAGGCCGGGCATGACCCAGGAAAGTGTGTCTGGCCAAATGGGATCGAGCGTGTTGGGTAATGTGGTGCACTTCTGCAGGGAAGTTTATCTATTCGAATAGTCGTGTCCCTCGGTAAAAGGACGACCCGGAGTTGTACCTTGACTTTATGACAACTAGAACCGGATACTTAATTAAAACACACCCTTTCAAGTGCCAGATACAACCCGGTGATCGCTCTCTCACAGGTCGACGAGGAGAGGATCGTCGGGTAGGATTATGCTATGCGATGATACTTGGTGAACTTACCATCTACTCTCTTCTACATGCTGCAAGATGGAGGCTGCCAGAAGCGTAGTCTTCGATAGGATTAGCTATCCCCCTCTTATTCTGGCATTCTGCAGTTCAGTCCATCGATATTGCCCCTTTACACATATACCCATGCATATGTAGTGTAGATCCTTGCTTGCGAGTACTTTGGATGAGTACTCACGGTTGCTTTTCTCCCTCTTCCCTCTTCCCCCTTTCCTTTCTTCCTGGTTGTCGCAACTAGATGCTGCAGCCCAGGAGCTAGACGTCACCGTCGACGATGACTCCTACTACACCGGAGGTGCCTACTACTACGTGCAGGCATTGTCGGCGACTAGGAGTAGTTTAGGAGGATCGAGGCGGGAGGCTGCGCCTCTTCGATCTGTATCCCGGTTTGTGCTAGCCATATTATGACAACTTGTTTAACTTATATACGTACTCAGATATTGTTGCTTCCGCTGACTCGTCTATGATCGAGCACTTGTATTCGAGCCCTCGAGGCCCTGGCTTGTATTATGATGCTTGTATGACTTATTTATGTTTTAGAGTTGTGTTGTGATATCTTCCGTGAGTCCACGATCTTGATCGTACACGTTTGCGTGCATGATTAGTGTACGATTGAATCGGGGGCGTCACACATCGTCGGAATCTCCGTCAGAGGAGCTCTCCACGCAGCACTTCAGGAGAGTTCCAAGATCCCCAAAGACCTTGATGGAGAGTAGGCCGTCCTCCATTAATTTGAAGTAGAGGACGAGCCCCGGCGTCAGGCTGTGGATGCGAGTGAACGTCTTCCATCCACGACGGAGGTACATGACCTGAGGAGCCGGGAAGTCGACGTCGACCCGCGTACCCCCATTCCCACAGCCCCTCATGTGCAATCTGAGGGTCTGGGGCGGGTCACGCTCCATCTCCCGAGAAAACGGGGCAGGAAGACGAAGACGGCGACGCGGAGGCCGGGGCAGCCTAATAAAGAATTCGCGAGGCTGGTCTCCAACGTGGCCCTCCATCGGGAAAGGCATCATTAGCGGGGGCGAGGCCGGCGCGCCGCCCCATCCTCCTCTTCCACGGGCACCACGACCTCTGCCACGACCTCGCACACGGCCCCGCCCCCTCCCCCTTCCCCTCGCGGCCGGCTCCACCACCGCGGGCTCAGGAGGAGGAGGGACGCGCTGTCGAGCAGCGACCCTCGCCGCCACCGTGGAGGGACCGAGGTTCCCCTTCTCCATGGCAGATGAGAGGGAGAAGCAGAAGCAGGAGGGGATAGAAGATAGAAGAGTGCGGAGTGCCATCCCCCCTTTCCCTCTCCTTATAAAGGGGCGGGGTGGGGGATCGGCCGCCCCGCTTAGTCAATACAGCCATCGGGGGCACAGGGAATCGGGACCGACCCGCTACCCCAACCAGCAACGGCCCAGTTTCCCGCCTCCGTAGCTCGCCACCTGCATGAAGGACGCGTGGCGAGCGTGCAGGGTCGAGAGGACGGGTGAGGCGACCGTTCCCCGCCCCGTGATCAGGGGGGCGTGGGCGCCTTAAAGACTGTTTTCTGAGTCCATCCAGTAAATGAGCCGCGCCTCCACGCCTCCCTCTTTTTACGGGGAAGGCGCGAGCCACCCCTTTACCACGATATGACGCATGCATGCGGGAACCGCCCCACGCATGCCGCCCACGTCACGCGCAACCCTCCACATAGCGCATTCAACGTGGGTCATGGGGAAGCGTAGCAGACGGAAAAGTTTTACCGCGGTAAAAACCGCCCCGCCTGCCCGCGCACCGTTTTGGGCATGGCCCAACAACATGTCGCGCTTATGTGTGGCCCAGGCCCGGGGGCTCCTGTCGGTGTACAAAAGAAGGGGCGCACCTTTGTACCTTTACCGTGGATGGGCCCGGTCGGAGCAGCACCACGGCCGCACCAAGCAGAACAAGGGAGGTAAACCGAGGTAAAACCGAAGCCCAAGACAGACAGAGCAACGCCAAGACCGAGACCACAAAAGAGCAGAGAGACGAAGCAGGTTCCCCCGGCAAGGCCCTTGTCGGGGCGGCTCGTCCAACACCAGCGGAGCGCACCACCCTTGAGCCCACGGTCTCCAACACCATCAATCACGTTGGGCCAGGGCTCGAGAGGCACCTCCATGGTGGCATGCAGATCTTTGTGAAGACAAGGAATATTCAAGATCAGATGAGGATTAAAAGACAAAATCCTCGGCAAGATCCTTGCCGAGGGGAGCCACAAGACCCCTGGCAAGATCCTTGCCGGGGACAACAGCACGCCATGGCGAGGCCCTTGCCAGGGCACCCGGCAAGGCCCTCACCAAGGGCGCCAGCAGGGCCACCTCCAGGCCCGCACCAGCCAAGTCTCCACCACCGTTCGCATGCAGCTGCCAGCCCGACCAGCTGGGCAGGGACCTGCATGGCAACATGCAACTCCCATGCCAACTCAGCAAGCGCTGACATGGTGGCATGCAGATCTTCATGAAGACTTTGCCACTGTGCCACCTCAGCTGCCTGCCTGCCTACATGGCGCCGCATGCATCGCTGACCAGGGCACGTGTCGAAGCAAGGAGGAGCGGCGACGGACGGGACGGGCCTCGTTCCCGTCCCCAATAAAGCAAGGGGACACCTAAGCGATGCATTAAATGCGTCTTGTCCTGTAATACGAGCGATAAGCTCGTAGCACTGTACGCCTTTCAACCTCCTGTGTGCCACTGTGGCAGCCCCTTTCGACTATAAAAGGAGGCCCATAGCATACTAGAGAAGGATTCGGCTCTTCGGAATGACCCAGCCACCGTAGCTAGTTGGAAGGCTCAAGAACACTCAATACATCCACCAAAGCAGGACTAGGGTTTTATGCATCCTCGCGGCCCGAACCTGGCTAAACGATCCTTGTGCTGACTACTAATCCTGCTCTTCTTGCAACCCTGCGCCCCGGCAACCGTAGTAGGGATTCTTGTGATCCCATAGGTGTCGTTTCCCACCGACACTCCTATTTGGATAGTTTTGGGTTAGTTGAGTTCAAACGAACCCAAACTAACTCTAACACATAGATCCAAACAGTAACGCACCGTCAAATCGCATAGCCCGACCTTTCCAGCAGTAAGTAAGTTGAATCCGCTACTCCCTCACCCTCCCCGCCTCTCTGTCAAACCACCTACGCGAAAACTGCCGTGCGTACTGCCCGGGAAAAGCCCCGCCCTCAACTTTTAACTACGCGAAAATAGTTCGAGCTTGTTCGTTCTATATAAATACTAGTACTGTATGTTTAGTCACCCGTGGGGTTGTTCAATTAATGGAGGGCCGGGGAGCACAAGTGAACAATACTACTACTAGTAGTAGTAAGTAGGAGTCGTATAGTTAGTCACCTTAAATAGAGAGTTTGTTTTCTTTAATGCCACGTACACAAATTGAAACGCTTTTTGTGGAGATAAAAAGTTAATCACTCCACTATATATGTACGCAGGGGCCTGAGCGCTTGCTTTAATAGGGTTGCTATCTTCATTCTCTCATCCTCTCTAGATATAAACAAGACAACGGTAGCGACATTTTCTCTCTGCTCACCGTTGGTCACAGATCCGGTCGGATCCCTTCGGCTGGTGTGTGTAGAGGACTAGGTGCATCGTTCACGCGGTCATCGCCCGGCAAGAGGGAGAAACCCACGGCTGCGGAGGGGCCCGATCCTCTGCCGTGTCATTCTCTCCGACACTGCTGTCGGCTCGGGAGGTCCTCCGACCCTTCTTCCCCGCCAGATTGTCCGCAGATCCGACCTGCCGCGCCGACATCCCGATGACCCTCGGTATAAGTTCTTGAAGCGGCCTTGCTCTACTGCCCCAGCTCCCCACGTGTCTACATGTGCATCTTTTTCTACTCCCATCAGCTCTTCCAAAGCCACCTAAATTTTTAGTATTATTTACTTCATGCATTCGATTCTAGGACTTTGTTCAAACAACGAAGAAAGGGGGGAAAGTTGTAGCATGAATCTAGGACTTGATTCAAAGAGGAAATAATATGGTGAAAGTAGTAGAGACCGGATACCCAACCGGTCTCTTGGTTGAAAAGGGAAATAATGGGAAAACGCAGTACAAACTGGATAAGGAACAAATCTATTATTGGTTGAAAAAAGGATAGAAAGTGGCGGGTGGTGAACAAGTCAACAGAGTATGTCCAGGATTAGATTTGTTGCCCTCACATAGTAAAAGGTATCCAAGATTAGAATTGCTGCCCTCACATAGTAAAAGGTCTCAGGATTAGATTAGCTTCCCTCACATAGTAAAAGGTCTCCAGGATTAGATTTGCTGCCCTCACATAGTAAAAGGTCTCCAGGATTAGATTTGCTACCCTCACATAGTAAAAGGTCTCCAGGATTAGGTTTGCTGCCCTCACATAGTAAAAGGTCTCCGGGATTAGATTTGCTGCCCTCACATAGCATGAACAAACTCGGCATCACCACTTTATGCCTCCTTGTAGGTACATTGTGCTGATGTGTCCACTGTCGCATGTCCTTATACCAACCTTTTGTTATTATTAATGTAAGGGCGCATGTAAAATGAAGCGAACACACTTTTACCTTAGGGACATGTCTAACCAGTGTTATTGTTAATCTAATGCCTCCAGTGATAGATGCAATTAAACTGTGTTACAAATGGTACTCCTGCTGTTTTCCCCAGTATGATAAGTAAGTTGCTCCTTTATGCTGCTGAGTGTCCTGGTGTCCCCACGGTCACATGCCCTTAAACCAACTCTTTAGCTGCTGTTGATTTACTATATCTGATAAACAAGCAATGCCACCATTAAAGTAATCCCATATTTGAGGAATCTCATTGTTGATCGTAATGCTTATGGTAACATGAAGCATTGCTGACGTTTTAAAATTTCTACTGTCCTTGCGTAATTACCATGAACATAATTAAGATGCTTCTTTTCATTTCGTATATGTTTCGTATATTCTTATTGACCAGCAACTGTTTACTTTCTATCTTTTTGTGCAGATAGGGATATCCATTTCACCTTGTTGCTATTGTGACCTTTTGGTGAACTGCACAAAACACTTTTTTTTTGGAATGAGTGTCTTGTGCAGTTCAACTAAAATGTCACTTGGGCAACATCTCTCAATTGTGGTGGAACTGCACAAAATGGTGATTGGAGTTTCCAAAATCTCCGTCAAATTCTACTGGTGATCTCGTGTAACATTTTATTAGCCATTGCAAGATGAGTCGTCACTGTCACCACAATGGCACTTTATTTTAGTGGAATTGCACAAAAGGATAAGCAAATTATAGTTGCACCTTACATGAGCCGGACAGCCAACCTTAATGTTCCTCAATTTTAGTGGAACTACTAAAGAAGAACCTGCCAGCTCATGAGAGCAAGTACTTATTGCTAGCTAAATGATGCAATCTTTGCTTCATTTCAGGTGAACTGCAGAAAAAGGCACATGAATTGAATCATGTAACTCCAGGCTGGCCTCATCCGAGTGGAGCTGCAGGTTGAGTTCAAGGAATGCCATTATTATAGTAAGCATGCTCTTCTTATTTGTGATGTGCAAACAGGAATACTCAACTACAGATGTTGTGACGGTCAAGAGCATTCGCCAAGTTCTTCGATTGTATGACATGGCTAGCCAAGATGGATCTAATCCCGATATTCACTTTATCAAAAGGCTCTAATGGGTTGATTCTGAATCTTGCAAGCTGGGAATCAATGAGATGTGTAGGCATCTTTGTTGTACTTATTATTTGAATCTTATTTGTTGGTTCTGAATCTTGCAAGCTGGGAATCAATTATATGTGTAGGTGCTACCTCTTGAGCATGTGTTGGTTTTTCCCTTGAAGAGGAAAGGGTGATGCAGCAAAGTAGCGTAAGTATTTCCCTTAGTTTTTGAGAACCAAGGTATCAATCCAGTAGGAGGCCACATGCAAGTCCCTTGTACCTACACAAACAAATAAGAACCTTGCAACCAACGCGATAAAGGGGTTGTCAGTCCCTTCACGGCCACTTGCAAAAGTGAGATCTGATAGAGATGATAAGATAATATTTTTGGTATTTTTATGATAAAGTTTAAAGTAAAGATTGTAGAATAAACGGCGACAGAAATAGCTAGTTGACGGAAGATTAATATGATGGAAGATAGACCCGGGGGCCAGAGGTTTCACTAGTGGCTTCTCTCAAAATAGCATAAGTATTATGGTGGGTGAACAAATTACTGTCGAGCAATTGATAGAAAAGTGCATAGTTATGAGAATATCTAGGCATGATCATGTATATAGGCATCACATCCGCAACAAGTAGACCGACTCCTGCCTGCATCTACTACTATTACTCCACACATCGACCGCTATCCAGCATGCATCTAGAGTATTAAGTTCATAAGAACACAGTAACACATTAAGCAAGATGACATCATGTAGAAGGATAAACTCAAGCAATATAATATAAACCCCATCTTTTTATCCTCGATGGCAACAATACAATACGTATCGTTTCCCCTACTGTCACTGGGATCGAGCACCGCATGATTGAACCCAAAGCTAAGCACTTCTCCCATTGCAAGAAAGATCAATCTAGTAGGCCAAACCAAACTGATAATTCGATGAGACTTGCAAAGATAACCAATCATACATAAAAGAATTCAGAGAAGATTCAAATATTGTTCATAGATAATCTTGATCATAAACCCACAATTCATCGGATCTCGACAAACACACCGCAAAAAGAGTTACATCAAATAGATCTCCAAGAAGATCGAGGAGAACTTTGTATTGAGACCCAAAGAGAGAGAAGAAGCCATCTAGCTAATAACTATGGACCCGAAGGTCTGTGGTAAACTAGTCACACATCATCGGAGAGGCTATGGTGTTGATGTAGAAGCCCTCCGTGATCGATGCCCCCTCTGGCAGGGCGCCGGAAAAGGCCCCAAGATGGAATCTCACGGGTACAGAAGGTTGCGGCGGTGGAAATAGGGTTTTGTGGTGCTCCTTGATGGTTTCGGGGTACGTAGGTATATATAGGAGGAAGAAGTAGGTCGATGGAGCCACGAGGGTGGGGGTGCGCCCAGGGGGCAGGCACGCCTCCCTGCCTCGTGGCCTCCTTGTTGGTTTCTTGACGTCCACTCCAAGTCCTCTGGATCACGTTTGTTCCAAAAACCACGCTCCCGAAGGTTTCATTCCATTTGGACTCCGTTTGATATTCCTTTTCTGCGAAACACTGAAATAAGCAAAAAACAAAAATTTGCACTGGGCCTTGGGTTAATAGGTTAGTCCCAAAAATAATATAAAAGTGTATAAATAAGCCCATTAAACATCCAAAACAGAATATATAATAGCATGGAGCAATAAAAAATTATAGATACGTTGGAGACGTATCAGTAGGCATCTTTGTTGTACTTATTATTTGGATCTTATGTGTTGGTTCTGAATCTTACAAGATGGGAATCGTTGAGATGTGTAGGTGATGTCTACTACACAACCTTCTTCTTGTAGACGTTGTTGGGCCTCCAAGTGCAGAGGTTTGTAGGACAGTAGCAAATTTCCCTCAAGTGGATGACCTAAGTTTTATCAATCCGTGGGAGGCATAGGATGAAGATGGTCTCTCTCAAGCAACCCTTCAACCAAATAACAAAGAGTCTCTTGTGTCCCCAACACACCCAATACAATGGTAAATTGTATAGGTGCATTAGTTCGGCGAAGAGATTGTGATACAAGTGCAATATGGATGGTAGATATAAGTTTTTGTAATCTGAAAATATAAAAACAGCAAGGTAAATAATGATAAAAGTGAGCGTAAACGGTAATGCAATGATAGGAAACAAGGCCTAGGGTTCATACTTTCACTAGTGCAAGTTCTCTCAACAATAATAACATAATTGGATCATATAACTATCCCTCAACATGCAACAAAGAGTCACTCCAAAGTCACTAATAGCGGAGAACAAACGAAGAGATTGTGGTAGCGTATGAAACCACCTCAAAGTTATTCTTTCCAATCAATCCATTGGGCTATTCCTATAAGTGTCACAAACAGCCCTAGAGTTCGTACTAGAATAACACCTTAAGATACAAATCAACCAAAACCCTAATGTCACCTAGATACTCCATTGTCACCTCAAGTATCCATGGGTATGATTATACGATATGCATCACACAATCTCAATTCATCTATTCAAACCAACACATAGTGTCGGATTTCGGGTTCCGGCAGACCCTTGAGGTTCGAACACTGGGGTGCGCGCGGAGATCTTTCCCCTACCAGCTCATGCGTGAATGGTTAGCGAGGGATCTAAACTACCAACGATGAACAACACAGAGACACGAGGTTTATACTGGTTCGGGCCACCGATGTGGTGTAATACCCTACTCCAGTGTGTGGCGTGGTGGATTGCCTCAGGGGCTGATGATGAATAGTACAAAGGAAGAACAGCCTCGCGAGGGGTGTTCTTGGGCTGGTGCGATGAACTGCTTGGGTGAGTTCGATCGCCTCTCTCTCTCTCTCTCTCTCTCTCTCTCTCTCTCTCTCTCTCTCTACTAGGGCTTTATCTGATTGATCGATCGATGTGTCCTCGGGGGGTTCGACTTGTCTCCAGTCTGTCCCCTCTCTTCGTTTGGTGGCTAGTCCTATTTATAGAGGGAGGCCCTGGGCCTCTTCCCAAATAATGAGCGGGAAGGGCGCCAACAATTGTCCATTTTGAAGAGGAACATCTAGTACACTTATCCTGACTAAAGTTGGTCTTGGCTGCCAAAGGCTCTGACGGTGACGCCGTCCTGGGCTCCACGATGACCTCCTCCCTGCCGCTCTGCTGGTCTTGGTCTTGTTGCACCAAAGCGGTAACCTTTGCCTGATGCCTTGGCCTGTGCTTGTCTCCTTTGCACCAAAGGGGAAATGAGGACACTGCGCAGGCCGGCGCCTGCCTGGCCTCGATCGTCATGGCTGGCGTCACAGGGCACCCTCGTGAGGTACCCTGCCTTGATCTCTCCGCCTCCTCGTGAGCCTGCCCGACGAGGCTGCTCCTGAGGAAGGTTCCTGTCGTCCGCCCCGCGAGGCTTGGCCCCTCGCAAGGGTCTTGAGCTTGAGCTGATGAAGCTGGGTCATGCTGGGCCCCCATTTGAGCCACGCCGCAGGCCGCAGGCAGGTAAGTCTGGGGACCCCCATTCCCAGAACACCGACAGTAGCCCCCGGGCCCAAGGCGCGCCCGAACTTGGCTTAGCAGAGAAGCGAAGGGGCTAATGCGAAGCGCCGCGGGCCCCAACAACCTGCGGCCTTGGGCGCCGCGTGGCGAGTGATTGGTAGTGGGCATCTCCGCTTCCCATGATGCCTCGGCAACCGCATGACTTGACAAGTCCCTACATGCAGAAATGGGCCATGATTACCTGCGATCGTGGAGGCCGACGGTTGGCCTCCTCCGGCTATAAGTACAGAACGGCGCGAGCCCTTCCAGTCCATCTCTTCTTGCTACTCCTTCCTCTCCGTCCTTGCCCTTGCTCCACATTGCGACAATGGCTCTGATCCATCGGTTTTCTGCAGAGGAGAAGGGAAAGGCCCCCCGAGAGGGTCCCGATCCGCTTCCGCTGAAGAAACGACTAGTCCTCTGCCGCCGAGATGAGCGCGCCCGACAGGTGGTGTCGAAGCCCTGGTACGAGTGGCCACCACCAGGGTTACCGATGCCCTTGTACGCCCGCGTCGAGGGCCCTGGAGGAGTAGACGCCGAGCGCCACGGTCGACGCCACCGTCGGCGCCGGCGGGTCAAGGCGGTGCGCGTTGTTCCCCCTGGAGTCCATGCCGAGGGCTCCTCCCGAGAGCTTGTGCTCCACGCCGCCATGCCTCCTCAATCTTGGATTCGCCTTCCTCCCTCCTTCGCCTTTGAGATCCCATAGAGGGGCTCTCTGGAGCTCTGGTTGCAGCACACTGGCTGCAGCACCCCTGCGACCGGAGCGGAGGTTGCGGTCGTCGCTCCGGGCAAGGTCTACATGATCCGAGGCTGGGGCGAGATCACCCGGGTCTGCCGGACGAGGGGCGCCCTCGTGATCCACCTGGAATACGATGGCGCCTCCTTGATGTTCTTCAAGGTCTTCGACGCAGAAGGACGCCGGCTGGAATGCTGCCCCAAGAAGGGCGGTCGGGGCACCATCATCGCGAGGACTAGGCCCGCCGGTCGCCCCCTCGGCAGCTCCTCGAGCAGCAGCGAAGGGGACGGAGGTTCTAGTGCCTCCGCCGAGCTTCTGGCGACTCCAGAGACGAGCGACGACAACTACGAGCCCCCGAGCTCGCGCCGCGCTCGGAGCCGGGCGGGCGCTTCAGGCTACCAGCGCCGGTGATCTGGATGGGGTTGGCGCCGGTGCCTGGCGGCCCACTGCTGATGATGGCGCCTCCTGCGGAGGCTTGCATAGTAGGCGTTCCTTAGGATTAGCACCTTTTATTTCCTACAAAGAATCGAAGTAGCACCCCGTGGGGGTATGTAAGGCGCTGGCCATGTTTTTGTGAATATTATATCCTCATGATGAATCGGTGCGAGATGCATGTCCTGCCCCAGCTCAGCTCCCCCTTTCTTTCCTCACGAGGGCTTGGTGCTCTGCGCTGACAGGTCCCAGACCCCAGGTAGGCTTCAGCCGTCGCTGGTATGACAGGTTGCGATGCCGTGGGTCAAGGCCAGGAGGTGAGCGGCTCGAGGTCCAGTAAGAGCCCCTGAGTCGCGATGCTCAGCAGGTCCCCTTTAGCGCTCAAGCAGCCTTCGCTGGGCAAGAAAGGTAGGCAGCTTTGCTGTGACAGGGCAGCAGTAGGCGAGGGTTTTAGCGCTGAGGCAGGTCGGTTTTTGCGTGACTTATCTTGCGGGTTTGGAGCGGCGCTTGATGAGGTGTCGTGTCTGCACGACGGCAACTGAGGTGTTGCTGGGTCGGGACCTCGCGAGCTTCTTCCCTCTCCCCCGCACTTTCCTTAATGCTCTACGTCCTCAGGTCCCGGCCATTGAGCGAGCTCAGCCGCCGCTGGTATGATAGGTCGCGATGCTGTGGGTCAAGGCCAGGGGGTGAGGGCTGGAGAGCCAGTAAGAGCCCATGAGTCGCGATGCTCATGTACCCCCCTTTTAACGTGCAAGAGGATCGCGCCGGAGAGGAGGAGAGAAGGCCCGCGACGCTGCCAGCGTTACTCCTGGAGCAGGTCCTGTGTACGAGTCACGAGGGGAAACAAGGTTCGTTGTTATGGTTGCCAGCCAACCATTGGTCGCTCCGAGGGAGTAATCGGGGGCACTGAGGGCTTGGTGAGGTGGCACCTTGCGGGGCTGCCGCGGCCAGAGCTCAGCCACTCAGATTTATCGGCATTGCAGGGACGGACCCGCGCGCAAGTACCGTGCCTGAGCGAGCGGCTCCAAAGGTAGGTGTCAATCGAGCAAGCGATTAGGCCAAGCATGTCATGTATGAATAAGCAAATCCATCTAGATAGGTGCGGAGAAAGCATACACCACTGGGTCTGGTCCGAGCATCTTGGTGATAATGTAGCCCGAGGGGCGCCCCCAACAAGGTAAGTAAAGAAAATAAGCAAAACGGATACATGCCGTAGGAACGGACCCACGCGGCCTGGGAATGATGAAGCCTGAGGGGCGCTCCTAGCTGAAAACGAAACTTGGAAAGGTGTCACCTGATATGGTCAGAGATGGCGGGACGTTGAGGTAGTGGATGACGCATGATGAGGAAGCCGGCCCTCAAGAGCCCTCCGGACCTGGAGCCTCGGGAGGCTCCGGGGGTACGAGGGGTTCCTCGAGAGCCATCTCCATCTCTTCCAGGACCACGCGTTGCTTGACCTCCTGTGCTTCCAGAGCGGACCTCAGCAGGCGCTGACGGGCGGCGACCGCGTTCGGCAGGCCGAAAGGCATGCGAACGTAGCTATGAGGCGGACCCTCGCAACGTCCCACGCGTGAGGGCCAGAGGCGCTCCTGTGACGCGGCTCGGTTGAGCCCTGGTATGTCGATGCAGATTCGCAGCCCGGCATCCTCGCCTGGATGCGGGGCCACGGCGGGCAGGCGGCGGCAGCCGCGCATGACCCTTGACTCCTGTAGCTCCTGGGTGCTCCTCGCAATGAACTCCTGAGGGTTTGGCCCTCCTTGCCTCATACCTTCCTGAGGGAAACGTGCCTTGAAGCACGCCTCCAAGTGGTGCCCGAGCACCTCCCTCATGACCCCGGCTAGGTCGGTGGCTCGCCATGAAAGAGCCCCCGAGCCCTTCCCGAGGAGGGCGCCGGGCGCGCCTTCCTATGCGTCAGAGGGTGGCGCTCCTTGAACGGGCGCGGGTCCTGTTGCCATGCCTCCGGAGATGCCTACCCCACGAGGGCTTGGACCAGGTGAAGCCTTGTTCTTCTTGGGGATCGCCTCGGGAAGTCTCCCGCTCCTGTGATCTGGGTCTTTGATTGCTGCGGCTTGGAAGGCACGCTCAAGAGAGCACACTGCATCCCTTTCCTCACAAGGCACTTTGATGACTCCTCCGCTTCCTGGCATCTTGAGGACATTGTAGCCGTGGTGAGTCACTGCCATGAACTTGGCCAAAGCTGGGTACCCGAGGATGGCATTGTATGGCAGGCGAATGTGGGTGACGTTGAAGTCGATGAGCTCGGTGCGGTAGTTGTTGCGTTGTCCGAAGGTGACGGGGAGGCAAACCTGCCCTATTGGGACGGTGGTGGTGAAGGAAATATGCCCTAGAGGCAATAATAAAGTTATTATTTATTTCCTTATTTCATGATAATTGTTTATTATTCATGCTAGAATTGTATTAGTCGGAAACATGATACATGTGTGAATACATAGACAAACAGAGTGTCACTAGTATGCCTCTACTTGACTAGCTCGTTAATCAAAGATGGTTATGTTTCCTAGCCATAGACATGAGTTATCATTTGATTAACGGGATCACATCATTAGGAGAATGATGTGATTGACATGACCCATTCAGTTAGCTTAGCACCCGATCGTTTAGTATGTTGCTATTGCTTTCTTCATGACTTATACATGTTCCTATGACTATGAGATTATGCAACTCCCGTTTACCGGAGGAACACTTTGTGTGCTACCAAACGTCACAACGTAACTGGGTGATTATAAAGGTGCTCTACAGGTGTCTCCGAAGGTACTTGTTGGGTTGGTGTATTTCGAGATTAGGATTTGTCACTCCGAATGTCGGAGAGGTATCTCTGGGCCCTCTCGGTAATGCACATCACTTAAGCCTTGCAAGCAATGCAACTAATGAGTTAGTTGCGAGATGATGTATTACGGAACGAGTAAAGAGACTTGCCGTGCGAGATTGAACTAGGTATTGGATACCGGCGATCGAATCTCGGGCAAGTAACATACCGATGACAAAGGGAACAACGTATGTTGTTATGCGGTCGACCGATAAAGATCTTCGTAGAATATGTAGGAACCAATATGGGCATCCAGGTCCGCTATTGGTTATTGACCGGAGACGTGTCTCGGTCATGTCTACATTGTTCTCGAACCGTAGGGTCCGCACGCTTAAGGTTTGATGGCGGTTATATTATGAGTTTATGAGTTTTGATGTACCGAAGGAGTTCGAGTCCCGGATGAGATCGGGGACATGACGAGGAGTCTCGAAATGGTCGAGACGTAAAGATCGATATATTGGACGACTATATTGGAGTTCGGAAAGGTTCAGTGATTCGGTATTTATCAGAGTACCGGAGAGTTACGGAATTCGCCGGGAGAAGTATTGGGCCTTATTGGGCCATAGGGGAAAGAGAGAGGGCTGCCTAGGGCAGGCCGCGCGCCCCATGGCCTAGTCCGAATGGACTGGGGGAGGCCGCACCCCTCCTTCCTTCCTTCTCTCTTCCCTTCCTTGTCTCCTGCTCCTACTACATGGAAGGGTTCCTAGTTGGACTAGGAGGGGAATCCTACTCGGTGGGAGTAGGACTCCCTAAGGCGCGCCATAGAGAGGGCCGCCCTCCCTCCTCCACTCCTTTATATACGGGGGCAGGGGGCACCCCATGGACACACAAATTGATCTTTGTGATCGTTCCTTAGCCGTGTGCGGTGCCCCCCTCCACGATATTACACCTCGGTCATATTGTAGCGGTGCTTAGGCGAAGCCCTGCGACAGTTGAACATCAAGATCGTCACCACGCCGTCGTGCTGACAGAACTCCTCCCCAAGGCTTTGCTGGATCGAAGCCCGGGGTGCGTCATCGAGCTGTACGTGTGTCAAGAACTCGGAGGTGTCGGAGTAACGGTGCTTGGATCGGTTGGACCGGGAAGACGTACGACTACTTCCTCTATGTTGTGTCAACGCTTCCGCTTCGGTCTATGAGGGTACGTAGACAACACTCTCCCCTCTCGTTGCTATATCATCACCATGATCTTGCGTGTGCGTAGGAAATTTTTGAAATTACTACGTTCCCCAACAGTGGTATCAGAGCCTAGGTTTTATGTGTTGATGTTATATGCACGAGTAGAACACAAGTGAGTTGTGGGCGATACAAGTCATACTGCTTACCAGCATGTCATACTTTGGTTCGGCGGTATTGTTGGATGAAGCGGCCGGACCAACATTACGGCGTACGCTTACGCGAGACTGGTTTTACCGCCGTGCTTTGCACACAGGTGACTAGCGGGTGTCAGTTTCTCCAACTTTAGTTGAACCGAGTGTAGCTACGCCCGGTCCTTGAGAAGGTTAAAACAACACCAACTTGACGAACTATCGTTGTGGTTTTGATGCGTAGGTAAGAACGGTTCTTGCTCAGCCCGTAGCAGCCACGTAAAACTTGCAACAACAAAGTAGAGGACGTCTAACTTGTTTTTGCAGGGCATGTTGTGATGTGATATGGTCAAGACGTGATGAGATATAAGTTGTTGTATAAGATGATCATGTTTTGTTAAAGTTATCGGCAACTGGCAAAAGCCTTATGGTTGTCTCTCTATTGCATAAGATGCAAGCGCCAAATAATTGCTTTACTTTATCGCTATGCGATAGCAATAGTTGCAAGAGCAATTGTAGGCGAGACGACCATGTGACGACACATTGATATAGATCAAGATGATGGAGATCATGGTGTCATGCCGGTAATGATAGAGATCATGACAGTACTTTGGAGATGGAGATCAAAGGCGCAAGATGATCATGGCCATATCATGTCACATATTTTGATTGCATATGATGTTTATCTGTTATACATCTTATTCTGTTTGACGGTAGCATTATAAGATGATCTCTCACTAAAATTATCAAGAAGTGTTCTCCCTGAGTATGCACCGTTGCCAAAGTTCGTCGTGCCCAGACACCACGTGATAATCGGGTGTGATAAGCTCTACGTCCATCTACAACGGGTGCAAGCCAGTTTTGCACACGCGGAATACTCAGGTTAAACTTGACGAGCCTCGCATATGCAGATATGGCCTCGGAACACGGAGACCGAAAGGTCGAGCGTGAATCATATAGTAGATATGATCAACATAATGATGTTCACCATTGAAAGCTACTCCATTTCACGTGATGATCGGTTATGGTTTAGTTGATTTGGATCACGTGATCACTTTGATGACTAGAGAGATGTCTGTCTAAGTGGGAGTTCTTAAGTAATATGATTAATTGAACTTAAATTTATCATGAACTTAGTCCTGGTAGTATTTTGCAAATTATGTTGTAAGATCAAAAGCTTGCGTTGTTGCTTTCATATGTTTATTTTGATATGTTCCTAGAGAAAATTGTGTTGAAAAATGTTAGTAGCAATGATGCGGATTGGATCCGCGATCTGAGGTTTATCCTCATTGCTGCACAGAAGAATTATGTCCTTAATGCACCGCTAGGTGACAGACCTATTGCAGGAGCATATGCAGACGTTAAGAACGTTTGGCTAGCTCAATATGATGACTACTTGATAGTTTAAGTGCACCATGCTTAACGGCTTAGAATCGGGACTTCAAAGACGTTTTGAACGTCATGGACCATATGAGATGTTCTAGGAGTTGAAGTTAATATTTCAAGCAAATACCCGAGTTGAGAGATATAAAGTCTCCAACAAGTTCTATAGCTAAAAGATGGAGGAGAATTGCTCAACTAGTGAGCATGTGCTCAGATTATGCAGGTACTACAATCGCTTGAATCAAGTGGGAGTTAATCTTCCAGATAAGATAGTGATTGACAGAATTCTCTAGTCACCATCACCAAGTTAGTAGAACTTCATGATGAACTATAATATGCAAGGGATAACGGAAACGATCCCAAGCTCTTCGTGATGCTAAAATCGACGAAGGTAGAAATCAAGAAAGAACATCAAGTGTTGATGGTTAACAAGACCACTAGTTTCAGGAAAAGGGCAAAGGGATAGAAGGGAACTTCAAGAAGAACGGCAAGCAAGTTGCTGCTCAAGTGAAGAAGCCCAAGTCTGGACCTAAGCACGAGACTAAGTGCTTCTCCGCAAAGGGACTAGTAATCGAAGCGAACTACCCAAGTATTTGGCGGATAAGAAGGATGGCAAAGTGAACAAAGGTATATTTGATATACATGTTATTGATGTGTACTTTACTAGTGTTTATAGCAACCCCTCGGTATTTGGTACTGGTTGGGTTGCTAAGAGTAGTAACTTCAAGCAGGAGTTGCGAGAATGAGCAGAAACTAGTTAAGGGTGAAGTGACGATGTATGTTGAAAGTAGTTTCAAGATTGATATGATCATCATCGCACACTCCCTATACTTTCGGGATTAGTGTTGAACCTAAATAAATGTTATTTGGTGTTTGCGTTGAGCATGAATATGATTTGATCATGTTTATTGCAATACGGTTATTCATTTAAGTAAGAGAATAAACTGTTGTTCTGTTTACATGAATAAAACCTTATATGGTTACACACCCAATGAAAATGGTTCATTGGATCTCGATCGTAGTGATACACATATTCATAATATTGAAACCAAAAGATGCAAAGTTAATAATGATAGTGCAACTTATTTGTGGCACTGCCGTTTTGGTCATATCGGTGTAAAGCGCATAAAGAAACTCCATGCTGATGGACTTTTGGAATCACTTGATTATAAATCACTTGATGCTTGCGAACCATGCCTCATGGGCAAGATGACTAAGACTCCGTTCTCCGGAACAGTGGAGTGAGCAACTGACTTATTGGAAATAATACATACTGATGTATGCGATTCGATGAGTGTTAAGGCTCGCGGCGGGTATCGTTATTTTCTAACCTTCACAGATGATTTGAGCAGATATGGGTATATATACTTGATGAAACATAAGTCTGAAACATTTGAAAAGTTCAAAGAATTTCAGAGTGAAGTGGAAAATCATCGTGACAAGAAAATAAGGTTTCTACGATCTGATCGCGGAGACAAATATTTGAGTTACGAGTTTGGTCTTCAGTTAAAACAACGTGAAATAGTTTCACAAATTCGTGCCACCTGGAACACCACAGCATAATGGTGTGTCCGAACGTCATAACCGTACTTTATTGGATATCGTACAATCTATGATGTTTCTTACCGATTTACCACTATCGTTTTGGGATCATGCATTAAAGACAGCTGCATTCACGCTAAAAAGGGCACCATCTAAATCCGTTGAGACGTCACAATCTGAACTATGGTTTGGCAAGAAACCAAAGTTGTTGTTTCTTAAAGTTTGGGGTTGTGATGCTTATGTGAAGAAGTTTCATCCTGATAAGCTCAAACCCAAATCGGAGAAATATGTCTTCATAGGATACCCAAAGGAGACTGTTGGGTACACCTTCTATCACAGATCCGAAAGCAAGACATTCGTTGCTAAGAATGGATCCTTTCTAGAGAAGGAGTTTCTCTCGAAAGAAGTGAGTGGGAGGAAAGTTGAAACTTGATAAGGTAATTGTACCTTCTCCCTTATTGGAAAGTAGTTCATCACAGAAATCTGTTTCTGTGACTACTACACCAATTAGTGAGGAAGCTAATGATGATGATCATGTAACTTCAGATCAAGTTACTACCGAATCTCGTAGGTAAACCAGAGTGAGATCCGCACCAGAGTGGTACGGTAATCCTGTTCTGGAAGTCATGTTACTAGACCATGACGAACTTGCGAACTATGAGGAAGCGATGATGAGCCCAGATTCCGCGAAATGGTTTGAGGCCATGAAATCTGAGATAGGATCCATATATGAGAACAAAGTATGGACTTTGGGTGGACTTGCTCGGTGATCGGCAAGCCATTAAGAATAAATGGATCTTCAAGAGGAAGACGGACGCTGATGGTAGTGTTACTATCTGCAAAGCTAGAATTGTCGCAAAAAGATTTTCGACAAGTTCAAGGTGTTGACTACGATGAGAGTTTCTCACTCGTATCTATGCTTAAGTCTATCCGAATCATGTTAGCAATTGCCGCATTTTATGAAATCTGACAAATGGATAAACAAAACTGCATTCCTTAATGGATTTATTAAAGAAGAGTTGTATATGATGCAACCAGAAGGTTTTGTCAATCATAAAGGTGCTAACAAAATATGCAAGCTCAATGATCCATCTATGGTGGTGCAAGCATCTCGGAGTTGGAATATGCGCTTTGATAAGTTGATCAAAGCATATAGTTTTATACAGACTTGCGGTGAAGCCTGTATTTACTAGAAAGTGAGTGGGAGCACTACAGCATTTCTGATAAGTATATGTGAATGACATATTGTAGATCGAAAATAATGTAGAATTATTCTGCAAAGCATAAAGGAGTGTTTGAAAGGAGTTTTTCAAAGAAAGACCTCGGTGAAGCTGCTTACATATTGAGCATCAAGATCTATAGAGATAGATCAAGACACTTGATAAGTTTTTTCAATGAGTACATACCTTGACAAGATTTTGAAGTAGTTCAAAATGGAACAGTCAAAGAAAGAGTTCTTGCCTCTGTTACAAGGTGTGAAATTGAGTAAGACTCAAAACCCGACCACGGCAGAAGATAGAAAGAGAATGAAAGTCATTCCCTATGCCTTGACCATAGGTTCTATAAAGTATGCCATGCGGTGTACCAGATCTATTGTATACCCTACACTAAGTTTGGCAAGGGAGTACAATAGTGATCTAGGAGTAGATCACTGGACAGCGGTCAAAATTATCCTTAGTGGAATAAGGATATGTTTCTCGATTATGGAAGTGACAAAAGGTTCGTCGTAAAAGGTTACGTCGATGCAAGTTTTGACACTGATCTAGATGACTATAAGTCTCAATCTGGATACATATTGAAAGTGGGAGCAATTAGCTAGAGTAACTCCATGCAGAGCATTGTTGACATAGAAATTTGCAAAATACATACGGATCTGAATGTGGCAGACCCGTTGACTAAACTTCTCTCACAAGCAAAACATGATCACACCTTAGTACTCTTTGGGTGTTAATCACATAGCGATGTGAACTAGATTACTGAATCTAGTAAACCCTTTGGGTGTTGGTCACATGACGATGTGAACTATGGGTGTTAATAACATGATGATGTGAACTATCGATGTTAATCACATGGTGATGTGATCTAGATTATTGACTCTAGTGCAAGTGGGAGACTGAAGGAAATATGCCCTAGAGGCAATAATAAAGTTATTATTTATTTCCTTATTTCATGATAATTGTTTATTATTCATGCTAGAATTGTATTAGTCGGAAACATGATACATGTGTGAATACATAGACAAACAGAGTGTCACTAGTATGCCTCTACTTGACTAGCTCGTTAATCAAAGATGGTTATGTTTCCTAGCCATAGACATGAGTTGTCATTTGATTAACGGGATCACATCATTAGGAGAATGATGTGATTGACATGACCCATTCAGTTAGCTTAGCACCCGATCGTTTAGTATGTTGCTATTGCTTTCTTCATGACTTATACATGTTCCTATGACTATGAGATTATGCAACTCCCGTTTACCGGAGGAACACTTTGTGTGCTACCAAACGTCACAACGTAACTGGGTGATTATAAAGGTGCTCTACAGGTGTCTCCGAAGGTACTTGTTGGGTTGGTGTATTTCGAGATTAGGATTTGTCACTCCGAATGTCGGAGAGGTATCTCTGGGCCCTCTCGGTAATGCACATCACTTAAGCCTTGCAAGCAATGCAACTAATGAGTTAGTTGCGAGATAATGTATTACGGAACGAGTAAAGAGACTTGCCGGTAACGAGATTGAACTAGGTATTGGATACCGACGATCGAATCTCGGGCAAGTAACATACCGATGACAAAGGGAACAACTTATGTTGTTATGAGGTCTGACTGATAAAGATCTTCGTAGAATATGTAGGAACCAATATGGGCATCTAGGTCCCGCTATTGGTTATTGACCGGAGACGTGTCTCGGTCATGTCTACATTGTTCTCGAACCGTAGGGTCCGCACGCTTAAGGTTTCGATGGCGGTTATATTATGAGTTTATGAGTTTTGATGTACCGAAGGAGTTGAGTCCCGGATGAGATCGGGGACATGACGAGGAGTCTCGAAATGGTCGAGGCGTAAAGATCGATATATTGGACGACTATATTGGAGTTCGGAAAGGTTCCGAGTGATTCGGTATTTATCGGAGTACGGAGAGTTACGGAATTCGCCGGGAGAAGTATTGGGCCTTATTGGGCCATACGGGAAAGTGAGAGGGCTGCCTAGGGCAGGCCGCGCGCCCATGGCCTAGTCCGGGTGGACTAGGGGAGGCCGCACCCCTCCTTCCTTCCTTCTCTCTTCCCCTTCCTTGTCTCCTGCTCCTACTACATGGAAGGGTTCCTAGTTGGACTAGGAAAGGGGGAATCCTACTCCCGGTGGGAGTAGGACTCCCCTAGGGCGCGCCATAGAGAGGGCCGGCCCTCCCCTCCTCCACTCCTTTATATACGGGGGCAGGGGGCACCCCATGGACACACAAATTGATCTTCGTGATCGTTCCTTAGCCGTGTGCGGTGCCCCCCTCCACGATATTACACCTCGGTCATATTGTAGCGGTGCTTAGGCGAAGCCCTGCGACAGTTGAACATCAAGATCGTCACCACGCCGTCGTGCTGACGGAACTCCTCCCCAAGGCTTTGCTGGATCGAAGCCCGGGGTGCGTCATCGAGCTGTACGTGTGTCAAGAACTCGGAGGTGCCGGAGTAACGGTGCTTGGATCGGTTGGACCGGGAAGACGTACGACTACTTCCTCTATGTTGTGTCAACGCTTCCGCTTCGGTCTATGAGGGTACGTAGACAACACTCTCCCCTCTCGTTGCTATATCATCACCATGATCTTGCGTGTGCGTAGGAAATTTTTGAAATTACTACGTTCCCCAACAGGTGGAGCCATCGGTGACTCCTGAGAAGGGCTTGGTCGGCTGAAGCTGATCATATGGCACTTGGAGATCATTGAATGTTTCGACAGATAGGACGTTGAGTCCTGCTCCGTCGTCGATGAGGGTCCTGGTGACTTGCACGTTGCTGATGACTGGTGAGCAAAGCATGGGGAGGACTCCTGCCGTTGCCGCGCACTTGAGCTGATCCGCTGAGCTGAACGTGATAGCACACGACGACCACCTAAGAGGGCGCGTGGCCTATGGCTTGGGGAGGACTGCATTCACCTCGCGAGCAAACTGCTTGAAGATGCGCTGAGAGGCTACGGCCTGAGCGCCACCCAGGATGCAAGCGATCGCGCGCGGCTCCTGGAAGCCCCCAGCCCCCTCGCCCTGATGATTGTCTTCGTACCTCCTTGGCGGCTGCCGCAGAGGTGGGAGCCCTACGTTGCCTTGAGGGAGATCCTCGCGAGGTTGGTCCCTCCAACCTCCCTCGCGAGGCTGGTCCTGCCAGCGGTCCTCGCGAGGTCTGTCACGCCATCCCTGGTGAGGGCCTCGGTCTTCCCAGCGCCCTGCGCCTCTTCCTCCTCCTCGGCCGTAGCCCTGATCGTTGCACTCGGGGCGTCGGCCGATACGCCCTTCTCGCACGGCACTGAGCTCCTGGCATTCGTTGGTGTTGTGGGTGTGAAGATCGTGGTACACGCAGTACCGGCTGCCCTTGGATGACTCGGGCTGATCCCTGCCTCGCTTGGTGTCTGGTTCTGCCACGAGCACGGCAGCCCCCTTGCGCTTCACGTCCTTGGCCTTGGGCTTCTTCTCTTCTGGATCGGCAGCCGGAAGCTCGAGGAGGGAGAGGCGCCCTTCCTCAGCCCTGGCGCATTTGGTCGCCAAGTTGAACATCTCCAGGGATGTGCACAGGTCTTCATGCATTGCCACCTCCTCCTTCATCTTGACGTCACGCACGCCATCGGAGAAGGCTGAGATGATGGCTTCCTCAGTCTCCTTGGGGATTTTGAGGCGGGCGTTGTTGAAGCGCTGGATGTACTTCTGCAGGGTCTCTCCTTGCTGCTGCTTGATGCGGCGCATGTCGCTCTCGGCCGGAGGCCGGTCGCGAGTGCCTTGAAAGTTGGCGATGAAGCGGGTGCGCATCTCGTCCTAGGAGGAGATAGTGTCGGGAGCCAGGTTCAGGAGCCAGGTTCGGGCTCCGTCCTTCAGCGCCATGGGGAACCAATTCGCCATGACCTTTTCGTCCCCGTTGACGGCTTCGATGCCCAGCTCGTAGAGCTGAAGGAACTCCGCAGGGTCGGCGGTGCCTTTGTAGCGAGGAGGCAGGTCTGGCTTGAACTTGCCGGGCCACGCGACGCTGCGTAGCTCGGCGGTGAAGGCGCAACAGCCTGCAGTGGCCATCGGGGCTCTCTGCTGATGCGGAGCTTGCTCTTGTGGGTTCTCGCGCCGCCGGGCTGGCGCTGGGTCTTAGCAGTGGCGCTGGGCGTGGTCGCGGCGCTCCGGTCGGGAGCACGCGAGCACCTTCTTGGGGACGAGGGATCTCCTGGCAGCTCCTTTCTTGGTGCGCGGGCACCAGACGCGGAGGGTCTCGGCCCGGGGCCACGCGCCTTGGAGCCAGGGCGCCTTCTTGGGGAGGAGGTGGCGGGGGCACCTCCGGCTCCCTGCCTCCCGCACGCGGTGCGGGGCGAGGCAGCGAGAGGGACGGCACGGGGGAGACCCCTACGGTGCGGACGAGCTCGGCGACGCGGTCGAGCCACTCCTCGTAGACGTCGTCGACGAGGCGGTAGCGCAGGAGCTCGTTTGCGTGATGAGCGCGCTCGAGCCTCCATGGGGCCTTGATGCGCTTGTGACGAAAAACCAGCAGGGCGGCGAAGGAGTGGCAGGCGGCCTTCTCGCCCACCGATGGATGCAGGGACGAGGCTTGCTGCTCGTTCCCGCCGGGCGATGGCGGCGTTGGCAGCAAAGCGACGGGAACGATGGGGTGTCCGCCGACGGAGCCGTCTGGCGACTTCGGCGCGAGCAGCCGGCGCTTCGGGCGCGAGCTTCGGCGGCGGCCAGCCATGGACACGACGAAAGATCACACACGACCAGTGGAAGAGAGATTCCAGCGCAACCCTACCTGGCGCGCCAAATGTCGGATTTCGGGTTCCGGCAGACCCTTGAGTTTCGAACACTGGGGTGCGCGCGCAGATCTTTCCTCTACCAGCTCATGCGTGAATGGTTAGCGAGGGATCTAAACTACCAATGATGAACAACACAGAGACACGAGGTTTATACTGGTTCGGGCCACCGATGTGGTGTAATACCCTACTCCAGTGTGTGGCGTGGTGGATTACCTCAGGAGCTGATGATGAATAGTACAAAGGAAGAACAGCCTCGCGAGGGGGTGTTCTTGGGCTGGTGCGATGAACTGCTTGGGTGAGTTCGATCGCCTCTCTCTCTCTCTCTCTCTCTCTCTCTCTCTGCTAGGGCTTTATCTGATTGATCGATCAATGTGTCCTCGGGGGGTTCGACTTGTCTCCACTCTGTCCCCTCTCTTAGTTTGGTGGCTAGTCCTATTTATAGAGGGAGGCCCTGGGCCTCTTCCCAAATAATGAGCGGGAAGGGCGCCAACAATTGTCCATTTTGAAGGGGAACATCTAGTACACTTATCCTGACTAAAGTTGGTCTTCGGCTGCCAAAGACTCTGACGGTGACGCCGTCCTGGGCTCCATGATGACCTCCTCCCTGCCGCTCTACTGGTCTTGGTTTTGTTGCACCGAAGCGGTAACCTTTGCCTGATGCCTTGGCCTGTGCTTGTCTCCTTTTCACCAAAGGGGAAATGAGGACACTATGCAGGCCGGCGCCCGCCTGGCGCCCGCGTGGCCTCGATCGTCATGGCTTGCGTCACAGGGCACCCTCGTGAGGTACCCTGCCTTGATCTCTCCGCCTCCTCACGAGCCTGCCCGACGAGGCTGCTCCTGAGGAAGGTTCCTGTCATCCGCCCCGCGAGGCTTGGCCCCTCGCGAGGGTCTTGAGCTTGAGCTGATGAAGCTGGGCCGCGCTGGGCCCCCACTTGAGCCACGCCGCAGGCCGCAGGCAGGCAAGTCTGGGGACCCCCGTTCCCAGAACGCCGACACATAGAACCTCAAAGAGTGCCCCAAAGTTCCTACCGGAGAATCATGACGAAAACGTGTGCCAACCCCTATGCATAGGTTCATGGGCGAAACCCGCAAGTTAATCACCGAAACATACATCAAGTGATATCCCATGGTCACCACAGATACGCACGGCAAGACATACATCAAGTGTTCTCAAATCTTTAAAGACTCAATCCGATAAGATTACTTCAAGGGGAAAACTCAATCATTACAAGAGAGAAGAGGGGGGGAAGAAACATAAGATCCAACTATAATAGCAAAGCTCGCGATACATTAAGATCATGCCAAATCAAGAACACGAGAGAGAGAGATCAAACACATAGCTACTGGTACATACCTCAGCCCCGAGGGTGAACTACTCCCTCCTCGTCATGGAGAGCGCCGGGATGATGAAGATGGCCACCGGTGAGGGTTCCCCCCTCCGGCAGGGTGCCGGAACAGGGTCCCGATTGGTTTTTCGTGGCTCTGGAGGTTTGCGGTGGCGGAACACCCTTTCTATTCTCTGTTCTGGAAGTTTTAGGGTACGAGGAGTTATATAGGCGGAAGAAGCACGTCAGGGGAGCCACGAGGGCCCCATGAGGCAGGGGGTGGGCGCGCCCCCCAGGCCCCCACCCTCGTGGCTTCCTCATTCCTTCGTTGGCGTGCGGACCAAGTCCATCCGGTAGCTTTCCTTCCAAAAATAACTCCTCCAGTTGATTTCGTTCCGTTTTGACTCCGTGTTATATTCCTTTTCTTCGAAATACTGAAATAGGCAAAAAGCAGCAAATCTGGGCTGGGCCTCCGGTTAATAGGTTAGTCCCAAAAGTAATATAAAAGTGGAAAATAATGCCCAATATTGCCCAAAACAGTAGATAATATAGCATGGAGCAATCAAAAATTATAGATACGTTGGAGACGTATCAAGCATCCCCAAGCTTAATTCCTGCTCGTCCTCGAGTAGGTAAATGATAAAAAAAAGATAATTTTTGATGTGGAATGCTACTTGGCATAATTTCAATGTAATTCTTCTTAATTGTGATATGAATATTCAGATCCGAAAGATTCAAGACAAAATTTCATATTGACATAAAAATAATAATACTTCAAGCGTACTAACTAAGCAATTATGTCTTCTCAAAATAACATGGCCAAAGAAAGTTATCCCTACAAAATCATATAGTCTGGCTATGCTCTATCTTCACCACACAGAGTATTTAAATCATGCACAACCCCGATGACAAGCCAAGCAATTGTTTCATACTTTTGACATTCTCAAAACTTTTTCGATCTTCACGCAATACATGAGCGTGAGCCACAGATATAGCACTATATGTGGAATAGAAGGGTGGTTGTGGAGAAGACAAAAAGAGGGAAGATAGTCTCACATCAACTAGGCGTATCAACGGGCTATGGAGATGCCCATCAATAGATATCAATGTGAGTGAGTAGGGATTGCCATGCAACGGATGCACTAGAGCTATAAGTATATGAAAGCTCAACAAATGAAACTAAGTGGGTGTGCATCCAACTCGCTTGCTCACTAAGACCTAGGGCAATTTGAGGAAGCCCATCATTGGAATATACAAGCCAAGTTCTATAATGAAAAATTCCCACTAGTATATGAAAGTGACAAAACGAGAGACTCTCTATTATAAAGATCATGGTGCTACTTTGAAGCACAAGTGTGGTAAAAGAATAGTAGCATTGCCCCTTCTCTCTTTTTCTCTCATTTTTTTTGTTTTTTTTGTTTTGTTTTTTTGGGCCTTTTTTTGGCCTCTTTTCTTTTCTTTTTTTTCGTCTGGAGTCTCATCCCGACTTATGGGGAATCATAGTCTCCATCATCCTTTCCTCGCTTGGGACAATGCTCTAAAAATGATGATCATCACACTTTTATTTTTCTTACAACTCAACAATTACAACTCGATACTTAGAAGAAAATATGACTCTATGTGAATGCCTCCGGCGGTGTACCGGGATATGCAATGATTCATAAGTGACATGTATCAAAGAATTATGAACGGTGGCTTTGCCACAAATACGATGTCAACTAAATGATCATGCTAAGCAATATGACAATGATGGAGCGTGTCATAATAAATGGAACGGTGGAAAGTTGCATGGCAATATATCTCGAAATGGCTATGGAAATGCCATGATAGGTAGGTATGGTGTCTGTTTTGAGGAAGGTTTATGGTGGGTGTATGATACTGGCGAAAAGTGCGCGGTATTAGAGAGGCTAGCAATGGTGAAAGGGTGAGAAAATGCGTATAATCCATGGACTCAACATTAGTCATAAAGAACTCATATACTTATTGCAAAAATCTACAATTTATCAAAGCAAAGTATTACGCGCATGCTCCTAGGGGGATATATTGGTAGGAAAAGACCATCGCTCGTCCCCGACCGCCACTCATAAGGAAGACAATCAATAAATAAATCATGCTCCGACTTCATCACATAACGGTTCACCATACGTGCATGCTACGGGAATCACAAACTTTATCACAAGTATTTCTCAAATTCACAAATACTCAACTAGCACGACTCTAATATCACCATCTTTATATCTCAAAACAATTATCGAGCATCAAACTTCTCTTAGTATTCAACACACTCATAAGAAAGTTTTACTATTCTTGAATACAGTAGGTTTAACACATATTTAAGAAAATTACCATGCTATTTAAGACTCTCAAAATAATCTAAGTGAAGCATGAGAGATTAATAGTTTCTATAAAACAAATCCACCACCATGCTCTAAAAGATATAAGTGAAGTACTAGAGCAAATGACAAACTACTACGAAAGATATAAGTGAAGATCAATGAGTAGACGGATAATTATGCAACTATGTGAAGACTCTCTAACATTTAAGAATTTCAGATCTTGGTATTTTATTCAAACAGCAAGCAAATACTAACAAAATAAAATGATGCTCCAAGTAAAACACATATCATGTGGTGAATAAAAATATAGCTCCAAGTAAAGTTACCGATGAACGAAGGCGAAAGAGGGGATGCCTTCCGGGGCATCCCCAAGCTTAGGCTCTTGGTTATCCTTGAATATTACGTTGGGGTGCCTTGGGCATCCCCAAGCTTAGGCTCTTGCCACTCCTTATTCCATAGTCCATCGAATCTTTACCCAAAACTGGAAAACTTCACAACACAAAACTCAACAGAAAACTCGTAAGCTCCATTAGCGAAAGAAAACAAAACACCACTTCAAGGTATTGTAATGAACTCATTATTTATTTATATATGTGTTAAACCTACTGTATTCCAAATTCTCTATGGTTTATAAACTATTTTACTAGCCATAGAGTCATCAAAATAAGCAAACAACACATGAAAAACACAATCTGTCAAAAATAGAACAGTCTGTAATAATCTGTAACTAACGCAAACTTCTGGAACTCCAAAAATTCTAAAATAAATTGGTGGACCTGAGGACTTTTTCTAGTAATCATCTGCAAAAATAATCAACTAAATAACACTCTCCAGTAAAAAGTTTCAACTAATCTCGTGAGCGCTAAAGTTTCTGTTTTTTACAGCATGATCATAAAGAGTTGACCCGAGTCTTCCCAAAGGTTCTACTTGGCACAAACACTAATTAAAACATAAAACCACATCTAAACAGAATCTAGATGGATTATTTATTCCTAAACAGAACCAAAAAGCAAGAAACTAAAATAAAATTGGGTTGCCTCCCAACAAGCGCTATCGTTTAACGCCCCTAGCTAGGCATGATGATTTCAATGATGCTCCCATAAAAGATAATAAATGAAACATAAAGAGAGCATCATGAAGAATATTACTAGCAAATTTAAGTCTAACCCACTTCCTATGCATAGGGATTTTGTGATCAAACAACTTATGGGAACAAGAATCAACTTGCATAGGAAGGTAAAACAAGCATAACTTCAAGATTTTAAGCACATAGAGAGGAAACTTGATATTATTGCAATTCCTACATGCATATATTCCTACCTCATAATAGTTCTCAGTAGCATCATGAATGAATTAAACAACATAACCATCACCTAAAGCATTCTTTTCATGATCTACTAGCATAGAATTTTTATTACTCTCCACATAAGCAAAATTCTTCTCATTCGGAATAGTGGGAGTATCATAAGAGACTTGAATACTATAAATTGTTTCCACATTATAAGAGTAATGTTCAGAAAAATGGTAATCATAATCATTAAAAGTTTTATAAATATAATCATCACTACTCTTTATAACATAAGTTTAATCACAATAATCATCATAAGTAGCAACTTTGTTCTCATCATAATCAATTGAAACCTCTTCTGAAATAGTGGATGCATCACTAAATAAAGTCATGACCCCTCCAAATCCACTTTCATAAATATTATAAGATTCAACATCCTCCAATATTGTGGGATCACTACTTCCTAAAGTTGACGCTGTTCCAAACCCACTTTCATCAATATAATCATCATAGGTAGAAGGCATGCTATCATCATTATAAATTTGCATATCAAAACTTGGGAGGCTAAAAATATCATCTTCATTAAACGTAGCATCCCCAAGCTTGGGACAAACACTAATTGTAGCAAATATATTCTCAAATATGTCATCCTCATCAAACATAGCTTCCCCAAGATTGGGCCTTTTCATATCATAAGCATAATCACTCTCATCATTAATAGTATGGATAGCACCAATAGTATAGTAATTATCATATTCTTCCAAGCAAGTGCCAAAAAGATTTTCAAGATCATAAGAAGTATCATTACTTTCCCAATCATAATCATCACAACAAGCAATAGGCATAACGAGATCATCACCAAGTGCATCGTCTTCCACAATTATTTTTGATTCATTTTCATAAGGCACAACAATAATAGGAGCAACATTATTTGGGAGGGATACCTTTTTACCTCTCTTCCTTTTTATTTCTTCTTCTTCACCTCATGTGTGGGTTCAATCCTCTTTTTGGATCTCCTTATTAATGAGATTGGTTGAATATAAGGCTCCTCCTCGTTACCTGATTCATCATAAGAAATAATAGGAGGATATTGGGAAGTCTCTTCCCTTTCATTAGCATTCTCTTCAACTTCTATTTGTTTTCTTTTCCTTATGTAATTGCCGATATAAGGATTTTCAATACAATTCACCACACAATACATATAAATTTTCTCTAGATCAAAATGAAGAACTTTATCAAGGGCAAATTTTGGAATATCCTTAGTTATACGTTTAATTTCTTCATAACCCAAGAGCAAACTAAGTTCATTATGATGTGCAAGGGAAATCAAGTCATCACAATTTTTGGACACGATATGATCATGAAACAATTTGCATTGGGTACTAAAATGATCACGTTCATTACAAAGTTCACAAGTATGGCTAAGAAAAAAATAAATTTTTAGCACATTCATCTAGCTCTTCTTGCAACAATTTGGTTTCTAAGTACTTATGCCTCTTGCAATATCTATCTTCCCTGTTTGGTGTGTACTTACAAACCCAATGTACTCCACAAAAATTAACATGTTTATAGGAGACATTTTCATCATAACTAGAGCAATCATCATTAGTACTATGGATATTCAAGGAGTTCATACTAACAACATTGCAATCATGCTCATCATTCAAAGATTTAGTGCCAAACAATTTAATGCATTCTTCTTCTAACACTTTGGCACAATTTTCCTTTCCATCATACTCACGGAAGATATTAAAAAGATGAAGCGTATGAGACAAACTCAATTCCATTTTTTTGGTAGTTTTCTTTTATAAAATAAACTAGTGCTAAAACAAGAAACAAAAAGATTCGATTGCAAGATCTAAAGATATACCTTCAAGCACTAACCTCCCCGGCAACAGCGCCAGAAAAGAGCTTGATGTCTACTACACAACCTTCTCTTGTAGACGTTGTTGGGCCTCCAAGTGCAGAGGTTTGTAGGATAGTAGCAAATTTCCCTCAAGTGGATGACCTAAGGTTTATCAATCCGTAGGAGGCGTAGGATGAAGATGGTCTCTCTCAAGCAACCCTGCAACCAAATAACAAAGAGTCTCTTGTGTCCCCAACACAACCAATACAATGGTAAATTGTATAGGTGCACTAGTTCAGCGAAGAGATTGTGATACAAGTGCAATATGGATGGTAGATATAAGTTTTTGTAATCTGAAAATATAAAAACAGCAAGGTAACTAATGATAAAAGTGAGCGTAAATGGTAATGCAATGATAGGAAACAAGGCCTAGGGTTCATACTTTCACTAGTGCAAGTTCTCTCAACAATAATAACATAATTGGATCATATAACTATCCCTCAACATGCAACAAAGAGTCACTCCAAAGTCACTAATAGCGGAGAACAAACGAAGAGATTATGGTAGGGTACGAAACCAGCTCAAAGTTATTCTTTCCAATCAATCTGTTGGGCTATTCCTATAAGTGTCACGAACAGCCCTAGAGTTCATACTAGAATAACACCTTACGATACAAATCAACCAAAACCCTAATGTCACCTAGATACTCCATTGTCACTTCAAGTATCTGTGGGTATGATTATATGATATGCATCACACAATCTCAATTCATCTATTCAAACCAACACATAGAACCTCAAAGAGTGCCCCGAAGTTTCTACCGGAGAATCACGACGAAAACATGTGCCAACCCCTATGCATAGGTTCATGGGCGGAACCCGCAAGTTGATCACCAAAACATACAGCAAGTGAATCACGTGATATCCCATTGTCACCACAGATACGCACGGCAAGACATACATCAAGTGTTCTCAAATCTTTAAAGACTCAATCCGATATGATTACTTCAAGGGGAAAACTCAATCCATTACAAGAGAGAAGAGGGGGAGAAGAAACATAAGATCCAACAATAATAGCAAAGCTCGCGATACATCAAGATCGTGCCAAATCAAGAACACGAGAGAGAGTGATCATACACATAGCTACTGGTACATACCCTCAGCCCCGAGGGTGAACTACTCCCACCTTGTCATGGAGAGCGTCGGATGATGAAGATGGCCACCGGTGAGGGTTCCCCCCTCCGGCAGGGTGCCGGAATAGGGTCCCGATTGGTCTTTCGTGGCTCTGAAGGTTTGCGGCGGCAGAACTCCCGATCTATTCTCTGTTCTGGAAGTTTTAGGGTACGTGGAGTTATATAGGCGGAAGAAGCACGTCAGGGGAGCCACGAGGGCCCCACGAGGCAGGGGGCGTGCCCTAGGGGGGTGGGCGCGCCCTCCACCCTCGTGGATTCCTCGTTCCTTCCTTGATATGGGGTTCAAGTCCATCCGGTAGCTTTCCTTGCAAAAATAACTTCTCCAGTTGATTTCGTTCCGTTTTGACTCCGTTTGATATTCCTTTTCTTCGAAATACTCAAATAGGCAAAAAAAACAGCAAATCTGGGTTGGGCCTCTGGTTAATAGGTTAGTCCCAAAAGTAATATAAAAGTGTAAAATAAAGTCCAATATTGCCCAAAACAGTAGATAATATAGCATGGAGCAATAAAAAATTATAGATACGTTGGAGACGTATCAGTAGGCATCTTTGTTGTACTTATTATTTGGATCTTATTTGTTGGTTCTGAATCTTGCAAGCTGGGAAACACAGCATCATGATGCAGAGGACAACAACCATAACAAACAGTTCAAACTTGGTAGTATTATCTGTGTGAAAGTGCGACAAATGTGCTGATCGTGTGTGTCCTGAGAATAATAATTCTAATTGTTGTGCATGTTGATCCGTGGCACTGATAGAATGAGATAATGCATTGCTTGTTTTAAGTATAAATTTCTATTAAAGCTAATTAAATTTAAGTAAAGTGACCACTAACTCCTGTTATTACAGTACCAATACAGACCCGCTCGTGAACCGACGTGTGGCCGGAGTAGGTTTCTTAATGGAGGCGATTGAATGCGTCGACGGTGCATCTTCTGCCGGGCATGCAGCGGACGAGGGAGGGGTAGTAACTGGTGCCGCTTGTACACACTCAGTTTACTGTTGAATCCAGTTCCCCAAGAGCTGAAAAATGAACTGCTGCCGCCGCCTACCCACTCGTTCACTTGAAGCGACTCCAATGGCGATCCGAGGGGTGAGCCTGCTGGATATGGACTTCAGCAAGGAGTTCCCCTTTGAGTTCGTCGTTCAGTCCTATGGCTGCACCAAGTTGAATGTGATGTACACCAACGATCCGGACTCGGTGAAGCTCTGCCTCGCCGAGTTCAAGCAGTACCTATAGGACGAGAAAGCACAAGGTTGCTGGACTAGGCCTTGTGCCCATCCATTCGTCTCCTGACAGGGACCAGCAGATCACCGTCGCCTAGGTATGTGTGCGGGACGAGGTTCTCATCTACCACTTCTGTAGGGCCATCAGAGGTTCTGGAGCTTTTGCCCGTTTCATCGACAGCGCCGACTGCACCTTTGCTGCGGTGGAGAGAAGGAAGAACGCGACGATTCGGCCATCTGGTGCAACAAGCTTGTCGACATCCAGAAGCAATACAAGATCATCAGCAACAGGCAGGAGAAGGACTCCGTGGTTGACCTCACCGAGACCATCATCGACCCCTGATACGCCAACATGAAAGAAGACAACGATACCAAGGACTTGAACACGTGGGAGGTACCTCTGAATCTAGCCTACATAACCTACGCGGCCAAGGACGTATACGCATGCTACGACATGTACAGGCAGATCTTGGACATGAGGGCATGTCTGCTTCCCATAACCGACGAGTACACGGACAGCCGCAGCGTCATGATCAAGCGTGCCAGGAAGGTCTAGATGTTGTACTTTATCTGTTTATAAGCACCTTTATCATCTGAGTGTTTCATGCATTAGCCTATGTGTCATAATTATCTGTTTTGTCCGAAATATTTCTTTTAAGAACCGTTAACCTGTTTGCTTTTTTTAGTGGCTATTTGCTTATGTATGTAACTAGTTCACTTCTCTATTAAAAAAACTAGTTCACTCGGCTGCCGTGCTTTGAATCTCCTTCCTCCCGACATATTATCCTCCTCAAGTGGACCCAGCAGGTCTCGTACACAGACATATGGGACCAACCACCTATCCATTTGTATTTCTTTATTTTTTTCAATCTTGCGTCCTCTTCCTATACAGTGGCTGGCCATCATAGCCTATGGCGTTGTCCAGGCCATCCCTCTACTACCATAGATTGTCCGACGGCGGCAGCTCCACCGGCCCACCCTGCACCCGAACAAGTCAGCCCTCGTACTCCCCTTCGCCTGCGTCTTCCCCCGCTCCGGTTCGTTCGGTCCGAGGTCTCGACGTTGTCCTCCGCCTTGGTGCTCTAGCCGCGGCGCCGCCATCTGTCGTTCCCAACATGGTCAGCAAAACAAGAGTAATCAGGAGACAACTGCTCGTCGAGAGGCTGACAGTCCCGGGCCCACCAGGTCCATGGCCTAGGTTTTGTTGTTTAACATGGGCAGCCCACGACATGTTTCAACATTTTTTGGATCCAGCAGGTATCAAGCAGCCTCTGGGCCTCCCAACCTAGCTTGTCTATAACATCAGCAACCCAAGTTATGTTTGTTTTTTCAAGACGACGCACAGCTCAGTTCTATTTTTCTATAAGAATGCAAAACCGAACCTATGTTTTCTATAAGAATGCAAAACTAAACCTATATTTATACCTTATTTTATTACATAAGTTTCCGTTAAACCTGTCATTCTTCCAACCATTTTATAGACCTTCCCACTTCCTTTATTTTTCATTTTCATTAATCCTATATCTGAATTTTCTCCCACTTTCTTTTTCGACGTAAACTAAGTTTTCTCCCAGTACTTTTCCCTAGAACCAACTCAACTGTCCCACGTCTAGCCTAAAAAATAATAATACTCCACGTACTATTAACTCATCAAATTAAAATGATATTTTATTTCGTAAGTTGAAAGTTCTTACAAAATAATAATAATAATTGTTTATATATAACTTGGCAAGTTAACTCCTAGTGATTGCGTACATAAGCTTGCAAAGATTTTACTAACCAATGTAGTAATAGACGTGCAATCATGTGTTTATGTTTTTATAACATTTCTCCGTCTAGCCCAACATGATATTTTCAACCAGCCCAGCAAGTCCACGGATTTCGAGAAAAATGCAAATGGGCTTTAAATTCTACCATATATATAAACGGGCTGCATAGATGCTACATCATTGTTTCATCCAGCCCACCAAATGGACTAAAAAACAAATGGAATGGCTAACATGTGGGCCAGTAGGTCGAAGCCTAAGAAGGCGTTGAATTTACATCCAACGGCCGGCATTCTTCTTCAATCTCTCGTCTTCTTCCCCCAGCGCTGTCGGGACCGCCTACTCCAGCCTCCGGCGTCCAGCTGCGTTGTTTTGCGCTCCTCAGCGAAACACTACCCTGCTAACGGCCAGGCCATCCCTCCACTCCGCACCTCCTGTTATTCTCTGCCGAGTGTAGGCCCACCCCGCACCCGAACTAGCCAAGTTTCCCACTCCTCTCCATCTGCGACTCCACTGCCGCATCTTCCCCATCTCCGGGTCGTTCCAGTCTGGGGCCTTGCCGTCTTCCACCGCCTCGGTGCGCTCGGCGCGGCATGGTCAACATACAAGAGTCATCGAAAGAGGATTGTATGTGGAGAGCCTGACGGCTGGGACCCACGAGGTCCATGGTCGCACGCAAGGAAAGTTCCTCCTTATTAAGTTGTTTCCTCCCCCTGACAGCTGGGACCCACCGGCTCTATCTTCGCAGAAGGAAGTGCCTCCTTGTTATGCAAAAAAATTATTCCTCCCGTTGACAGCTGGGACCCGTCAGATTTGGTGGCTGACTTGTGGGCCTACTAAGCGGACGTGTACGCAGGGCTTTGTCAACTTAATCAACAAATGATTCTAGCAGCTAGACCGTTGGATGTTAATCCAACAGCCGTGCTCCTTATTCAACCTTTGTTCTTGCTCGTGTCTCCCGTGGGCGTATCGCGCAAAGGCTTTGCGCGCACCAACCAGATCAAGTTTCCCACTCCTCTCCATCTGCGACTCCACTGCCGCGTCTTCCCCATCTCCGGGTCGTTCCAGTCTGGGGCCTCGCCGTCATCAACCGGCC
Source organism: Aegilops longissima (assembly GCA_021605205.1). Classification (NCBI taxonomy): domain Eukaryota; kingdom Viridiplantae; phylum Streptophyta; class Magnoliopsida; order Poales; family Poaceae; genus Aegilops; species Aegilops longissima. The sequence goes on along the minus strand of CM038677.1, from coordinate 140,404,725 downwards.
TTGGTGCGCTTGGCACGGTGTGGTCAACGTGGTCAACAACCTAGAGTCATCGGAAGATGAGTGTACGTGAGAGGCTTACAGTGGGGACGCATCACGCGCATGGACTCATGCATGCAACTGCATCCTTTTTACCCTGAAAAATAATGTTTTCTCCCCCTGACTGCTGGGACCCACCAGCTACATCTTCGCACGCAAGGAAGTGCGCCCATATTACGGGCAAAAAAATGATTCGCCCCCTGACTGCTGGGACCCACCACCTACATCTTCGCACGCAAGGAAGTGCGTCCATATTACGGGCAAAAAAACGATTCGCCCCCTGACTGATGTAACCCACCAGCTACATCTTCGCACGCAAGGAAGTGCCTGACAGTCGGGACCCACCTGGTCGAAGCGTACGTAGCATTGTCATTCTGGTCACGAACGTGTACGTACATACTGGTCGATGTAGAGGCGCGCACGTAGCATGTACACATACGTATAGCGGCCAGTGTGCAAGAAAGAAAATACGGCCACGTACGTACATACTGGCGGGGTGTCGAACGCCTACTCGTGCATACATACGGCCAGGGCTCATGTACATGGCTGGGTCAGAACGGAGAAACAACGTCGTCGTCGTGTTCATGGGGAGCCAACCGGCTGGGTCGGAACGGAATGTGTCGTCGTGTTCATCGGGAGGGCTTGGGCGGAATAGCCGATGGAAACGAGGCCTGCAGTACCGCAGAACGGAGGGAACGGCCTTGTGTTCGACCGCCACATCGAAATGGGATCCTGTTCGCCGGGGAAGGGCAGCGCGATCGCAAAGCGGAGGAAGCGGACCTCCTACGGTCGAAACAGGGTCCTGTTCATCGGGAGGTGTGGCGTCTCGCAAAACAGGACTCCACGGATCTGTTCATCTCCACCGTCGACCCCTCCGGCCTCCACGGCTCATTGCTCATCCACCGTCAACCTCCTCCAGCCTCCACCGCGATCGCTCATCCACGGGCTCCTGCTCATCCAGCCCCCCCGCCGCGCTACTCCACGGCTCATCGTTCAACCAGCCCTCTCCACGGGCTCCTATTCAACTACCCTCCACGGCTCTGTTCATCCAGCCCTCCACCGCTCATCGCTCATCCAGCCCTCCACGGGTGGTCCTATTCATCCAGCCCTCCATGGGGTCCTGTTCATCCAACCCCAACCGCTCGATCGATCGGGTCCTGTTCATCCAGAGGCAACACCACGGGTCCTGTTCATCCACCCCACCGAACTGTTCATCCAAACCCCCAAAGCGCGCCATTGCTCATCCGAGGTAGCATCGATCGGCTTGATTAGCAGCAGAGCGGCGAATCGCTCAATCGGGTTCAGTTAATAGCCATCGATCGATCGCTCGGGTTCAGTAACGCGTAGCCTTTAGTGCAATCGCTCGGGTTCGGTTAGAGCCCAATGCCTCGCTCAGATTCAGTTAGAGCCCAACGTCTCGCACCCACGCGCGTGCGTGTACAAGAGAAACGCGCATCGCTCGGCCTCGACCACCCACTGTAACCGGGAACACCCCGATATTTTCCTTGCCCTCACTTCTACCACGGTTTTTTCCGTCATGGACGGACCAAAGAATGTCATGCAGCTGCGTCTCCGGCCCGCCCAGGACGAAAAGCCCATTTTCTGTCATGATTTTTTGTCATAGAAGTAGGAGCCCACCACATCTACGATGATACTGGGTTTTGTCACAATTATCTTCATAGAAGTGTCATAAGTATGGCAGAAAAAAATTCGTTCGGCCCAAAATGTCACGGGTGTGTCTTTTTTTGTAGTGCATGTTCCTATGACTATGAGATTATGCAACTCCCGAATACTGGAGGAACACTTAGTGTGCTATCAAATGTGACAACATAACTGGGTGATTATAAAGATGCTCTACAGGTGTCTTCGATGGTGTTTGTTGAGTTGGCATAGATCGAGATTAGGATTTGTCACTCTGATTGTCGAAGAGGTATCTCTGGGCCCTCTCGGTAATGCACATCATTATAAAGCCTTGCAAGCAATGTGATTAATGAGTTAGTTGCGGGATGTTGCATTACGGAACGAGTAAAGAGACTTGCTGGTAACGAGATTGAACTAGGTATAATGATACCGACGATCGAATATCGGGCAAGTAACATACCGATGACAAAGGGAACAATGTATGTTGTTATGCGGTTTGACCGATAAAGATCTTCGTAGAATATGTAGGAACCAATATGAGCATCCAGGTTCCGCTATTGGTTATTGACTGGAGATGAGTCTCGGTCATGTCTACATAGTTCTCGAACCCGTAGGGTCCGCACGCTTAACGTTCGATGACCATTGGTATTATGAGTTTATGTGATTTGATGTACCGAAGGTTGTTCGGAGTCCCCGATGTGATCATAGACATGACGAGGAGTCTCGAAATGCTCGAGACATGAAGATTGGTATATTGGAAGGTTATGTTTGGACACCGAAAAGGTTTCGGATTAGTTCAGGCATTTTCCGAAGTACCGGGGGGTTACCGGAACCCCCCGAGGGCTTAATGGGCCTACATGGGCTTTAGTGGAAGAGAGGAGGAGAAGGCCAAGAGGTGGGGCGCCCCAGGGGGCACCCCATAGATACACAAGTTGATCTCTTAGCCGTGTGCGGTGCCCCCTCCACAGATTTCCACCTCGGTCATATTGTCATAGTGCTTAGGCGAAGCCCTGCGTCGGTAACTTCATCATCACCGTCAACACGCTGTCGTGCTGAAGAAACTCACCCTCGGCCTTAGCTGGATCTAGAGTTCGAGGGATGTCACCAAGCTGAACATGTGCAGGTCGCGGAGGTGTCGTGCGTTCGGTACTTGATCGGTTGGATCGCCAAGACGTTCGACTACATCAACCGCTTTACTTAACGCTTCCGCTTTCGGTTTATGAGGGTACGTGGACACACTCTTCCGTCTCGTTGCTATGCATCTCCTAGAAAGATCTTGCATGACCATAGGAAAATTTTAAATACTGTGTTCTCCAACAGTGGCATCCGAGCTAGGTGTCGGTGTCAAAACCGGCGGATCTCGGGTAGGGGGTCCCGATCTGTGCGTCAAGGCTGATGGTAACAGGAAGAAAGGGACACAGATGTTTACCCAGGTTCGGGCCCTCTCGATGGAGGTAAAACCCTACTTCCTGCTTGATTAATATTGATGATATGGGTAGTACAACAGTAGATCTACCACGCGATCGTAGAGGCTAAACCCTAAGAGCTAGCCTATGATGGTATGATTGTAATTGTGATCGGCCTTCTAAGGACCACACTCTCCGGTTTATATAGACACCGGAGAGGGCTAGGGTTTACATGGAGTCGGTTACAAGGAAGGAAATATAATATCAGGATCGCCAAGCTTGCCTTCCACGCCAAGGAAAGTCCCATCCGGACACGGGCCGAAGTCTTGAGTCTTGTATCTTCACGCTTCAATAGTCCGGACGTTGTACACAATCCGGCTGTCCGGATACCCCTAATCCAGACTCCTCAAGAGTAGCCTGAACCAGGCTTCAATGACGACGAGTCCGTAGCAAGATTGTCTTCGGCATTGCAAGGCGGGTTCCTTCTCCGAATACTCCAAAGTACCTGTTACGACAAATAGTGTCTGACCTCCAATCAATGTTGTGCTCCTCGGCTTCGGTGCCTCAGTAATGACCATCTCCACGCGTCGGGCGAATGCGAGGAGTCGAGGCACGTTTGCAATTGCCACCCTCGATCCTTCGGGTTAACCATCTATTTGAAGGGACGGGGATTCTCAGATCCAAACCTCACTCTCCCTCCCAGAGCCAGCATCCCAATAGAGCGCTCCGCGAAAAGCCATTCCAACATGGCCAGCCGTCGCAGCTCTTCTGCTTGCCCTACTCATTCCAAGTCGGGGGATTGGGGAGAGTGCTCAGTTCCTCATAGCCGTTTGATAAAGCTACAAACCCAAGGGTTTATCCCACCGGCGTTCATGGTCTCCGTCCGGGCTGGAATAGCCACTTACGACGGAGGGGAACAAGCAGAGGGATCTCCTGATCCATCTCCAGAGGAGCGCGTATGCCTCATCCCGCATCTGTTGAGGGGCGCCAGATTTCCTATCCACCCGTTTCTTCACGGGCTCCTGGAGTTCTAGGGCCTCCAGTTACACGATCTCACCCCTGACTCTATTCTGCACATAGCGGGGTATGTTGCCCTTTGCGAGCTGTTTTTAGGCTGCGAACCACACTTCGGATTATGGAGGAAGTTGTTACGCCTCGCCCCCGCACCTGTGGGAGTCCCTATGTCAAGTGGGCAGGGGTCAAGTATGGCGATCGCCGAGACCGGATACTTGTCCGCACTCGAGAAGGCACCGTAAAACTGGCCTTCAGAGTGGTTCTATATAGACGACGTTCCCCTTCCGGATCCAGTCCGGACAGGTCTCCCCAAGTTCAGCAACGCCCCGCCGAGGGCATGCCTAAGCTGGCGCCCCCGGGGCCCCCAAGAAGAGGACACAAGAAAAATACTCCTCCTGATGAACAGGATAAAGTTACTGGCCAAATCCGGACTGACGATAGTTGAGGTTATGGTGATATGTATAAGATGAGGCGTGCAACCGCTCCAATATCGGGGGAAGCCCATGTGGCATTTCAACGGGGAAGACGACGCCACCCACTGCGGCCGTATGGGTCCAGACTCCGCTGCGGCTTTGGCGAGGATATTGTCCGATTTGTACAAAGGGGAAGAGGAGGAATTCCTTCGCATCAAAACGCGGGATGGATTCTCCATGTACAACTCCCCAGCATGGGTAAGTTGCCATTCTTTTTCCCTGCTTCATTTACTCTAGCTTTCTTCTGCTAAGATTACTTGCATCAACACTTCTGAGCAGGAACTGAGGAGGGCCATAGAAGGAATCTTCAGCCCCTCCCCGCAACCAGAGGACCCTGGAAGGGCCCTAGATCCGGGATTTAAAGTGGATCCGGATATCACTGTGGAGCTTGTCAACGGGGTATTCTATCAGGCGAGCTGGGATGGCGCCCTAGTGGCCATTACGGCCGACTACCCTGGACTGCTCCCTGCTTCGTGTGTAAGCCGAACTAGAAAACCCTATCCTTCGAAAAGGACTCCCCCCAGGTGTTGTAATTTACCTTTGAGGCGTCGTTCTATTTGCAGAAACGACGGCCGGAGCGAGGGGCCGAGCCCCTAGGGACTCGTCAACCACGGGCGTCCAGATCGGACAGGCTCAAGAGGAATGCAGTGAGGGTTGACACACCGCTACAGAGGTAAAGCAATAACCTGTCATGTAATTGTAGAATTTAAAATGTGACAGCGCCCTTTGTGTCTGGCAGGAAGAGGAATAACCGGACTATATACGGTGACCCTACCAATCATGCCTCCACCAGCCGAGTTCCAGAACCGGCTTCGGGGGCGGGGGCGGACACGGGGCCAGCACCGCATAGCTCTCCAACAGAGAGTGCGGATATGCTCTCAGCCACAAATTCCGAAGTAGAGAGCGCCATGAATCACAGGCGCCGACGGGCCGTACTTCGGAACAACATCTTTTTCGAAGAGGCATTTAATGCCTTCAATTCGGGAGACGCATACATCCGAGCTGCTCAAGGCGGGCTTGCCTGAGCGACGGACTAGTATACGAAAGATATACGGGTAAGAAAATTTGATAAGCATGTGTAGCAGTAGCCCCTGAGACTTGAAACAGTTGAAACAACTATTTTAAGGATCAATTTATGCATAGGTCCTTGTAGAGAAGAACGAGCAATTGTCTCGGGAGCTGGAGGGATGCAAGGCCGAACTGAGGGCTGCAGTTGCCAAATTAGAGGAACCCCAAAAGCCCTCGTCTGGTAACAATTGTCACAATTTCACGAACATGCACCAGTTAGTAAATGGCTGATGTGACAAGTCTAATGTAAAATTCTGCGCATAATCTCGGGTGAGTCCGAGGGCGAAGAGAGGACGACGCATCTCAAAAAGCAGCTGGAGGCTGGCGAGCGCATTCTTAAGCGAGTTAGGCGGGAGAAGAACGATCTTCAAGATGCCAAAGTTCAGCTGGACGTGGATTTAAAAGATCTCCGTGCTCAGCTGGCGGACTCCGTGAAGGATAACAAGAGGCTTCGACGCGGAATTTATGGTAAGTGCCAAGACGAACTGTTGTATAGTTCGGCGAGGAAGTATATTAAAGGAATTTTGCTTGCAGGAATGTTAACGGGTCGCCCTGAGGAGGAGATGCCCTCATCTACAAATGATTTACTGCAAGAACTTTCGCAACTACACGAGCGAGCTCGGCAAGTGATGCAGGGTGTTGCTCAGGCTTTGTGGCCATCAAGCCTGCTGCCGAATGGCATGGAGGAACTTGCGGACCTGCTTCGAGGAGCCCGGCGGCGCTTCCATCTATGGAAGATATCAGCATTCCGGTAAGGAGCAAGAGGAGCCTAGGCAAGGTGAAGATGCGCTACACCAAGCTGGACCCGAACCATATGGCCGAAGTGGGACCGGTGGGGCCCGATGGGCAAGAAATTCCCATAAGTCTGGTGTATGACCAGGTAGCGTTAGCCGCTAAGTACTCTCAACAGGATTGTAAGCTAGATAGCCTGTTGGATGGTATAGAAGAGGAATGTAATCAGTCCAAGTGACTGTGTAATTTAATGGGCTTAAGTAGCCCCTAGCCGGATTAAAATCATTTGTCATGGCGGACCTTTTTGCTTCAGCCCCCGGACCCTATAGTCCGGGGTGTGTCCGAATACCTACTCAGTTATAAAAAATTGGGGTATGCGTGGAAACAAGGCGTAGGGGTTATAAGTGCTTAAACAGACAAGTACCCAACTAGTTATGTTATATTAATGGATTGTAAGAAACATCTTCCAGAGAGAATAGCTCCGTTAGGGGTTCCTTTCCCTGGGTACGCATGCGACGATGCACATGTCCGTACTGCGAACGATGGCGCGGGATACAAGACTTCTGGGGATTTATGTTATAATAAACGAACACATCTTTTGTTCACCAACCGAATATTCTCTTAAGGAAGCTAGCTTACGGCTTCACCCAGTCTGAGGTACACATCCGGCTGAACCGGCAAAGAATAATCGCAGAGGTGCTCCCCTTATGCCCTAGCTGAATTAACGGAACGAGGGCATAAACACAAGAGCCAGCAACCCAGCTTGGCAACATCTTAAGTCATATCGATGCATATAATGGTGAAGAAAAGGCACATATGGAAAAAGGATGCATATGTGATGGGCGTAAAGCCATGTGAGTAATCATTTTAGCTTCAGATAGAAGCCCCTGTATTGCTTACACACATAGTGCGGCCGAGTGATCCGAAATCCCGACCAGTATTAAATACCTTGTGTGAAGAGAGAAAAGGTCGAGAAAGGAAAAAGGATGGAGCGAATTAAAAGGAGGGGTTAGGAGACGAACACGTGTTCGGGCGCTAGGCGAGAATCTCCGTAGTCTTGCCGCTGTTCCATGGGTTCGCTCGAGTCATTGTCGGATGCATTACGAAGCGGTATGCTCCTCCAAAGGAGAACTTTGTCAATGACAAAGGGACCCTCCCACTTGGGTTTAACTTTGTCCTTCTTCTTCTCCGGTAGGCGTAGAACGAGCTCGCCAATATTTTAAGTTTTGGCCCGCACTTCTCTGCTTTGGTATCATCGAGCCTGTTGCTGATAGAATGCGGAACAGGCCTTTGCGACATCGCGCTCCTCCTCCAGGGCATCCAAATTATCCTGCCAATCTAACTCGGCTTCCTTCTCTTCGTACATGCGTACGCGTGGCGAATCATGTATTACGTCGCAAGGTAATACTGCTTCTGCGCCGTACACCATAAAAAATGGTGTATATCCAGTGGTGCGATTTGGCGTGGTCCGTAGCCCCCAGAGTACGGAGCCGAGCTCCTCCACCCAGTGCGTATCCGACTCTGTCAAGGATCGCACTAGTCTGGGTTTGATGCCGCTCATGATGAGACCAATTGCCCGCTCTACCTGGCCATTTGTTTGGGGATGGTAGACGGAAGCGTAATCGAGCTTGATGCCCATTTTTGCGCACCAAGTTTTCACTTCGTCGGCTGTGAAATTCGAGCCATTATCAATGATGGTGCTGTGGGGGACACCGTATAGGTGTACGACCCCGGATATGAATTTTATTACTGGTCTAGATTCAGCTGTTTTGACTGGTTTAGCTTCTATCCATTTGGTGAATTTGTCCACCATGACCAATAAGTATTTTTTTCTTATGGCTTCCCCCTTTAAGAGGTCCGACCATATCCAGCCCCCAGACCGCAAAGGGCCAAGTTATGGGGATTGTTTGTAGAGCGGTAGGGGGCATATGACTCTGATTGGCAAAGAGCTGGCAACCGACGCAATGTTGGACAAGGTCTTGTGCGTCTGCTCGGGTCGTCAGCCAATAGAAACCTGTACGGAAGGCCTTGCTGACTAATGCCTGAGCCGCGGCGTGGTGCCCGCCCAGGCCGGCATGGATTTCAGCCAAGAGGTGCCGCCCTTCCTCTTCGGAGATGCATCTTTGAAGTACTCCGGTAGCGCTTTTCTTGTAGAGTTCCCCTTCGTTGACTTTGTAAGCTTTAGAACGCCGGACAATGCAGCTTGCTTCATTTTGGTCTTCGGGGAGCTCCTGCCTATTTAGGTAGGCCAAGAAGGGCTCGGTCCACGGGGCGATTACAGCCATGATCTCATGGGCCGAGGACGTTTTTTCGGGGTTAGAACCTCCGACTATGTCTGATGGTTCGGAATCTGGGGGTGTATTCGGATCCGTGCTAATATTGCCGGACTCCCCTTCCCATACTACGGATGGCTTGAACAGCCATTCCAGGAATATATTAGGTGGGACAGGGTCGCGTTTAGCGCCAATGCGAGCGAGGACATCCGTCGCTTGATTGTTTTCTCGAGCCACATGGTGGAATTCGAGCCCCTTGAACCGAGCTGACATTTTAAGGACGACATTACGGTAGGCCGCCATTTTTGGGTCCTTGGCATCAAAATCTTCGTTTATCTGTGATATTGCGAGGTTTGAGTCCTCGCGCACTTCTAGGAGTTGAATGCCCATAGAGACTGCCATCCGAAGACCGTGCAACAGAGCCTCGTATTCGGCTGCATTGTTGGAGTCTGTGTATAATATTTGGAGGACGATCGACCGTGTCTCCGGTGGGAGACGCCAGACTACACCTGCTCCCAATCCGCCAGCATTTTAGAGCCGTCGAAGTGCATGATCCAGTTTGAGTATGCGCGTACTCTTTAGGGAGTTAAACTTCATCCATTCGGCGACGAAGTCAGCCAACACTTGCGATTTGATGGCCCGCTATGGTTTGTACGTTATGTCGAACGGGAGGAGCTCAATGGCCCATTTGGCAATCCGGCCCGTAGCATCGCGGTTATTTATTATGTCATTGAGTGGTACTTTGGAGGCCACTGTAATCGAACACTCTTGAAAGTAGTGTCGTAGCTTCTGGGATGCCATGAACACTGCGTATGCTATTTTTTGATAGTGTGGGTATCGGGATTTGCAAGGGGTTAGGACCGTGGACACGTAGTAGACTGGCTTTTGGAGAGGGTATTTGTACATCGACCTCTCGCTCAACGATTTATCTTCGCGCTACGACTTGATGCGTTGCAGCTATGTACAACAGCTTAGGTTAAATCGATATTCGTTTGTTAGTCTTGGATTACTGGCCAATAAGGTCTTTATTTCATCCAGTCCGGCCGCGGCTGCATCCGTCCATACGAAGTGTTCGGTGCACCGAAGAAGGCGGTAAAGCGGTAGTGCCTTTTCTCCTAATCTGGAGATAAAGCGGCTGAGAGCAGCCACGCATCCGGCTAGTTTTTGATGTGCTTGAGGTCCATTGGTATGGCTAACTCGTGATGAGCTCGGATCTTTGCCGGATTCGCTTCAATTCCTCTGTTGGAAACGATGAAGCCGAGTAGCTTCGCCGAGGGGACGCCAAAAACACATTTTTCCGGATTCAGCTTGATGTCGTATGTCCGGAGATTGTCGAATGTAAGCCTCAAGTCATCTATTAGGGTTTCAACGTGTCTTGTTTTTATGGCCACGTCGTCCACGTATGCCTCCACTGTTTTGCCGATTTGCTTTTCCAGGCATGTTTGAATCATGCGTTGGTAGGTTGCACCGGCATTCTTGAGCCCGAAAGGCATAGTGTTGAAGCAGAAAGGGCCATATGGCATTATGAAAGCTGTTGTAGCTTGGTCAGACTCTGCCATCTTTATTTGATGGTATCTAGAGTATGCGTCGAGGAAACACAGCGAGGGAGGGGAAAGGGATCCTTGGGGCAAGCCTTGTTGAGGTCTTTGAAGTCGACGCATAGGCGCCAGGATTTGTCCTTCTTTGGTACCATCACCAAATTTGCCAGCCACTCCGGATGTTTGATATCTCTGATGAATCCGGCCTCGAGTAACTTGGCTAACTCTTCCCCCATTGCCTGTCATTTGGGCTCTGAGAATCGCCTTAGGGTCTGTTTGACTGGTTTATATCCTTTTAGAATATTGAGGTTGTGTTCGGCTAGTCTGCGTGGGATGCCTGGCATGTCCGATGGGTGCCAGGCGAAAATGTCCCAATTCTTGCGTAAGAAATCTCATAGTGCGGCGTCAATCGTGGGGCTCAGCTGTGTCCCGATGGAAGCTGTCTTCGTGGGGTCCATTGGATGAACCTGGAATTCGACTATCTCGTCTGCAGGTTTAAATGAGGCGGACTTGGGTCGCTTGTCTAGTATCACGTCGTCCCTGTCCACGGTGGCCCGCAGTGTTGCTAACTCTTCGGCTGCTAGGGCCTCGGATAATGCCTCCAGGGCTAGTGCTGCGGTTTTATTTTCGGCGCGGAGTGCGACGTCCGGATCACTGGCTAGAGTGATGATTCCATTGGGACCGGGAATTTTAAGCTTCATGTACCCGTAATGAGGTATAGCTTGAAAGCTTGCAAACGCGTCCCGCCCTAAAAGGGCGTGGTATCCGCTGCTGAAAGGGGCCACTTGGAATGTGATTTCTTTGGACCTATAATTCTCCAGGGTGCCGAATACCACGTCAAGTGTGATTTTTCCCGCACACCGTGCTTCCCGACTAGGGATAATTCCCCTGAAGGTTGTGTCGCTTTGTTCAATGCGGCCTTTGTCAATTTCCATCTTGTTGAGTGTCTCCTCATAGATCAGATTTAATCCGCTTCCACCGTCCATGAGCACTTTGGAGAGCCGAAATCCATCCACGATTGGGCTAAGAACCAGAGCGGCTGGCGCCCGGACAGTCCGGGATCGAGGTTCGTCACTGGCGTTAAAAGTTATATCAGTGTCGCTCCAAGGGTTTGTTTTTGCCACATGGTAAATTTCAGCGGAGCTTCAACGAGCTCGCTTGCGCCTATTATTCGAGGCAAAAGTCTCGAAGACTATTAGTACCGCATTGTATTCGCTGGCAGGATGTTGTTCCGCTTTATGGCCCACAAGAAGAACCTCGCCACTTTTTGCCACCTGCCGGAGTATCCAACATGCCTTAAGGCTATGAGTAGGTGGTGTATCCGGAGTACTGTGGAGCTTACATGGCCCGTCGAGCCATTCTTCCAATACGGATCTCCGCCCTGGAGTGGGCTTTGGTTTCTTGGGGTTGGGTCGGACGACTTAAGAGAGTTCGTCCGTTTAGTTCGGACGAAGGATTTGGTGAGAGCAGTACTATCCCAAAATTCAGCTTGGGTCTTCCACGCGCTCTCCATCGCATGAGACTTCCAAGACTATGGTTGCCAAGCCCATGAAGCGTATTATGTCGCATGGCTTATAGCATTGAGGAGTCCTTCGTCCGTGTAGTTTTTGCAGAAAAGCGAGACCATGTTCTCTTCGCGGCAGTCCCTCACCTTGTTAAGCACAAGGAGGAATCTGGCCCAGTAGCGATGTATGGTTTCCTGGGGCTCTTGTCTGATGTGGGAGAGACAGTTTAGGTCCAGTTTAGAGTCCGGATTTTGATCCGATCTAACGCCCAAGTGCGCGGGCGGTCCCGAGCTAAACAACTCAGAATCCGAAGTGCCCAATTTCTTCGGCCCAATGCCCGATTTTAAGTCCGGGACCTGGGTCAGGTTTTCCTTTGAACAGGTCTTTGGCTCAAGAAGTTCGGTGATCCGAACACAACTTGTCCTCAGAGTTGAGGGGCAATCCGCGTGTGGTTCATCCACTATCGCTATCTCATGGGTGGCCGGCGGAGACCTGATGTCCCTTTGGTCGGTTTTAAGCCCAATCCGGTCGTAGTCTGTAGCGACTCCCAGAGCAGCGATGCGATCCAAGAGTTCGTTAAGGGAGGAGAGCTCCATTGGATCCATCTGTTCGGCAAGTTCCAAACTAACGTGAAGATTATGATTGATGACCTGAGAAGTCATCGTTGGCGCCACCGCCGATGGGGCGGCCATGATAAAGCCGCTGAGCCAGAGCGTCTGGCCTATAGCCAGAGCCCCCTCAGAGGTAATGTCGTCCTTGACAATGATACGAG